>CAWUFW010003315.1:550000-1204865 GCA_963921515.1 Calotriton arnoldi
TACCAGACTTGTTCCTTTTCGTCGTTATTAAATTTGCGGGAGTTCCATTAAAATATCACAGCCATCATTGTAGGTGTATGTTGTGAGTTCCGTGTCCAGATTATGCCCAAAAGGTTGTTCTGTTCCTATCGCTAGGATGTATCTGGACTCCATTTTTCTTAGTTCCATTGTTCTATTTCCACCTCTGTTTCCTGGGTGTACAATTTTAGGCCAAAATATCTCAGGTCGCGATCATTGCAAGAGTGGTGTTCAAAAGAATGTTTCGCAATGGGATATGTAAAATCTTTATTTTTGATGGCTCTCAGGTGTTGAAGTATTCTTAATTTTAACTTATTGATTGTACTCCCAACATATTGTTTTTTACACGGGCATTCCAATATGTAAACTACATATTTCGACTAACATGTTATGTGATCCATGATTTGTTCAATCCTCCCATCTTGTAGTGTGAACATTGTAGTGTTATGACCATATTCGCATGCCCTACATTTGGGACATCTCCAAAATCCTGGAGTGGTCAGCCAAGTTGTTTTTGTGGAGTTTTGATCTCAAAGTGACTATGCGTTAGTATGTTCCCCAAAGATGCTGTTTTCCTATATGTTATCCTAGGAAATGATGGTAGCTTTTTCTTTAGTGTTTCATCCAGCATCAGTATGTTCCAATTCTTTTTCACAATCTTCTTTAGTTCCTTATTTTCATTATTGAAGTCCATGATCAGTCGTGTTGTTTCCATGTCTTTGTTCTGTTCTGTCAAATCTTCTTGTGGTGAGTTTAGCAAACATTCTTGTGTTTTCAAATTGAGCTTTGCTCTGGCCGTTTTGATTACTTCAAATGGGTATCCTCTTTCCAAAAACGGGCACTTATCTCCTCTAGTTGTTGTTCTACATCATCTAATTCTGGACAATTCCTTTTTACCCGCAACATTTGGCCATACAGTATACTCCACTTTAGATGTTGCGGGTGCCCACTGTTGGCGTGGAGTATACTGTTGCAGGCAGTAGGTTTTCGATGTATTTTGCTGCATATTTTGTTGTTCTTAATTAATATTTCCACATCCAAGAAAATTACGTTGTTCTTACTGATAGTGGACGTGAAAGTTAAATTCATTTCATTCCTGTTCAATGATTCAATGAAGTTCTCCAGTTCACTCTGTTCGCACTCCCAAATTACGAACAGGTTGTCGATGAATCTGGTCCACATTTTGATCTTAGATTTATGGTTACCAGATAGTACATCCCTCTCCCACGCACCCATGAATAGATTTGCGTACGTGGGAGCAAAGGATGTACCCATCGCTGTCCCCTGCTTCTGTAGGAAGAGCTCACCATTGAAGAGAAAGATGTTATGGGTAAGACAATAGGATAACATTTCCATGAGCATGTTTGAATGTTCCAAGAAGCTGACTGATCTAGTTTTCAGGAACTCTCGTACAGCATTAATTCCATCAGAGTGTAAGATTGAAGTATATAGGGAACACACATCTATTGTAGCCATGATGAGTTCATCCTTCCATTGGACATTTTGGATCTTTCTAAGGAAGTCTGTACTATCCTTTAAATAAGATGGCAATGACGTCACGTAATCCATCAGAAATGCATCAATGAAGCAGGATGTTTTTCTAACAGTGACCCAATCGAACTCACAATTGGTCTACCTGGTGGTTTATTGATCGACTTATGTACTTTTGGGAGGAAGTATATGGTTGCCACAATGGGATGGTTTACCTTCAGATACATATATTCCTCAAAGTCGATCAGCCCCAACTCATTCCATTGTTGCAATTTAAGATGGTATTCCTCTGTCCAAGTCTCCATTGGACTTTTATCCAGGTGCTCATAATGTTCCTTGTTTGAGATTTGTCTAGTGGCCTCATCTATGTAGTCCTTGATGTCCTGGACTACGATGTTCCCGCCTTTGTCAGAGGCTTTTAAGATGATTTGTGGGTCATCTCTTAATTCCTTCAGGGCTTTATATTTCCCTGGTGTCAAATTCCATTTTCTTTTTTCGGACTTCTTTGATTTTGACCTGTGAGAAAGTAATTTATTGATGTCTTCCACCATCAGTTCTTGAAAGATGTAAATTTTGTTTCCCGGTGGGAGTTGGGGACAGAATGTAGATTTAACCTTAAGTCCACTATCGCCCCCCCTCCCCGTAGAGATGCCCATGCTCTGACAGAATTGGGTGTCATTTGCATCTTGTTGAGTCATTGATGAGCCTGATGTTTCCCAGGTGTTTTCAAGACTGTTCAGGGTTCTTATTGCTGTAATAGCCCTTTCATCTAGCGGGGAAATCTCAATTGAATTTGGATTTTTTGGGTGTTGGCATGATATTTTTCTTTTTCTTCATAATGTTTTTTGAGTTTTAATTTGCGACAGAATTTATAGAGGTCTATCCGAGTATTTGGTAAATCCATATCCTGATTTGAACAGAACGATAAGCCTTTATTCAGCAGATTGATTTGTTTAACGGTCAAAGTTTTCTTGGAGAGGTTTATGACCAAGTCTTTTCTTGTCATTTTTTTCTTTAGCTTTGCTGTTTCTTTCCTCTTCCTCTTTTGCTCTTTGATTCGTTTTCTGCTCCTTCTTGTGGTTGGGGTTGTGGTTGTCCTCGTCCCCTTCCCGGTATTAATCCTCGTCCTCTCCCTATATATATCAAAACAATCCCCTTTTAGTTTTAGGCATAGGATTAGCGCAGTGCCATCAATGCCGAGCGAGAAAGTGACAAAGTCTCTTGCTATTTTCACAGCAAAGTCTTTAAGCATAGGATTAGCTAGTGTCAACCATGCCGATGTAAAAAAATGACAAAAAACGTTACCACTCCAGGCGCAGTATCTCAGCTTTAGTTTGGTAAAATACCATCCAAGCCAACTTGGAATGAATAAAAGCAACCCCTGACAATTGTTGGCTCTCATTAAGAGCTCTTCAGAGAGGTATAGCTTTGTGCAGACACAAGAGAACACCCATTATAAGTCAAAACAATACACTTTCAGGCTTTGAGTGACTCATAAATTATACAAAAATGAAGCAAGGAACTCTGGGTACTTCCCAATTTTAGGTGGAGAGCGGCTCCAATATAGAGCACGCTACAACACCAGTGACACTATGAATCTGCTCACCTCAAACTTTTGTTTTTTAGCAAAGTTTTTAGGCAAAGGATTAGCGCAGTGCCATCCATGCCTAGCTAGAAATTGGCAAAGTCTCTTACCATATATATAGTTGATTGAAATACCCATTTGTGTTCTATGTGTTATTTTCTATAAGGAAAACGGGTTGAGTTTCGGAAGCCTTGTTTCCGACTGAATTGGTCACCTTTCTGGACGACTGAGTACAATGCAAGGGAGCCGTCCAGGCTGTCCGAATCAGTTCAGAACGGGATTCAGGCAGCCGATGTCGTTCGAAGCCGAATCGTACAGCCCAATGGAGATGGTTTCTGAATGAGCGAGTACGATGACCGATTCGGACAGCCGTTCCGAATCGGTTTGGCCGAGACAAAATGGCTGTGGGAATCGGTCTTCGGGGGGCCATAGCAGGACCCCGTCACCCGTAGGCCTCTGGATGGGGCCTGTGGGGGTACCCAAGAGACTACCTTTCCCAACCATGCACAGTGTGGCAGGCACCATGTTAGGAAATGGACTGCAACAGAGCCACAGGGTGCAAGGTTTTCCCCACCCACCCCTTTTTTCAGTGGGAGCCTGTGTTCTCGTACGGAACACAGGCTCCTATTGAAGTCAATGGGAGTCCGACCGAACCAAGTGCGTAAGCATCCGGACACATCGTAATCGGTCGGTAGGACTCCCCGAATACGAATCGACCGGAAAGCATTCAATCCTAACCCAATTCGGTGGGAATGCTTTCCTGACGACATCGTAATCGGCCCCTAAGACGTTACTTCCAAAACACCTCATTAGTATTCATGATGTAGGTCGATTTGGGACTCACGAGCTAACAGTAATTTGCAAACAAACCTATTAATACCTAGGTCGGTTTGCAAAATAGCTCTCTGGTCACGCAAATACTTGTCGCAAATTGTGACCAGAATTTTGCACCCAGGGTTTGGTGCATCTGGCCCTTAGTATGGTACTCTGGGTTTTTCCTTTCTATCTGGTCAAGTGCAATCTCTAAGAATCTAGCTGACCAGCTGCTATCATCTCCTTCTATACATGTATTATAGGTTTGATTAATAGTTGTAACTCGCAGGTGATTGAAGCATGGCATAGGAGGATATTTCGCAGACTCAGCAATTGAGGACATGCCAAATTAACTGTGACAATGTTTTTGTCTTATAGCCACAGAGTCAACAACACATACTATTAATAGATTTATTGTTTTTCCAGATGGCCCTTAATTCCAATATAAGGAGTAATTGTAAGAAAAATCTCATGAAGTTCCCTCTTATGCTAGGGTTTAAGATGATTTTGTAAGTAGGACAAGGGGCAAAGGCTAGTGAATGATGACGATAGGGAGTTACTCTTTTTTAAACTCAGAAGTTGTTCTATGCAGTTCCCGTAAGACAATTGTAAACTTTTGTCTCTTGCATTTTTTTAAATAATGTGTATATTTCTATGTTGCCCCAGTCTCCTAGCATTTCCAGTTTATGTAATACACTGTGGACATAGTTGAAGCCTTAAAAGGCGTTAACTGGAACTTTGAATTCCATGGCACTCCAAATTAGAGCTTTAGGAGACCCTTCTGGAGTAGATCGCAAACTACAACCATAGTTCATGAATTGCAAGTCGAGTATACAGCCCGGATTTAATACGCCAAACGCAGGTCCTACTTCACTTAATGGAACGGAGGATAGAAGGTCAAAGATAAATCTTACTGTGGAACAGATGATTTTTCTTAGGCCCTCCTACTGTTTGTTTCCAAATGTAATCACTCCAAACTTTACCGCAGTTATAAATTTGGCCTGAAACATTTGTAAAATCGACTTTGCAGTTGGGCTAAATAAATTAAGATGTAGCCTCCAGATTTGAATTTGGAGGTGCCTCAGTTTCGGCCATATTCATCTTGAGATTGTTATTCTTACTGCAACTATGAAGGGCCTCGAGGGAGCATTGAAGAGCAATCTCCGTAGTATCCAGTTAAACAGTATCATCAGCATATTGCAGCAGACGTAGGTGTACATGACCCAGTTTTGGGGGAAAGATGCTTTTATGCTGTTTGGCACATCCGTCTCTGCTTGAGACCTCAGTTTCTAGGAATTTCCTTGCTAACCCTTGATCCAGCCCTTTTTTTTATCCTCATCCATGCTTCTGTGTGGAGGAGTTGAATAGCTTTTAACAGTGATGGAGAGACACCGCAGGTTGCAAGTTTCATCCAGAGCAGACCTCTGTCTACTTGATCAAATCCAGAACTGTAATCCATGGAGCAAACATATAAAACTGGATCTTCAATAACTGCATTCTGCGCTAAGCTAAATCCAAAAGGGTGGTGTATTTATACCGATAATGGCACCCTACGGGAAGTCCACCTGAAATTAACTGATTAATCACAGTAAGTCAAGCGGTGCTAAAGGGTAGAAGGAAACCACCTCTCCCTCTATGATGTGGCCTAGGCCACCACAACAGAACATGCACAATCCCTAGCACATGCTTAATAAATCTAATACAAATATAATGTCAGTGAATGAACAATCTCTTTGTTTTTCTGTTTCTTGTTGTCCTTTATTCTTTATCTTCTATGACAGTGTAGAGTTCTTAGCCAGCCAACACGTGTTTTGTCGCCAGATGGGAATGGAACACCATACACAATACTGGGGTACATCGTAAGATCATCACAGTTCAATGTGGAAAGTTCACCGTGACTATTTACAGTCATCAAATCACAGATTGGAAAGTCACACCAAAGATTATACCACAGTGGAAACCCATGCGCTCCATATGTTAGTGACGCACACCGCGCCCATCAAAGAATATGAATAAAACTCTTCAGTAGGATATGACAGAGCCACAAAGTATATTCACACCAAACATCACTAGTGTACATATTCCTGGCAGTATAAGTGCGTGTGATCCAATATACATGTTGGAAATCAGTCAAGACAGCACCACAATATTGGTCAAAAGGACTAATTCAGCCGATAAAACCAAGTTCACCTGCATTCTGCGCTAAGCTTTTTATGATCAAAATATCGTCTATGGTCTCTGAGCCTTTTCTGAAGCCTGATTGGGTGACAGGGGATAGGGTCCCTGGATACCCCATTCTTTTAGTTCTACTAGAAGTATGTTAGCCACCAATTTGCCTTCAGAACCCAATAGAAATATTGTTGTTTATTTTTTAGTATCTTCTCTATATCCTTTTTGACAGATTGGCTGGACAACCTACCAGTGGCGGCTCGCATAGGGTGTGCTGCGGGGCGGTGGGGCAGGGAGGGGCAGGGAGGGGCAGGGTGGGGGGTAGTAAACTCGGACATACGACGGAACGGAGGAACGTTCCTCCGTTCCGTCGTTTGTCCGAGTTTACTACCCCCCCACCCTGCCCTCCCCCGCCCCGCCTCACTACCCCGTAGCACGCCCTATGCAAGCCACCACTGCAACCTACCCTCTCCAAGAACCTGGTTTTAATTCTACCTCGAGTCAGTTTGTGACAGACAAAACCCAGAAAACTGGGTCGGGCTTTAGCACATTGATGAGGATTCTATTCAGACCATGTGCTTCTGACGCTTGTAACTGAGTCAAATAGGAAGTGACCATTTTTTTGGAGGCACCATAATAGTAATAGTGCTATAATTACTATCTAAATACCTTGCTGTACCATCGTAGTAAAGCGCTGGCATACAGGAGGTACAGGTGTCTACTTGCAATCCTTAAGAATCTGGATTAACTTTCGGAAAATACAGATGAGTTATTAGGTTCCAGAAATTCTTGGAATCCTGTGTATTGGCTCGCATGGTCATTTCTCCCTGCGTTTATACTTCAAAATTCGTTTTTGCCCCCAGCATTTTTTTCTTATACATTTTTAATTGCAGCCCTCTCTTTGCTTAAATATAGTGTGCTTTCTGTTTATGCCTCATTAGTCAGATTGTTCGGGCCTTTAAAAGCCTTAAAACAGGTATACCGAAAATGTGGACTGATTCTACCACGTTTTCAGGTGTAGTCCATTCATTGTACAATCAACTTGCAGCTGCATTCGTAGGCTGATGTATTCCTGAACCAGTCAACTATGTTTTTAACAGGTAGTTCCAGAGTCCTACTATTTCTTCTACTGTATTACTAACTAAAACAGACCAAGTGGACTGGGTTTCCCGACTAGTCATCCACTTATCATAATTAGGTTGTGAATACTGCGACCATTTGAGCCTCCCTATAGCTGTTGTCTCATCAGGTTTGCCTATAACATAGGTCTTCAAACTGTGGGGCGCACCCCCCTTGGGGGGCACGCACTCCACCCCACCACTTCACCTTCCATTGTTGCTTCCAGGCGCGCAACCCCCATTAGGCTGAAAGGGCTTTAGCCCCTGCCGTCGTGTGTCTCAGCCCTGGCTGCTGCTGCGGCTCGAGCTGCTGTGGGCTCGGCTAGGCAGTGTCTGGAGTCTTATCTCTGGCACGCCCGAGTTTTTCACAGGTCTTTAAAGACCATGTGCATATTTACATACCTTTGTAAACTGGTTTATTTATTTATTTATTTATGTCATTTATAAAGCGCATGAATCACCCCGGGTGGGGTATCTCCGCGCTAAAGACGGCTAAAGAGGCACTAAAGCTAAAAGAGTGATGTTTTAAGTTTTTCCCTAAAAATCAGGTAGTTAGTGCATTGGCGGATGTCCAGTGATAGCTGGTTCCATATTTGTGGGGCTAGGTAGGAGAACGCTTTGCCTCCTAATCTGGCTTGTTTTATGCGCGGAACAATGAGAAAACCCTTGTCTTTTGATCGAAGGAGTACGTGAAGGTATATATCTAACCAATTTATCCGCTAGATATTTCGGTCCCATTTTGTTAAGGCCTTTGAATACCAAACAGCTAATTTTGAATTCAATTCTTTTACGTATGGGCAACCAGTGTAATTTACGTAGTAGGGGGCCAGAGGAGTGCGGGAAGGAGCACTGGTTACCAGACGGACCGCCGTGTTCTGGACCACTTGTAAACTGCTCAAGGCAGTTGTCTTAGCAGAGATCAACAGGGCATTGCTGTAATCCAGTCGGCTAAGGACCATAGCGTGTACCAAGGTCTTTCGTGTAGAAGAAGGGAGAAGGTGGAAAACTTTACGGAGCAGGCTGAGAGCGTAGAAGCATGTCCGTTTAGTTGTAGCTATATGTTCATCCAAATTAAGTTTGCTATCAATTAGCACGCCCAGATTCTTAACCACTAGTTTAGGGGATGGTGCAGGACCCAGTTCCTCTGGCCACCAACAAGGTTACCAGCTGGTCACTGCGTCTTTAAACAACATTATTTCTGTTTTATCTGCGTTTAATTGCAGAAAGTTGTTGCTCATCCACGCTGTAATAGTTTTCATGCCATTAGTAAAGATGCTCTTGATGTTAGGAGTGTTTTTATCGAAGAGAGAAGGAGCTGCGTGTCGTCCGCGTAAGAAATGGGAGTAAACCCAATATTTCTTAAGAGTGCTGCGAGTGGGCGACATATATATTAAATAATGAAGGGCTGAGACAGGAGCCCTGAGGCACGCCCTTTGTTACCATTGTTGTCTGAGATTTAAAGGGACCAAGATTAACTGTTTGCGTTCTTCCCTTTAGAAAGTCCGTTAGCCAGTCTAGTGCCTTGCCCTGAATGCCTATGGCCGTAATCTCTCCAACAAGATATGATGTGAGATGGTGTCGAATGCTGCGGAGAGGTCGAGCAGTATAAGAATTACTGCCCGACCAGCATCCGCATGCATTCTAATGTCATCCATGACATTAACCAAGGCTGATTCTGTGCTATATTTGGGGCGGAATCCTGATTGTGAATGGTCAAGACAGTCTGATGATTCAATGAAGGTGGAGAGATGAGTATTAATATGTTTTCCAGTATTTTGCCATACAGAGGGAGAAGTGAAATGGGACGATAGTTGGAGATTACATCGGGGGACAATTTAGTATTTTTCCTAATAGGCATTATCTGGGCAGCTTTCCACTCAGAGGGAAGCTTACCTTCTGTAATCGAACTATTTAAAATGGAGCACAGTGGTGCAGCCAGCTCTGCTGCTAGACCTCTGGAGATTTTTGCTGGAATTAAGTCTTTAGGGGATCCAGATTTGACAGATTGTAATAGTTTTTCTGTGTCTTTAATAGTGAGCAGAGGAAATTCTTTCAGAGTGAGAGAGTTATGGGAGTCTAGGGGTAGTTCTGCAATTGAATTATGACTTGAACTAGTAACGGTAGAAATGAGTTTATTGTAAATATTGTCAATCTTCTGTGTAAGGAAGTCAGCAATATTATCACAGAGTAACTGAGTTGGTGCATCTTCTGGTTTACAAGCTTTGGGATTGATGAAGGTATTGAGTACTTGGAAAAGAGTTTTAGGGATGTTATCTGTTTGTGCTAGCTGGTTGGCTATATGTTTTTTCCGAGCAGCTTTGATGTTTTTATGGTAGGAGTCTATGGCAATTTTGTATTTTTCTTTATCAAAAGGTGCCTCAGTTCTGCGCCATTGACGCTCTATCTTTTTGCACCGGCTTTTTCGGACCGGAGGTCTGTTGAATACCATGGAGTCTGAGGACGCTTGGGGGCCATTGATGAACTTTTCAGGGGGGTTAATTCATCTAAAGAGATTAATACTGCGTCCTGAAAATCCGTTAGTTGTTTCTCTACCGAGTCTGATGATGAAAAGTGTGGAGGGATAAAAGTGTCCCTAAAGAGTGTAGGTGTCAATTTGTGCCATTGTCTATGGGCTCGCGTAATAGATTTTTCCACGCATTTATACTCGGCAGGGCCCATTAGATCAAATGCAATGGAAGTGTGATCCGACCAGATCAAAGGGGTGGTAGATTTGTAAAGCGTCTGAGGGGAGTTTGAAAGAACCAGGTCTAGAGTATGACCCGCAATATGCGTCGGCGCCTCGTTGATTTTTATGAGTCCTAGTGACGCGAGCTCGGTCAGAAGAGCAGAGGCCTTAGGCTCCTCTGGGTTCTCACTATGGACATTAAAGTCACCTAATAAAAAGAAATTTGTTGGAGGATATAACATGTGAGGCAATCAGGTCTAATAGAAGGGTGATGGAATCGAGAGTGGTCCCGGGTGGCGGTATACAAGGGCTCCTTCCAACTCAACTGTGCATGAAGATCTAATCTAAATGCTAAAATTTCAATTTTGTCGTTGCTGAGTTGATCTAGTAAAGTAACTTTAATCGAGTCTTTGTAAATAATGGCTATCCCTCCTCCTACCCTACGAGGTCTATCTATTTTCAAAATACGATATCCGTCTGGGAGTGCCATGGCAATTGCTGGGGATGAAGATGGTTTCATCCATATTTCCGTTAGAAATCCGATGTCTGGGGAAGAAGAAGAAAGCAGGTCCCAAATGTTAATAGCGTGTTTGGGGAGTGAATGGACATTAGCCAGGAAACAGTCCCAGCTTACCTTATTTTCACCTAATTTACGGGGGGTTTTGAAGTCAATTGGTGGTATGGGTGAAATACTCTGGAATCTACAGTGTGTACATGTGAGGGGACCTTCCACTAATCTAGGGAATTTGTGGGTACAGGAATTCGCTTTATTATACATCACGGGAGCTCGTATGTGGTTCCTAATGAGCGTAAGCTCTTGGCTGGTGTACTTGATGGGTTGATCAGGCCTAATTGCCCGATTTGGGGAAGCACCAGCAGAGTTTCTGGCTCCTGGCGACGCCCAGGCGCGGACGGGCGCAGACGGGCTTGCCTTAGGCGCGCCTTCGGTGCGCCGGTGGCGCGCCCGCTGCGCGCGTCTGCTGCGCGTCGGCCAGGGCATGTGAATTTGTAGTTCCAGGCAGCTAAACAGCTGACCTGGTAACTGCACGTCACTTCCGGGTGATGCGACACTCCCTCCACTCAAACGGAACAATCCGTGGTGGACCGGGGAGGCACCCCTCTGAGCAACCCTGTATAACCAGTGAGTACACCGTGTACGTAACTTTAAAACAAATGTTATTTTTTTTAAAATTAGACTAATTGTTGTTTATCTTTAAAACAAGCGTTATTTTTAAAAAACGAGTGCACACAGAAAACAGTGAGGCAAGCGTGCGCGAGTAGAAGGAAGGCAGATTATGGAGCCCTTTACCAGGTGCTCCTGCTGTAGCTGACTCGTCTAGCAGAGTTGGAGAGATCCTATGTGCTGCCTCTAGCGCGTCCGCTGCGCGTCGGCCAGGGCATGTGAATTTGTAGTTCCAGGCAGCTAAACAGCTGACCTGGTAACTGAACGTCACTTCCGGGTGATGCGACACTCCCTCCACTCAAACGGAACAATCCGTGGTGGACCGGGGAGGCACCCCTCTGAGCAACCCTGTATAACCAGTGAGTACACCGTGTACGTAACTTTAAAACAAATGTTATTTTAAAAAAAATTAGACTAATTGTTGTTTATCTTTAAAACAAGCGTTATTTTTAAAAAACGAGTGCACACAGAAAACAGTGAGGCAAGCGTGCACGAGTAGAAGGAAGGCAGATTATGGAGCCCTTTACCAGGCGCTCCTGCTGTAGCTGACTCATCTAGCAGAGTCGGAGAGATCCTATGTGCTGCCTCTAGCGCGTCCGCTGCGCGTCGGCCAGGGCATGTGAATTTGTAGTTCCAGGCAGCTAAACAGCTGACCTGGTAACTGCACATCACTTCCGGGTGATGCGACACTCCCTCCACTCAAACGGAACAATCCGTGGTGGACCGGGGAGGCACCCCTCTGAGCAACCCTGTATAACCAGTGAGTACACCGTGTACGTAACTTTAAAACAAATGTTATTTTTTTTTAAATTAGACTAATTGTTGTTTATCTTTAAAACAAGCGTTATTTTTAAAAAACGAGTGCACACAGAAAACAGTGAGGCAAGCGTGCGCGAGTAGAAGGAAGGCAGATTATGGAGCCCTTTACCAGGCGCTCCTGCTGTAGCTGACTCGTCTAGCAGAGTCGGAGAGATCCTATGTGCTGCCTCTAGCACGTCCGCTGCGCGTCGGCCAGGGCATGTGAATTTGTAGTTCCAGGCAGCTAAACAGCTGACCTAGTAACTGCACGTCACTTCCGGGTGATGCGACACTCCCTCCACTCAAACGGAACAATCCGTGGTGGACCGGGGAGGCACCCCTCTGAGCAACCCTGTATAACCAGTGAGTACACCGTGTACGTAACTTTAAAACAAATGTTATTTTTTTAAAATTAGACTAATTGTTGTTTATCTTTAAAACAAGCGTTATTTTTAAAAAACGAGTGCACACAGAAAACAGTGAGGCAAGCGTGCGCGAGTAGAAGGAAGGCAGATTATGGAGGCTGTTTGTTTTCTGGTTCCAGTACCCCCTGGGCCCCCACTCTGCCTATTCCTTACATTTGGATTTTACTTTTTATTGCCTTAGTGTGAGAATGCATTTCATGAAAAGGAATATAAAGTAGGGTTACCAAAAGAAAAATGCCAGCCATGTGTTGTTTAAAAGAGCCTGAAAAGGCCTTGTCTTGACACTAAATAGGGTTATAAATAAAATAGTATGTATTCATTTGTAATGTGCCTTTTCAATCTTTGTTCCCTTTAATTATCAGTCATGGATCATTCAGGCAGCCCTAGAACACAATTAAAAATGCTTTCTATTTATTTTTGCTGCTCCAAGTATGCACAGAAATGTGCTGAAAATAGGTTTTAGGGACTGCTTATTTTTGTACCGTCTGGGACATCAATATAAGGAGCTAGCAACCCTAATCGCAAGACTGGAAGTTTTTTGCAGGATGAGCACAATATTTATTTTCTCCACCCTCGATCCCTGGACCCTGTTTAATCCATAAAAGCAATAGTGTAACTTATATCTGAAACCCTATGCCAGCCCTCAATAACATGCTGAGTAACTTCAACTGTGTCTGGGGATGCACCCTGCATTCAGACAACTCACTCCTCATTCTCGCCCTTCACTTTCACACTCACAATGTACTCACACTGATCACCATGCACTCACCCCACCCGCTCACACTGCACTTATGCCACTCGCCATGAACTTACACCGTTCTCCCTCGACTTACCCTGCGGTCACATGAGCACACTGCTCACTCTGCACTCACAGTGATCACTCTGCACTCACAATGCTCTTGCGCTGTTCACCCTGTACCTCACCCTGCAGTCATACGAGCACACTACTCGTGTGACACTTCACTCACCTACCCCTCACTGCTAACTCTGCAATCTCACTCCAACAAGCCTATCACTAACCATACATAAATTTGTCCCACTCTGCACTTACATCCGCACCCAAATTCTTATGGTCACCTCACTCACCCTGCAGTCACTCCTCTCACCCTACTCTCACACTGTTGCATCGCTCACCGTGCACTCACATGGGCACTTCTGCAACCCACGCAGCACAGAGGGCTAATGTGCCTCCTACAAAGAACGTGTACCATGCAGAAAAAGGAAAATGTTGGTCAGAAAGGGGCTAGAGAGAGAGGAGGTTCATTGTTGGCGAGTGGTAGTGAGGGAATTCATGGAGAAGGAGGAAATGGGAGAAGGGGCGCACAAAAAGACTGTTGCACCGTGCGCGACCAGTGTTAGGGCCAGCCCTGGCTGGGAGTCTTAGCCCCCCACCCCCCCGAAGTTCGGGTCTAGTTGCGCCCCTGTTTGCTTCCCACGTCAGAAGTACGTTTGCTGCCTGTGTTTCATACTCCCATCTCAAGTTAGGGCTCTCTGATTGGAGTAGTCATTCAGAACCGCCAATCAGCATGTAGTTCCTGCAGCAGAGCACTGCTTTGACGCCAGATGCCAGGGAGTGCCGCGAATTTTGTATACATAAAGCTGCAAAATACTTCAACTTTGCTGATGAAACAGCACTTCTTCACTTCTTCACTGTTGCCTTTTGCCTCGTGGTTGCTGAATTTAACATCTGGTTGCTACCGTTCGCCTCGCTCTTGAACCCTTCCCCTCAAGGTTATCCTGGTTTGTACCCTCGCAGCTACTGCATTTCACTGCAAGGAATTTACAACGCTTGTATCCTTCCTGAAGATTCCATTCTCTGGCAGGTAAGAGTGAAGAGCTTTTTGTTTTATTTTTTTAAAGCCTCGCTCCTTTCCCCTTCGTTCAACTACTAGTGAAAACGTTGGATGTTTCAAGGAGGAGTGGATTTGGCATTAATGCCATAGGTGCTGACTTTGGTTCTGGGGACCCCGGTTCGAGTCCTGGCATCGGCTCAACATCATGTGATCCTGGGCAAAATCACTTAATTTACCAGTGACTTACGAAAAATGAATTTGACCTTGATTAAAGTCGCTGGTGTTTGTTTAACATGTTCCAATCCCTAGAGCTGAGTCCACAAGCCTAATATAACAAATATTATGAAGTATGCCTACCATCTGCCCTAACTTCTTTCGTAGACCAAATTTAAATGCTTTCTTGTGCAGCTATTTCTGAAGCTTTGGAAGGAGATCTTCTTTACAAGCCAACTATGCTAACAAATTGACTCTTGATGCTGCTAGAGAATAAACATGTATATATCCTCTTGAATCACTTATATCACATGTGTATGATGTAAATGTCCCCTAGGCCTTCTTGGAAAACTGTGGCTGGCCTCCTACTGGCACGGCAACACCTGGCCATACTCCACATAATCACGGATTTTTCAGTTGTGTCAGAAAGCATGTTTTGTGGAACCCCTTTTTCTGCTATCTTGTTTAGGGGAAAGGATGTGGCGCAACAGCCAGAGCTGATGACTGTGGAGCTGGGGAACCAGGTTCAATTCTTGGTGTCTGCTCAACATCCTGTGATTCTGGGCAAATCACTTAATCTCCCTGTGCGTACAAAAAATGAATGTGTGCTTGTGTAATGTAAAATATGCTCCTGTAAAGCACTCCAATACCTTTGGGTCATGTTCGCGCTATAGAAAACTGCAAAAAATATATTACAAAAGTTTGTGAGCACTCCCGTTTCCAGGTACTGCTCAAGACTGGAAGTGGAGCACAACCTAAGGATGGCAGAAACAAGAAACCATCCACACATTGACTGTCTCTGTGAAGAAAAACAGGCAATCCCCTCACCTGTGTTTTGGGAGTGTTTTTACTAATCTATCCTAAATTTTGTGCTTTATGTGAAAAATAAAGCACCAATGTAATTTTTGTGCTAATGTTTTCTTGGAGACTTTTCATTTGAACTTTATAATAAGCACAAGCACTACAAAAACTTCAGTTTACTAAACACTCCTACTTTATTTAATATTATTTGCCCTATACGACCTGGGCTTTGCAGGAGGGAATGGCCATCAATGATGCAGAGTACCAGCTTCCAGAACTTTTTTGTCAGGTGGTGGTGGTGGGGGTTCGACGTGTAAAAAGGTTTAGATGGGGGGCTCAGCCGACAAAGGTTTGAAGACCTCTGGCCTATAACTTTATAGGGTCGCAGATGATTTATTTCCCACTTCAATTGGATAGCCGTTAGAAATTAGTCACACTGCTTACTCTCTCTTTAATTTGGAAAAGCATGACTGGGTGTAATAACAATGGTGTAACTAGGGTGTAATCTATGAGATTGCCTTTGGATTCGATAAAATGAGCTGGAATTGCTGGGCTGTCTCGAGTAATCCGGCCATTCAAGATTATTAGTGGTATTAGGAATAATTCTGTCCAGAAATGTGCATTTCCTTTGAATTTAGATCTGAACCCTGATCTCATGTCAGGATGTCCCACTCTCTCCTTAATTCCTCAACTGGGTCTGGTGTAATTTTGCATAGAACCAGTATTTAATTAAAATCAGCTGTTACTACCAAGTTCAGCTTGCTTTGAGTAGTTGAATGGTCTTTAATGTTTAAGGAGATATCTTTGTATTATGGATTTTTTATTCTGCAAAATATAAATGTTAGATAGTACATATTTGAAAATATTGGTGACGGCACTTTGGATTTCGAGTGCCAAAATATAGTGATTCAATTGGGACCGTTTGACTGGAGAATTTTAAAGAAGATGAGATTAAAATTGCTATACCGCCTGACAGTTTGCCTCTCTCTGCTAGTTTAATGGCAGGCTTGAATCATGCATTGTGGGGGCATATTCTCAAGGAGCTATTGCCGAGTTAATGGCACTTTATCGCAGCCAAAGTCGAGATAAATGTATCGCAACATTCACAAGCTGGTGCTAACAGCCTATAACACCAGTTTACCTGCGAAAGCATCCTCAAAAAACATCGCCACAGATGACCCCTGCAACTATCGCTAATGAGATGCAGAGTAGGCGTTCCCGAGCAAAAATCCACAACACCACACCTCAACATTCTCAACGACCAGCCCGATCAGCGATAAGACCACAAAACAGGTGATAAGGCGCGTTAGCAGCAGGAATCTAACACCTGCTCTGACCTGGTGCAAAGTCGGACCACAGCCTGCACCACAAAATGGAGCCCAGCCCAGAGCCACATCTGAAGGGCAACAGATGCCATAGAGCCACTGAACATGCGTGCCGGACACCCAAGAGGGCCACAACACCCACCGCCACCACCCCCCCACCACCCTGTACACCCACCGCCCCCGGACCAACACTGAGGCAGCGCAGACAAAGACAAAGACCCTCCCAAAATGCACCAAGCCCACAGACCCAACACCAGAGAATGTCATTGCCCACTATATGCCCAATGGGACAACCCTCCACAGCATCCTGACCACCATAGCCCACAGGCTGATGGTACCAACACAGCGGACAACCAACATCCCACCGCAGACAAAGCTGCTGGCCGTGCTGCACGTGTTGGCCTCTGGTACCCTCCAACCAACCTCCGCCTGAGACGGAGGAGTCACACAGCCTGGCCAATCCAAGTCCCCCACAACGGTCATGGATGACACCATCAGCTTGGTACCCCACTATCCATACCTCACACACACTGCGCAGGAGCAGCCGGAGACCAAGCAAGGCGTGTACGCCACAGCTGGCTTTCCGCACGTGTCAGGGGGCAAGTGACTGCACACATGTCCTACTAGTGGGCCCTGGCGACACTGCACACAATAAGTGCAACAGAAAGTGCACGGATCCCACCAATGTGCAGGCAATAGTGGACCACCGTGGAATCTCCGCCAACGACGTCGCCAACCACCCAGGCAGTGTGCATGATACCTGCACCTCCCGACAGTCCATCATCAACCTGCGCCACCAGGATGGCACCCACGGAAATGCACTGCCCGTTGGCCAATACCAAATGCTCACACCACACACCTCAACTCCACAATCATGCAACACACAACACAGGAAATGCACACGTCACAAGCTCACATACAACATGCACACCCACCAGACACGACAGCACAACTCACTGTGGGAACCTGGCCCAGCCATGTACATGAGCCATCTACGGCATGGCACCTCGGACACACAATAGCAGAATGTCGGAAGAGGTGGGGACCAGGCATGTGCGAAGGAGGCAAGGGACTGATGAATGAGAATGTACACAATGCCAAGTGTGGCGTGGATGTGCTGGCCAGACTGCAGTATGCAGACCACACACATATCCATATCGACACACACCGCTGGTGTTTGGAGTGTAGTGGACGCAACCATGTCACCCCAGCCAGTGGGGAAGTCGCGGAAATGTAGCTTGTGACATCCCCCCGTAAACGTGAGCGGAGTGGGCTGGCCCGGCGTACGCCAGGCCAGCATAGGGGTGTGAATAAAAGGCACGTAACCCTGGGCGTGGTCCTCTTCCAGAATGCCCAACATCTCTGTCAGGGCGGCGCCCCTCACCCCGCCACGAGGCTGATGCCGTGAGCGGTGTTGCCAGCAATCCTGTGCACCTGCTGCACCCCCGAACGCTGGTGCCCGAATCAGTCCTGCCCGCCCCTGCGCACCCAGGCCTCAATGCCCACCTTCCGACATCAGCGTGTGTCGATGAGGGCCCACCATGTGCCGGTGCAATCTCCAAGCCCGAGGCCTGCGATCTTGGCAGCCTCCTCAGACCATCATGGCCTCCACAACACAGGCCCGCAGTATTCCTTTCACGTTGACGTACTCCACCGGCATGCACAGCGGACAAGTAGGTCACACATTTGGAACTGAGTCTTGATTACACCATGGCAGAGCACATAAATCATGGCTGAGTGTATGTCACAATACACCCTTCGATGTGGTACCAACAGGTCTTAGTGTTACATCACAGCTGCAAGATTCTGTGGGCCCACGCGGACTACTGCTCTCGGCCTACGCTGCGCTCAAGTAGGTCACAGAATTGGAACTGAACATCGATTATTCAAAGGCAGAGTATGAATCAATGCGCGCAAGGAGAGGCATAAGAGGATGATGCGTTGCATTTGGGAGGAAAAAAGGATCATCATTACGGAGGTGATCGAACACTACCGACAACTGCCATGATGTCACTAACTCTGTGCATCGCGAGCCTACGACTCGTGGCTGTGGCCCACTGCTGACCGCTGCCTCCGGCCTACACTGCGGTCCAGTAGGTCACAGAGTCTTGAATCGTCAATGCCAGAGTTCATATGAGTGTACCAGCATCATCGCAGACTGCATCCCCCCTCAGCCCCGTTGCCACTAAGTCTGTTCCCTGACATTCATGGACACTCTCTGGTCGTAAATTGGTGGCGTTTGAGTCTATGGACCAGGGGGTAGTTTTCATCCTCATGCAGCTGATACCAAATTGGTGGTGGCAACGAGGCAGTTGCTTTCCACTCCTCAATTTGCTGCTTCTGGATAGCTTCTGCCCTCTGCATCATGCCCTGGAAGAACACCTTCCACTGTCCCCCGAAACACTACGCGACATTCACCTCCGACATCGACGAGGACCCGCTCAGTCTGCGTGGCCCTACCTCATTGGACCGCAATTCACCATCCCGTGGCGGTGTGCCTGTGCCTGCCGATGTGCACCCGGGGCTACTGACTCTGTGCAGCTCAAGTCTGGGACCCTGTCTGAATGAATATTGGATGACCTCTGTGACGGTGGTCTTGGGGTCATCGACGCCATGTGCATGTGGCCCTGCGCTGTCCGCTGCCTCCGGCCTCAACTGCGGACCACCAGGGCTCACACATCAAATCGAGTCCTGACCGGCCCGGACGTCGCATCACCGCAGGAGGCACACGCCACTATCGCCAGGGCCAACTCCAACCACCATCTGCCAGAGTCGAGACAGTGGTACTGGCAGACTGACGGAGTTGCTCAGACCTGTCGTGGATGCCATCATCTGCCTGATCCCCTTCTCAGCACTCCAGGTGCCACTGACTCAGTGCACCGCAACCAATGGACCGTTACTGGTTGAGTTTTGTGATGTGGAGATGTTGCGCAGCAATGTCACCTCAGGCAGTGTGGGATACCTGGGACATTGATGAGGAAGTTGCTGCAGGTCTGACACACCCCACTGCATCTGCATCAGGAATATCCCGAATGGACACAATCCAAGATATTTTCATCACATGAGCGCGCACAGCTCTAGTGCCCCAACCTCAGTGCACTGCAACTCACGGACACTTCTGTTTGTATGTTGTGTGATCTCTGTACTTGCTCCGGCTCCCTCCATGTTGCTCAGCAGTTCACTCTGTTATGCATGTGTCTTCTGTTTCCATTGCACTGGTGTCCACTGTTCATGTTCTTGCCAGCACCGAGCACTCCGTGCGGGCTGGCTTATGCTCACCCCACACACATCCAGCACAGGCGTCACTGTACATGTGGCCCTGCCAATAAAGGGGCCGGGCGCACCTGCCCGTAGCCAGATCAACATAATATCTGCGTGTGTCTCTATGGCAGTGTGGGTCTCTTTTGTGGGGTGTAGGTGGTCCCTGAAGGGTAATTGACACCCACGTATGTGATCTAGTTCGCCTTCCATTGGTTCGGACCACACCCGCACAAGTGCGGCCACCTCCTTTTGGCGTTCTGACACCTGGCATTGGGGTGCCATGTGTGGGTCGGTGAAGTGTTGTGGGCCAGCTGTGCTTGCGTGTGCTTTATGCTGTGTGGTCTGTTGCAGGGGCTGGGTTCTCCTCTATGTGGCTTGTCTGCCTGGTCCTGGTGGTGGGTTGCGTGGGATGTCCATGGGCTGTTGTAGGGCGTTGGTGTCGAAGGTGTGTTGGTCGTGTCCTGCATCACTGATGGGTTGTCTGGTCTGACCTGCTGGAGGTGTTGTTTGTCCCTCTGCAAAGTGTAGGGGAGATGCATGTTGACATTGTGTTGACATTTATGTTTGCGCATTGTTCTTGTAGACATGCAGACTGTGTGACAATGTACATTGTGACTGTTTGGGCGGTGCTGGCAATTTGAGGGGGGACAGTGGACATTTGGACTACATGACTGTTGTAAGGTTGTACCCATACATAGGCATCTCACAGTTCCCTGCTCTGTCAGATGTGATTGGCCTGTTTCTGCGCATGGGCAGACCCAATTTTGTCCCCTGTTCTGCAGTGTCGGTGTTGCACTTTGTGCCACATTGTCATGGGATGTGCTGTGATTGCCATGTGTGTGTGCTGCAGTGTGTCACGGGGATGGGGGACATGACCCTGGGTTATTGTGGGTCTGCAGTGTGCTACACGTCGTTGTGCATGTGTGCATTGTGCACATCTCCCCCCGTATCCCCATGGACCTGATAGTTACTCACCCTGTTGTTGTTGTGTCAGGTCCTCCTGTGCTATGTCCGTACTCCCACCTCCTTGCACCGTCTCCACACTGATGGCTGGCCTCCATTTCCTCCAGCTCCTCCTATGATGCAGGACTCCCACCTCCTGTCGCCGTAGCTGCCTTCCTGTTGGTAGCGTCTTTGGGCCTGGTTTAGGTTTTCACGTCATGCCAGCGCCTCTTGTCCTCCTCCATTGGCCTCCTCGGCACTCCGGCTGCATTCAAGGTGGTCTGAATGTGGGTCAGTTGCTGGTAGTGTTCTGTCACATCCGTGACGCTGGTCTTGTTTTCCTACGGACTGCACCCCGTCTTCCTCTCCCTCTTCTCCTTGGCCTTCCCCGACCTCGTTGGTCCTTGCTGGTGGTCTGTGGGGCTTGTGGGGTTTGTGTTGGCCTCTGCGCTGGGTCAGGGTGCATCCATGTTGCTACGCACTTTGGATTGTTTCTGGTGTGTTGTTTTTGTTGCTTCTATGGTGCATTTTCCCGCCAGGCACGTGGGTTTTTACAGGCTTGTTGCTGGTTTTCGCTGCTTTTTGTATCGTGCTTTGCCTCATCGCAGCTTTTTTTGCGTTCGTGTTACGCATTTTTGAGGCGTGGCGTTGATTTTAACGCGAACAGTTGTCGGGTTATCTGGGGACTATCGCATGATACCGCCGTGTTGTGAATACTTGGTTAACACAGCGTAAATTTCCTGCGATGGACTGTGATGTTGAAGGTTGCGTTAAGTAACTTTTGCAATGGTTATCGCACGTTCTTGTGAATATGCCCCATAGTGTGGTAATTCAGTTTATTATTTGAACTATCTTTCTTCAAGACAAATCATGTTGAACGTTAGGATTTGCGGACTTTTCACTCGTCTGCATATTTTCTTTGCCTGTCTTTATTTCCGGTAGTTTTGTTTTGGTAATTCTAAGAGCCCCTGGTATCCACGACCAATCTTCTTTTTTTTTTTTTTAAAACACATTTCATTGGCTTTACTGATATGAATGTCACAATACAACACAACAACATTGCAGCAAGTGGCTCTACGTCCCCCGTCCACCAACACACCACCCCCTTGAATCCCGCCACCTCCGCTTCTTGCAGGGCGTTCCACCCCTCCTGCATAAGTATGGATTTCTGCCTCAAATAATGCAAGGATCTGTCTGTATGATGGTGATCCCTCTGTAATCCGTCCATCTCTGCCAAATTTTTATGTATTTTTGAAGGCAACTCCCTATCCTCATAAACCGGTTGTGCCCTGGATATGCATAGTTCCGACCTTTCCTCCACTCCTCGATCCAGGGCGGTGCGTGGCTTCCCATTGATGGTCCTCCTCAATGTCTGTGGCAATAGGTAGAAGAATCAATTTGAGGTTGTGTGGTATCAGCTGCCCTAGCACTTGCCCCAAAACTGAGAGTACCTTACTCCAATAAGCCTGCATTTTAATGCAGCCCTTTACGGTGTGCATTAGGTTGCCCTTTTGCATCATGCATCAGAGGCAGGAGGAGGAAGTAATTGCATCCATTTGTAAGATATATTCTATGGAATTGTAGCAATGTCCCTAATGCCCACAGGAAAAAGAAACAGAAGAGCATTTCTTTTTATTTTGCCCCAGATACATATTGTCTCGTAAGGAAAGGATAAGCGCAGTGTGCAAGCTAAAGGGGGTAGAAGGAGGAAGGCAAATTTTGAAAAGCAATACGAAGGACATGATAGTCTTTGCAGTAGCACAATACTTACAATAGGCATGGAACATCAGACTGAAAGGGTTGCCAGCAGGGAATCCCCAACCCCTAGGAACAGAGAAGGTGCAAAATGTGGGAGTGAAATAGTATCTGTATTTTAGTGGCCTAACTGGGTTGGGTATTACTCTGGGATATGAAGTGTGTATCTGAATGTACTGTTCGTACCCCTATATGGTTTTAAATAACAGCACACGCCTAATGTGACACTGGTTTGACTTCAGAGCCTCATATAGCTTCTGCTGGCTTGGAATTTCCAGACAGCATGACGGTCCCTTAGACTATTGTAGGGTTTTAGAGGTATTTTGGTGCTAAAGGTTTTACCTGCCAAAGCAGGAGGATGATGGTTTTTTTCTCTAAGCTGTTATCTTTTGTCTATATCTGTGCTGCTGTCTTTTGTATTTATTTCCATGTGTAATTTTAATATGTATTTTATTTGCACATTGCACTTTTGTGGTCATTCGAAAGAAATAAAGCTTATTATTATTCTATACAATTATTTCAATTGTATAAGGCAATTGCTGAATACCTCGGAGATGCCCTGGCTTCCACCCATTCCTTGTCAGTAAGGGACCCAAAGACCGATTCCCATGCAGTGTGCAGCATGGCAAAGGTGTCATGTATGTGGTGTATCAGCGAGCAATATGTTTGTGGTATCTTATTGTCGCCCAGATCTGCAAGGAGTGTTATGTTCCATATAGGTACCCTAATATAGGCTCAGGTAGTCACCTAACTTTTCACCTATATTCTCCCTACCATTAAACTACATAACGGTTCTTAGTACGGACCTTTTACCTAGTTACAGTAATGTCCAAAGATGACATGGGGTTTCTCCGAAAAGCTTAAGCCTCATTCATTATGCATGAGGATTCTTGGAATCACAGCAGGGCAGCAGGCCTACCATCTCCTGCATAATAACTATGTATAAGGGTCATTCCTTCCGTCATCCCAGTCCGACATGACACAGCAAGGTATATCCCTAGGGGGTACCACTTTGGGTATATATACCCAATCTCTTGCTGAGATAGAGAGAGGAGAAAAGGACTTCCATGCTGACACACTGACGCTGAGGCTCCTGCACGCAGACACTCCAGCTCGCAGTGGTCTGACATCCCTTGCAGGGTGTCCATCTCGAGACCAAGACGGGATCCCACAGTGTCTCACTTCAGTAATGGGGTTGACTTTATCCTAGAGGGATTCTTGGCTTTACACCCACATACATGCTAGGTACACTTCGGTACATCTAGTTAGGGATGCATCGTAGGAGTACGCACTTTACTGTCTTGTATTTTATATACTTGCCT
Organism: Calotriton arnoldi; assembly: GCA_963921515.1. NCBI lineage: Eukaryota > Metazoa > Chordata > Amphibia > Caudata > Salamandridae > Calotriton > Calotriton arnoldi. The sequence continues at coordinate 573,699 of CAWUFW010003315.1, forward strand.
GTATTCATTGTTTTAGCACGATGGTAGAAATCTACCATCCTTTTACTCTGTTAGTGCTTATAATCAATTATATCTGTTACTGTCTAATGATTGTTTCAGCACACCTATTTTACACTGGAATGACACTGGTTCAATAAATGCTTATTGAAAAACGTCCCCATTGTTTATTCTGCGCATCTCTCTGAGACGAAGTGAGCACGAGTGACTGAGCGAAAAGTAGTACACTGTTTTCACGATTCTGAGGGATCAGGGTTGTCATGTTTGATAGTTGCCAAGAACTATTCTCTCCTCGGTAAGAGGGGTTTCTAGTGGCACTGTGAGCTAGCTGGTATACAGGCTAACATATTCGGTAGGGGTTTCTAGAATCAGTCTGACTCCAATCCTACAGTATATGTTGTCTAAACGCGCAGAACCTATATAGGTTTATAGGATCTACACAACATGGCGCCGCCAATGTTGGTTTGGTACTTATTTAACAGTCAAATCTGAGTAGTTCGGTCGTGCTATTCTCAGAGAACCCTACTCACATTTTCCTAGAGACGTCTGGAGTGGGAAGGGAACTATCGCCACAGCTGAGCAGGCAAAATTCCTATTTATTGGCTGTAGGTTTATCAAGCTTGAAGGACAAACAGTTCCTATTGTGCATAAAACCTTATCTCAGTTTCCTTGAAACTCTTCCTTGAAAATTTTTCAACAATGACTGAAGAAGACAACGCTGTGCCAGCACAGCGCGTTTTAGTACGGGAAGAAGAAGGGGAAATAAACATTTCAGAAAATGTTAGGTATGCCCTTACTCAAAAGCTAACAGACTACAGAGTCACAGCTAGGGGTGGGACCGTAACCTTCGTGATCGATGCTCACGAATCATATAGAACAGAGGTATTCTATTCAGGGGTTAAATTCCCACAAGCAGATGCACAAATACATTTCATTCTTACACTGAAGATGAAACACCAAATGAATACAGTCCGTATGAGGACATTGAAATTCCGCTCGCGTACCAGGAGCACATAAACTGGTTTAAAGGCGCCCTTCCCCATACAAAAGACAAAGCAAGTCTAGGTCCACTCGGAAGAGATGGAGCCACTTGGCCAGCCCTTGCAGCTTGCACACCGCATCCAGAGATTGACACAATGCCAGTAGCAGACCTACGTCTACTTCATAAAGAAATAATAAAACTTTACAGAAACCTGACACAATTCATGATGAGAACACTCACACTTCGGCCAACAAGAGCTACACAAACAAATCAAGTTCAGAGTTCTACGACTAAAATTACACCACAAACGCTGTACGCAGTTATGGGTAAAATGCCCACTAAACGTGAGCAAATGCCATTCTGGATAGCTCAGAAAATAACGCAGCTAGAGGCAGTATTTCCACACACAAGCCCTCAAGAAAAACACAGAATGTTAACAACCTGCTTGCCAATGGGAATAGCTCCCCAGATAGAGGATTGTACCACTTGGGGTACAGTTTTCGCTGCCATATATACCAGAACTCATGGTATCCCGTCATTAGCAGTAATACCAGACGTATTAAGACAAATACAAACTGAGTATGGAGCAGAACCTGCTGTGAACTTAGGGATGAAATTATTAGGTAATTTTGCCCAGGTATCAGCTATAATATTAGCCAATTTAAAAGGGGAGGCAGCAGCAGTGGCAATACAGCAACGCCTGAGGGATTTCACTCCTTTACAACAGGAATGTGATTCCATAAAATTATCACAGACACCTATGCTGAATTAGGTAGAGATAGTTTGGGAGCCAGAGCAACAAAACCTCAACTTATGGGTGGTCCTGAGAAGTATAACACAAAGCAAGCACCTGATTCTTCTAAGAAGAAATGGGATAATAACAATAAAAACCAAAAGATTAGAGAGAATAGATCTCTATCTAGGAGTGGGCCTCCTCAGCAGGAACACTCCGAAAGGAGATACAATCTCAGGAATAGAGATAACATTAAAAAACCTGACAGGTATCAGGATACTGATACACATTCCTCTCGTTCCTTTCAGGGTTCACCAAGAAACTCCAAGAGAGAATAACGGTCAGAACACAGACAGGAAGAGCGTACGAAGTCCAGAGACACGCCACGCGCTTCAAGCTAAACATCTAAAAAAGAAGACAAGCCACAATCTAATCCTTAATTTAACCCCTTGACCGCGATCGGAATTCTGCTCGTGTGCTGGACATTCCGATCGCGGGTGTGGTCGTGACGAGCTCAGCTCGTCATGCGCACAGCGCGACCGCGCAGCATGACGAGCTGAGCTCGTCACGAGCATCGAAGGGGTTAAAAAGAAGAAGGTAGCAGGTCTCAAAGTTAGACATGCCCAGAATTCTGAGGACTCAACTACTGAACAGGGAATGGGCTCTGACGAAGCTAGACAGCACAGCAGAAGTAACAATAGCTTGCCAGAACCTGATGGAATTTCAGGTGACAGCGGGGTTGAATGAGCATATCATGGTGGAAACACCTGATACAAGGGTAAGTGTCCCACATAGGTTACATGAAATAACACTTCAAATGGAGGGGGACAAACCCAGAAAAGTTAAAGGTCTCTTTTGGGAGAACTTGACTTATGACATCCTTTTAGCTGAAAAAGATTGGCCACCTGAAATTGTTATGGATTGCCCAAAGGGAGAAACGGTAATTTTACCATCTTTTTCTGACCACTTTCCAATTTACTTAAAACACACATACGTGCGGGAGTGGGCGGTAGCCCTTGCTCCAGCACTGTATCGCAACCATGTTGGGTGGGATGCTGAGTCACAACACCATGTAATCCCAGTGAAAACCAGTCCAACTCCACAGAGACAGTACCCAATAAAACAGGAAGCGAAAAAATAGGTCAGGGAGATCTTAGATCAACTTGAATACCAGGGTGTAATTGAAACATGCACCTCTCCAATGAACAATCCTTTGTTTCCCGTAATGAAACCAGACAATTCATATTGTGTAGTTTTAGACTACAGACATCTGAACTCATGCACAAAAACATTTGCAGTACAGAATGCACATAGTGCCGCATTAATGAATAACATTGTGTGGAAAAAATACAAAACAACACTGGATATCTCAAATGGATTCTTCTGCCAAAATATAGCACCTGAAAGCAGGTATTTAACAGCATTCTCAGCGCTTGGTTCCCAGCTTCAATTTTGTCGACTCCCCCAAGGGTATAAAATAGCCCCGGGTTGTTCAGCGCTAGGGTAACAGAATTACTTCAGAATTTGGATGAAGAGGCATTGTCCTACGTAGATGATATTTATCTGACGGATGATGATTTACAGGATCACTTGACCAGAGTGAGCACCATAATTTTGGGAATCGCCTCTGAGGGCTACAAATTCAACTTTAAAAATCAAAAATAGCCCACCTCAATGTTCTATTTTTAGGATACGAGTTATCAAGTGAAGGAAAAAGCCTGGCAGCTAACTTTTTACAAAAGTGCGCGCTGCTCCAACCTCCTAAATCTTTGAAGAACTTCCAATCCATATTGGGATTTTTTGATTTTGGCAGAACATACATTTTGGAGTATGCAGAAAGAGTAAAACCTTTCTACGACTTAATAAGACCTGATTTCTCAGATAGGCATTGGACACAGGAACACACAGATATCCTTCGTTCCCTACAAGCTGACATGATAGCTTCAAAACACTTGCAGACACGCGTAGACATATGCAATCTGGTGAGCCGCGTTATAGCTGGTCAATCTGGGTATACTTACCTAGCCTTCAATGAAGGCGAAACAGTACCCATAGCTTACAAATCACATTTGTATACAAACGCTGAAATGTGCTTTGCTTCTACAGAGAAAATACTGACAGAAGTACAGACCGCTATAGTAAGAGAAAGAGCACTGGCTCAGGGGAAACGAATAATTGTCATAACTCTAGTACCAGCCTTAGAGGCTGCTACAAAGGCTAGCGTTCCTAATGCTAAAGCCTTACATCCAAGATGGATACAATGGGCTAATTCTCTCACTGCAACGGATGTAGAATACAGATATGACCCAAGACTAAAAACACAAGCATTTCTGCAATATGAACAAGAATATCCTCTACCAAATGAAATAATGCCTCTAGATCAGTATGAATACATTATTTACACTGAAGGATCTGCTCAACCGGCCGTAGGAAGTAAACAGCAATACAGCGCCGCTTGTGCGATTGTAAAAGGTTGTATGCAGGATGGCAAGTTCCATCCCAGCGATACGAAGACGGAGTCTCTAGGAGACTGCACGGCTCAGCTGGCAGAAATAAAAGCCCTATTACTGGCACTAATAAATACGGATCGGGAATTCCACACACTTATAGTGTGTGATTCTTTTTACTGTGTCCAGTCATATAATACATTTCTTCACTACTGGGGTCAAACTGGGTTTAAAGACTCAAAAGGTGGCACAATTAAGCATAAAATGCTATGGGAACAGGTAGCTGAGTTGCAAAACGAACTACCAAGAGCTCACGTGATACACACGCTGAGTCATCAACGTGATGGCGTTCACGTTGAAGGGAATTCATTGGCTGATGAAGCTGCGAAGGGAGCGGTACGTACTGCTGCCGTAGCTGCAATCACTCATTCAAAAACGAGAATAGACGGACAGATAATGGTAGCTGTCATTGCTTCACGCAAAAACAGCACAGCCTTACCGAAAGGTTTTCCACTCAAATACTCCTACAAGTGAGATGCAAACAACATTCTGTATGCTCAGATTCCTGGAGTGGGGGATAGAGTAATACCAAACATAGATCGCAGATTAGGTTTATTACTAGCTGCACACGAGGGTCTAGGTTCTGCACACGCAGGGATAACCGTGACAGTTTCAATACGAAAACAACGCTATTGGTGGCCTGGTTTAACAGAACAGACAAAGAATTTTGTCCTAAATTGCGACATCTGCCAGCAGATGAAGGGTTCCACCGTAGCACGACCAGCGTAGACACCTTTACTAATATCAGACAGACCTCTAGCATGTGTCTATCGGGACCACTGCGGCCCCCTACATTCAGATGGGGCTTACAAGTATATCTTGGTGGCAGTGGATTCATGCTCAAGATTCCTATGGGTATGGCCTCAGCGCTCAGCTGACGCTCAGACTGTTATAAAAGATTTGCGAGTCTTCATAGGGACATACGCAGTTGGCACATTACATTCTGACCATGGCCCTGCGTTTAGCTTTAGGGCTTACAAGGAAGCCATGGAAGGTTTGGGTGTAGCATTGCGGTACTCCTCTCTGTACCATCCAGAGGGAAATTCAGTTGTGGAGGAAAAACCGAGACAAAGCAGTCTTTAACAGCAAGTATTAGGTTCGGGTGGTAGTTGGGTCAATCACCTATATGGGGTACAGCGTGCCCTCGATAACATGCCAAGAAGTTCTCTAGGGGGTGTCACTCCTTATGAAGTCCTATTTGGGACGAGAATGTGGGTACCTGATCTCGATTGTGAAGGCACAGTGGCGGATGACAAACCTTTTGACATCAATAAGCGCTTAGCTGTTTTACAGGATTTTAACGAATCCAGAGCACTACTAAGCAACGTGCAGGTAAAACGCACCACCACTGGGGAAGTCAAATCAGTCACGGCAAGACCTGTCTGGATCCCTAAGGTCGGGGATCTGGTCAGAGAAAAGATCGAGGACAAGAAAGAATTTGGGCCATCCTACAGAAAGCCTGTTCCTGTCCTGGCTGTTGAAGGAACAAGAACAGTACTTCTTCCGCCTCTTGCCAGCAAAAAAGAAAAGAGATTCGTCTCCATTGATCTGATCAAACCACACTATGTGGCCGATACTGAATAGTAGGCCTCGTGGGCTCCCGGGTAGCCGACGCTCTCCTCTCGCTACCATACAGGAAGTTCAGACAGAAAGATTCATAAGATTCGAAGAGTCACCAATTCAAAGTGATGGAATTTCCAACAATGAAATGGAACTCGTTCCTCTGGAAACAGAACTTCAAACTACAAATGAAAGACAAATATCAATTCGGCCTCCCACCGATGTCTACATCAATATTCCTCAACAAAAGACACCAACCATTTCAACACAACCTGCCGAGTTACCAAAGACTGATCGAACTGCATCTGGCTACTTCATCAATTTTGATACCTTCTCTTGATCCCAGTGAACCTGAGACTACGCCAGCTCCAGTTTCCCGTAAGCAACAACTTTGTGATTTCTACAATTTCCTGAAAAATACTTATTTTATTTCACCTTGGCTCCAGCTCTGGATAATATCTGGAATATGTTTTTTTCTGTTCTGGATTAGCCTAGTAACTGTGTTTTGTTACTCATAAATGGGAAATATCTCCCAGAACGCTCTGCAGTATCCAATGTGAACTTGGTCCTGAAGCCTCATACATCATCTCATCGTGAACAAAGAGACTTGTTTTCTGTGAACATTACAGCTGTTCCAATTCCTGATGGTATAGTTTGGGACAAAGTTGATTATGATGTATTTGACCCCACTGAACTTTTGAAAATACCACATTTATTTAAGATTTCTCTTAATGATATCATTACCTTCAGTACATTTTCCGATGATGGGGATTTTGAAACTGTCAATAATATGTTGTCTGATTTAGAAAAATCTGCTGCATTTTAAAACAATGAAATGTTAGAAGACACATCTGACTTTGATAGTATGTACTGTTACCATCATTATGGTCATCATTTTTACTCAAATCGAGTATCCCACGTAATGTTTTCACATATCACCAATGGGAACATTGCCCAAAACCACCGAAGGTAGTTCGAAAACGTTTGCACTGAAATTCTCATATTTTTCAGGGTTTAGCACTTCTTACCCGACCTCATTTTACTATAAGGTTGCACCTACACCTGCACAGAAAAATATGCTGACTAACACCAAACAGATTTATTCTGCATCTTTTATTGCCCAACTGTCTGAACAGGGTTTCGACTTAAGGAAGGATACTATAGACATAAAATCCATCTGGGGTTCTAAGGAATGGCAAGTTCAGGGAACAGAAGCACTATTTAGAGCGTGCCTCATTCCACAACAGATGATATTTCTGAATGAAACTGTGCAACAGACTTCCTGTCTTGGACTAGCCAAGAACAAGGATTTGAACACACCACAGTTTCCAACACCATCACACATTAATTTTACATCACTATCTCCAAAATCCCTAACCTTCGAAAGCTCAAGAAAGCAATAAATAATACACTACGCAGACTTCGGCATACAGGTCAAGACCCCACCATTCTCAAGGAGCTAACGCACCTAAAAAGAAAAAAGAAAAAAGCAATTTGGCAGGCGAAAAGGGAATTAGAAGAAAAACTGTGGGCTAGAATACTGTGTGACTCAAAAATGAACAGTAGTGCAAGATTCTGGCGAACAATAAACACTCTAAACAACCCGAACGTACAAAGAGTTAACTCACACCTGACAGAGGCAGCATGGGCCACACACCTGCTGCTTTATTTCAATCCATCACTGAAACAGAGCCCCTGCAACATCTTTGAGGAAACCCCCTCCGATCCAACCGCCCCATCAGCAAACGATCATCTTTCATTTACAACGCTTCAGTTCAAGAACAGGACAGCCAAAAGCAAGCTGGAGGGCGCACCGGGCACGAACGGGATCCCACCGATGCTATTCAAAAAAGATCCGGAATACTGGGCTCCCCTTTTATTACCGCTGTTTGTACAAATCTCAGGAGGTGGCAATATCCCGGACTCCTGGAGAGGGTCCATTATTTCCCTAATATATAAGAAAGGGGACAAGAACAAAGCGAACAGCTACAGGCTCGTAGCTTTAATCTACATTGAGGCCAAATACTATGCTGGCCTCCTTCTGGATGACCTCACCGCCTGGGCAAAAGATAAATCAATTATTCCCATCAATCAAACTCGTTTTTGCAAAGGTATGGGAACAACAACGAACATACTCGCCCTGTCCCTACTAGCAGACGGTGCAAAATCTGCAAAATACCCGCTTTTTTGTGCTTTATTGATTACTCGTCAGCCTTCGATAAAATCAACAGGAATAAACTTTGGCAAAAACTGGAGGAAAAGAAAATTCCATCTGTTCTTTTAACCAGTTAATACTTCTACACACCAAGACGTGGGTCCAAGTAAAGCTGGGAATGGGAAACTTCCTGTCCAGGAAAAGTTCAACAACCATGGGGCTCAAACAGGGGTGTGTGCTTGCCCCGACGGGAGACAACCATTACAACGCAGTCATTACACCGCACTACATTTACAACGCAGTCATCACAATGCATCAGCCTTTACAACGCATGCCATTACAACGCAGTCATTACAACGCATGTCTCTACAACGCATGCCATTACAACGCATGTCACTACAACGCATGCCATTACAACGCATTATACGTTAAGTAATGGGGAATAGTAATTTTTAACCCTACACTATCCAACACTTACCCTACTGTTGCACCCACTGGAGTGGGAATAGTAATTTTACCCCTACACTATCCAACACTTACTCTACTAATGCACTCACTGGAGTGGGAATAGTAATTTTTACCCCTACACTATCCAACACTTACCCTACTGTTGCACTCACTTGAGCGGGAATAGTAATTTTTACCCCTACAGTATCCAACACTTACCCTACTGTTGCCCTAAAAGTATTATGCGTTGTAATGGTATGCGTTATAATGGTATGCGTTGTAATGGAATGCGTTGTAAATGTAGTTTCTAAAAATGCGTTGTGATGGCATGCGTTGTAAAATCATGCGTTGTAATGCATGTTGCGATGTAAAAACCACGTTGTAAAGGCATGCGTTGTAAATGTTTCCGTTGTAACGTGTCCTATTCGGCCCTGACACTCTTCAACTTGTATATGGCCGACCTATCGATTGAACTGGATACTTGTAAATCACATGACCTTGCCAGGTAGGTCGCTCCCCCACCACACAGCTCCACCTGTGTTGTCCGCCCGCTGCTGCTGCTGGTAAGCTCGCCCCTCCGCTTGTGGCCTCGGTGCCCGTATTTCTTGCTTTCTGTCTCTCCATTTTTCCTTCTGTGCCCCCGCTGCCCCATTGTACTGTGCCCGTATTTCTCTGTTTGTTTTCTCCCCGTTTTTCCTTCTGTGCCCCTCGCTGCCCCATTGTACTGTGCCCGTATTTCTCTGTTTGTTTTCTCTCCTTTTTTCCTTCTGTGCCCCTCGCTGCCCCATTGTACTGTGCCCGTATTTCTCTGTTTGTTTTCTCCCCTTTTTCCTTCTGTGCCCCTCGCTGCCCCATTGTACTGTGCCCGTATTTCTCTGTTTGTTTTCTCCCCTTTTTTCCTTCTGTGCCCCTCGCTGCCCCATTGTACTGTGCCCGTATTTCTCTGTTTGTTTTCTCTCCATTTTTCCTTCTGTGCCCCTCGCTGCCCCATTGTACTGTGCCCATATTTCTCTGTTTGTTTTCTCCCCGTTTTTCCTTCTGTGCCCCTCGCTGCCCCATTGTACTGTGCCCGTATTTCTCTGTTTGTTTTCTCTCCCTTTTTCCTTCTGTGCCCCTCGCTGCCCCATTGTACTGTGCCCGTATTTCTCTGTTTGTTTTCTCCCCATTTTTCCTTCTGTGCCCCTCGCTGCCCCATTGTACTGTGCCCGTATTTCTCTGTTTGTTTTCTCCCCGTTTTCCTTCTGTGCCCTCGCTGCCCCATTGTACTGTGCCCGTATTTCTCTGTTTGTTTTCTCCCCTTTTTTCCTTCTGTGCCCCTCGCTGCCCCATTGTACTGTGCCCGTATTTCTCTGTTTGCTTTCTCTCCATTTTTCCTTCTGTGCCCCTCGCTGCCCCATTGTACTGTGCCCGTATTTCTCTGTTTGTTTTCTCCCCGTTTTTCCTTCTGTGCCCCTCGCTGCCCCATTGTACTGTGCCCGTATTTCTCTGTTTGTTTTCTCTCCATTTTTCCTTCTGTGCCCCTCGCTGCCCCATTGTACTGTGCCCGTATTTCTCTGTTTGTTTTCTCCCCATTTTTCCTTCTGTGCCCCTCGCTGCCCCATTGTACTGTGCCCGTATTTCTCTGCTTGTTTTCTCTCCATTTTTCCTTCTGTGCCCCCGCTGCCTCTCTCCATTCCCGCCGCTGCGTCCCTGCGGCCCCGCCCCCTGACTGCCCATTCGCTGCCCCTGCCTCCCGCCTCCCAGCTGCTCCTCCCTCCCACCTCCCCATATATGGCGGCCGCTGCGCGGTGAGGAGGGCGACCCTTGACCTTGCCAGGTAGGTCGCTCCCCACCACACAGCTCCGCCTGTGTTGTCCGCCCGCTGCTGCTGCTGGTAAGCTCGCCCCTCCGCTTGTGGCCTCGGTGCCCGTATTTCTTGCTTTCTGTCTCTCCATTTTTCCTTCTGTGCCCCCGCTGCCCCATTGTACTGTGCCCGTATTTCTCTGTTTGTTTTCTCCCCGTTTTCCTTTTGTGCCCCTCGCTGCCCCATTGTACTGTGCCCGTATTTCTCTGTTTGTTTTCTCTCCTTTTTCCTTCTGTGCCCCTCGCTACCCCATTGTACTGTGCCCGTATTTCTCTGTTTGTTTTCTCCCCTTTTTTCCTTCTGTGCCCCTCGCTGCCCCATTGTACTGTGCCCGTATTTCTCTGTTTGTTTTTCTCCCCTTTTTCCTTCTGTGCCCCTCGCTGCCCCATTGTACTGTGCCCGTATTTCTCTGTTTGTTTTCTCTCCATTTTCCTTCTGTGCCCCTCGCTGCCCCATTGTACTGTGCCCGTATTTCTCTGTTTGTTTTCTCCCGTTTTTCCTTCTGTGCCCTCGCTGCCCCATTGTACTGTGCCCGTATTTCTCTGTTTGTTTTCTCTCCATTTTTCCTTCTGTGCCCCTCGCTGCCCCATTGTACTGTGCCCGTATTTCTGTTTGTTTTCTCCCCATTTTTCCTTCTGTGCCCCTCGCTGCCCCATTGTACTGTGCCCGTATTTCTCTGTTTGTTTTCTCCCCGTTTTTCCTTCTGTGCCCCTCGCTGCCCCATTGTACTGTGCCCGTATTTCTCTGTTTGTTTTCTCCCCTTTTTCCTTCTGTGCCCCTCGCTGCCCCATTGTACTGTGCCCGTATTTCTCTGTTTGTTTTCTCTCCATTTTTCCTTCTGTGCCCCTCGCTGCCCCATTGTACTGTGCCCGTATTTCTCTGTTTGTTTTCTCCCCGTTTTTCCTTCTGTGCCCCTCGCTGCCCCATTGTACTGTGCCCGTATTTCTCTGCTTGTTTTCTCTCCATTTTTCCTTCTGTGCCCCCGCTGCCTCTCTCCATTCCCGCCGCTGCGTCCCCGCCCCCCTGACTGCCCATTCGCTGCCCCTGCCTCCCGCCTCCCAGCTGCTCCTCCCTCCCACCTCCCCATATATGGCGGCCGCTGCGCGGCCGCGCAGCTGGCGCGCCAAAGGCGCGCCTAAGGCAAGCCCGTCTGCGCCCGTCCACGCCTAGCGCCAGAACCCCTGGACCGCGCGCCCCCCGCTCCAGCCTCGAGGACCGACGCCGATACGATGCCACCACACTCCACGCCCTCAACCCCGGACGGACGCACAACTGCTTCAAGGCCGCCCGAAACGCACCCATGGTCCCTTCAGCTGCCGGAACTGCAGCTACACCAGCCTCAGAGCCACCGAGGCGCCCGCCAGAAGGACCTCAACCACCTCCGGTGCATCCTACTGAACACCCGCTCCGCACGCAAACACGCCGTCGAGCTCTGGGACCTGCTCGACACATCATCACCAGACGTCGCCTTCCTGACAGAGACCTGGATGAACGACTCCTCCGCCCCCGACATCGCCATAGCCATCCCAGACGGCTATAAGATCACCCGCAGAGACCGCATCAACGCAGTAGGAGGAGGAATCGCCATCGTCCACAAGAACACCATCAGGGTCTCGACCAGCACCGACGACACTCTCAGCACCGCCGAACACATGCACTTCCAGATCCACACGGACCCCAACACCACCCTTAGAGGCACCCTTCTCTACAGACCCCTGGGCCCCGACCCCAGTTCAGCGACTCCATCGCCGACTTCATCAGCACGCACGCCCTGACCTCTACCGACTACATCCTCCTCGGAGACTTGAACTTTCACCTGGAGAACAACAACGACAGCAACTCCACCACCCTGATCGACAGCCTCGCCAACCTCGGCCTGAGCCAGCTCGTCACAACACCGACCCACTGCGCCGGCCACACGCTTGACCCCATCTTCTCCTCAAGCTCCCACGTCTCCTTCAGCCACACCACGGAACTCCTCTGGACCGACCACCGCTGCATCCATTTCACCTTCCAGAAACCCACCACACACCACCGCACCCGACAGATCCCACGCCGCTGCTGGAGCAAAGTCACCGAAGACCAACTCCGGGCAACCTCGCTCTCAGCCCTCCCTCCGACCCATCCAACACCGACGACGCTGCCTGCAACCTCAGACGATGGATGGACGACTGTGCCAACACCCTCGCCCCGCTGAAAAAGCTCACCTACAGCGACACCACCAAAAGAGGCAGCTGGTTCACCTCGGAACTCCTAGCTTCCAAGCGTACCTGCCGGAAACTAGAGAAGAAATGGCACCGCGAGAAGACACCGGACAGCCACACAGCCCACAAAGACGCCATCCGTAACCACCACCACCTCATCAGGTCCGCCAAGAGAATCTCCTTCAAAGACCGCCTCGACAACAACGCACACAACAGCAAGGAGCTTTTCAACATCGTGAAGGAACTCTCCAATCCCAGCTCCAACACCAACGACATCCCGCCGTCGCAACCCCTGTGCGATTCCCTCGCCACCTTCTTTCACCGCAAGATCGCCGACATCCACGACAGCTTCAACACCCAGACAACCCCAACTAAGATCGATACACCAGACCCGCCACACACCATCGACCACGACCCCCTGCCAGCCTGGGCCAGCGTGAACATCGAGGACACCATCAAGACCATGAGCACAATACACTCCGGCTCCCCGTCAGACCCTTTCCCACACCACATCTTCAACAAAGCCAGCAGCTCCATCGCACCCCACCTGTGCAACATCATCAACCTCTCCTTCGAGACCGCGACCTTCCCAGAGAGCTGGAAACACGCAGAGATCAACGCCCTACTCAAAAAAACTCAAGGCGGACCCGAGAGACCTCAAGAACTTCCGGCCCATCTCTCTGCTTCCGTTCCCAGCCAAGGTCATCGAGAAGATCGTCAACAAACAGATAACCCGATACCTCGAAGAAAACAGCATCCTGGACCCATCCCAATCAGGGTTCCGCAGCAACCACAGCACTGAGACTGCCCTCATCGCCGCCACTGACGACATCAGGATCCTGCTGGACAATGGTGAGACCGCAGCCCTCATCCTGCTGGACCTCTCCGCCGCCTTCGACACTGTCTGCCACCGCACTCTACGCGCACGCCTCCACGACGCAGGGATCCGAGACAAGGCCCTGGAATGGACCACCTCCTTCCTCGACGGCAGAACCCAGAGAGTCCGCCTCCCACCTTTCCGATCCGAAGCCTCCGAGATCATCTGCGGCGTACCCCAGGGATTGTCCCTCAGCCCAACACTGTTCAACATCTACATGGCCCCGCTCGCACGCATCGCCAGACAACACGACCTCAACATTATCTCCTACGCCGACGACACTCAACTGATCCTCTCCCTCACCAAGGACCCCCTCGCCGCCAAAGCCAAACTCCATGACGGAATGAAGGCCGTCGCCGATTGGATGAAGATCAGCCGACTAAAGCTGAACACGGACAAAACGGAGGTCCTCATCCTCGGCTCCAACCCCTCAGCCTGGGACGACTCCTGGTGGCCAACGACGCTGGGAGCAGCCCCGACACCCACCGACCACGCACGCAACCTGGGAGTCATCCTCGACTCAACGCTCTCCATGGCCAAGCAAGTCAATGCAGTCTCCTCCTCCTGCTTCAACACCCTCCGCATGCTTCGCAAGATCTACAGGTGGATCCCGACAGACACAAGAAGAACAGTCACCCAGGCCCTCGTCAGTAGCAGACTAGACTATGGGAACGCCCTCTACGCGGGAGCCCCGGCCAAGCTCATCAAGCGACTGCAACGCATACAAAACGCCTCCGCACGACTGATCCTCGACGTACCACACCACAGCCACATCACCCCCCACTTGAGGAACCTGCACTGGCTCCCCGTCGACAGGAGGATCACCTTCAAACTCCTCACCCACGCACACAAGGCACTCCACAAAACTGGCCCAGCCTACCTCAACAGACGACTCTTCTTCTACGTCCCCAACCGCCAGCTCCGCTCCGCCGACCTCTCCCTCGCCACCGTCCCCCGCAATCGAAGAACAGCCACCGGTGGCAGATCCTTCTCACACCTCGCCGCCAAGACCTGGAACACCCTTCCACTAAGCCTACGAAAGACCCAAGACCTGCTGACCTTCAGGAGGCTACTCAAGACCTGGCTGTTCGACCAGTAGCAGCATCCCCCCCCTTCCCTCTCCCCAGCGCCTTGAGACCCTTGCGGGTAAGTAGTGCGCTCTACAAATTCTGTGATTGATTGATTGACATGCACCAAGGATGGGAGGACTCCCACTTTGCAACATGCTGTACGCAGACGATCTTGTGCTGATAAGCCGAACCCCCATCGGTCTTCAACACCTACTAGATACAACTAGTAGATACTCAGCAACCAATGGTGTAACTATCAATTATGATAAAACAAAGGTAATGCGATTATATCCTAAAAACACATCCTCCAAATCCCGCTGGCAATTGGCTGACACAACAATACAAGAAGTTGAAGAATACAAGTACTTGGGAGTGATAATAGACAACAAAGGCACATTTAACACACAAAAAGAAGCAATCAATAGAAGAGGCAACTCAATTGCCGGCCCTAGCCTTACCCCACTGCTACAAGTTTGGCAAGCAAAACTCATTCCGGCCATAACTTACGGGAGTGAGTGCCTCAGGGGAAGAGATGAGGACATTTTAGGCAGAATAGTCTCAAGAGCGGCAAGGATGATTTTCAACCTTCCCAAGTATGTGTTGCCAGCCCAATTAAGGCTGGAATTCGGCCTGCAGAGGCAAGAAATCGCCCGCAAAGGAGCCTATGTCAAGTGCTGGCATAAGGTCAAAAAGGCTGAAGCAGGTACACTGAACTTCCACCTATGGAACGAAATTCACTCAAAGAAGGAGTGTGCAGCTATGAGCTACCTGACAGCATTAATAGACCGTCTGGGCCTTGAGGATCTCTGGGCGGCCTCAGGGACCCATCAATGTTTTAAACAACTTGTAAAGAAAACTGTGAAAAAATTATCCTCAAAGAAGATAAGGTGGCTCTCACTAAACGGGCCCATGGATGGTTCGTCATGCAAAGCTATGTCAAGTCTTCTCCTCAATTCTATCTAGGCGCAGAATTTAACAGGAGGCAGAAAGAAAAATACCTTCAGTTTCGAATGAGCATTCTACCATCACTGCTGCATCTTCCCCCCTGGGAACGATCTCCAGCCCAGACCTTATGCCGCTTATGCGGGGAAGTCGAAGAGAGCGTTTTACACTTATTGTGCATCTGCAGAGCACTGCAAGATGAACGGCGGCAGTTATTGAAGCCTATCTTTTTAAGCAGGGGGGTAAGAACCTGCAGACAGGCAGTGAAGGCATGTCTTGGAGGTAGAGACATGCAGTTATTGTGTTGCTTTGTACAATCTATGGAAGCGGCAGGGAATTATTATTATTTTTTTAAAAACCTCTCATATTAAGTGACCAGCAATCCTCATAACTGTGAGCAAAAGACTCACCTGTCAGCGAACATCATTCAGTTAGCTCCTGCCGTTTGGTAGATAGAGGTTGGAGCCCAATACGCAGTATAACCACACCACCGTTGTTGTTTTTAAACCATCCGAACATTGGATATTCTCTAATATTACCCCATTGATGGGGCTTCCAACCCATCCAAACATTATATTGTTGTCCCTTAACAGAGGCCCAAATACTGGCTTATTTTTTTAGTCTCCATGATCCTTGTCCCTTTCTCAATTATTTTAAGCTATCTTAAACAACAGTATCAGTAGACCGCTAGGAAAGCCGTTTGAACAAAGAATGGTTAAAAGACTTCTGCCAATTCACGGTATCCGACAAAAACTTTACTGATTACTGCACTTATTATTTTTCTATAAGGAATGTACGTTTTATGACATGTTCTTTCGATCTTTTATGATGAATGTTTTATGATATGTCTTTCGATCTTTAATCATGAACTTTGCTGCTAACTTTTTAATTTTCATGGAAATTGTAAAGGTTTTTATTAACTAAACAATAAATCAATACTCACATCACGTGGAGGGGATACAATAGATGACATCATACAGTACAATACTTCAGACCCCAATTGGAAGGGATGGTTAGTTTGACCCACAGACACAAATAGATGTCAATCAAGATTCAAGGGTACAACCGAAGGGTTTAGTATCCATAGGCCAGACCCACGATGTGTACAAAGCGAACATCCGTGGGCAGTGACATCATACAGTGTTTGGAAGTTGTGCCTTGATTGGCTAAAAACCTCGACACTGTCCCAGGTGAAACAACATTTATCCTTACTCTCAGATGAGGTGGATTTGAGGGATTTTTTACTAGGTCCCTGAAAGCCACGTCAGAAGCGTTTCTATTATGCTGTCTATAACGAAATCTGGAAAATCTCTCAACAAGAAGCTGCGGAAAGACTTCGTGAAATAGATAAAATTAACCTACAAAAAGGCGTTAGCTGTAGTTGACAATGATATGACTACATTAACATCCAGGATTTATTCACTGGGCAACATTGTATCTTCTGCTATTGATATACTGGAACAGGACTTGTCCATACTACAACACGGACAATTTCAACTACGTTCTATGATGCGCGCTGGTTATGTGCCTTGGTGATTTATTAACATTACGTCCTTATTTTCCGCATACAATCTAACTGAAAAACAGATAACGATGGCACAAAGAGGAGCAAAATATACAATGCTGCGTGTTGAAAAACTTGACAAATTACCTTTTACTGTGGCGAAGTCACCATCCACAGAATGGTTAATTCATGGCCATATAACACTACCGGTCACTACTTTCCAGTTTCAGTATTGCCTAGAACAACAACAGGCAGGCAGATATGAAGCGATGGGTAGGGAATTCATCAAGGAATCTTGGGAATTGCCGTACAGATTTCGATGCAGGAATGGGGACACGGAAGTGTTTCTTAGCGGTACTAACTGTGAGAATTCCTTAAGTGGATCTCTCATATGCCAGGATATATTGCTTCACGAGGCCTGTAATGGTTCGGTTGCTAGCTTATCCTGCCACTTGAAAGGATCCCCAGCTGCCGTGATTAATCCGGCATTCGAGCTGCTTTCAAATTGGAGTTACTTGCTGCTGAATGATCAAGATTGTTGCGGGATGCTCCCGGACATCGCATATCTTGTCACTGCAAGCTTCAGGGTTACTTGCTGCATGCAAGTATTGTTTCCACCGACCCACACAATCAGGGAGGCGCCGTTATGGCCTTCATTGAATGTGTCCTTTATACGGTTTGATACTCTGAGCCGAATGAAAGCCATGCTTCTACAGCAAACCGTGCCCTTAACCTCCGCCGAGAAACTTAAGATCGCCAGGTTGCAAGGTCCTCGGCTGAGATACAGGCACTGATACGAACAAATTGCCCTTTCCATTTCTCAGAAATGGTACAACGTATCTTTAACATGTTTGATACGACAGGTATTGTCCACCTATTTAAGACCATAGGTTCTGGACTGTTAAGCACCTTTCAGACAATCCTCTGAGTTGTTCCCAACTTTATACACTCCATATTCGGAAGCATTTTTGGAGGGTTTCCGCTGATCCAGTTTCTTTTTTTTTTTTTTTGAAAAGTTTTTATTCAATACTTTCAAGACAAATCATACAATCAAGATTGCAAAACTGTGAATAACGGATCGATCATATACAATCCCACAAAAGAAAACTCCTCCCCTCCCCCCTCACCCCCCGTCTCCCAGGCAAACAGCTATACTATAATCACTACTCCTTCTTGATATTACAATACATTTTCTGCAAGAGATAGAAAGAAGCAAATAGGAAGTGCAGACCCTGAGGCATCTACTTGAAGGTCAGGCAGCCAGTGGACTTATGGGAAAGAACAGTCTGGTTTAGGACTGTCGCAATTCTGATAGGGGGCTCCAACACAGTGGGCAGGACATTTAAAATATGTCAGGGTGGGACATCAGGTAAGATGTAACTGGGGCCCAAATATCCTTAGGGTGAGAGGACTCCGGTAGCTCCTCTTCATAGACTTGCAGTTGATCCCTACAATAAACCAATTCTCGAAGCCACTGCTTTACAGTAGGGGCGGACCTGGAGCCCCAGCGTTGCGCCACCGCCCTCTTTGCAAACAGGGTGGAGATCGCAACAATACGTCTACTAGCCGGTTTCAGGCACTTAACATAACCAAGGAGGCACAGCTCAGGTGTACAACCCACCGGCTCCGACACCACATCCGTCAATATGCGAGCTACTTCAGTCCAGAAAGCATACACACCCCCACACAGCCATGCAACATGATAAAAATCTGCGTTAACAGCGCCACACCGCACACAATCCGCAGTCTCTCTCAGGCCGTAGTTGTATAACCTCAGGGGGGAGTAGTATACTTGATGCAGGTATTTAAAATGTATAATTCTGAGGTTACAATTGGCTATGAGATGACCCGTGAGTTGACAGCACGCTGTCCAGACCTCAAGGCGTAATAGGATTGCCTATCGCAGCCTGCCAGCGCAGACATGATGGGTGCTCCTCGTGTTCTCGTTCCCGCAGGGAGGAGTTATAAAGCTTAGTGATGAGCCCCCTGCGACTTTCCCCTGACAGCAAGGCCTGCAGTGCATGCAGTGCGGTAGGTTCCACAGGAAACTCTGATACACAGCACGGATAGCCTGCCGAACTCGAACATATGTAAAATTGAACATGAAACTACGGTTTACATCATTCTGAGCCTCGCGCAGTGTTTTAAAACGGCCCTCCTTATATAGATCCCCCACTCTGACAATACCCACACCCGACAGCTCTCTCAGTGCAGAGGACTCCCGTGCCGCAGATATATCCGGATGAGAAGCTATAGGCAGCAGTGGAGCATATAAATAAGACAACTTAGCTTTGGACGCCAGTGCCCGCCATGCCCATGATGTGCATAACGGAGGATTTATCTCTGTCCGGGGCCCACCCGAGCCGCCCGAGAGAACCATCGCCTGTAATGGAACGGGAAGTACCACATCAGCTTCAATAGCCACGTGAGGTTGGAATCGCTGCGGGAAATGCCAATAATGAGCGAAGTGTGCCTGTGCACATAGATAATAGAGACGTAGATCTGGAGCCTCAAAACCCCCCCGATCAAAGGGCTGCACTAATAAATCCCATCTACATCTGGGCTGTTTCCCTCCCCACACGAAGGTTAATAGGGCAGATTGCAATGTGCGAAACAGCGCTATATTCAATTTTATGGGTATGTTGACAAAGAAATATAGCATCTTAGGTAGGAAAACCATTTTTACCACCGCGATCCTATCTGCTAACGATAGAGGGAGACGTGACCACCGCTCGGCCTGCTCAGAAATGCGGGTAATGGAACGCCCATAATTCTTGGAGAGCACCACAGCGGGATCCCGGTGTATCCACACTCCCAGATACTTCACGGGGTCGGAGGTCCAGGATAGTGGAAAGTCAAGCTCTATTTCTTTGGTATGTGCAGTAAGTGGGAAAACCACCGATTTGGACCAGTTAATTCCAAGTCCCGAGAATCTTTCAAATTGGACATACTCCCTTAGGAGCGGGGACAGATACACCGAGGGCTCACGGACATAAAGCATCATGTCGTCCGCATATAAGGAGACAATCAATGGTCGCTGTCGAAACCTTAATGCAGCAGCTGAATGCTTCTGGCGCAACTTACATGCCAGAGGCTCTAGAACTAGGGAAAAAAGCATGGGTGACAGGGGACAGCCCTGACACGTGCCCCTCTCTATAGGAAATAGGGACGATACCCTGCCATTGACTCGCACCCGAGCAACCGGCCCGCTGTAGAGGACCCTAAGCCACTGCACGAAGAAAGGAGGGAATCCCATCCTGCTCAACACAGCAAACAGGTAAGACCAGTGCACAGAGTCAAAGGCCTTTGCTGCATCGAGCAGCACAGCAACCGCTTGGAAATCAGGTTCAAAATAGTGCAGTGTGGAAAACAGTGTGCGCAGATTATGAGTTGTGGAGCGCTCCATGACAAAGCCAGATTGATCCGGCAGTACTAAGAGGGGTATCAAAGGCTGTAACCTAGTGGCAATCATTTTAGCCAAGATCTTCATGTCTATGTTAATAATTGAGAGAGGACGATACGACCCGCACTGATTAGGGGGTTTGTCTGGCTTTAGTAAGATGACAAGGAGGGCCTCCCGAAGGGAGGGTGGAAGGATCCCAGTTTCATAAGCCTCTGCGTACACTGCCAGCAGCCTAGGAGCCAAGGTTGCTGCATATGCTTTATAGAATTCGCTCGGCAAGCCATCTGGACCAGCGGCTTTGCAAGTTGGCAGGGACATAATAGCTTCCCTCACATCCTGCTCATCGAAGGGCTGCACCAAATATTCACGATGTACAGTGGATAGCCATCCCAAAGCCACATCATCGAGATAATCATGTGTCTCCTCAGTCAGAGGGGATTCCCTAGCTGCATATAAATCCGTATAGAATTGCAGGACGATGTCACATAGGTCCTCCGTCGAGTGACGAGGCCCACCATTGCCATCAATGAGCTCGGTGATAGCTTCCTGGCATCGTGGCTCCGCAAGTTTTTGAGCAAGAGAGCGGCTAGGCCGACCTCCCTCGCCATAATATCTAGATATTCTGCGCCGCGAGCAATGCAGCAGCTCCTGGTCCACAGTTTCATTGTGGTCCGTAACAAGTTCTCTTATTTCTGCTAGTTTGGCAGCGGAGGGGTCCAAGTCAAAAGCGTGCTCCAATTTCGCCAGTTTCCTTATCCTACGCCGGATGTCTTGCAGAACACCGGACTGTATCCCGATACAGGCTCCTCGGATGGTGACCTTGAAGGCCTCCCAGAGCACACCAGCACTATCCACAGTGCCTTCATTTTCTATGAAGTAATTTCTGATCGCCTCCGCTATGGTCTGTTTAAATACCTGATCCTTAAGCTCAGAGGGTTGAAGCCGCCACGCAAAAGGCGGTGACTGATACTCCGGTAGCCGCATCTCAAGGAGTACGGGAGAGTGATCCGATAAGGAGCGGGCCTCATACGATACCTTCATTGTCCAAGTGCAGACCACCTCCGAGGCCAGCCAGAAATCGATGTGGGACCAAGAGCCATGCACCGCTGAGGCATATGTGCTCTCCCGGGCAGCGGGGTGACGCTGGCGCCACACTTCATGCAAGTGGCCTGCGTCTATGAGCCCCAGTAACGTATCTGCCGCACGTTTGGACAGGGCCTCACTTGCTCCATGCCTATCCATAGTGACATCTAAACACAAATTAAAATCCCCTCCCCAGATAATTGCCGCAGGTGGAAACGATGTGATTCTGCGCCACACGTCAGAGAAGAACGAGGGGTCATCTATATTGGGTCCATATATATTTACCAGCAACACACTCTCACCACCCAATCGGCCATGCAAAATCACAATCCGGCCACTATCATCCGCCTCCGTTCTGATCGCCGTAAAGGAGACCCCCTTTTTCACCAAGGTCAACACCCCCCTGGCATAGGATGAGTAGGAAGACGACGCTTTCACACTCGGCCAACGCGCACCTATGTTTTTTACCGACTCCGTAGTCAAATGGGTCTCCTGAAGAAGGGCGACATGCACACCCATACGATCCAGGCACGCAAACATCATCCTGATCTTTTTTGGCGTGTTAAGTCCGCGTATATTCCATGTGAGAAACTTAATACCGTTACTCATTACAGGGCATCAATAGAAGTAGATACTTGGCAATAGACCATGAACAGAGTAATATCAAGCAGTGGCTAATAACATACACACTTATTATGTGCCTAGGAGAGAACCATGAACATTCCCCTATCCCCACCCACTTCAGCACCCCAACCATGCCAAAGCCATCCCAACACCCATCTTAACCCCTCCCCCCCCTACAGTAGCAAAACAAATTCGGGGTACACCCATATGCGGGGGGCACAGATACGCATCCCTCCCACATAGTAGGAGTCGACCGAGCATAACAATGTTAGAACATCCCATCCCAGAACCAATAGTCCATCCCTTCGCTGAGATAAAGCACACAGTACCTGAGGAGAAATCAACAGCACTCAATTTTGCAATGTAAAGGCACAATAAAACATGTACTATAGGCGGAACCCTGTATAAACGCTAACAAGGTTGGCAGCTAGGAGGGTGGCAGTTAATCTATCTATAAAGGAAAAGAGACTGCATATCCAGGCCAGAGGCCACAGTTATACTAATGTTAGCAACCCTCAGAGCATTTTCCATAAGTACAACAATGAGTGAGCAGGAGGGACAATGTGAACATGCGAACATCATAGCGTGAGCAAGTGGCCAAATAGAAAAAAAAACAAAGTGTCATCAGAGAGTTTGTAGATAGCAAATCGCCCCACTACTCATCATCTTCGGGCGCTGCCGTAGAGTCCCGCCTCGCACGTTGCAGTTTTTTAGCATGCTCCATTGCGGCCTTTGGGGAGGAGAAAATCTTGTTGTCTTCCGCAGCACCTACTCGAAGCCGGGCCGGGTACAGCATAGCATAGGGGACCCCCTCATTCCTCAACAACTGTTTCACAGTGCTAAATTCCCTCCTAGCAGCCTGGACTGCGACTGTAAAATCAGGAAAAAAGGCCAATGTATTGCCCTGATGCACAACAGTGCCCTTCTCCCTAGCCAGGCGCAAGATGGTGTCCCGGTCCCTATAGTTCAAGACCCTGGCTATGATAGGGCAAGGTGGAGCTCCCGGGACCGGCTGCGCAGCTAAGTACCGGAGAGCATGCTCCACAATGAACATGCTGGACAAATGCTCTGTACCAAAGATGTCCGACACTAAGTGCTCAATAAAAATCTCCATCTTTCCCACATTGGTCGATTCCGGCAGCCCAGTAATACGTATGTTATTGCGCCGGGACCGCGCCTCTAAATCCTCGTTCTTTGCTTGGATGACTGAGAGGACTTTTTCCATGTTTAAGGTTTTGTCAGAAACCGTAGTCAAGCCATCTTCAGCCGCAGAGACCCTTTGTTCCACCTCCCCCATGCGAGCACTCTGTTTCTCAAATTGTGAGGACATGTGGTCAAGCCGTTTATTCACCGCAGCCATCGCGCCCTCAATAGATTGCAGTGTGCGCTGCATGGCCACCAAGGTAGATTCCAGCGTGGGGGGGCCGTCTGTGTGTGTATCCGCCTCAGAGTCAGCTTTCTGCGGAGTCTTGGGGGGCCTTCGCAGCTCGAAGTTAAGGCGTGGCTGATTCTTTTCCGTTCTCCCCATTTTTATAGTTAGCGTCCCAGTGCGATGGGGGGAGAATCAACGTGTGGAGAGCTGGAGCTACAGTCGGGCACCCCCCCTAGTTAGAATCCTCTCAGTATGGTAAGATCACTAGGGATCGGCCTCCCCAAATGTCTGAGGTGGCGTGGCAATCCGGTAAGCGGGCCGCACAAATTCCAGGGCAGTCCCAAAACGCGGCGATGCAGGGTTCAGTGTATTCCGCAGTGCAACTCCTCGCAGCCAAGCCTGCCCCCAATATCAATACACCAAGGGCAGTAGGCCTGTAGAGTACAGCTTGTGCAATGATTGGTATTAGTCAATGAAATTTCTAGAGGCACATAATCGGGAGAGCTTATACCCTCTGTACGCCATATGTCATGAAAAATCAAAGTAACCATTGTGAAGGCGTTATCATCGGAGTTGCACCTCTTTTCACTTCAACGCTGC
Source organism: Calotriton arnoldi (assembly GCA_963921515.1). Taxonomy (NCBI): domain Eukaryota; kingdom Metazoa; phylum Chordata; class Amphibia; order Caudata; family Salamandridae; genus Calotriton; species Calotriton arnoldi. The sequence goes on from CAWUFW010003315.1 coordinate 597,602, forward strand.
CGCCAGGCCTCACTGGATCAACAAGCAGTAGGCCCAGCAATGCCCCCTGCAATCTGTCTCAACCGCCTCCCTCAGAGTAGACCGTGTATATCCAGCCACCGGCCCGGGAGATCAGATGCCACTCAGAGATTGGAAGCGGGAAGACTCCGACCAGGTAGGCCGCCGCCGGCACCGCGCTCCGCCTCCCGTAGCCGCTCTTGGGTTAGGCCCCTGCGCCGGCCGCAGTTTGCAGGACGCGGCCACAGCCCAAGGCCCGATCCCGCCTCCACGGTCTGAGCCCCAGCTGGACCCAGCCCCACTCACCGCAGCCAGCGCCGACGGGCGCCAGTAGGCAGGGCGGCCCCAGCGTCGACGCGTCACAAGGGGAGGCCTCCTCCAGCCGTCAGCATCCTCCTCCGGAGCTCCGTGCGACCTCCGTCTCGCATTCAGGTCCAGCGGGTGGCTCCTCACTCGGCCGGCGCCGGCCCCGCAGGACGGCCCCCCACACCTCCGGCGTTTGTCCTGTGGGTCTCAGCAGGGCGGCCAGCGGCCTCCATAGTGTGCAGTCCCCCGCAGATCAAATAAGGCCACGCAGACAGGTGGCCAGAACACCAAGGCCCGCACTCAGAGGGGGCCTACACGCACTCAGCGGCCGCCATGTTCCTTCCCCCTGTGTCCGGCCGACTCAGTTGTTTTCTCCCAGTTGTAGGGATCGGACGGGGCCCCAAGTACCACCAATGGGCTCAGCAAGTAAGTAGGAGTCCACACAGGGTCCCAGCATCCATGAAGTGATCGCGATGCAGCAGATATTAGGCGGATTATGGCTCGGTCAGGCAGAGCCTCACAGCAGTGCGGCCATCTTGCTGTGCGCCCTCTAGCGCCCCAACCCGCTGATCCAGTTTCTAATAGCAGGTATCCTGATTGTCATTTTTCTGCTACGCAATGGACATCCCAGTCACCAAGGAGATGGAAAAAACGCTCTTGGAGCGCCGGTACTGTGATCGCATGGTAATCCATCTGGGCACACCTCGTCTTCGAGAACTGAGCGAGTCTTGGTACTTGTCATTTAGACCAGTCTGGATCGACTGTATTCTGCCTGTCCTCCGATGCCTGTTCTGCGGACAAGAATGCGTGTTGGATCTCTGTCTAACACTTCCAAAAATTGCGCCACCGGACGTTGATGTTTTACTGGACCCGATAATGCCCCATGTTCTGCAGTGTCCTCAGCGTATTCCAATGTTGATGTCTGCATTCTTAGAGCCACCACAGGATGCTTCAGCTCCTGTTGGAAAGGATATCAGCTCCTCAGCAAATACTCAGGCCTTGGATGACACACAGACATCCCCAGAAGCAGCTGTGGTGAATACGGAGGAACATCTGTGCTCGATTGACCTGATCTGCCAGGTGTTGCAGGGACCGTCGTCTGAGATTACAGGCAACAGTAATGTTGCGTCTCCCAGCAAGGACACATAAACATTTGGCTCATCATGTGCTGGGAAAATTAGGCCTTTTTCAAAAACAACTAAATTTGGAATTTTAAATAAGACACTTTGGCTAAACTGCATGGTTTTCAGTCTCTCAGTGTTCAGACTATATATACAAACTTATTTAGTACAGACTTTGTTATCGCATGCACTATTTTTCTTTTTTTAGACATTTTTTAGTGATTTTACATTTTTAAATACTATTTTTAATGGACTTATGAATAGTTGCGTACCACGCCTAGCCATGTGTAGAATTCTTAGTATGTCGTCCAGTCGGATGAGGGGTGGGTGTTATGTTCCATATAGAAACCCTAATATAGGCTCAGGTAGTCACCTAACCTTTCACCTATATTCTCCCTACCATTACACTACATAACGGTTCTTAGTACTGACCTTTTACCTAGTTACGGTAATGTCCAAAAATGACGTGGGGTTTTCCGAAAAGCTTAAGCCTCATTCATTATGCATGAGGATTCTTGGAATCACAGCAGGGCAGCAGGCCTACCATCTCCTGCATAATAACTATGTATAAGGGTCATTCCTTCCGTCATCCCAGTCAGACATGACACAGCAAGGTATATCCCCAGGGGGTACCACTTTGGGTATATATACACCATCTCTTGCTGAGATAGAGAGAGGAGAAAAGGACTTCCATGCCGACACACTGTCGCGAGACGCTGAGGCTCCTGCACGCAGACACTCCAGCTCGCAGTGGTCTGACATCCCTTGCAGGGTATCCATCTCGAAACCAAGACGGTGTCCCACAGTCTCTCACTTCAGGTAATGGGGTTGACTTTATCCTAGAGGGATTCTTGGCTTTACATCCACATACATGCTAGGTACACTTAGGGTCATCTAGTTAGGGACGCATCGTAGGAGTACGCACTTTACTGTCATGTATTTTATATACTTGCCTGTATTCATTGTTTTAGCACAATGGTAGAAATCTACCATTCTTTTACTCTGTTAGTGCTTATAATCATTTAATCTGTTACTGTCTAATGGTTGTTTCAGCACACCTATTTTACACTAGAATGACGCTGGTTCAATAAATGCTTATTGAAAAACGTCCCCACTGTTTATTCTGTGTATCTCTCTGAGACGAAGTGAGCATGAGTGACTGAGCGAAAAGTAATACACTGTTTCCACGATTCTGAGAGATCAGGGTTGTCATGTTCGATAGTTGCCAAGAACTATTCTCTCCTTGGTAAGAGGGGTTTCTAGTGGCACTGTGAGCTAGCTGGTATACAGGCTAACATATTCGGTAGGGGTTTCTAGAATCAGTCTGACTCCAATCCTACAGTATATGTTGTCTAAACACGCAGAACCTATATAGGTTTATAGGAACTACACAACAAGAGTAGTTTTGCTTCCAAGGGATTATATTCAAGGAGTTCCTCCAATCCTGTTATATGTGGTGTCAGGGCATGTTGCAACTGGGGATAAATAATAGAACTGGCTGCTGTGTAGGTTGTATTCTCTCTGTAGGGCTGAATACGACTTTATTGTGGTGCCCTCCATTTCATCCCTCAGGGTGGAGCTACCTATAGTGTCCCATTTAGAGAATCCTTTCAGCACTGCTACATCATGTAGTATTACTGAGCCAACCCACAGTGGAGTCTGTCCTGTGAGTCTCTGGTTCCAGCCCACTATTTTTAAGGCAGTTTTTCATGTATGAAGCACCACCCTAGTCAGCGGAGGAAGTAGAGCGTGTGGTTCCCCCATATAATAAATGTTAGATCGGGGTGCCTTGAAGTGCCCACTTTTCAAAGGTGTAGGCATGGTCTCCTTGTGTGTCATACCATCATTCGTTGAAGATCACTAGGTGGGAGGCCCAGTAGTATGATTCGATGTCATCCGCCGCAATACTCCTTCATACTTAGACTTAAAGCATTTATTGAGTGATATGCAGGGAAAGCCATGATTCCATAAAAAGCTACCGAACATAGATTGCACTGCCTGAGAAAACAGAGCAGGGCAAGGAGTATGGATAGTTATGTAGTTGGTATAGGAATTGGAATTGGGGCAGCATGACTATTTTGAATATAGCAGAGCGAACCATGAGAGACAAGGAGAGTGCAGATCATGCCTTAATGTCAGCCGTTAGTGTGTCCATCAGCTGTTGGATATTCATTTCCTAAGCTACTGAGGCACTGGGGGTGATATGTGCTCCCAGATATTTGAACCTACGTGTGACCATTTGCCGGCCAGATGCCCGTTCCAGGCAGTGGCGGTTCCTTTGTAGGGGCGTTGGGGCGTCGCCCCACTGATTATTTTGCCCCCAGGGTTCCACCAGCAGCAGCACTTAAGTTCTTACTAAATTTCAGCCCGCGGCACGCACAGCAGCAGTCAGGTGTCTCTCTCAGTCAGCCGCGGGCATGCCATTAGTACGTGATGAGACGTCACTCACGGGTGGGGTGTTAGGAGCAACTTCCGTGCGGCATTCCCCTAAGCCAGTCCAGCAAAAATGCGCATGTCGGGTTGGCCGGGTGCCTTTCCCTGGCCAGCCCGACATGCGCAGTCTTACTGGTCTTGCCACTCTCGCCTGTTAATTGAGATGGGGGGGTGGGTCGGAGCCGCAGCCCCACGGCCTCTTAAGGAGCGGCGAGGTCTCCTGCCCCAGGCCAATCCAGGCGCTGCTTTAGCAGCGCCTGGATTGGCTGCTTTAGTCACGGGGCAGAGTCTCCAATAGAAGTTGAACGCAGTAGAGTCTGTGCCTGGGCTGGGGGCATGTCCAGGAGCATGGGGGCATATTGGCCAATCACTGCATGGCTTTATTGTAAGGCTGTGCAGTGATTGGTCATGGTCATCAGCCCGCTCTCTCTGCTCCGGGTGCTTCCCCTCCCCTCCGTGCAAGCGTGCGGGCGTGCCATTTGCACACACAGAAGGGAGTGTGAGCGAGTGAGAGAGAGTCGGAGCACTCGACCTTCGCCTGACCTTGTTGCCTCAATGCCCTGGGACGCCTCACTCTGTCTATACTTACTTCACACTGTAAGGCCAGGCCAGTGCAAACCCTCGCCCTGCTGCTGCTGAGCTGTGCCTTTATCATCGCATTGAACCTGAGGCTGAGCGCAGTCAGTCTAGTCAGACTCTGACTCGGCCACTCGGCTCAGGGTCGGGGGGAAAAAGGATCAACGTTGACGACACATCAGTACTGCAACACACACTCCACCCGATGACAGTGTAGTGAGTGAGTACGAGTCTTCACAGGCCTGTGCAGTGCTGCATATTTATTATGCATATGAATTGATTTGTTGTTGTTGCATGTGATGTGACTGACTCACTGACCAGCACTCAGTCACTGAATTTTGTGTGGCCCGTGTCTGCTCTGGTCTGTGACCGTACGCTGTGCAGTCAGTCAGCAGCTGCTGCTGACTTTACTAGTTTGGAGACGCAAGAGAGACACCAAAGTCAGCACTGCTGACTTTGGTGTCTCTCTTTTGTCTCCAAACTAAAGTCATCAGCAGCAGTTCTGCCCTGCCACGGTGGCCATTATTACGGGGGGCCAAGATGATGACTGTGTGTGCTGCTGCTGCGTCACGTCGCTCTCACTCACTGGTGGTAGGTAGGCCCTGGCCTCCTCCTGGCCTGGGCCTGCTGCAGGCTGCATAATTCGTCGACGCGGCTGAGCCAGACCCGAGCATTCTCGTCTGAAACTGAAAGTCGGCAGTCTGTCTGTTGTTCTGCTCTGTGAGGCAGCACAGTGACAGTCATGGCCTTTCCCTTCTTCCCCCGGTGTGGCTAACAGCTGTGCAGCAGATCGCAGGAAATCTTTCCATTTGTACGTATAGAGAGCGTGCCTTTGGGCAAATTTAAAAACTGTGGTGATCTTCTGACTTGTATGTGAGCATATCAAATTATTGTTCATAGTTCAAACACCAATTTATGGAATGACATTTATTTTATATCACGTTACTGTTAAAACGACGTATATATTATATTGATTAAAAAAAACAAATGTGTTCTTTTGATGGTAAGAAAAAATGTCCACAGAGATCTTTTTACCTTTAAATGATTGGTTACATGTCAAAGGTGTGTAAGAATGTCGTTTTTGCTGAAATACTATACACTAAAATCAGGCTAGTTCGCCTACTGTGGATTTTGTGCACGACTGTGAAAACAAAAAAACTAAATGTTTTGTGCCTTACAAATGAAACTTCGTTCTCCACACGTGCCCATCCGCAATTAGAGTACACTTGGAAATGCTCTCTTAAATTGATTTTCCCCAGGGTATTTTCAGGGACTGGGTCATTCTTAACAGACACGCTGAAATCAGCCACAATAAATAACAGGAAGGCGCGCTGAGTAGAAATGTCTACAGTAAACAGGATTGTCAAGTTCCCCCTTCCCCGTGATGTGTGATTCTGAGCGAATAACTTAATGTTGTCATAAACGGCATGATAATTTATCATGCCGTTTATGACAACATTAAGTAATTCGATAATGCGCTAAGACAGTGTGTGTCACTGTGTCACCGGGTCCGTGAGAGGTTATTATTTGGATGCTTTATATTTACACTTACTTTTGCTTGCCATTGGTTGACAACTTGACATTCATTATTAATTTCGATTTTCGACTTTTGGATGCTGCTAGTTTGTGACCTGTTTAGTTGTTTATTTAGTTGTTTGCAGTTTAAATAAAAAAAATCTGTGAGGTTCTCAGCATTGTATCTTGAAGTCTGTTATGAAGCTCTGTGGTTATACTGAATAAGCAGCTACCCTGTTGTTGTTATATGACAACCCTTTATTAATGTAATAACTGCACTTTCACAATTGCTTTATTAACCTTCTTGCTTCTCAAATTTGCTTGAAAATGCACCATTTACCCACTCTTTTTTCAAAAAAAATTCGGGGGGAAACAACTAAGGGGGAAATTCTCAAGAACGTGCGATAAACATCGCCAAAATAGGTTAACGCAAGTTTCCATATCGCCGTCTATCGCGGGAAAATAACTCCGTGTCAACGTGGCATTCTCAACACGGCAATAACATGCGATAGTAGCCCGATAACGCGACAAATGTCCGCGATAACAGTACCGGGACGGCGAAAAAAATCAAAACCCGAACGATAAAAAAGTTGTGATGGGCCCAACGGCGATAAGACAAACAGCGAAAAGCAGCGCCAGGCCTGCAATTCACACACGTCAGGCGTGAAAAACCACTACAAAAGCAGAAAAAAAAAAACTACAACGAAGCACAATGGAGGCAGCCGGAGCAGGCACAGAGGACGACCAGAACTCCACAAGCCCCCCGGAGGACCAGCCTGGGACCTCGGGGACACGGAAGGGCAAGGACAGGAAGAAGAGGAAGACGCGGTTCACTCCGCAGGAAAACAGGATCCTGATCACGGAGGTGATAGAACACCATCAACAACTGTTCGTCACCTCCACTGTGTCATTGGCAACAAAAAATGGAATATGGCAGTCCATCGTGGACAAGGCGAATGCACTTGGAGTGCTGAGGAGGACAATGGACGAGGTCAAGAGGTGCTGGAATGATGTGAAGCGCAAGACCAAGCAGAAACTTGCAGACAACCAGAATGCAGCAATGCAGACTGGAGGTGGGAGTCCAGCACCACAGGAGGAGCTGGATGAGATGGAGGAAATGGTGACTACAGTCATCAGTGGGGAGACGGTGGTAGGAGTTGGGGGACCGGACACTGCTCAACATGACCCGACACAACAGCAACAGGGTGAGTAACCACCAGGTACTGGGGGGACGGGGGAGAGGGGCACAATGGCACACATGCACAATTAAGTAGAGCACATCTGCGGACAAACCATGGCCAAGAGTCACAACTCCAACCAAGAGTCCAATTTACCCAAGTCTGCAACATCACAGCACTGCATAAGCACAGAAGTGAAAGCCACACCGCCTGAAAGGGATAAGGGCCAGCCAAATCAGAGCTGAAGGGGCAACTCACCTACGATGCAGCACACATACATAAGATCCAGAGCACCGCAACATTTACAACAATGTTGAACAAACAGCAACACCAGCACAACAGAACAGAGGACACAACTGCTGCCGCTTGTGTGTGGAAAATGGCCATTCGCATGTGACATAGCTGGAAACTGTGAGATGATGATGTACTAGTACAACCCCACATCCCTGATGGTGTTGTAATGCATGCATGGCTGTGACCCAGATAGGCAGTGAGACACACATTGTGATACAAATCAACACTCATCACAGTTGAATACAAGCGAAGGTGCGTAGACTTTATTAGCATATGCGTGTCAGTACGGCCAAGATAAGTGCCACAACATGCAGACCAATGCAGCAGTATGTCAGAACGTGGAACGTTGCCAAGCGCCGCTGTCCACTCCGGGGGAGTGCCGCACCATTAACAGGTGTGTGTTTACCCGCGTTGTTGTCCGCTCATGTATTCGGAGTCCAGGCGAATGCAGCCATGTCCACTGTCGTCCTGGGAGATGTGACCAGAACCCCAAGTCCCAACAAGGTGTCGGGACATGTGTCTGCAGGTACGTAGTTACACGTCCATGAAAGCAAGTGCAGCTTCGGAGGCAATCATTTCCAACATGAGGTCGTTGTCGACTTCATCGAACAGGACGGCGAGGCTAACCTTTAGCAGGTCCGGACAGATGTGCTGCGTCCACCCCCTTTCACCAATTAGCACTACAGCCCAATAGGGGAGCAGCTCAATGTGGTCACTGCACACGAGGAGTTCTGCAATCTCCCAGGTCCAGCTGCCAGCATGTATGCCAAGTATCCAGGCATCCCATAGACGGGTGTCACAGTGACACTCATGGTCGTGGGCCAACAGGGGGCGCACACACATGTCGAAATCCAGTTCGGATACCGTCCTGTTGGATAGGCAGACATCCATGGACCACTCGAATATACACGAGCGGCAATGCAACACAGGCTGCACGCAGGTGACGTGGTAAGGCGGAAGCTCAGCCGGTAAGTGATCCGCAGCACTACCAATGGCAGTGCCCCCAGTAAATGCAGCATACGTGCACGGTACAGTTCGACGTGACAGGGGTTGTGCATGTGTCCGGGATGGTCTGCCATTGCGTTAGTGGCTCTGGTTGAAGCGGCACTGTTCTGACCTGCGCCAGTTCTGTGGATGAAATGCCACAGCTCGGATCAATGAGTTGTTTAAGTGTGCAACGGTTGTACGCCTGGGATGGTGTGGGAGTAAGTGTGAAGGCCATCCCATTCAAGATAACTCCGAGCAAGGACTTCTGTGTGTGGGGTGTGTATACGTTGGTCTGTCATCGGGCTGTGCGTAGTGTGGGAGTCGTCCTCAACTGCTATTGTATCTGTCAGGGGGTGCCGGGCACATGCAATTCCGAGGTCGGATATGCAGATGTGCTTCCGCCTGATAGTTCAGACAAAGGAGCTATCATCCCTAATGTCAGTTTGTCATCTGCTTGCATTCATGATGTGTGATGTGGCTTGTTGGGTGTGGGGTGGGATGTGTGCGACTTTGGGATCCATGTTTGACATGACTTGCATGTGGCAAATGAGCGGCATCACTGTGTGTTACGTTGCCTCACAGCTGCTCCTCCCTCCCCCGAGCCTATTTACTTGTGTGCGCTGTGCGGTTGCATCACTTGCACTCCAACGGCAATTGTCATGCCTGTCTGCGCATGTCCACAAGCCTGACAACGACACTGTGATGTTGGCCGTTGAAGGTGGGCGGCCATGTGGGTGTAGGCCTATGGTAAGGATAGTGCGGACACAGATGTAGAGTTCATGCCTGGCTGAACTCGCGCTGCGACTAAGGCTAGGCATTTGGCTCATGCTGCGGCAATGCAGATACACACAACACTTGGCATGTATGAGCCAAGACCCTGAGCGGTCATGCGCTCCTTCATTTCTCCGTTCGTGCGAGACCGCCCTCCGGGTGCATGCTACATTGCACCATTGTCAATTGCGGGCCGGGTGGCGCCGACACTACAACAGAGACACACGCATTGGTGCCTTCCTTGTCCAGGCCAGAACTGAACCACGCCCTGAGCCCCGGGCTAATTCTACACACCCCTGCGCTGGACTGACGTACGCCGGCCCAGCCCACTCCGCTTACGCTTACAGGGGGGGGGACAAAGCTACATGTCCAAGGTCTTACCCGCTGCCTGAGGTGACATGCTTGCATCCGCTGTCCACAGCACGATGTGATGTGGTAGGGCCAGGGGCCATCACGCATTCATAATGACCACACAAACACACTTAGATAGATAGTGGAACTGGCTACGGGCACGTGCGCCCGGCCCCTTTTTATTACCAGGGTCACATTTCCAGTGACGCCTCTGCTGGATGGGTGTGGGGTGAGTGTAAGCCAGCACTCAGGGAGTGGTTGGTGCTGGCAACAACTAGAACAGTGAGCATCAGATCACACACACAGAGTCACTCATGAAGGGTCCATGACTTGCAGTGCACTGAGGTAGGGGCACCAGAACTGGACTCACACACATATGATTACATCATAAAGGGTCCATTACTTGAGCTACACTGAGTTCGTGGCACCGGAAGCGCTCAGCGGGTGCGTGGCCTGTGATGATGCGTCGTCCGGGCGGGCCGCCCTGGAAGCAATGTCTGTTGCCTACTGGACTGCACCATGAATAACTGAAGTCTCAATTTGAATTGTGAGCTCTGCTGACCGCAGTGTAGGCTGGAGGCGGCGGTCAGAAAGGGCCCACAGCCACGTGTCGATGACTTGTGGTGCACTGAGTTAGTGGCACCTGGAGCGCTCAGCGGGTGTGCAGCCAGCGATGATGCGTCGTCCGGGCGGGCCGCCCTGGCATGAAATGTCTGTTGCCTACTGGACTCTGCCATGAATTAATCAAGACTGAAATTGCCTATCCAACGGAGGTGTCGATGGCTACAGAGGACCACGCCTCCGAGTAGCCACAGGTGACCCACGGCTCCACCCCCAGCAATGGTGTGTACCTGAACGCCGGCTTTGGCAGACGGTTCGTGGTGCCGCGACGGTGTGTTGAGAAGCCAGGGAGAGGGATGCTAGCGGTGGCGGCATGAATTGGTGTGGTGCGCGTGCGATGTCTCTTCTCTCGGCGATGTGAAGGAGACGACGTGGTGAGTGGATTTCGGCGGCCCGCCGTGCGAGGGAGATGACGCCGGTCGACGCTGGGTGATCACGGATTGGAGCCAGCTGCAGTACAGTGCATTCAGCCGCCCAGTGGCTGCTCTGTCCCGGTGCACGAGCGCACGATAAATTGGAGGCGAAAATCAACATATTTTTTTGCTGGTGATCTTAATGAGCTGAGGAAAGCACAAGAAGAAGAGCAAAGAGAGAAGAGGTGAGGAGGAGAGGAGGTGAGGAGCTGAAAAGGATTAGGAGTGAGTTGGAGTATAGTGAAATAAACCCCCTTCCCTTTTTTTTTTAAGTAGAATTTGAACTTTATAGAAGGGGGGGTAAAATAAAAAAAGCGAAATGGGTAAACCCCAGAAGGAGGGGAATATTGCTGGTAAATCTAGTAAAACAGAGACTGTGACTGGTTTCAAAGCTAAAACTCGCCAAACGTTAGCGAAGAAAGCTGCACTTCAAGCCATTAAAGAAAGGGAAAAAGGAAATAATTCCATTTTCCCTAATCTTGACACCACTCTTGAAAGCTCAGAAGACGAGCTTCCGTCCATCTCTGGTTTCTCCCAATCAAAGGGACAGCTTGAGCTATTGGCAATAGCAACTGATCAAGGCAATATTTCAACGGAGCGGGTAGAAGGAATTATCGCTCTAGACACTCCAGGTCTAGATGTCTTAAAGAAAGGGTTGGAAGAAAAAAGGAATTTCCCCTGTTCATAAAAAAGCCATTTTGCAGTCTCCTCACCTCCAATCTTCTTTGTCGGCGTTGGAAACATCAATGGCAACACCAATACCAATACCTTCTAATATCTCTCTCCCGGAGGCAGGCCGGATTGCGCCTAATATTCTGGGATCCTTAGTTCCTGGAGGTCAGACACCAGCACAACCGTATTCAGAAATTGAATATTCAGAAATTCAGCGACAGAGGCAGCAGGATCAGAAGGATCAGCAGGATCAGACCCAAGTACAAAGTCAAACTTCGGTATTATCTTCAAGGCTTTCAACGTCTTTGAATCCTGCAGTAGAATCTTTGTCTCTGGTCAGTGTAAAATCTTCTCAGTTGCCAGATCCAGCTAACAAAGACGGTGAGGGCATGGGTGAAACCCTGGTAGACTCGGTGCCACCACAGCCTCTGGTACAGTCCCAGTTACATCAACCTCTAGAACAGGCAGTGCCACATATGGCTTTTGAACTGGCAGATCCCAAGTTGGGAAACGCAAATACAGATATTAATGACCGGTTAAAGAATTCTCGCCAGAATATGGAGACTAAGGGGGCATACCAATTGGATATTAGAGAAATGCTGAACTTAATTCTAGAGGAAATACGCGAAATGAAAAAGGAGCAGCAAATCGAAATTGCCACCTTGCACCAGAGGCTAGGGAAAATTGAAGAGGTGATGACCGGACTCCCGTTAGAGTACAAGAGGCGGAAATCAGAATATCTGTCCTGGAAGATCAAATGAATGTGGTAACGGAAGAAGTAAAAGAGGCAGCGAAAAGAAAAAAATTCTCGAGAACAAGCTTGAGGAACTTGAGAATCATTCGCGAAGATCTAATCTTCGCATTGTTGGGGTTCCTGAAGGGATAGAAGGTTCCCAACCAGTACAATGGGTCAACACATTCATTAAGCAGAAAGTCCTGCCTGAATTTGAGGGCGACCTTACAATTACAAGAGCTCATCGAGTTCCGGGACAACGTTTTCCTAATTCTACGATTCCTAGAACCATCTTACTGAACTTTGCAGATTTCCGGGTCAAGGAAAGGATTCTTTCACAAGCAATACAGCAAAGACAGTTTGTCGTGGATGAAACTAACAAGTGTGGCATATTCTCAGACATGACCGCCGCTGCCGCTCGCAGGAGAAAAGAATTTGTTAAAATTCTTCATTTGTTTAAAGCATATGGTGCTCAAGCATCAATTGCCCAGTAGTCCAAGCTGAAAGTTTTAGTTAAAGGGAAGTTTTTCATGTTTTCAGACCTAGATGAAGCACAGGCTTTACTTAAGGAGATTTCTACTGGGTCAAATAGTTGAATATTCACATGTAGATAGGATAATTAATGGTAATATCTTGGGCATCTTTTCCTTCCCTGTATAAAATAGGATGGTCAATTTCAGTGGAACTCCATGGCCAATGCTCTAACTATTAGGGTGGCTACATGATCTTAACAACCAGAGTTTAAAGATAGCTGGGGCCAGAGCTCCCTAGGGCCACTTAGGGTGTACATTTTTTGTTTTTTCTTTTTTATTATTAAATATATGTGTAGATATGTACAAAAAACATCCAGGTTAGGAGTGTTGGGCCGAGGATTATTGATGTTGGTATTGATGTTTGGATAGATCCTAGTTCGAGGATTATCTCATTGAGTATTTACTCTAACACTTTTAGATTCTAGATCAATTGTATGGCCACGGAACAAGTCAGGCCAGTAAATTAATTGTTTTGGTTAAAAGATTGTTGGGAGGGAGGCTCGGGGTCACTCAGGGTGTAATTCCAGGACACCCACAAGGGTAGTCGGGTGGGTCGGAATGCGGTCAGCGTGGTCGAGTGGGGGGAGTCCGCATTTCGAGGGGAGGAGAGATTCTCTCTTTTTTTATGGGTGGTAAGGGCGGGATTGGGAAAGGGTTTGTTGCAGGAAAAAGAGTCAGAGCAGAAGGTATTGATAAGACGCTGTTCAAATTATTGTTGTTATTAGTAAAATTGGGAGTTTACCTGTTATAATTAGTAAGTGTAAGATCCTATCAGTTAACACTAACGGAATTTTAAATAAGAAAAAGTATGGTGCCCTCATTAGATGGTTGATATCATTTAATCCACATGTCTTGTTTTTTCAGGAGACACATTTAAAATCAAATTCTCCCAAGTTATTTATACCTAGGAATTTTACTAATGTTTTTTTCGCATCAGCGGGCCTTGCTATGAGAGGAGTTGCTATTTATTTCTCAAGAAAAATTCCTTGGGAATTTTTACAAGTACAAAGGGACTCTCAAGGGAGATGGATATGGGTGACAACCAGGTTACAGGGAAAGATTGTGAATTTTATTAATTATTATGGCCCGATTTTCGATGACATTTCTGCTCTGGTTCAAATAAATGAGCTAATGATAAAAGCATCTGGACAGTTTATCGTGGGAGGAGATTTCAATTTTATACAAGATTTAAGAAAGGATACTTCCACCAAAAATAAAAAACAATTAAAACCTAACACCAAAAAAGTAGTGGAAGCTATCCGACAGGAATATCAATTGATAGATCCCTGGCGTGATATTAACCCCGATAAAGAATTTTTTACTTGTTATTCACATCGTTTTCAAACCGCATCTCGAATTGATTTTTTTTTAGTATCCAGATCTTTCCAGATTTGTTGGGCAGGAATAGGTTGCAATCCTTTCTCTGACCACGCATATATTGGTCTAGAATTAACTATTGAAGGAGGGGGAGGAGAGCGGCCCAGGTGGCAGCTGGACCGCCTCCTCCTCCAAGATCAGGGTTGGGTGGCAGATACTGCAGAGCCTTTTTCTGTGTGGGGCGGGTTTAAGGCGGCAGCCCGCGGTCAAATAATTGCTTTTACTGCCGCCAGGATTAGAACACGGAAGTCGAAGATAGCTGAACTACAATTAGCGGTCGAAAAAGAGTATGCTCTCCAGCTTCAGAGACTCCCTAATCAACTAGATCAGGCCAGAACAGCGCTGAGGGATTTCTTCGTTATTGAGGAAATTTGTAACTCTCAAACATATCAACAAAAGATATACGAAGAAAGTCAGTTAGTCGGAAAACTCCTGGCTAATTCAACAAGAAAAAAACGAGAAGCCACTATAATATCAAAAGTGCTAGACCCTCAAACTGGTCATAAAGTAGTTGATGGGGATGAGATTCCCCAGATTTTTTTAGAGCATTTTCATCAACTTTATTCCACAGAATATCCAGTGTTGGAGGAACAGATCCAGGATTATTTCACAAATGTGGATTTTCCAAAAATCTCAGACACTCGGTCCAGTCAATTAGGATCAGATGTGGAAGCTGCCGAGATATTGGCTTCTATAAAAGCAACTACTGGGGCCAAAGCATGTGGGCAGGATGGCTTCCCAATTGAATTTTATAAAGTTTTTTCGGTGGAATTGATTGCCCCTTGAAAAAACTATTTAACTATATTAAACAGGGTGGTATGGTTCCCTCATCTTTTAAGGAGGCGATAATTGTCTCCTTCGTAAAGAAAGATAAAAATCCTATAGATATTAATTCATATAGGCCTATTAGTCTGTTGAACTCGGATTATAAGATTTTAATGAAAGTATGGGCTGCGCGTTTTGTATTGGCCGCTCAAGAGACAATTCATAAAGACCAGACGGGTTTTATAGCAGGAAGATCAATGTCGGCCAATACGGAGTTTTTAATACATGCCTTGGAGTATGTTAATATCAATTTGATTCCGGCGTGCATTATTATGGTCGATGCTGAAAAAGCTTTTGACTTGGTCAATTGGAGAACCCTGTTTATTGCTCTCGGCTTATATGGCTTCCCCATACAAGTTATTAACATGTTACGTAATCTGTATCAGGGAGCCACTGCAGTAATATCAATAAATTCGAAACAAGCTGGAATTATAAAAATTAACTGTGGGACAAGACAGGGTTGTCCGCTCTCGCCACTGCTTTTTACTTTTTTTATAGAGCCATTAGCAATTAAAATACGAAATAATGTTGCCATTCAGCCTCCGGTCGCTGATATGTCAAAGTTAAAATTGTTTGCGGATGACATAATTTTATATCTGAGGCCAGATAACGATAATCTTGAGAGGGTGTTAAGCGAATTTAGGAATTTTGAGGAAATCGGTGGTTATAAAATAAATTCTAATAAAACTGAAGTCCTCGCTCTCAATATTGAACCAAATTCTCTTTTATCTTGTTTAAGGGCACAAGCCGCTAAATCAAATCCAATCAGGTATCTAGGGATATTTGTGTCCAGTCAGTATCATCAGCTATACAAGTTAAACTATCTAAAAACTAAAGAGAAAATTAAGAGACTTCTGGAACAGTGGCTTTTGCTTCCTTTATCGCTAGTGGGGAGGGTCTCATTAATTAAAATGTCCATACTTCCCTTGCTCATATTTTTGTTTTTGAATGTTCCAATTAAGATTAATCAGTCTTTTTTTGAGAAATTGAAACCTTGTTTAGAGATTTTATTTGGGGGAAAAAAGTCTCAAGGGTTAAACTGACTGTGGTACAATTACCTGTTGTTTCAGGGGGATTAGCTTTGCCCCATTTAAAAACTTATTATGAGGCCGCTTTTTTGGATTTAGTGTCTAATTTGATAGGGTCAAAAGGCACTAGAGATAGCTTCTTTTTGGATAAAATGATACAAGAAAGTGGTACTCAAACTCGGGTGTTTTTAAAAACTTCTAAACTTCCTAAGAGAACTAGGTATAAAACTTTAAAGGACCACTACGCTAGACTTCAGTTCTTTTTTAAACAAACGGGCTCTTCTGGTGTGCAATATTTAAAAGTGAGAGAATGTACAAGTCTCGGCCTTCCACTTCGAGCAAGTCATATCAATAGCTGGGAAAGTCGTGGACTAAGTGAGTTGAGACATTTTATTATCAGACATAGGGTGATATCCTGGCAAGAGGTTATGGTAAGACCAAGGAACACTAGGAGACCTACCTTTTTGAATATTTGCAAGTGGTCCATTTTTTAAAGAATATTAATGGTTTGTTTGATACTTCCAGTCAACTTGTGGTAGCTCTTTATGGAGCCAAAGTATGTGGTGTAGGGAACTGATACCGGCTATTACATCATCAAGGTCATGTATCCTTGATTGAGAACCATTTGGCTAATATAACTCGTGAGACACATTGCACTTTTTCTCTCAAGGAGTGGGAAATATTATGCTGTCTAGGAAGTAAATCTTTGCGTGCAGCAAATTTTAAAAGGATGACTTTTTTGGCACGTTGGCTTTCCTATTTTACTCCGGCAGCCTTAAAAAAAAGATTTCTAGATATTGAAAATAAGTGTTTTCGCTGTCAGGCGGATGGAGAAGGGAGTTGGCATCATATTTTTTTCTTATGTCCACGATTGAGACTTTTCTGGGAAGCGATTTTTGTAGATATCGAGCAGGCAATCGGAAAGAGGGTTGTACTCGAGGCTGAGTCTGCCTTGTTTGGTATCTGTAATGATAGAACAGGGTTAACAGAAGACGAAATATCGTTTATATTTATTTCTGGAACGGTAGCCCGTTCTTTGATTCTCCAGAACTGGAAATCTAGAGAAGTCCCCTCGCATCTAAAGTGGTTTAATAAAATGAAAAGAACCCGTAAGTTTGAAGAAGCATACGCTAGACGGGTGGGAGCTACCAGGAAATATGGAGAAAAAAAATTGAAGTTTTTTAGTGATTTAGAAAAGTCAAAGGAAGGATAAATACCCGAAATGAATGTTAATGTCGATAAGGTAGTAGCTTTTGGCTGGAAAATCCATTAACACTTTTTTCATTATTGCACTTTAAAAGCATTTGCACTTTCTTTTTTATCACTGTATTTTTATTAGACGAATTACACATTGTTGTTTAGGATTGATCATGTCATTAGCTGCTACAGTCATTTTCACTTTTTTTAAATTTTATCTTGAAAAAGGAAGCTTTTTAAAAAAAATTTGTACAGGTGACTTTTTTAACAGTGATGTTTAAGAATGATGTTTATATGATGTGCCTTCTACTCTGCTCAATAAAAAAATAAAAAAATAAAATAAAAAAAAGACTGAAATTGACTTGAGGGAACCTGCTGACCGCAGTGTAGGCCAGAGGCAGCGGTCAGAAAGTGCCCACAGCCACGTGGCGATGACTTGTGGTGCACTGAGTTAGTGGCACCTGGAGCGCTCAGCGGGTGTGCGGCCTGCGATGATGCGTCTTTTGACTTGGGGGACCTGCTGACCGCAGTGTAGGCTGGAGGCAGCGGTCAGCGAGGGCCCACAGCCACGTGGTGATGATTTGTGGTGCACTGAGTTAGTGGCACCTGGAGCGCTCAGTGGGTGCGCGGCCTGCGATGATGCGTCGTTTGACTTGGGGGACCTGCTGACCGCAGTGTAGGCCGAAGGCAGCGGTCAGCGAGGGCCCACAGCCACGTGGTGATGACTTGTGGTGCACTGAGTTAGTGGCACCTGGATCGCTCAGCAGGTGCACAGCCAACGAGGATGCGTCGTCCGGGTGGGCCGCACTGGGGTAAATATCTGTTGACTAGTGGTTTCCTCCATTAACAGAAATGTGGCACGATTTTAACTGCGGGACCTGCTGACCGCAGTGTAGGACTAAGGCAGTATCCGGCACACCCATGACTCCGTGTTGCTGTGCCGCTGGATGCGCTGGGGGCCTGTGTCGCGGAGTCTGGAGGTCACGGCAGCGTACTCGTGGCAGGGTGAGGTGCGCCGCCCTGGCAGACGCGTTGCCCATTACGGAAGAGAACCACGCCCAGAGCACCGGCCTTTTTATCCGCACTCCTACGCTGGAGTGGCGTACGCCGGCCCAGTCCACTGCGCTTACGCTTACAGGGGGGGACGGCACAGCTACATGTGCAGGGTCTTCCTCACTGCCTGAGGTAACATGTTTGCGTCCACTGTCCACAACAGTATATGTCCACATGGACATGTCTGTGCTCTGCATTCTGAGGTCTGTCCAGCACATCACCGCCACACTTGGCATTGTGTACATTCTTCTTCATGGGTGAGTTGCCTCCTTCACACATACTTGGTTCCCACCTCTCCCCCCATTCTGCACTTGTGTGGCTGAGGGGCCATGCCGTTTTCGGAAGGTCCACTGTCTTGTCCTACGCTGCCTCGGTGGTAGTCCGAGGAGGGGGGTCCGGAGGGGGTCCTGGGGGTGGTGGCGGTGGGTGTTGTAGCCCTCTTGGGTCTCCGAGCTGCATGTTCATTGGCTCCATGGCATCTGTGGGCCTTCAGTTGTGGCTCTGGGCTGGGCTCCCTTTCATACTGCAGGTAGTCGTCCTGCTTAGCACCAGCTAAAGGCAGGTGTTAAATCCCTGCAGCTAACGCGCCTTATCGCCTGTTCTTGGTTAGCATCGCAGATCTGACTGGTCGTTGAGAATCGCGCAAAGTGGTGTTTTCGGGTGTTTTTGCACGGGAACGCCTACTCTGCATATCATTAGCGTTAGTTGTCGCACTCATCCGTGGCGATGTTTTTTGCGGCAGCTATCGCAGGAAAACTGGCAATGTCGGCAGTTTGCACCAGCTTGTGAATAGGGCGAAAAATCTATCACCACTTTTGCGGCGCTAAAGTGCCGATAAATCGGCGATGAGTCCTTGAGAATATGCCCCTAAACATGTCACAAACTAGCAGCATCCAAAAGTCGAAAATCGAAATTAATAATGAATGTCAAGTTGTCATCCAATGGCAAGCAAAAGTAAGTGTAAATATAAAGCATCCAAATAATAACCTCTCGCGGACCCGGTGACACAGTGACACACACTGTCTTAGCGCATTATCGTATTACTTAATGTTGTCATAAACGGCATGATAAATTATCATGCCGTTTTTGACAACATTAAGTTATTCGCTCAGAATCACACATCACTGGGAAGGGGGAACTTGACAATCCTGTTTACTGTAGGCATTTCTACTCAGCGCGCCTTCCTGTTATTTGTTGTGGCCGATTTCAGCGTGTCTGTTAAGAATGACCCAGTCCCTGAAAATACCCTGGGGAAAATCAATTTAAGAGAGCATTTCCAAGTGTACTCTAATTGCGGATGGGCACGTGTGGAGAACAAAGTTTCATTTATAAGGCACCAAAAATTATTTTTTTTTGTTTTCACAGTCGTGTACAAAATCCACAGTAGGCGAACTAGCCTGATTTTAGTGTATAGTATTTCAACAAAAACGACATTCTTACACACCTTTGACATGTAACCAATCATTTAAAGGTAAAAAGATCTCTGTGGACATTTTTTCTTACCAGCAAAAGAACACATTTGTTTTTCAATCAATATATTATATACATCGTTTTAACAGTAACATGATATAAAATAAATGTCATTCCATAAATTGGCGTTTGAACTATGAACAATAATTTGATATGCTCACATACAAGTCAGAAGATCACCACAGTTTTTAAATTTGCCCAAAGGCACGCTCTCTATACGTACAAATGGAAAGATTTCCTGCGGTCTGCTGCACAACTGTTAGCCACACCGGGGGAAGTAGGGAAAGGCTATGACTGTCACTGTGCTGCCTCACAGAGCAGAGCAACAGACAGACTGCCGACTTTCAGTTTCAGACGAGACTGCTCGGGTCTGGCTCAGCCGCGTCGACAAATTATGCAGCCTGCAGCAGGCCCAGGCCAGGAGGAGGCCAGGGCCTACCTACCACCAGTGAGTGAGAGCGACGTGACGCAGCAGCAGCACACACAGTCATCATCATGGCCCCCCGTAATAATGGCCACCATGGCAGGGCAGAACTGCTGCTGATGACTTTAGTTTGGAGACAAAAGAGAGACACCAAAGTCAGCAGTGCTGACTTTGGTGTCTCTCTTGCGTCTCCAAACTAGTAAAGTCAGCAGCAGCTGCTGACTGACTGCACAGCGTACAGTGACAGACCAGAGCAGACACGGGCCACACAAAATTCAGTGACTGAGTGCTGGTCAGTGAGTCAGTCACATCACATGCAACAACAACAAATCAATTCATATGCATAGTAAATATGCAGTGCTGCGCAGGCCCGTGTAGATTCGTACTCACTCACTACACTGTCGTCGAGTGGTGTGTGTGTCGCAGTACTGATGTGTCATCGACGTTGATCCTTTTTCCCCCGGCCCTGAGCCGAGTGGCCGAGTCAGAGTCTGACTAGACTGACTGCGCTCAGCCTCAGGTTCGATGCGATGATGAAGGCACAGCTCAGCAGCAGCAGGGGGAGGGTTTGCACTGGCCTGGCCTTCCAGTATGAAGTAAGTAGACAGAGCGAGGCGTCCCAGGGCATTGAGGCAACGAGGTCAGGCGGAGCTCGTGTGCTCTGACTCTCTCTCACTCGCTCACACTCCCTTCTGTGTGTGCAAATGGCACGCACACACACAGGGGAGGGGGAGCACCCGGAGCAGAGAGAGCGGGGCTGATGACCATGACCAATCACTGCACGGCCTTACAATAAAGCCATGCAGTGATTGGCCGATATGCCCCCATGCTCCTGGACATGCCCCCAGCCCAGTCACAGACTCTGCCGTGTTCAACTTCTATTGGAGACTCTGCCCCGTGATTAAAGCAGCCAATCCAGGCGCTGCTAAAGCAGCGCTTCGATTGGCCTGGGGCAGGAGACCTCGCCGCTCCTTAAGAGGTCGTGGGGCTGCGGCTTCGACCCACCCCCCCTCCTCAATTAACAGGCGAGAGTGGCAAGACCAGTAAGACTGCGCATGTCGGGCTGGCCAGGGAAAGGCACCCGGCCAACCCGACATGCGCATTTTTGCTGGACTGGCTCAGGGGAATGCCGCACAGAAGTTGCTCGTTCCTCCACCCCCGTGAGTGACGCCACGTCACGTACTAATGGCATGCCCGCGGCTGACTGAGAGAGACAGCTGACTGCTGCCGTGCGTGCTGCGGGCTGAAATTTAGTAAGAACTTAAGTGCTGCTGCTGTTGGAACCCTGGGGGCAAAATAATCAGTGGGGCGACGCCCCAACGCCCCTACAAAGGAACCGCCACTGCAGCTAGTTGCCATCTAAGAGGTGCTCTGGCATGATCAGTATCGGAGAATGGTATGAGAGCCCACGAGGCAAGATCTGTGCGTCGATTTTCTCAAAATCTCATTTATTACTACCACTGCCTGCGGCTTGTTTGGTAGGAACATGTTTCCTTTAGGACCTTCTGGCCTCCCCGTTTTTTCTTTGCTAATCTGCTTCCTTAGTGGGAAGGGGTAATTCAAGAGCTCACTTTCTATTAAAAGAATACACACTTAAGGAATATGCTTTTATTTTCCCATATCAAATATTTAATCTCTTGTGAAAGTGTATATCACTATAAGAAGTACAGATTCAACTCATCTGTGTGTAGGATGTTTTCCGATATGTCTTTTCACAGTTATTTTGGAACTGTTGTTCACTGATGGGCTTGCACCAACATTTATGTTTTTTGGAGAGGTTTCTGCTGTTGAGGTAGAAAGCTCAAGGGATGTCTGATGCTTTTTGTGAAGGGTTTGTCCTTGACTGCAATCATTTACACTTGTTTTGCTGTATGCCGTAACTTTTAATTGTTGGGTTGTAGTGCATGTGATGTTAGTGCATGCCATTTTATTGGGTGATTTTACCAAGTTCACTAACTTAGCTTTCAGTAAGAGCCCAGACACAAATACAGTAACTTCATATACATTAAAACTGCATGCGTACTCCTATTTGGTTTTTGAATTTACTGCAAATGTTTGCACGAAGCATGCAATGATTATTTTACCAAACTACCTGAAATGAGGACCAACAAGTGTTTGGAAAGATGTTGTTCTTTTCACAGTTGAGAAAAAGATAACTGTAATTTTGTTCAGTGTTTAGGCTTGCCTAATCAGAAAGCTAATATCTGATTTTTTCCATCAAGCGGTTACAGATCTTAAAGATGTTGTATACAACTTCCACAAATCAACATTTTCAAATGTTTAATTACTTCATAACTAATATAATCTGCCCTCCCCCACACTGTACATCATTATTCAGTGCTTGTGGAAAAAAATGTCAATGGCTATAGAATAATGCATAAACATTTCTGTGTAGTTGTGAGAACAAGAAAGAGAAACATAATAAATCCTCCAATCTACTTGCCCTTTACCTGCGTATTTTAGCTTTTTTCATTAACCTTTTCAAAAACCCAAGTTGGACGGGTCGAAGCATTATAAGAATCTTGTTGGCAAAGAGTGTGATATTCTGATTGGTGCACCCACCCTGTGAAGTTGTTTGCCTGCGTGATTTTCATAAGGTTTTACTTGTGGGTAAATAGCACAAAGTATTTGATTGGTACCTGGGAAAATAGCTACTAGTGCATGGGAAAATCCCACCTGTTAGACCTTAGAGCCTAGGGTGGTCTTCACCCCATTTTTGCTGATCTCGTTTTTGTTGGCCTTAGGACTCTGTGCACATTACCACTGCTAACCAGTGCTAAAGTGCTTGTGCTCTCTCCGTGAAACATGGTAAAACTGGCTTACACCCAATTAAATTCTAATAGTGGGCCTTGGTTGTGCCGCCCACTTAAGTAGCCTTTTTTTTTTTAGTTCAGACTTTTAAACGTTTCAGACCTGCCGTTGCAACCTAAGGGTGCAGTTTAAACTGCCATTTCAACCTGGTGAAAGAAACCTTTTGCCACACCTAAACCTTTCTTTTCAATATATATGTCACCCTAGGGTAGGCCATGAACAGCCCATGGGGCAGGGCGCAGTGTATTTAAAAAGTTGGACATGTACTTTTAACTTTTACATGTCCTGGAAGTGAAAACACTCTTACATTTGCTTTTTTCATGACTGCAAGGCGTACCTCTCCCATAGGATAACATTAGGCTAACTTATTACACTTAATAAGTGATCACTCTCAAGTGGAAGCAGCTTGGAATGTCGATTTTGGCATCTAAAGTGTAGAACGTTAAGTCCTCTTTCACTGTAAAGTCAGATTTTACGTCACAATTCAGAAAATGTCACTTGTAGAAAGTTGTCATTTTTTTTGTCCTAACCATTTGGTGTCTGCTGACTCTATCCTGGGTCACAGGACTTGGTGTAGCTGGCAGTTGGTCTTTGTGTATTGCTTCCAGACGGTGAGACAAAGGGTCATAGCTGTTGGCAGAATGGGCCATCTCTGACTTGATGAGGTGGAGGAGCTGTCACCTACCCCACTTGCACATCACAAAGGCCCTGCCTGAGCACACTCACAAAGGGTGTGACACTAATCAGTTGCAACCCTAGACAATCTGAAGCCAGGGCAGGGAGGCGGGAAATTACAAGCACTTCTGGGGGTGGAAACCTCCAGGACCTCCTCCTACTTCAAACCTATTTCAAATATAAATATTGGACCCTCTGACCCAACTCTTCAGTACACCTCTGGACCCATGAAAGACTCAGAAGGACTGCCGTACGCTATTTATATTGGTGCAAGATATGCACCTATTTTCAAGTATGTATGCAGAGTTTTCACATTGCCTGTTTGTATTGAAACTATTATACACTAGAACGCATCTCTATGCTGTGCATAACAGAGCTGTTAGGGAATGCTCCAAGATTAGATAAAAAAGTTGGTAGCGGGTGGAGAAAGGAATATGGAGATTGCTTTTAAGTTTGTCGCTAGGAATATGAGAATTTAATTTATTATCAATGCCCATAAAGTAATCTTAGTGGAAATGGGTTTTCAGTTCCTCCCTGAAATGAAAGAGAGAAGATCTAAGCTTAACATCTGATGGAATGCCATTAAAAATTCTGGGTTTAAGTTTAACTTAAGACCAAAACTTAAGTTTAACTGAGACAAAATCCTAACTTTACTACTCCTAAATGCCCTTTGTGAATACCGAAAGTCGTAAAGTTAGGATTTTGTCTCAGATTACTTTTGTGAATCGGGCCCAAGGTTACCAATCTAATAGTGGTGGCAGTCTGAAGTAGAGAAGAGAGCGCTGGTATACTGGGGGTGGGAGGGTTTCCAACACATCATTTCCCAATAGCTCCCGTAATTTGTGCCTTGCTCCATTGGCTCTATAATAATGGAACTGCTGGAGAGCAGTCGGTGCAACACACTCCGCCCAGACTTTGTCCCATGTGTGCATTGTGAAAGAAGTCCCCCATTGTGGTGATACCAATCTTATTAAAAGCAGATGTCACTTCCCCCTCTCGACCCATTGGGAACCATGAACACCACTCTAGTGGAATATGCAGTGAATAGAACAGGGAGACGGCCTGTCTCTCCAAGAGAATGTGCCTGGAGTAAATCATGGCATTCAGTGAATCAAAGACTCCGTATTTTCGAGCTGACACATTTAATAACATTTGCGGTAGCATGCACAGATCTGCAGCGTCTCGTTCTAAGTGCAAATGTGGCAGATCTTTGGGGCCATGTATCCAATAATGCACATAAGTACAGTGCACAGCTCTGTAGTAGGACTCTTGATCTGGCCCATTGTGCCCTCCATTATCATAAGGCAGAGTAAGAGTCTTACCCGCACATGCTAGCCTGATCATTAGGGTTCAGAGACTGTCGAATAATGAGCGGAGTAACAGCATTGGAATGTTCTGAAATAGAAACAAAAACCAAGGTAAAATCATCATGTTTATAATGGCTATACGTGTAATAAGAGATAGTGGCAATTTGAACCAGCGCTCGAGAGACGTGAGTATCTGTATCGCTCGTCTGTAATTATCAAGCATAACTATCGCAGGATCCATGTGCACTTGGACCTGTACACCTAAGTGGCGAACTGAGTCCAATGACCACTGCAGTGGGAAATCAAGAGGGATGGGCATCATGGCCGGTGTAAGAGGAAAGATGATAGACTTATCCCAATTTACCCGATGGCCAGAGTGTCCTCCAAATCGCACCACTTCATGCAGCTCATATCATTCTACTGATTTTGTCTGCCAGTCCTAAAAATGCATTTCTGATTATTAGAAGTATGCAAATTTATAACAAGAGAAGTCAGTGGCACCTTTGCTAGAATGTGATTAAGAATCTATATTATAATATATATATTCAACCCACAATATGGCAGAGCAGGCAAACAATACTATTTGTATGATTATATATGCATAGTACCCTTAATGCTGGAAGTAAGTGTTAGAAATTGGGTTACTGGTTGACTCAGGTGTGAGCCCTGGTCAAGCAGCAACCACAATGCTAGTCTGGGTAAGGCAGAAGCAAACTCCAAATTAATCTGTGCTCACCATCTGGTAGCTTAGCACAGAGCAGTTAGGCTTAACCTAGAGGCAATGTGTAAAGTATTTGTGCAACAATTCAAACACTAAAAGAGTGACAACACCACACAAGAACATCCCATACCAGGTTAGAAAAATAGAGCTTAATTTAATGAATAAGCCAAGACCTAAATGACAAAATTCCAATCAGTACAGCCAGAGTTATAAATTTTGAAAGAATAAACTATAAATGGTGCCTAAAAGCATAGAGCGCCAACCAGAGATATCTGGTTGCACTGGACCAGGTCAAATTCAAAAGTTCAAGGTGGCTACGATGGAGCACTGGTTGGATATATCCCCAGATTATTCCCACTGAATGTTTACTTCTCAAGTTTTGTGCCAGATTGCCAGGAGCAAGGAGAGTGTCACTAGCAGTGGTTGGCTTTGCGTGAGGAGCAGGCTGGGCATCGTGGATGGACTGGCTGGTACATTGCTTTGGAGATCCTCTGTGAGCGAACAATGCTTGCTGTGCAAAGAGATGGGCTTGCGGTGCCTCGCACTGATTTCCATGCAAGTGGGGCAGTTCCAGTGCAAACGAGCCCATTGGCTCTTGAGAACAGCCCAAAATCTTGACTTTAAGAGCTTGAATGCCACAACAAGGGTTGAGGACCTGAGAGGCACCTCTTGAGGTTCAGGAACACATTGAAGATTTGTCCAGGAGCTGTGGGGAGCCAGGTATGACCCTGAGGTTCAGATCAGGAGGGCAGGAGCCTAGCCCTTTTAGTCACTCTGGAGTCCTTGGTTCAAGATGGGTTGCAGGTCTAGTTCTTTTTCCCCAGGCAAGAGGGCAGCAGGCAGCTGGCCATCACAGCAAGGCAGCAGCTCCTTCAGAGTATCAGTCCAGCAGAATGGCAGTTCTTTCAGTGGCACAGGAGTCCTTCTTCCTGGCAGAGTATCCACAGATCCAGAAGTGTACTGAAGAGTTGGTGTCTGAAGTCCTTCTTTTATACACTGGTGTCCTGGTTCTGGAAGGTGGGAGAAGCTTTTAGACAGTGGCTTTGAAGTGCATGGAATTCCCTGCTTCCCCTGTTCTTCGTCCAAGCTGGCCGAAGTGACAATTCAGGGTTGTTAGTCCTATTGTGTGGAGGTAGAACATTAGGAAGGGGCAATTTAAGGCATCGTTCCTAATACCGAATCACAGTGGTATGTGTGAATGGTTTACGACCGAAATGCGGTCGCAAAACATTCACATTTTATTACCTACTTCAAGTAGGTGGTAACCCACCCAAATTGGAATGGGTCTCCAAGGGTCCCCTTCCCCTTTGTGAATTTTTGTAAAACCTTTTCTTAATAGCAGGCAGCAATCCCACTGCCTGCTCTTAAAAAATGAAAATAAACTTTTTCATTTTTCTTTTTGAAGCGCATCCCATTTTCCTTTAAGGAAAAACGGGCTGCATTTAAAAAACAAAAAACATTAGTTTATTTAGAGCAATTGTGGTGGTGTGCTGACCCCATCAGGCCACCATACCTGTGATCTTTGCGAATCCCAAGGGGTCCCATGCCGAGACCTACTTCATGAATTTTAATGAGGCAGGTCTATTTGCAACCCATAGGGAATCACAAAACGTGTTAAGCACACATTAGTACATGGGTGTTTGTGATTACCTAACAGCAAATCGTAAAAATGTTATATTTGGTTATCACAAACTATTCTCTACGTACATCTGGCCCAATATCTTTACCCTGGTGCTTTACACTAAAAGTTGAATACTTCTGGATATGATTTACTGAGTTTATCGACCCTAGGGATATTAGAAATGCATATTTTCGACATCACAACTTAAAAAACAATAAAGGGCCAGATGCATCAAGCATTTTTTGCCTTCGGAAACGACTGATTCGCAGAATCGGCTGTTTGCGAGCGCAAAAAAATGCTTTTCTGATGCACCAAACCCTATTTTGCGATTTGGTAACCTGTTACCGAATCGCAAAATGGGTTTGCGATTCGCTATTAGGAAGGGGCGTGTTTAGGGCGTCCCTTCCTAATACAGAATTGCATCGATATGCATGAATGTTTTGAGACCGAAATGCGGTCACAAAACATTCGCATTTTACCACCTACTTCAAGTAGGCGGTAACCAATTTGCAAATGGGAAGGGGTCCCAAAGGGACCTCTTCTCCTTTTTGAATGTAGGTAAATGCATTTTCTAAGAGCAGGCAGTGGTCCCACGGATCACTGCCTGGTCTTAGAAAATGAAAGGAAAAGTTTTCATTTTCTCTTTTGTAAAGCATCCCGTTTTCCATTAAGGAAAACGGGCTGCTTTACAAAAAAAAAGATTTCTTTATTGAAGCAATCACGGACATGGTGGTCTGCTGACCCCAGCAGGCCACCATCCCCGTGATTTTTGCGATTCCTAGGGGGTTGCAAATTGCGACCTACCTCATTAATATTCATGAGGTAGGTCATTTGCGATCCCCTAGGAATGGCAGAAAGTGTTAAACACACTTTCATGCATTCCATTTTGCGATTTTCTAATTGCAAATCGCAAGAATTCGCAATTAGGAAATCACAAAATGGATTGTTGATGCATCTGGCCCAAAGTATTTTATGTTGAGAAGCAAGCTGTGGTCATGACAGATTCAGTGTGTTTTGATTGAATGTGGTTTCTTCGATGCCCCAGCTGTGATATCTATCAGTGTGTCCATTCAAACCATGTTTCATGATAGTAACACAATTTACAATATTTAATGAATTATAATTTAAGTTAATCTCAATGGCACGTGAAGAATGGATTGGTTTCAGTGTATGTGTTCCTTAGCTCTGTTTAGTGAATTTGTGATAATAAGGTTGCATACTAATTTAAGGATTTGTTTACTCCATCAGAGACAATATAAGGTGCACATCAATACAGGGGCAAATTATTCTAGTGCAGAATTTCCAGAAATAGCATGTCTGTAGGTATAATTGTGCATGTAAATTGGTAACCTTTTAAACTGTAAGATTTGTTTTTGTGTTTCATTTGTTATCTTTTTTATTTATTGCAGTGGAGAAGACATCTTGTAATTAATTTCAAGATATTATCATTTGGTAATATTTCTGATGTCCAGAAGAAAGACGAAAAATATATTACATTTAAAACACGACATTGACAAGTTCTATTATCTGACCTGACCTTATTCTGTACATGCTAATCAGATTTCTCTTACTGGATTACTTGGATACAGAAATAGTGAATTCCATCTATGAATGATTAGATTAATGAAATGTGTGAACAATCATGTTTTATTGTCAAATGCTATGGCAGTATTTTCAGGATATTCTTAATTCGCACCGAAATGAGCATTATGTCATAGACAATTCTTTTTCACTCAACAGCCACATGTAGAGATTATCTATAGATAACATTCTAGTCATCTGTTGGGTCAATGAACATATTTCACATCTGAATTTTAGATACTTCTGGTTTCCTGGATCTTGAGATTTTTGCAAAGTATAGTCATATAACAAGCACCGCTACAGAGACCGCAAATGAGAACTATCTAGGTATGAAGCTAATAGTCTGCATCAAAATTTACAGTTTGGTCAATTTTTGAGAATTTGAATCAACTGCTATGAGTGCTGCCTATGTTACTCATGGAACCAAATTGAGTGTGAATGCACATTTTAGAGGGCAACCACACAGAGATGTGAATACAGTCAAGAAAATGACTTTGAGTAATAAAATTGAAGAATTGCTTTGCATGAAAGACAAACAGATAGGTTGACCATCATGTCTACCTTTAATATGCTATCTCAGCAAATCAAAGAGTTAGCCCTGAAAATTAACAGAACCTAACTGTAGGAGATCCTCCTCTGTCTACAAACATGATAGTAATATAGTCAATATCCAAGTGTTCATCTGGGTCCTTAAGTCAATGAATACTATCAGTGTGGTGGAACCAATACATGCCAACACACAAAACATCCTAAACAATTGGACCTGGGACGGAGGACCACAGCGGTATGTCAGACACTAATCCATGTTGGCAATTCTTTAATAGATACTTCCAATGCCAATGTGACGTAAAGGAGAAGCTTACAAGAAATCCCCAACAAATATTTTTCATAATTAAATAGCCCAGAGCTTGTTCATAGACATCTGATAATGTAATGTTCTATTGGATGTAAACAGATATTAATATGAAGTGATAATGGCAATTATATTTCATAGAGTGAGCAACAACTGTGCTGACAGTGGTTGATTTGTGAAATACAGTATGTGCTCTATGCTGAAAAAATAATGGAAATGGGGTAGGCCTTTTATGTGCGAAATATTCTAACTATATGTAGTGGTGTTATAGTTAAGTGTTGATATTAGAAAATAAGTAACATTAAAAAGAACACTGCTGAAATACACGAGTTATACTTTAGTCAATTAACTATAAAATGCAGCAGCATCACGCATTGCGCACAAAGTGTGTAGTCTGGGTTGTCGCAGGGCTTGAACTCAAGGCCAGGATATGCAGCCACACATGAACCTCAGAGCCAGGCTTTGCAGCAACCCATGCATGAGTAGCCAACCTTGAATTCACACAATACTTGTTTACAAAAGTTATTACTATTTTAAAATGAGGGTGCTGTTAAGTGACTGGGAGGATGGTTTGCGTGAGTGAACAGATGTGGAAAGGAGGAGCTGTACTTATGCTGACACCTCCCTCTTTAATTATATTTAGCCCTTTAAAAATACATTATTCCTCAAATTACTAGAACACCCATACCTCCCTTCACATTTTTAACCCATGGATAGGATACTTGCATTGACATCTCAATGTTCATTTACTTCAGCCTGCTCCTCAGTAAATGCTTGTTTTGGAAGTACATGTTTCACTCAGCATACCAGAATATTTTTCTGACATTGATGAGTAAAATATATGAGAGTTTATCAAAAAGTTGTCCCCCTTTTAACTTTATAGTGCAATAACTATCATTTATATGACACAATGTACCCCCTCATTTTGTACATTTCTAAGGGAAATGCTTTCAGTTGTATGTCTTTGATTCCATCAAGATGGAGTTCAGGAATATCACACTTTTATCAAAAATACAGACTGGTAGCAATTTAGTTGTTCATTAGAATACTGTGCTGAAGCTGCAGTAGAACACTGGGGAATCAACTGACAGGCTGCTGCTGGTAGTACATGTTTAACTCTGAATATCAGACTTTGTCTTCACATGGCTCAGGAAGATAATGTGAACTTAAAGAAAGTGGGGTTTTTTAGCGCCTGGAGCTCCTTCCATAATCTCTATGAGAAAATCATGAGAGAAAACCAATTTCCCTCAAACATGGTTCATCAAATCCCAGCATAGGATCCCTCAAAAATGGGTTTTCACTAAAATGCATTTCAATGGAGACCAGGTCCCCTAGTCCTGTAATGGCTGCCGCAACATGTTGGCTATGTTGTCCATGTTGTGGTCAGCCAGACAAGAGGAGATCCCTTTGGGATCCCCTTACATAGGTTGTGTCCACCCTGTCCAGTTATACATTTTTTAATTAAGTTTCCGAACGCAGGGACAATGGCTGCCGCAACATACTATTCATGCTTTGGTCAGCAAATTAGAACTGGCCAATGCCCTTTAAATGGGCCAATCAGAGAAAGCATATCTGGACACCAATGGAAAGTTAATTGAAGTAAGTATAACTTGTGCCTATGACATGCAGTATTGTTATCAAAGCTTTAATTTCAGATGTCATAAGTGATTTTATAAATGATTCCATAGAAAATGTTATGAGTGATATAATATGTGAGGTCAAAAGCACTGCATGGCGAGGAGTGAGTTATAGTTACCTCAATTTAAAAATATATATATTTCTTTATTTGAAGTTTGTCATGGACAACACAGACATATAGTGTATCAATATATGAAAAGTGAAGGTTACAGGCATCTATAGACATTGTAATCAAGTAGATCTAATATGTCTATACCTTGTTTCATGTTCAATGTAGTCGTGACTGCTTCCGGCGAGGTACATGCAGATATATATCCTTAATCATATATTTCCATTCCAATGAAGCTGCCTTACAAAGGGAACCATTAACAACTAATTCAACCAAATAGTGGTATGTCGCTGTAGATTAGAGCCCAAGGGGGTGGGAAAGTCATCCAATCGCCTTGCCAGAATGGGCCTGCTGTGCTAGAGGAAGACTCCCACCAAGCAGGGATGGGGAGAGGGAGGGAACCCATCTGTGTAAAGCAGGGGCAAAGAACAAACATTGCAGAAAAGGGGAGGCCCTGCCATGTGCTCCATTGAGCAGTATCTAGCCCTCTGGCACCGTAGGTCAGATCCATCTGCCAGGCGGGGGTGGTCAATGCACAGAGCAGCAATGAGCACCCCCTGGGGTTAGCAGTCTTCGGTGAGGGATGTGGGTCTCAGGGAATCAGGGAGGCCTCTTGCCCGACTTGTCCTCAACTTTAGCTAAATATCTATCCTGAGTCTGGGGGAGTGGGCATCCCCCAGCCTGCACTAAGTTTGTGCAGCTAGTCGCGCTCAGCCAGTATCACCGAACGTACGTCCGACAGCCATAGTTGTGTAAGGTGGCAAGAGCTGAATTCCGACTCATTGCTATCCACTTTTTAGCAAGAATCAAGGCCAGATCAATACATTTATTAGGTTTGCGTTCGTGCGTGTGGAGAGCCCTAGCAAACAATGCAGTGCATCTTTCAGTAGGGGGGAGCCAAGGACTTCTGATGTGTGCGTGAGGATGCCGTCCCAGTAAGAACTGATGGAGGGGCAACTCCACACCATATGAATAAAGTCAGCCCCATCAGTAGAGCAACAGGGCAGGCATCACCGGCCATGCGGTACATACAAGCTCTTCAGGGGGAGGGGAGTTAGATAAGTCTGATGGAATTAATTGAACTGGGTGTATTTGAGTCTTGCATTAGTAGAGATGGTTTTAGCCATCCCTGTGCACTGTGTCCATTGCCATTTTTGAGTGCAGTATTCAGTGTACTAGTCTCCCAATGTGTGCAGAACACTTGAAGCGGTACACTCCTTTCCATACATAATGAGCTGTAAAGACAGGTAACCGCTCGTATGGCTGTACCGTGTGTAAGCAATGTCTGCAAAAACAATGAGGTCTCTGGCTCGTCATTGGTTCTATGCCAAACTTGGTGCAACTGGTGTGTTAAAGTAGCATACAGTATGAAGGAGCCCAGTGGAATGCCATATCCATCCATCAGAGCTTCAAAAGTATAATGGACTTTATCATTAAAAAGATCCCCTCAGGTAGTAAGGCCATCCTTAGTCCTCTGGGTCACTTCTTGTCGCAGTCGTAGTGCAGAGGACCCCAAAAATTGCCCAGAGAGGTAAATCCAGTGCAAAGGGGCAAAGGGGAGAAGTGTACGATGTTTAATAGAGTAGGTGCCTTAGCAGGCCTTGGCCACTCGCATAAGGTCATTCCCGTCTCCCTTAGGAACCATCTCCTTGAAACCGAACAGCCATTGCAATATCACAGGTGGGGCTTCCCCACCAAACCAGTGCCCCAGTTCAGCAATATTATTCCCGGCTCCCCAGTGCGTCGGCCACTGCAGCTGGGCTGCTGCATGATAATACTCATAGTTTGGTGCACCCAGGCCATGCTCAGTCAGTGGGGCCTACAACTTGGAGATCGCCACCCTTTCCTCAGAGCAGAGCGATCAGGAGCAAGTGTAGCTTGGTCAAGAACCTTCCAGGCAGCAGGACAGAAATGGTGGAGAAGAAATTCACCCGTCGTATAAGTACCAGCATTTTAGAGATAGCTATGAGTACCATAGGAGAGAGTGAACGGCTTGTCCAGAAAGACATGGCACTGCGTACCCCAGTCAGTGCTCTGCCCATATCGCAGTCCATCAGGTCTTTATCCTTGTGATATACTCTGACCCATAAGTATTTAAAAGAGTCATAGCTCCAGGCGGGAGAGGCATGAGGAAGCCTTTGTCGCTGTTCGTCTGTAGTCCGATGATGAAGGACTACCGTAGGTCTGCCGCCTTTTAAGAGTCCGATGATGAAGGACTACCGTAGGTCTGCCGCCTTTTAAGTTGTTTTTAAACCATGATTTTTTAAAATACAGAATACCTGATTCTTAATCCTTGCACTTTGCACATTATTTGTATTTACCGATTCCAGCTCCACCCTGGTCCGTCACAGCAAGTGCCGATTGCACGGAGGGTGTTGAGGGGGTTCAGATCTTTCTACACTTCCGGTGTTGATAGGCAGTTCCGGGTGGTGAGCGGGCTAGTTGCTCATGCTGCACACCCTACTTAAGCCTATGACAGAACGGACGCGCAGCGGACGCGCGCAGCGGGCGCGCCGCCGGTGCACCAAAGCCGCGCTAAAGGCAAGCCCGTCTGCGCCCGTCCGCGCCTGGCCCGTGCCCAGGGCCAGGACCCCTGAGCAAATCGAAGGAAACTCTATGATTATAACATATACAAGTGAAAAACTGCTTAGACTCAGGGCCAAAGCATGCTGTCCAACATTGGACTTGCAGAAAGAGACTAAGCAGTGTAAGAACTGCCAAGTGCCTTTCAGTTTTACAAAAATTATGGCGTTAAAACCACAGCGTACCCCCTCAAGCAAGAAGGCCACTAAGTTCATTAAGGCAGTATTAATCAATACACGCTCACTAGTAAAACACAATACGGAAGTGGCCGAACTGATTGAGGCACACATTCTCGACCTGGCGTTTATCACAGAGACACGGGCAGATGGTGCCTCAGATGCGGATATCGCCCTAGCGCTACCAGTAGGCTACTCCGTCATCCGAGTTGACAGAACCTGGAAGCGGGGGGGGGCTAGCCATTGTTTTTAGAGAAGAGCTGCAAGCAAGGGGCTCGGGATTGGGAAGCGCCCACGACTGTGAACTGCTATCTTTTCAGATATCACTCACCAATAATTACACATTAAAAGGTCTTTTGATCTATAGACCACCAAGGGCAAGGACCCCTCTGCTACAGCTATTAAGCCCTTTCCTGGAATCCAGTTCGGAGGGCTCAGATTTCACTATACTAGGGGATTTTAATTACCACCTAGAAAACAAATTTGACAATAACATTGCTTCAATGGTAGAGGCAATGGCTGGTTCCTCTGTGGACCAGATCGTCAAGCAAGATACGCATGTGGCCGGGCATACGCTTGATGGGATTTTTTCTTCCAATCCAAACATCGAAATTGAGGAAATAATGCCCGTTCCTTGGTCAGACCACAAAGCAATAGTATTCACTGTAAAGGTGGATCAGGTACAATCAGTTAATGCAATTGATCACAGGCCTGTCACCTATCAGGACTGGGCTAAGATCGATGTTCCTAGACTACAGGAGCAGTTACTCAGGACCACTCCGGAAATCGGGCCAGATAGCAACTCAGCGGCTGATAAGGTATCCTGTTGGATCAAATCAGTTGTCAAGATTGCAGCCCCTATGAAAATTGTTATCCCTAGGAGAAAAAACCCCTCAGAACCTTGGTTCACTGAAAAGTTGAGGGCGCAAAAGCAAGTGTGTAGAAGGGCAGAGAGAAAATGGAGAGCTACTTATGAGCAACAGGGGAAAGACGAATATGCTAGAACTTTGGCAGACTACAAATAACTAATTATAGGGGAAAAAGTACTTATTTTACAAGAAAAATAAATGAGGCCAAGAATTCCAGCAAGGAGCTCTTCGTCACGGTAAAAACAATTAGCGAATCTCCCCGCTCATAACCAGATGGAATGTAGCACAGAACTATGTAACACACTTGGACAGTTCTTTGTAGGTAAAGTCAGGTCAGTGTATGATTCTTTTAAGACCATAAACAACTCTGACGTCCTTTATCTACACCCTACACGAGGCATGGACACCCAATACCCCAAAACGGGGTTCTGTTTTTCGCCCCCATCAGCGGAACAGATTAGCCAGGTGGTGAAGACAATTAGGTCTGGGGACTCAACGGACCCCTGCCCACCTAGAGTTATGCATTCGTTCCCAGAACTGCTTAGCGAACAACTTAGGGCCCGATGTAGGTAAAACCGAAATAGCGAGTCCTTAATAGCGAATTTTACTGATTCGCTATTAAGAACTCGTTATATGCGATGTAGATAAAAAATCGCTAAAAGTTAGCGATTCTGTAAAATTCGCTATTAAAAATACCGAATTCTCATTACCGAATCGGTAATACCGATTCCATATTACCGAATCGGTAATTAGCGAATCCGGTATTTCAAAAAATCGCAAAGCTGTGAATCAGCCAATCCTGTGCTTCCTGATGACCTCACAACCAGGAAGTGGCCACACCCATGCAGCTACACTGATCCTGAAGCTGTTGGAGAGGAAGGGAGCAGGAGCAAAAGCACAGGAGCTGCACAGCTACCACCTAGCTGATACACCAAAACAGAACCATGGACTCACAGGAGAAGGGGAAGGATGCTGGAGAAAGTAAGCGTAAACACAAGTTCAGTGAGAGGGAGTTGGAGGTCCTAATAGAGGAGGTGGTGAAGGATGATGACCAGCTCTTTGGTAAAAAATCCCTGCACGTCCCTGAGTCACAAAAACTGAAGATTTGGCTAGTGATCCAGCAGAAAATCAATGCCATCGGCGTCACCCATCACTCAACAGAGGACCTCAAGAAGATCTGGTACGATCTCCGGAAACGTGCCAAGGAGAGGGTGGCCGAACGGCTCAAACAAGCCAGAAAGACAGGTGGGGGGACATCAGCAGCGCCTGCACCGACTGCATTGGAACAAATGGTGGAGTTCACCCTCCAGCCGGAGAGCGTCAGTGGCATTGGAGACGTGGACAGTTCAGCCACAGGGTCCAACAGACAAGGTAAGATGCATGCACAGCATGCTGTGCCCCCCTCCCTAACCCCAATCCCCCTGCATGAATCCCACTCCAGACCATGTTTTGCCTAAAATCAGCAATGCATCATGGGAGATGTAGTCCCTATCAACTAATAGCATATCAGTCAGTCCACAAAAAGCATATGCATGTCACACACATCAATAGATAAGCAAGCGGTGGACAGACAGATAGATTGGCAGTCATGAAATTTATTTGTAGGCAAATGCTGCCAGACAAGTGAGTAACAGTACATCCTGTATCCACAGGCGACACATCGCGACAGGCTGCAGAAGGGGAGACAGAAGAGGCTTCCAGGGAGCAAAACACACTGGAGGAGGATGCCCAATCACCTGCTGACGTCACACCACCATCACCACCACCACCACCGCCACGAGCCAGGAGGTATTCAGTGGGTAGCCTCCAGGAGATGGAGAGCACAGAGGATGAGAGCCAGGGAGCACAACAGACCCCGCAGGATGATGATGTACACGCATCTATAACACAGTCCCCCATGGAGGTTGGCAACACAGGTGCACGAAGACGCCGACAAAGGGCACACAGTCCTGAGGCAGAGGAGTCCAGTGTCTTCTCTGGTCTGGAGGGGAAGATGCTTAAAGTGCAGCGCCTGCAAGGCAAAACAATGAGGGCAATGCAACGCCAGATGGTGGCAAACAATAAAAACATTAACGACATGAAGGAGGCCATATACTGCCTCAACAACACCGTGGCTGAGGGCATGAGGAGATGTCTGATGCTGTTAGGCTGCTATGCAGCAAGATTGATAGCGACCGTGGTGCAAGGCGCAGGGACAGACAGAGACTGGAAGGGTACACTAAGGCAGTTAACAGGCTGTGCAATGCCACCCATGTCCTCAGCAGGCGCTCGGTGGCCATGCAATTGGAGATGGCCAAGTGCAGCCGTGATGTCACTCAGGGGTTGGTAACAGTCACCAGTGCCTTGGAGGTGCTTCAGACCAACCAAATTGCTGCCACAGGATCGGGGGATGGGGCTGAGAGTGAGGAGGCAACAAGCCACAGCAGCATCACCCCCCCATTACAAGAGACCAGGAGGCGCAGTGGTAGGCACGGATCAGCCGCAGGAAACAGCACTGGGGAGGACAGTGTGCCTGCTGAACGCAGCAGTGCTGCGCGTGGGCGCAGAAGATAAGCACTGCCATCACATTCCATTGTGTGGTGGGTGACGTAACCCATTTGACACAATGATGGGACTAGGGATGTTGCATGGTGGAGTGACTATGCCATGTTTGGCTTGACCAGGCACTGTGAGGCCATCATAGTATTGCGGTGTGCTGTCCAATTGCCTGACTGAAGGTCAATTAAACACCGTCACACAATGGCAGTTACTAGCTTTGTCTCATTACTTACTCAGAAATAGTTATGTGTGATCTCTGCCCATCTCTGTCTCCCATCTGGTGCAGCTGCGACACCTGCAGCGCTGTGCTGTGGCTGGGGACATTCCTCATCCTCTGATTCACTGATTTCCACGGGTGTCCCCCTCTTTGTGGCAAGGTTATGCAGCATGGACATGTAGCTATTATTTTGCAGCAGATCAGTGGCCGGTACTGCCGTGCACCTCCACTTTTATGGAGGCAGCGGAACCTGCTTTTGAGGAGTCCAAATGTTCGCTCCACCACATTGCGCGTAGATTTATGTGCCACATTATATCTCCTTTCACTTGGGGTGGATGGGTTGAGGTATGGAGTCAGGATGAAAGCACGCACCGCATATGCGCTATCACCTAAGTGTAAAAGAAAGGAAAATTATTCACAGTCAGCAATCGTTGCATGAAATGTATACTTCAGGGTGTGTCACATGGATTTACCTAGCAG
Organism: Calotriton arnoldi; assembly: GCA_963921515.1. Lineage (NCBI taxonomy): Eukaryota > Metazoa > Chordata > Amphibia > Caudata > Salamandridae > Calotriton > Calotriton arnoldi. Next base: position 635,656 of record CAWUFW010003315.1, read on the forward strand.
GTAGCCTTCTCCAAATTCACCCCCAACAAGACGGGTATAGATCCCACTGTTCCTTAAGATGTAGGAATCATGCGTGCTCCCTGGGAATTTTGCAACTATGTCGGTGATGATGTGAGACGCATCACATATAACCTGTACATTGATTGAATGTGTGGATTTGCGGTTGCGGTAGATGTACTCAGTCGCAGAGGGGGGGCAGATTGGTATATGTGTCCCGTCAATGCACCCTACGACAAGTGGGAACTGGGCCTTCTGATAGAAGTCCATCTTTGTCTTGTGCAGTTCTGCCTGTGTGCTGGGGAATTTGATATAGTGTGGCATCCTTTGCAACAAAGCGATACCAAAGGGGATGATGGACGGAGCGCTTGAGCAAATCAAACACTCACCCCAGTCAACTGATCTGGGTTTAATCCATCATCATTCTTTAGCTCACTCCACCACCCCAGTTCAGACATGGTCATATGCAAATCAGTCTGACCCTGTGCCTCATGGGAACAGTCCAGCCCGAACTGCCAAGCCATGTCTTCCCTGGACCGGAAACAAGCATCCTGGGACCGGTTTCTGGCTAATCCAGCCGTCATCAGCCAGGCTAGCTTGAATCCAGTGGCAAAGTGAGCAAGGGACCCACGTCTGGGCATACCCTGCCAACTTAGGGCGAACAAAGCGATACCAAAGGGGATGATGGACGGAGCGCTTGAGCAAATCAAACACTCACCCCCAGTCAACTGATCTGGGTTTAATCCATCATCATTCTTTAGCTCACTCCACCATCCCAGTTCAGACATGGCCATATGCAAATCAGTCTGACCCTGTGCCTCATGGGAACAGTCCAGCCCGAACTGCCAAGCCATGTCTTCCCTGGACCGGAAACAAGCATCCTGGGACCGGTTTCTGGCTAATCCCAGACGTGGGTCCCTTGCTCACTTTGCCACTGGATTCAAGATAGCCTGGCTGATGAGGGTTTTGAACCCGGAACCGGTCCCAGGATGCTTGTTTCCGGTCCAGGGAAGACATGGCTTGGTAGTTCGGGCTGGACTGTTCCCATGAGGCACAGGGTCAGACTGATTTGCATATGGCCATGTCTGAACTGGGGTGGTGGAGTGAGCTAAAGAATGATGATGGATTAAACCCAGATCAGTTGACTGGGGGTGAGTGTTTGATTTGCTCTAACGCTCCGTCCATCATCCCGTTTGGTATCGCTTTGTTCGCCCTAAGTTGGCAGGGTATGCCCAGACGTGGGTCCCTTGCTCACTTTGCCACTGGATTCAAGATAGCCTGGCTGATGAGGGTTTTGAACCCGAAACCGGTCCCAGGATGCTTGTTTCCGGTCCAGGGAAGACATGGCTTGGTAGTTCGGGCTGGACTGTTCCCATGAGGCATAGGGTCAGACTGATTTGCATATGGCCATGTCTGAACTGGGGTGGTGGAGTGAGCTAAAGAATGATGATGGATTAAACCCAGATCAGTTGACTGGGGGTGAGTGTTTGATTTGCTCTAACGCTCCGTCCATCAACCCCTTTGGTATCGCTTTGTTCGCCCTAAGTTGGCAGGGTATGCCCAGACATGGGTCCCTTGCTCACTTTGCCACTGGATTCAAGATAGCCTGGCTGATGAGGGTTTTGAACCCGAAACCGGTCCCAGGATGCTTGTTTCCGGTCCAGGGAAGACATGGCTTGGTAGTTCGGGCTGGACTGTTCCCGTGAGGCACAGGGTCAGACTGATTTGCATATGGCCATGTCTGAACTGGGGTGGTGCAGTGAGCTAAAGAATGATGATGGATTAAACCCAGATCAGTTGACTGGGGGTGAGTGTTTGATTTGCTCTAACGCTCCGTCCATCATCCCCTTTGGTATCGCTTTGTTCGCCCTAAGTTGGCAGGGTATGCCCAGGCGTGGGTCCCTTGCTCACTTTGCCACTGGATTCAAGATAGCCTGGCTGATGAGGGTTTTGAACCCGAAACCGGTCCCAGGATGCTTGTTTCCGGTCCAGGGAAGACATGGCTTGGTAGTTCGGGCTGGACTGTTCCCATGAGGCACAGGGTCAGACTGATTTGCATATGGCCATGTCTGAACTGGGGTGGTGGAGTGAGCTAAAGAATGATGATGGATTAAACCCAGATCAGTTGACTGGGGGTGAGTGTTTGATTTGCTCTAACGCTCCGTCCATCATCCCCTTTGGTATCTCTTTGTTCGCCCTAAGTTGGCAGGGTATGCCCAGACGTGGGTCCCTTGCTCACTTTGCCACTGGATTCAAGATAGCCTGGCTGATGAGGGTTTTGAACCCGAAACCGGTCCCAGGATGCTTGTTTCCGGTCCAGGGAAGACATGGCTTGGCAGTTCGGGCTGGACTGTTCCCATGAGGCACAGGGTCAGACTGATTTGCATATGGCCATGTCTGAACTGGGGTGGTGGAGTGAGCTAAAGAATGATGATGGATTAAACCCAGATCAGTTGACTGGGGGTGAGTGTTTGATTTGCTCTAACGCTCCGTCCATCATCCCCTTTGGTATCGCTTTGCAACATGGCATCCAGGAATGTATTGAAGAAACGTGACAGGCGACTCTGTGAGACTCCACCTGCCGCAGCTATTACCCCCTGGTAACTGCCGGATGCCAGTAGGTGCAGGCAACAGAGTACCCGTACATGTGGAGGTATTGCGTGCACACTTGGTGTCTGGTGCTCCAGGATTGGGTGCAGGTCCCGTATCAGGTCCAGGATGGTGTTTGGGTGTAGCCTGTACCTCTCATGGATTTCAGCCTCTGTGAGTTGGAATAAAGTGATGCGCAATCTGTATACGCGTTACTGTCGTCTCCAGATCCTTTGTGCTGCAGCTCGTATCCGTAACCGCCTTGCAATGACATAGAGGGCCGCCATTGTGTTCAGGCTGATGCATTCTGGGGCTGTTTATATGCTGTGCACCTGGTTACCACCTGCTTTGAGTTTGTGCTAATTTGCGACTCTTAATTTGCGATTTTTTAAGGATTTGGTAATAGCGAGTTTATGTACATTGCTTAGCGAATTTTTTTAGCGATTCCTTATTTTGCTAATCGCTAAATAGTGAGTCGGTGTGGCATTTACGCTAAAGAAGGAATCGCTAGTTGTTTTCCGTTGTTTTTAGCGATTCAGTGTTTCTGCCTCTACATTTCACATGGTTTATTAGCGATCGCAAACGCTGAAATTCTGCGAATTTCAGCGTTAGCGCTCGCTATTTGGCCACCTACATCTGGCCCCAAATCTGGTATTCACAAAGATAATACAGTCAGGCTATTTCCTAGATGCATGGAAAACAGCTTCAGTTATCCCTCTCTTAAAAAAAAACAATTTGGACCCTAACGAACCCAGTAGCTACAGACCAATTTCAAGAATCCCATTCCCAGCCAAAGTGTTTGAAAAATTGCTGAATAAACAGTTGACAAATTTCTTAGCCTCTGCAAACTTTCTGGACCAATCGCAGTATGGATTCAGGGTAGAACATGGAACTGAGACAGCCTTGGTTATGGCAGCAGAGGAACTTAGGAGTATACTGGACGCGGGTGGGAAGGCCGCCCTGATTCTGTTGGATCTATCGGCGGCCTTCGACACCGTGAACCACGGGATACTCCTTGATCGACTAGCAGAACTGGGGGTCCAAGACGATGCACTCAAGCTGCTGTTCTCATATTTGACGGATAGAACTTTTTCAGTTAAATTAGGAGACTCCACATCCAAACCTTTCAGTTCACCTTGTGGAGTGCCTCAGGGGTCTTCCCTGAGTCCTACTCTTTTTAATATTTACGTCGCTCCATTGGCATCAATAATAAGAAAGTGTGGGTTCCTGCCAGTTTCATACGCAGATGACACCCAAATAGTGGTGTCAGTTTCCAACAATATGGAGGAAACAGCCGACCGATTCAATGACTGCATGAGGCAGGTTAATAAATGGATGCAGCTCAACTGCCTAAAATTAAACGGTGATAAAACCGAAGTTATGCTGTTGGTGCCAGATACGGACTCTTGGTCGCCTAAATGGTGGCCAGTCAGCTTGGGTGAGTGCCCAACCCCAGTGGACAAAGTCAGAAATTTGGGAGTCATATTTGATAATAAATTGACCTTCAACGCCCAGATAAATAAATTGTCCTCTACTGTTTGGTACATTTTAAAAATGATAAGAAGATTACAGCCCTTTATCCCCTAAGACTCATGTAAAACACTAGTTACGGCATTGGCCTTGTCCAGATTGGATTACGGCAACGCCTTGTATGCTGGGATACAAGTCCAACATTTAACTAAACTCCAGCGTCTACAGAACGCAGCAGCAAGGCTGGTGTTGGATATTTCCAGATCAGAGCCAGTCACTCACAGACTGAGAGCCCTTCACTGGCTGCCAATGGAGAAGAGGATTATGTTTAAGACAGTCTGCCTGGCCTACAAGGCCCTTCATGGTTCAGGACCGCAGTTTTTAAAAACACATCTGAAACGGTACGAGCCAGTCAGAAGCCTGAGATCTGTTCATGCAAAACTTTTACAGGTACCTAAATTCAAGCAGGTCAGGTGGGGGGGGGAGAAGCTTCTTGTTGCAGACAGCCAAGACCTGGAACCTTCTCCCAATTACGATAAAAAACAGCCCCTCACTTTTGTCTTTTAGAAAAGCCGTAAAAACGTGGCTTTTTACCTCTTAAAACAGCTCATTACCTCTTCGGCAATCCTTTTACATCGACCCTAGCGCCAAGACGCCTCCGGGCAATCGCGCGCTCTATAAGTTTTCAAATCAATCAAATCAATCTCTGTTAGGGGGAAAAGGTAGAATTTATCCCAGTTTACCACCAGGCCAGAGGCCTCACCAAAGAGGCACAATAGTTCCATGAACTGAGGGATGTTGTCAGATTTGTCGCGAGGTATTTTAGTGCATCATCCGCATATAACACAATTATATGTCATCTATCCTCTACCCATACCCCCCAATCCAGAGCCCTTGCATGGCGCGAACATGCAATGGGTTCCATGGCCGGAACAAAAACAATTGGGGAAAGGGGACAGCCTTGTCACGTGCCACGCTCCGTGTGGAGTAGATAAGAGATCGTATCACCCATTTTACTCGCACCATTGGCGTATTATACAACAGTGCTACCCAATTCAGAAACCGCAGTCCCACGCCAAGTCTGTAAAGGACCTCCTGGAGGTAGTCCCACCCTAGGGTATGGAACGTCTTCTCTATGTCGGGAAAGGCAACCCAGGAGGCAGCGCCAGATACAATAAAGCAGTTCTGATCAGGGTCTATAATCCCTTAATGTATCCCTTGTTCAACAGGCTTAATCAGGAGAGATTGATTGATATCTAGGCACATAAAGCAATTTCAGTGGGAACTCAGACATTGTGGTCTTGAATGGTGAGTCCCAGGGCTGGAAACAAGCATCCTGGGACTGGTTTTGGGGTAACACCCCTCATCAGCCAGACTAGCTTGAATCCAGTGGCAAAGTGAGCAAGGGGCCAACATCTGGGAATACCCTGCCAACTTAGGGCGAACAAAGCAAACACAAGGTGATGATGGATGGAGCGCTGAAACTCTTCAGACACTCACCCCCAGTCACAGATCTGGGTTGAATCAATCATCGTTCTTTAGCTCACTTCGCCACCCCAGTTCAGACCCAGCTAGATGCAAATCAGTCTTGACCCTGTGCCTCATGGGAGCAATCCAACCCGAACTGACAAGCCAGGTCTTCCTTGGACTGGAAACAAGCATCCTAGGACCAATTTCGGGGTAACACCCCTCATCAGCCAGGCTAGCTTTAATCCAGTGGCAAAGTGTCAATAGCGTGGGCAGGGATCCCCCAAGCAACAAGCAACAAAGTACTACTGAGCAATGTGACACAGCAGCAAACAGCAACAGTGGTGGTCCACTTACCTCCGCCCCTTGGACTTGCTGGAGTCACCGCCTCTACCCACACCAAGCTGCAAAGGATGCCAGTTGATCGCTGGAGATAATTAGAGCTGTTTTATCATGGCGGGGCCCAACACCTGCTGCCCTACCGTCCTGCTGTTCACCCATACCCCCCCGTCTCCACAGGCGAGCCAGGTAAGTGGTGGTGGGCAGACAAAGCAGCTGCAGTGTCACCGTAGCAGTGCAGTGCGGTGCGTAGTGTCAGACAACACAAGCAAAACAAGTCAAAATGGCCCCTAATGCCCCAAATGCAGGTGAGGTAAGGGGAGCAGTGTGTTAAGCCAAATGGCCATGCAGCGTATGACCAGGTGTCAAGGCCTCCAGAAGGGAGGTTTGAAGGACTTTAAGGACTGGCCTGTCATTTTCAAAACAGTCCAGCAGCTGCGGCTCTCCCGGGTGTTTGACGTGTGACTTGTGATGGGCGGGCACAAGCATGTCATTAGCGGGAGGGCCTGGCTTCTTGTTATTATTGTTTTGGGTGTCCCCAACCAACAGGGACACCCATAACATTTTGTTTTCATTGTTGACCACTGGAGGATTCTCAGGGCCCTAGCTCCCCTGCCGGCACACATCCTGGGTGCCAGAGGGAGCCAACAATCCTTTTGGTTTTTTTTTATATTGGGGAGTGGGGAGTGTGCCCCCCTCCATGAGCCTTTGATGGCCCTAAGGACCCCATTCCATGGGACAAATTATTTTTTTATGGGGAGGGAGGCGTGTGGTCGCCTCCCTGAGTCTCGAAAGGCCGAGGGATGCCAACCCCCAGGGCAGACATTCATTTAAAGTGGAGGGGAAGGAGTGCCCCCGAGCTAATACTGGATCCTGGAACCCCATACCTCAGGGCCAACATTCATTTAAAGGAGAGGGGAGTGTAGCCCCCTCCATGAGCCAATACTTGCCCCCAGGACCCGATTCTTCAGGGCCTTATCCAAAATACTGGGTTTAATGGGGATGCCCTGGATCCACCCAGGGCACCCAAAAGCCTTTGAACATTGGGGGCCCCAAAGGGAGGCCCATCACCCCCACAGCCTCCCGTACATGCACCCATCCTGGGTACAGCATAGCCAGCTTTGCTCTTGCCCAGCGTGAGCCTTTTTTTCTCTGCTACTACTGGGTGGGAGCAATCTCAGGTGCCCAACCCACACAGTGCGGGCAGGTAAAGAAATGCATCCACCCACCCTGTGGGAGCATTTTTTCAGCTCCTGCCAGAAACATAAAGGTCTTCCCTGCCTGGCCTTTCACAGGTATGGAAACAGTGTCCTGGGGTAAGCTCCCCAGGACACACCCATAGAGCTGGACCCAGGACATGGAGTCCCAAGGGACCTTTTAAGGCTCAGGGAGGAAAGCTGCATGCCTCCTAACACTTAATTTGAATTTCAGTATCTGGGGATGGGGTCTCGTAGTTCTTCCGAGGCTCAGGAGGAGTTTGGGCCTGCATGGTCCTTTGGTCGTTCCGTGGCTTGGGGAGGGGCGCTGCATGTCCCCCTTCCCTTTTAAGTAAATGCAGGTCTGGGGGACTGGTTCCCAGGACTGATAAAGGCTGGTGGAGAGGGGCCATACACCCCTCTTTCCATAAATTGAATTTTGGCCCCAGAATATGGGGTCTGCAGGGCTTTTTTAGGATCAAGGAGAGGGGATCCGCACCTCATCACCTTTAATTAAGCATCAGCTCTAGGGGATGAGGTCCCTGGGGTCTTTTGAGGCTCTAGGAATGGGTCGCACACCCCTTTCCCCTTAAAATTAGCATTGGTGCTGGGCTCCACAGGGCCTTTTGAGGCTCAGGGAGAGAGGTCTCACACCGCCTCTCTTTTAATTACACATCGGCCCTGGAGGATGGGGTCCCCGGAGCCTTACCAGGCTTGGGCGTGAATAATGAAATTACCAACCCATGGGCCTTGACAAGCCCCAGGGGTGTTTTCTTTTTCTTAAGCACAGGAGTGCTGGATTATTATTATTTTTTTACCACAGATCCCCCATGAATTTGTCGTAAAAATTCATCTGTGGTCCCATGGGACCCTCTGGAAACCCCCCAAAAGGCCTGGGAGGCAGGGTATCTCTACTCTGTCTCCTTATAGTATAGTTTTGTAGGACGGAGGACTGTGTCCCAGAGTCCTAAAATAGCTGCTGCAACATTTTTGTTGATGTGGTGGCAGTCAATCAGATCACATCTTAAGTACTGCCGGCTCCATGGATCCTCTGCGATGTGAAATACAACATATTTTAGCCTTAAAATCTCTAAAACTATTTAACAGATTCACAACAAATCACAAAAACATGCTTTCTGGGTCAAGATCTAGCTTTCTGCCAAATTTGGTGTAATTCGTTCAGTTATTTGGGCTGTAGCTGTGTCTAGTTTTCCTATGGAATAATGAAAAGGAAAATGAATTTTGTGACCTCCATTTTTCTCAGCCCCTGCTTGCCAGTTCACCCTTAAATCTTCCAGGAAGGAGTACGGTGGAAGACCCTTTTTATTAAAAAATTTCTTTATTTTTTTTAAAAACCTTTGTGAACTTTAACATTTTATTGCTAGATTTTACCATAGGAGATCTGCCCCCAGACAGTGGAGGTCTCTGCCAACTGTGTGGAACAAAAAGATGTGGTTGTAAAATCACTACTAATTCAATTTAAAAGTTCTATATTTCGGCTCAACAGCTATTAAAAGCACATAAAAGAATCTTACAGAAAATAATTAAAAATATACAGAAAGGGATTTCCCAAAACATTTTGTTTGCAGATGAAATCAATCAACGTGACCTTGTATGCAAATGTTTCCCTTTGTTCTGTGAGAAATAAATAAATAAAAACAGGATAAAGTTGTAAGGTGACCAGTGCCGTTCAGATTTAAGAGAACCATATTCAATCTGCGAATGTTAGTACAGGGTGGATATATTGCACATCATGGATCGTCACTAGCTTGCGTCTCTAAGTGGTCTAAACTGGGGTGGCATGGTGAGCAAAAGAATGATGGATTTAACCCAGATCTCTTGACTGGGGGTGAATGTTTTGATTTGTTCTGCATTTCGTCCATCAATTGTGTGTCTTTTGTTGCATCTCAAGGGAGGCACATATTTTTAGCCTTACTCTCCACATTGCCAACAGGTAACAGGGAAGTACAAAAATCAGCGGTTTTCTTGTATCTAATCTTAGTAACCTTAGGGCCACTTTGTGCTCTCTGACACCCAAATTCGAGCACAACAGGAGTATCCAAAGGCGCCTACTATTCGTAAAGACCAGGCAAAAGAACATCATGTGCTCAATAGTTTTTTTAGGGGCACCACAAGTCCTCAGCCCTCGAAATTTTTGCCAACTTGACAGTGAATGAGTGGAGAGGCAGGGTTCCATACCGAAATAATAGGTACAGATTCCTAGCTAAATCTGGCTCTATCTCATCCAGGGAATCCTCACTGGTGTAGGAGTCCATGACTAAAGTAAGTAAGTAAGTAAAGAGTTTGTAAAGCGCTTGAATGCCGAGGCGTCTTGGGGCTGGGGAGTGCAGAGAAATGTAGCGAAACCAGGAGGATATTCGGTCACTCCAGGGGAAGGAAGAGCCACGTTTTAATCGAGCTCCTAAATTGTGATCTGGAGGACTGGAGCCTAATGTTAAGTGGTAGCTTATTCCAGAGCTTGATTGCCAGATACAAGAGACATGTGCCTCCCCATCTTGCCGTGTTAATTTTAGGCACATGGACCAGTGCTTTTTTAGCTGATCTTAGCATGCGACAGGGGGTGTACCACTGGAATAGTTTGTGATAGTCCATTGGCCTTCCTCCATACAGGGCTTTGTGATCCAGACATAATGCCTTAAACTCAGTCCGCTGCTTAACCGGAAGTGGAGATTCCAAATAGCACCAGAGATGTGATTATATTTGGGGATATTCAGCAAGGTTCGAGCTGCGGAATTCTGTAGAGATTGCAGTTTGGATAGTTGACGTTTGTCAACTCCTAGGTATAGGGCGTTGCAGAAGTCTATACAAGGGAGAAAAAGTGCTACCACAACCATGCTCCTCAGCTCCAGAGTAAGAAATGGTAAGATTTTGCGCAGTATTTTTAAAAGGAAGTAGCAGGTCAATGTCACCTGGTTAATCTGCCCTGAGAGGCTGAGCTGAACATCACATAAAAAACCAACATTTTTCAATTTTTCTACTGGGACTGGACAGGATCCTGCCACTGCCGGCCCCCATGCTCAATTCCACAAGGGAGGACCAGTTCCAAATTCCATGACCTCCTTCTTATCCGTGTTTAATTTTAGATAATTCTTGTGCATCCATTTCATGATGTGTACGAGACATCTGTGGAATCTGATCGATAATGTATCTGCCATGGAAGAGATGGAGATTATAATTTGAGTATCGTCGGCGTACGATACAAGTGAGAAGCCGTGATCCTTGATTAGTTTGGCCAGTGGTGTCACATAGATATTGAACAACGTAGGCGAGAGTGCTGACCCATGTGGCACTCCACATGGGAGAAAGAATTTGTCAGATTTGAAATCATCCCAGCACACCCTCCATTCTCTGCCTGTCAAGAAGGAGGTGAGAAGAGTTAGCGCGGTGTCCCTAATTCCTATTGCCTCCAGCCGTTGCGTAAGCACTGAGTGATTGACCGTGTTGAACGCGGCTTATAGGTAAAGTAGGATAAGGACAGCTCTGCCGCCCCGCTAATTTGCCAACGGATTTCCTCTGTGGCCATGATTAGTGTGGACTCAGCGGAGTGGCCTGAGCGAAAGCCATGTAGGGTGTTATCAAGTAGATTGTTGGTGTTTAGGTAGTCATTTAGCTCTGAGTTAATGGCTTTTTCCAAAACCTTGGCTGCTAAGAGCAGGCAAGAGATAGGGCGATAGCTTGTTACTTCGCATGGGTTAAGGGAAGGTTTCTTTAAGATGGGTCTGATACAAGCTTTCTTCCAGGAGACCGAGAAGTCACCAGTCCTGATGACATTATTCAGGAGGGGGGGCAAGTAGAGTACTAACTTTATTCGAGATGCCATGAATGATGTCCGGCAGGCATGGATCGGTCTGGGAACCTGACTTAATTGCCAGTAGTAAGTCATTGACTGTCCACTGTCATCAGCGCGAAGCTGGTCAGGTGGCTAGTGATAGCTAAAACCTCTTCCGTTTCTTGCGCCTGTGGAGTGGAAGGGTCAGAGCCCTGCCCTTCTAGTTCCTCATATATTGTTTGAACCTTTGACTGAAAGAAAGTAGCCATTTTGTCACAGAGAATTTGATCAGGGGCTAATAGATTCTCCTGTTGGAGCTTAGATAAGGCAGTGACAATCTTAAAGAGCTCTCTGGCGGAATTTTTTGCCCCCTCTATTTTGCTAGTATAAAAAACCTTTTTGGCACTAATGATGGCTGCTTTGTATTCAGTTAGTGCCTAGTTATAATAATTTTTACCCATCGCGCTGTAGTCCACCCTCCATTCCCGTTCTAAGCGTCTGCATCTAGATTTTAAGGTTTTCAGCTCAAGATTGTACCATGGAGCAGAGGGTTTATTCCTTCGTTGTTTGACTATTCTTACTGGGGCCAATTGATCCATGGCTAATCTAATCCAGCTGTCAACTCTTTCGGCCACCATATTGGAATCTGAAACTAAGGTCAGCAAGCTGTTTTCCAGCATGTTGATAAGGGCGTCAGGCCTGATTTTCCGCCATGACCGTGTGTTAGTTGGAGGCGGGTAAGCTACCGGGGGGCTGGATTGTTCCCATCTAGTAGGTTAAAAAGGACTAAAAGGAAAGCATCAGTCAAGGAACCTGATCTTGCCTGTAAGTATTGTAGGAAGTCTTTGTGTTGCCAGTAGGCTATCTTGATGTTAAACTTGGAGATTGCCCCGGCCTCGTCCAGGGCACTCCACAAGTTTGCCTTCCAAATCTCTAACAGTGTGGCTTTCACATCTTTTATCCATGGTAAGCAGGCGCCCAAATAACTAAGTATTTCATCTAGACCTGACTGATAAGAATGGAGTTCTGGGGTAGCCCAGATTTTCCTCCAGTAAAGGATGTTACGCAGTACAGTTTTGTCTGACAGGGCTCTAAGCCCAAAGTTCAGCCTGAGTGGCAGTGTAAGTATGGGGAAGTCTGACAATAAGAGCGGCGTGTATCCAAGTAACACGTCTGTGTAGGACAAGATAGATATTGGAGTCTCATCCCTGAAGGAGACACACTGATGCTGTTCACCTTGCACCAACCGGACATTAAGTGCCCCAAACTTGCCGATACTTTGTGGAATTGAGTAACACTTCTTACTTGCGACGCTTGTATTGAATAGGACTCCAATATCTATCGTGTCCTACACAGACGTGTTACTTGGATACACTCCCCTCTTATTGTCAGACTTCCCCACACTTACAGGGTTCCCGGTTGGGCCCTATGTAAGTAATGCCTCCCTTTTTTGCACTTCCTTTTTGATGTATGCACTACTCTCTGACAATCCATTCGTTTTAACCCAGGTGTCCCATTATCCAGAGGTCCTGATGAGACCTCATATCTCTAAAGAGGTTGAAACATCATTGACATGACTACAAAGCGAACTATTGCACACAGCCTCCGTAATTGTTACAGTGGACTGTAATTGTTTACTGTAAATTGATTAGTTTGGTCGCTTTTTGCTTTTCTGAAGTCTTTGAAACCTTTTTTATATGTCACCACTTGTCACCTTAGTGTATAGGTTTCACCTTTCAATTGGGACACTGCACACGGTTCTTTGAACCCCTTTGTTTGGACTTGTTTAACTTAACATAAAATTACAATGCATTTCATCCACTGGGCTTCATATGTGCTTTCTTGAAAATTCGTACATCTTCTCCAAAATAATTGTCATTGTGCTGAATCTGTATCATTATTACAAAATACCAAGTTTATTTTCTTACCAATTCCACAGGTACCATTGTTTCTTGTAATGTAACATGAACCTGGGGCACATCGAAACACTACCAAGGCCCGTCAGTACTCCCGTTTGCTAGAGAAGCTAGAGAAGCTAGAGAAGTGGGAAACCCAGTCGCTAGCTAGGATGTTGGTTTCGATGGAACAGAATCCATCACTACTGCCAGAAGACACTTGGTTCAAGAAAGAGCTATGATCTTTCTGTCTAGCAGCAGCTAACAGGCCCACCTTCCCCACTCCCACTCTTTTTTTGGCAGCAGATAGCATCTTTTTATAAGGGCACCTATAAACCTGGATCATAGCTCTATCTTGCTTTTTTATCAAATCCTACCAGCGTGGACGTGGCAGCTCTACAATGTTTGTTATACCATGTTAGTGGGCACTTCCTCAGACCTGTTTGCCTAATCTCAATGAAGAAGAGGTTTCTCAAGTTTTTGAACATCCCATTATGTTACTTAGATATTGCCCCCATGGGCTCTCCGATGTCCACTGCCTGATAACAATCCCTCAATGCCATTGGCAACCTAGCTATAAGTCTCACTAATTGACTCTTGTGAGTGTTCCATATTACTGCATTTGACCGTACATCTGTTGCTGGTGATCTCAATCATCTGTCAAATAGCTCTCCTTGGTTGCAAAGTTGGGTATTGGTAATTATGCTCAGCTTCAGCACCAAGGCATTGCAATCACTATTTGGAGGGAATTATTGCCATATCATCCAGATATGGAATTAGCTTGATGTCCAGCACTATATAATCAATTAGGCTGGTTTAATTTGTGCGATTGAATGTATGATTGCCTGTCTTTTCTGAGTTTGTTTTCCATTGCAGACGCGTAGCCCCTGATTTAGCGTCAGTGCATTGATTTTTACTGCATTTACACCATTTTCCTTGGATGGAAGCGCAGCTAGGTGCGCATTTAGTTGATCTAATACAGTGGATTCCTTCCTATTCCTATGGGTCTGCGATACACATTGTAGATATTATAAGCTACACCCTGTGGGTCAGATAAAATAATGCACAATTAGTCAGGGGAGTCCACCTTAACATCTCTCAGCAAACCTGTCATGGTGGTTCTCATTTCACCCAGATTGTATGTCCCTCTAATGGCCTGCCCTTATCAGCTGTTACAGCTTCCTTGGAGAAGTTGGCATAACCGGTGGGGTGGAGGGGTTCCAAAGACCAGGTCTCTTGCAAGAGACAGAAATCGTGTTTTATAAATTTGCGCCACTCAGGGAGGGCTAATTTTGAGGCCAGGCCTGCTACATTCCAGGAGATAAGCTTTTTTGGGGTGCCCAAAGCGTGTGAAGCATCCCTGCCCTCTGCAGCAATTGTTGGTGTTGAAGCAGCAGGATGGAACAACCCATCTAAATCTGATGTATAGAGTTGCAACAAAGTGTCATTGGTAAACCCTGTCAGTGCTAGTTCCTCTTGATTGATGCTGAGGCACGCTGTAGAAATTTGCTGGCTCTCAGAACTATCAAGCTGCGGCCTGCAGCTAATGGATGGGCTTCAGGGCAGACAACTTTACTAGTGTGTCGACAGTCTAAATCAATAAATCAATCAGGATTCTTATAGAGCGCGGCTAATCACCCATTAGGGTGTGAAGGCTTTGGGGGCGTGGGGGGTTCTGCAGTTCAGTTGAACAGCCAGTTTAGTTGAAGAGCCAGGTCTTGAGGTCCTTCCTGAATTGAGGCAGTGAAGGTGATTGCCTGAGATGTAGAGGAAGAGAGTTTCAGGTCATTGTGACGAGGTAGGAGAAGGATCTTCCTCCAACCGTGGTCTTGCAGATCCATGGGATACTGTCAAGGGCCAGGTTGGCGGAGTAGAGCTGTCTGTTGGAGTGTAGAAGGAGAGTGGGTGGTTGAGGTATGCAGGTCTGTTGTTGAGGAGGGCCTTGTAGGCATGCGTGAGCAGCTTGAAGGTGATCTATTTGTTTATCGGGAGCCAGTGGAGGTTTCTCAGGTGATCGGCAATATGGCTGCGTCAGGGGATGTCCAGGATAAGCCTTGCGGCGCATTCTGGATACTTTGCAATTTCTTTTGGAGCTTCTGGGTAGTGCCGGCATAGAGTGCATTGACGTAGTCGATTTTGCTGCTGACAAGCGCCTGGGTGACCGTTCTTCTGGACGTGGTGGGGATCCACTCAAAGATCTTTCAAAGCAGGGGCAGCGTGTGGAAGCAGGAGGATGAGACAGCATTGATTTGGAGGTTCATTGAGAGCTAGGAGTCAAGCATGATGCCGAGGTTATGTGCGTGGTCGGTCGGTGTGGGGGGGCTCTGAGTGCTGCGGGCCACCAGGAGTTGTACCAGGAAGTTTGGGGTGGTTCCCAGGATGAGGACTTCAGTTTTGTCAGAGTTGAGTTTGAAGCAGCTATTCTTCATACAGGTGGTGACTGCCTTCATCCCGTTGTGTAAGTTGTTCTTTGTGGCTGTAGGTTTGTCGGTAAGGGAGAGAGGGGTCCCCGTCCTATCCCACCCCTGGCCAAGCGGGATCCCATGGCCGACCATGGGGAGAAGGCCCAAGTAGCTCCTAGTAGTGAGAATATTAGGGGTGAGCTTCATAATAGGCCCTCTCTCTAAAGTGAAGTGTCACCCAAACTTTCGGCCCCAGCAATATTGGGACCAGGGGATGGCCACTGGCATGCAGCAAAATGTCAGTTTGTGACTGCTAGTGAGTCAAATCGATTGCAGGTTGGTACGGAATAGATGTCTCCAAATTTCATCTGATTGGAGAGAGAAGAAGCTAGCTGGGGTAGAGTGTGTTGCCTCTGTGATTGCTGGTAAGATGGGGAATATTGTTGTGTGGAGGGTCAATAGAAACAACCTAGGGGTAAGTGCTCTATGTGGGTCGCTGCTAAGGTATTGCTTATGTGGCCAAATGACACACTTTGGGCCAAGGATGGAAATCTAAAATTAATGATGACACAATCGCCAATCCAGTCTACTCTTCTGGTAAGTAGAGAAAGCCTATATATTGTGCTAGCCAACCCAGTGTTTTTTTAAAGAGCTCTTTGTGTGTCTCGCTCTGCCCTCAGCTGAGGAACTCTGGCTAAGACTGCTAAAATGGGCAGGATTCTGTGGGAAGATTTTTTACCGGTAGATTGGAGTTCTGCATAAGACCATTTAATCCGGAATTACTGGTGGCACACGAAGCCTCAGCGGCGTGCCTTTTCTTGCTGCAAACAATATTAACTAAATAGAGAGAGGTAAACGGAAGGTGCACCAAGTTAAAAGTCCAAGCGTTAATAGAAGTGTTCTTTAAATTTCCTTTATTCCTTGTAGTAAAATTCAGAGACAAATCTCAGCCAGCCAACGCGTTTCGTTCTTTTCAACAGAACTTCCTCAGGGCTGAAACAATTGACATATGACAACATATAAATATACATAATTTTTTTTTTAAATATACATAAAAAAATTTTTTTATAGAAAAGGAAAAGAAAATGACACATAAGAAAGGACCAATACCAAAAAACTACACATCAAACACATACAAAGATATTTTCTAACACATATAAATATAAAAATAAATAAATACATATTGTATATTTCTCGTACACTTCTTATTCGCACCAGCCCAAGTTAGGTATAGTGCCCGAAGAGCCAGATTCTAGATAAGGCCCTAATGTCCACAGAAACATACATACAATCAATCATTAAAAACATTATGTTCCCCATATCACAAGCAAAAACTAATCAATTACCAACTTTACAAACGTTCATCATATATGAAGAATAGTATTCAAATAATGAAAACGAGAAGAACTTTGAAAGCAATAGAGGTGTAATCACAGGATTTCTTTGAGAGGAAGAAAGACTAGTTAAAAGGAGACAATTTTCTCAAAACAGAACCAAAAGAACAGAAAAGAAAAGAGAAAAGAACAGAACCTAAAGAACCCCCAAGAAAAATCAGGTATCATATAGAGCCATATACAGTTAAAGTACCTTCGTTATGCTCACAAACAAAGGTAACTAAATAAATATGTGTAAAATTACAGTGTCGAACGTGAAAACAGAACTAAGGAAGAAAGATCATGATACCTACAAAAATAAAAATAAAAATGTCAAACAAATAAAAGATTCTCACCAATAATATACTGTAGTTTTGCAGAATTAAGATCCAGAAGGTATAGTAACCTAATTATCAATAGTAACCCTACTGTCAGAGTTCCAGGGCATAACCGGTCAATGCAAACGATCACTGTTGATGATTAGCAGTAGTTCTATAAAAATAAAAACAAGATTGACGTAACCAAATCACACCAGAAGGCCCCTCGATCCAGATTCAAGACCAATTATAATAATCCATAAATCAAAAATCAAAGGTTCACTCGATAATATACTCAATAAAGGTGTGTCCCAAAAATATGAGCCCTTTCAAAAGAAGATCGTATATTCTCACCTAGATTGGTGATCATTAATACCATCATTCCGGTATGTAATGCCAAAAGATTTAATCAAAGTCAATCCCATCTGGGATCCCCATAGTCAGGGCTCCCGTTGGTCAATAAAGGCCCAAGTAATCTAAAAATGAGGATTATATTTATTATAATCAAAATCGGCAGAAATGGTATTCTATCATACTCAATATAATGCATTTATACACAAAAGGCCAACATTAAAGAAACTTACACACAAAGTCACTTATAATCAACAACAAAAGGATTACATATAGATGTCCTGATCGTAAGGACCGTTTAGACAATAAGCATGCTGTTGAGTGACTAATACGCACATACATACAAAACGAAATAGATTACGACAAACATATAGCACCCCCACAGTGTAATCCTAGGGTGACCTTACATAAATCAAGTGGGGGCAAAGGAATATAACGTGGGGGCAAAAGAAAGAGATAGGGGAAACTAATGGGTTTGAATCATTAACCACACATACCGAATTCGTACCAAGGAGCTTACCTGCAAATACTCGGCGATATCAATGGCAAGTGCCGCATTCAAATTGTAACAAGACGCCAATCGAGTATCGTTGATTTTAAACCTTGCGGCAAAATGGCGTCAAAGCGGAACCACGTCACAGTTATGGACGCCGACCCTAGAGACCGGTCAAACACTGGCGCCATATTGGAAGGATAGAAAACTTGAAGGATCCAAACCAACATACACTGACTATACGCACTTTAAAAGTCAAATAAGCCCTACAAAGTGTATTACAGGACAAACATCTCCTGCAGTGTCAATAATTTAAATACTCATAACAGGGATTAAAATTAGGAAGGGGTCAGCGGGGAAAAATAAAGAAAACCAAAGAGTTTTAATCATTAACCAGGCATATCTAATTCGTACCCTGGAGCTTGCCTGCAAGTACTCGGCAATATTATTGGAAAGTGCCGCATTCAAAATATAACAAAACGCCATCAAAATTTCGACAATTTTAGACCTAGCAGCATATCGGCATCTGGGTGAAGATGCGTCACCATTTTGGACGCTTGCCCCAGATACCGGTCAAAAAATGGCGCCATATTAGAAGGGTATAAACCTAAAGAAGTCCAAACCAACATATACTGAATATATACACTAAAAACGTCCAAAAAGCCCTACAAAGTGTATTCCAGGACATACATCTCCCGCAGTATCAATAATTTAAATACTCATAGCAAGGGATGGGGAACCTATGAAATATTTATCAATGTACATTAAAAATATATAAGCAAGACAATAAAACAAACATACAAAGTCTGTTGACGTGAAACCATGACGAAAATCAGGAAGCTTACCAGCAACATATTGATAATACATATGGTACGTTTTACCAGAAAAGATTCAACAAAACGCCACCACATTCTCAAAGGTATGCTGCAGTACAACAGGGAAACGTGCGCCATCTTGAAACGGTAAACACTCCAATAGTATTGACTTCCTCGACATTCATTTTTATGTTGAGCAAAGTACGCTGTATAGAAAGGAGACGGCCTGTAACGCCGTATTACATGCCTCCAGTGCCCATTCGAGTTCCGTGATTAACAATATTCCCTATGGAGAGCTCACACGTATTAGGAGAAATTGCAGTGAAGAAGCTACTTTTCTCTCGAATATCAGAGAGACAAGGAAGAGATTTCAAAAAAGAGGTTACAGCAATAAGGTTCTGGAGAGAGCAGAAACCAGGATACTTTCAACTGATAGGGATCTGACATTACAGGATAAGGTGAAATCTCGAGGGGTATTAAGAAATGGTGGCAAGGTACGATTTATTACACAGTACACCACACAGAGCGATAAGATTTTCAAGGCCTTCCGAAAGAACTGGCATTTACTAACTGATATCCCTGGTTTGAAGAACTGTATTACTGAAGTACCGGCTATTACATATAGGAGGGGGTCTCCTTGAAGAAACAACTTTGTCCAAGTTATGTGACAACACCATCAACTAGTGGAACCTGGTTGCCAGGTAAACCAATAGGCTTTTATACCTGTGGGAACTGTAACATCTGTCCCATGGGGAGAAATAGAACTAAGAACTTTTCTTATAATAGCCCTAGAACTTATTCTGTAAGGCAGTTTATTAATTGTAATACCACTTATGTAGTGTATGTTCTGGGGTGTGAATGCGGTAAAATATACGTTGGGAGTACCACACGTAGTTTGAAAACACGCATCCAGGAACATAGAAGAGCACTACTAAATAGTGATACTAGATATCCTATAACTGAACATTACAGCAAGGAGCACAAGGGCGATGCCACATTTTGGTTTCATGGCATTGACCATGTCCCAATGAACAATAGAGGGGGCAACAGAGAGTTAGGATTAAGGCAAGCAGAATCGAAGTGGATTTGTCGATTACGGGCTACCACACTTGGTCATAATACAGATGGGGAAATGTACCATTTCTTATAAAATCCTCTGACTCTAGTACTTTGTAGTATTTTCAAAGGAAGTAGGAATGTATATATTCAATCCAACTGGATACATTCTGTGATGTGTATTATGAGTTTTTTCTACAATTTCCATTGTTTATTTGTCTTTTCTGTTGCTTTTCTCTACTGTTTCTCTCTATTCTTTCTCTTGCTGTTCTTTTGGCAGATGGACGCGTTTTTATTGGCTAGATACACCTACATTGGGCAATTATTTTGTGTATTGTCAGATCACTGCCATCTTTATGATGTTTTAATCTTTAATTGGTGTATTTTTAGAGGGTTATTTTCGTGACACCGGGACTGATTTGTCTTTGTAATACATGATGTTAGTCTATCCTTTTTGTGATGACGGTATGCGCTGACTGATGGTTCTATTGTGGAATCCATTGTAGTTAATAGAGCCCGGTTTTGAGTACATGTCCGATTTGGAGTGTTTACCGTTTCAAGATGGCGCACGTTTCCCTGTTGTACTGCAGCATACCTTTGAGAATGTGGTGGCGTTTTGTTGAATCTTTTCTGGTAAAACGTACCATATGTATTATCAATATGTTGCTGGTAAGCTTCCTGATTTGCGTCATGGTTTCATGTCAACAGACTTTGTATGTTTGTTTTATTGTCTTGCTTATATATTTTTAATGTACATTGATAAATATTTCATAGGTTCCCCATCCCTTGCTATGAGTATTTAAATTATTGATACTGCGGGAGATGTATGTCCTGGAATACACTTTGTAGGGCTTTTTGGACTTTTTTAGTGTATATATTCAGTATATGTTGGTTTGGACTTCTTTAGGTTTATACCCTTCTAATATGGCGCCATTTTTTGACCGGTATCTGGGGCAAGCGTCCAAAATGGTGACGCATCTTCACCCAGATGCCGATATGCTGCTAGGTCTAAAATTGTCGAAATTTTGATGGCGTTTTGTTATATTTTGAATGCGGCACTTTCCAATAATATTGCCGAGTACTTGCAGGCAAGCTCCAGGGTACGAATTAGATATGCCTGGTTAATGATTAAAACTCTTTGGTTTTCTTTATTTTTCCCCGCTGACCCCTTCCTAATTTTAATCCCCTGTTATGAGTATTTAAATTATTGACACTGCAGGAGATGTTTGTCCTGTAATACACTTTGTAGGGCTTATTTGACTTTTAAAGTGCGTATAGTCAGTGTATGTTGGTTTGGATCCTTCAAGTTTTCTATCCTTCCAATATGGCGCCAGTATTTGACCGGTCTCTAGGGTCGGCGTCCATAACGGTGACGTGGTTCCGCTTTGACGCCGGTTTGCCGCGAGGTTTAAAATCAACGATACTCGGATGGCGTCTTGTTACAATTTGAATGCGGCACTTGCCATTGATATCGCCGAGTATTTGCAGGTAAGCTCCTTGGTACGAATTCGGTATGTGTGGTTAATGATTCAAACCCATTAGTTTCCCCTATCTCTTTCTTTTGCCCCCACGTTATATTCCTTTGCCCCCACTTGATTTATGTAAGGTCACCCTAGGATTACACTGTGGGGGTGCTATATGTTTGTCGTAATCTATTTCGTTTTGTATGTATGTGCGTATTAGTCACTCAACAGCATGCTTATTGTCTAAACGGTCCTTACGATCAGGACATCTATATGTAATCCTTTTTGTTGTTGATTATAAGTGACTTTGTGTGTAAGTTTCTTTAATGTTGCCCTTTTTGTGTATAAATGCATTATATTGAGTATGATAGAATACCATTTCTGCCGATTTTGATTATAATAAATATAATCCTCATTTATAGATTACTTGGGCCTTTATTGACCAACGGGAGCTCTGACTATGGGGATCCCAGATGGGATTGACTTTGATTAAATCTTTTTGGCAATACATACCGGAATGATGGTATTAATGATCACCAATCTAGGTGAGAATATACGATCTTCTTTTTGAAAGGGCTCATATTTTTGGGACACACCTTTATTGAGTATATTATCGAGTGAACCTTTGATTTTTTGATTTATGGATTATTATAATTGGTCTTGAATCTGGATCGAGGGGCCTTCTGGTGTGATTTGGTTACGTCAATCTTGTTTTTTATTTTATAGAACTACTGCTAATCATCAACAGTGATCGTTTGCATTGACCGGTTATGCCCTGGAACTCTGACAGTAGGGTTACTATTGATAATTAGGTTACTATACCTTCTGGATCTTAATTCTGCAAAACTACAGTATATTATTGGTGAGAATCTTTTTATTTGTTTGACATTTTTTATTTTTGTAGGTATCATGATCTTTCTTCCTTAGTTCTGTTTTCACGTTCGACACTGTAATTTTACACATATTTATTTAGTTACCTTTGTTTGTGAGCATAACGAAGGTACTTTAACTGTATATGGCTCTATATGATACCTGATTTTTCTTGGGGTTCTTTAGGTTCTGTTCTTTTCTCTTTTCTTTTATGTTCTTTTGGTTCTGTTTTGAGAAAATTGTCTCCTTTTAACTAGTCTTTCTTCCTCTCAAAGAAATCCTGTGATTACACCTCTATTGTTTCAAAGTTCTTCTCGTTTTCATTATTTGAATACTATTCTTCATATATGATGAACGTTTGTAAAGTTGGTAATTGATTAGTTTTTGCTTGTGATATGGGGAACATAATGTTTTTAATCATTGATTGTATGTATGGTTCTGTGGACATTAGGGCCTTATCTAGAATCTGGCTCTTCGGGCACTATACCTAACTTGGGCTGGTGCGAATAAGAAGTGTACGAGAAATATACAATATGTATTTATTTATTTTTATATTTATATGTGTTAGAAAATGTCTTTGTATGTGTTTGATGTGTAGTTTTATTGGTATTGGTTCTTTCTTATGTGTCATTTTCTTTTCTTTTTCTATAAAAATTTTTTTTATGTATATTTAAAAAAAAATGTATGTATATTTATATGTTGTCATATGTCAATTGTTTCAGCCCTGAGGAAGTTCTGTTGAAAAGAACGAAACACGTTGGCTGGCTGAGATTTGTCTCTTGAATTTTACTACAAGGAATAAAGGAAATTTAAAGAACACTTCTATTAACGCTTGGACTTTTAACTTGGTGCACCTTCCGTTTATCTTAAATCTTTGGTCTGGTCTCCAGTGGAGTCTAATTGCGGCAGACTCCGGAAGTGTTATGCACAGGACATTTATATGTATTAAACAAGGATTGAGGTGCTGAATTAAGGGTCAGCCGCAGTGTTTAGAGTCTTTTATGTATTGTTGACTGTTTATGCACTCATCCGAGAAGTAATATATCATCTATTGTAACATGGCTAAATTTAATGATGGTCGTGAGGAAATGGCACATAATCTCTTTGGCACAGGGACCCCAAGAGAAATTACGACTCAGGGGATACCACACAAGACTAGTTTGAAGACCTTGTTCTTGAGATTGGAACGTCTAAAGAAACAGGAACTCAGTAGGTGGTGGGATGGGGCAACCCTTAAACAGTATATGGAGAACTGCAAAGTTCCCAGGGGTTTACGTATCCTCATCTTCCCCACCTTTGAGGACCTGAGTGATGCATTATTGAAAGAATGGGAAAGTAATTTGGAGGGAGCCTCGCATACTATGATGAGGATTTTAGTGAGACATGCGATGGAGAAAGGGGAGAAGCTCCAAGAGGAGATTGAGATAGTCGAAAAACAAATAAGTGAGATAGAAGAAAAAGAGCTTGTAGAGAAAAATTATGCTATCCTTAAGCAAGTGATGGATAGTCATCAAACGTATTTGAAAGACAAAAAACTAAGGAAGATTAAAAGAGATGACCGAGACTTTAGGGATGGAAGAATTTATACTTTCCATAAAAAATTTGATAATGTGCAGATGGTCGAGGATAAGAAACGGAACAGGGAAGAGAGGGATGAGATTGAGGACATCCGTTCAGTGAGTAACACCTCGGTCTCTTCACAGAGCAGCACTGCATCCTCCTCTATGGCACAGGAGACCCCTTTAGGGGAAGGGGCCTCGTCCTTCCAAAAAGAACTGGCGAAGTTACGGATTTCCAACAGACTCCAACAAAAAAGAGAACAGTTAAGACCAGGAGGGGAGGGAGGAGGTCCAAAAGGCAGTTTCAAAGGGACAGCAGGCAAAGGGGACACCTCGACCAGGCCCAAGAAGGGGAACATAACCTAATGACTAATGGGACTAATTCTTGTATGGATGATGATGACAATTGTGAATTAAAAATCATCAATCTTTCTAATAAAATACTTGACGGGAATGAAATCCGATTATTAAGTAAGGGTCTTAATTTCTGCCCTACACAGAGTGGGGATTTTGCCAATATACACATTGATTTGTACAAATTTACAAGGATTTTGAAACTTCGAGATTATTTCTCTAACAGACCGTTTGAACCAGGGGGCCTCCCAGACTGAGTGAACCAAGTACGCACACAATTGCTGATGTCCGAAACATACAATGTCTACTGTCCATTAGTGATAATGAAACATTTAATATGCCCACTTTATTAAGAGATTTTGACATCAGGCAGGATTTTGCCACAGATAGTGGGTTATGTCCAAAGTCCAAATTCGTGCCTGTGGGGGTTTATCATCCTAACATTGATGTTTTCCAGAGTAAAATGTCTGAAGAACTGTATTCTTTGGAAAATCCTAACAAATTTGTACCCCAGACTTGCCAAAACCTATCTTTTGCAGAGAGACAGGCTCTACAACGCCTTAGTAACGATCACAATATTGTGATACGTGAGGCCGATAAGGGGGCAACGTAGTAATTATGAATCGTTCTGATTATCTTAATGAAATTAACAGACAGCTTTGTGACAACACTTGCTATAGGGAGGTGTTATACAATCCTATTCCTGCAATAACATCTATGATCAATGCCAGACTAAGTGAGTGGAGAGATGTATGTCTAATTACGGATGATGAGTACAGGTACTTGAAGGTGGATTGTCCATCCCACCCGTGTATATATATTTTACCGAAGATACACAAGGGGGGACAGTTCCCACCTGGAAGACCAATTATTTCGGGGTGGGCTCGCCCACCGAAAAACTCTCAGAATTTGTTGATGTTAAGTTACAAAAACATGTCCTTGATTTACCCTCTTATATAAGGGACAGTAAAGATATACTTGTGAAATTTAAGGATTTTCGGTGGTCGGAAGAACTGTTGTTTGTGACTTTCGATGTTGTAAGTCTTTACACGTGCATTGACAAACAATATGGTATTATGGCGATGCGCTCCTTTCTGGATAGGGAGAGTGCTGAATTTTATGAATACAATGAAATGATTGCTGAGATGGTAGATATCATACTCCAGAATAACTTTTTCTACATGACAACAGCTGGTTCCAACAGATTAAGGGGACTGCGATGGGTTCCAGGTTTGCTCCTTCGTACGCCTGCCTCTTTATGGGGTGGTTTGAGAAGGAGCATGCCTGGGCCTGATGTGCCTCCCCCTGGACTGAATTCATCGTGTTCTGGGGGAGGTACATAGATGATATCATCTGCCTTTGGTCTGGTTCTGTTGAACAGTTACAGCAATACTTTGTTTATCTAAATGACAATATATTCAATGTAAGATTGACAATGTCTTTCAACAAGGATAGTATTGACTTCCTCGACATTCATTTTTATGTTGAGCAGGGGATAATACAAAGTACGCTGTATAGAAAGGAGACGGCCTGTAATGCCGTATTACATGCCTCCAGTGCCCATTCGAGTTCCGTGATTAACAATATTCCCTATGGAGAGCTCACACGTATTAGGAGAAATTGCAGTGAAGAAGCTACTTTTCTCTCGAATATCAGAGAGACAAGGAAGAGATTTCAAAAAAGAGGTTACAGCAATAAGGTTCTGGAGAGAGCAGAAACCAGGATACTTTCAACTGATAGGGATCTGACATTACAGGATAAGGTGAAATCTCGAGGGGTATTAAGAAATGGTGGCAAGGTACGATTTATTACACAGTACACCACACAGAGCGATAAGATTTTCAAGACCTTCCGAAAGAACTGGCATTTACTAACTGATATCCCTGGTTTGAAGAACTGTATTACTGAAGTACCGGCTATTACATATAGGAGGGGGTCTCCTTGAAGAAACAACTTTGCCCAAGTTATGTGACAACACCATCAACTAGTGGAACCTGGTTGCCAGGTAAACCAATAGGCTTTTATACCTGTGGGAACTGTAACATCTGTCCCATGGGGAGAAATAGAACTAAGAACTTTTCTTATAATAGCCCTAGAACTTATTCTGTAAGGCAGTTTATTAATTGTAATACCATTTATGTAGTGTATGTTCTGGGGTGTGAATGCGGTAAAATATACGTTGGGAGTACCACACGTAGTTTGAAAACACGCATCCAGGAACATAGAAGAGCACTACTAAATAGTGATACTAGATATCCTATAACTGAACATTACAGCAAGGAGCCCAAGGGCGATGCCACATTTTGGTTTCATGGCATTGACTATGTCCCAATGAACAATAGAGGGGGCAACAGGGAGTTAGGATTAAGGCAAGCAGAATCAAAGTGGATTTGTCGATTACGGGCTACCACACTTGGTCATAATACAGATGGGGAAATGTACCATTTCTTATAAAATCCTCTGACTCTAGTACTTTGTAGTATTTTCAAAGGAAGTAGGAATGTATATATTCAATCCAACTGGATACATTCTGTGATGTGTATTATGAGTTTTTTCTACAATTTCCATTGTTTATTTGTCTTTTCTGTTGTTTTTCTCTACTGTTTCTCTCTATTCTTTCTCTTGCTGTTCTTTTGGCAGATGGACGCGTTCTTTATTGGCTAGATACACCTACATTGGGCAATTATTTTGTGTATTGTCAGATCACTGCCATCTTTATGATGTTTTAATCTTTAATTGGTGTATTTTTAGAGGGTTATTTCCGTGACACCGGGACTGATTTGTCTTTGTAATACATGATGTTAGTCTATCCCTTTTGTGATGACGGTATGCGCTGACTGATGGTTCTATTGTGGAATCCATTGTAGTTAATAGAGCCCGGTTTTGAGTACATGTCCGATTTGGAGTGTTTACCGTTTCAAGATGGCGCACGTTTCCCTGTTGTACTGCAGCATACCTTTGAGAATGTGCTGGCGTTTTGTTGAATCTTTTCTGGTAAAACGTACCATATGTATTATCAATATGTTGCTGGTAAGCTTCCTGATTTGCGTCATGGTTTCACGTCAACAGACTTTGTATGTTTGTTTTATTGTCTTGCTTATATACTTTTAATGTACATTGATAAATATTTCATAGGTTCCCCATCCCTTGCTATGAGTATTTAAATTATTGATACTGCGGGAGATGTATGTCCTGGAATACACTTTGTAGGGCTTTTTGGACTTTTTTAGTGTATATATTCAGTATATGTTGGTTTGGACTTCTTTAGGTTTATACCCTTCTAATATGGCGCCATTTTTTGACCGGTATCTGGGGCAAGCGTCCAAAATGGTGACGCATCTTCACCCGGATGCCGATATGCTGCTAGGTCTAAAATTGTTGAAATTTTGATGGCGTTTTGTTATATTTTGAATGCGGCACTTTCCAATAATATTGCCGAGTACTTGCAGGCAAGCTCCAGGGTACGAATTAGATATGCCTGGTTAATGATTAAAACTCTTTGGTTTTCTTTATTTTTCCCCGCTGACCCTCTTCCTAATTTTAATCCCTTGTTATGAGTATTTAAATTATTGACACTGCAGGAGATGTTTGTCCTGTAATACACTTTGTAGGGCTTATTTGACTTTTAAAGCTGCGTATAGTCAGTGTATGTTGGTTTGGATCCTTCAAGTTTTCTATCCTTCCAATATGGCGCCAGTGTTTGACCGGTCTCTAGGGTCGGCGTCCATAACGGTGACGTGGTTCCGCTTTGACGCCGGTTTGCCGCGAGGTTTAAAATCAACGATACTCGGATGGCGTCTTGTTACAATTTGAATGCGGCACTTGCCATGGATATCGCCGAGTATTTGCAGGTAAGCTCCTTGGTACGAATTCGGTATGTGTGGTTAATGATTCAAACCCATTAGTTTCCCCTATCTCTTTCTTTTGCCCCCACGTTATATTCCTTTGCCCCCACTTGATTTATGTAAGGTCACCCTAGGATTACACTGTGGGGGTGCTATATGTTTGTCGTAATCTATTTCGTTTTGTATGTATGTGCGTATTAGTCACTCAACAGCATGCTTATTGTCTAAACGGTCCTTACGATCAGGACATCTATATGTAATCCTTTTTGTTGTTGATTATAAGTGACTTTGTGTGTAAGTTTCTTTAATGTTGCCCTTTTTGTGTATAAATGCATTATATTGAGTATGATAGAATACCATTTCTGCCGATTTTGATTATAATAAATATAATCCTCATTTTCAGATTACTTGGGCCTTTATTGACCAACGGGAGCCCTGACTATGGGGATCCCAGATGGGATTGACTTTGATTAAATCTTTTGGCAATACATACCGGAATGATGGTATTAATGATCACCAATCTAGGTGAGAATATACGATCTTCTTTTTGAAAGTGCTCATATTTTTGGGACACACCTTTATTGAGTATATTATCGAGTGAACCTTTGATTTTTTGATTTATGGATTATTATAATTGGTCTTGAATCTGGATCGAGGGGCCTTCTGGTGTGATTTGGTTACGTCAATCTTGTTTTTTATTTTTATAGAACTACTGCTAATCATCAACAGTGATCGTTTGCATTGACCGGTTATGCCCTGGAACTCTGACAGTAGGGTTACTATTGATAATTAGGTTACTATACCTTCTGGATCTTAATTCTGCAAAACTACAGTATATTATTGGTGAGAATCTTTTTATTTGTTTGACATTTTTTATTCTATTTTGTAGGTATCATGATCTTTCTTCCTTAGTTCTGTTTTCACGTTCGACACTGTAATTTTACACATATTTATTTAGTTACCTTTGTTTGTGAGCATAACGAAGGTACTTTAACTGTATATGGCTCTATATGATACCTGATTTTTCTTGGGGGTTCTTTAGGTTCTGTTCTTTTCTCTTTTCTTTTCTGTTCTTTTGGTTCTGTTTTGAGAAAATTGTCTCCTTTTAACTAGTCTTTCTTCCTCTCAAAGAAATCCTGTGATTACACCTCTATTGCTTTCAAAGTTCTTCTCGTTTTCATTATTTGAATACTATTCTTTCATATATGATGAATGCTTGTAAAGTTGGTAATTGATTAGTTTTTGCTTGTGATATGGGGAACATAATGTTTTTAATGATTGATTGTATGTATGGTTCTGTGGACATTAGGGCCTTATCTAGAATCTGGCTCTTCGGGCACTATACCTAACTTGGGCTGGTGCGAATAAGAAGTGTACGAGAAATATACAATATGTATTTATTTATTTTTATATTTATATGTGTTAGAAAATGTCTTTGTATGTGTTTGATGTGTAGTTTTATTGGTATTGGTTCTTTCTTATGTGTCATTTTCTTTTCTTTTTCTATAAAATTTTTTTTATGTATATTTAAAAAAAAATGTATGTATATTTATATGTTGTCATATGTCAATTGTTTCAGCCCTGAGGAAGTTCTGTTGAAAAGAACGAAACACGTTGGCTGGCTGAGATTTGTCTGCTTGAATTTTACTACAAGGAATAAAGGAAATTTAAAGAACACTTCTATTAACGTTTGGACTTTTAACTTGGTGCACCTTCCGTTTATCTTAAATCTTTGGTCTGGTCTCCAGTGGAGTCTAATTGCGGCAGACTCCGGAAGTGTTATGCACAGGACACTTATATGTATTAAACAAGGATTGAGGTGCTGAATTAAGGGTCAGCCGCAGTGTTTAGAGTCTTTTATGTATTGTTGACTGTTTATGCACTCATCCGAGAAGTAATATATCATCTATTGTAACATGGCTAAATTTAATGATGGTCGTGAGGAAATGGCACATAATCTTTTTGGCACAGGGACCCCAAGAGAAATTACGACTCAGGGGATACCACATAAGACTAGTTTGAAGACCTTGTTCTTGAGATTGGAACGTCTAAAGAAACAGGAACTCAGTAGGTGGTGGGATGGGGCAACCCTTAAACAGTATATGGAGAACTGCAAAGTTCCCAGGGGTTTACGTATCCTCATCTTCCCCACCTTTGAGGACCTGAGTGATGCATTATTGAAAGAATGGGAAAGTAATTTGGAGGGAGCCTCGCATACTATGATGAGGATTTTAGTGAGACATGCGATGGAGAAAGGGAGAAGCTCCAAGAGGAGATTGAGATAGTCGAAAAACAAATAAGTGAGATAGAAGAAAAAGAGCTTGTAGAGAAAAATTATGCTATCCTTAAGCAAGTGATGGATAGTCATCAAACGTATTTGAAAGACAAAAAACTAAGGAAGATTAAAAGAGATGACCGAGACTTTAGGGATGGAAGAATTTATACTTTCCATAAAAAATTTGATAATGTGCAGATGGTCGAGGATAAGAAACGGAACAGGGAAGAGAGGGATGAGATTGAGGACATCCGTTCAGTGAGTAACACCTCGGTCTCTTCACAGAGCAGCACTGCATCCTCCTCTATGGCACAGGAGACCCCTTTAGGGGAAGGGGCCTCGTCCTTCCAAAAAGAACTGGCGAAGTTACGGATTTCCAACAGACTCCAACAAAAAGAGAACAGTTAAGACCAGGAGGGGAGGGAGGAGGTCCAAAAGGCAGTTTCAAAGGGACAGCAGGCAAAGGGGACACCTCGACCAGGCCCAAGAAGGGGAACATAACTTAATGACTAATGGGACTAATTCTTGTATGGATGATGATGACAATTGTGAATTCAAAATCATCAATCTTTCTAATAAAATACTTGACGGGAATGAAATCCGATTATTAAGTAAGGGTCTTAATTTCTGCCCTACACAGAGTGGGGATTTTGCCAATATACACATTGATTTGTACAAATTTACAAGGATTTTGAAACTTCGAGATTATTTCTCTAACAGACCGTTTGAACCAGGGGGCCTCCCAGACTGAGTGAACCAAGTACGCACACAATTGCTGATGTCCGAAACATACAATGTCTACTGTCCATTAGTGATAATGAAACATTTAATATGCCCACTTTATTAAGAGATTTTGACATCAGGCAGGATTTTGCCACAGATAGTGGGTTATGTCCAAAGTCCAAATTCGTGCCTGTGGGGGTTTATCATCCTAACATTGATGTTTTCCAGAGTAAAATGTCTGAAGAACTGTATTCTTTGGAAAATCCTAACAAATTTGTACCCCAGACTTGCCAAAACCTATCTTTTGCAGAGAGACAGGCTCTACAACGCCTTAGTAACGATCACAATATTGTGATACGTGAGGCCGATAAGGGGGCAACGTAGTAATTATGAATCGTTCTGATTATCTTAATGAAATTAACAGACAGCTTTGTGACAACACTTGCTATAGGGAGGTGTTATACAATCCTATTCCTGCAATAACATCTATGATCAATGCCAGACTAAGTGAGTGGAGAGATGTATGTCTAATTACGGATGATGAGTACAGGTACTTGAAGGTGGATTGTCCATCCCACCCGTGTATATATATTTTACCGAAGATACACAAGGGGGGACAGTTCCCACCTGGAAGACCAATTATTTCGGGGTGGGCTCGCCCACCGAAAAACTCTCAGAATTTGTTGATGTTAAGTTACAAAAACATGTCCTTGATTTACCCTCTTATATAAGGGACAGTAAAGATATACTTGTGAAATTTAAGGATTTTCGGTGGTCGGAAGAACTGTTGTTTGTGACTTTCGATGTTGTAAGTCTTTACACGTGCATTGACAAACAATATGGTATTATGGCGATGCGCTCCTTTCTGGATAGGGAGAGTGCTGAATTTTATGAATACAATGAAATGATTGCTGAGATGGTAGATATCATACTCCAGAATAACTTTTTTCTACATGACAACAGCTGGTTCCAACAGATTAAGGGGACTGCGATGGGTTCCAGGTTTGCTCCTTCGTACGCCTGCCTCTTTATGGGGTGGTTTGAGAAGGAGCATGCCTGGGCCTGATGTGCCTCCCCCTGGACTGAATTCATCGTGTTCTGGGGGAGGTACATAGATGATATCATCTGCCTTTGGTCTGGTTCTGTTGAACAGTTACAGCAATACTTTGTTTATCTAAATGACAATATATTCAATGTAAGATTGACAATGTCTTTCAACAAGGATAGTATTGACTTCCTCGACATTCATTTTTATGTTGAGCAGGGGATAATACAAAGTACGCTGTATAGAAAGGAGACGGCCTGTAATGCCGTATTACATGCCTCCAGTGCCCATTCGAGTTCCGTGATTAACAATATTCCCTATGGAGAGCTCACACGTATTAGGAGAAATTGCAGTGAAGAAGCTACTTTTCTCTCGAATATCAGAGAGACAAGGAAGAGATTTCAAAAAAGAGGTTACAGCAATAAGGTTCTGGAGAGAGCAGAAACCAGGATACTTTCAACTGATAGGGATCTGACATTACAGGATAAGGTGAAATCTCGAGGGTATTAAGAAATGGTGGCAAGGTACGATTTATTACACAGTACACCACACAGAGCGATAAGATTTTCAAGACCTTCCGAAAGAACTGGCATTTACTAACTGATATCCCTGGTTTGAAGAACTGTATTACTGAAGTACCGGCTATTACATATAGGAGGGGGGTCTCCTTGAAGAAACAACTTTGCCCAAGTTATGTGACAACACCATCAACTAGTGGAACCTGGTTGCCAGGTAAACCAATAGGCTTTTATACCTGTGGGAACTGTAACATCTGTCCCATGGGGAGAAATAGAACTAAGAACTTTTCTTATAATAGCCCTAGAACTTATTCTGTAAGGCAGTTTATTAATTGTAATACCATTTATGTAGTGTATGTTCTGGGGTGTGAATGCGGTAAAATATACGTTGGGAGTACCACACGTAGTTTGAAAACACGCATCCAGGAACATAGAAGAGCACTACTAAATAGTGATACTAGATATCCTATAACTGAACATTACAGCAAGGAGCCCAAGGGCGATGCCACATTTTGGTTTCATGGCATTGACTATGTCCCAATGAACAATAGAGGGGGCAACAGAGAGTTAGGATTAAGGCAAGCAGAATCGAAGTGGATTTGTCGATTACGGGCTACCACACTTGGTCATAATACAGATGGGGAAATGTACCATTTCTTATAAAATCCTCTGACTCTAGTACTTTGTAGTATTTTCAAAGGAAGTAGGAATGTATATATTCAATCCAACTGGATACATTCTGTGATGTGTATTATGAGTTTTTTCTACAATTTCCATTGTTTATTTGTCTTTTCTGTTGTTTTTCTCTACTGTTTCTCTCTATTCTTTCTCTTGCTGTTCTTTTGGCAGATGGACGCGTTTTTTATTGGCTAGATACACCTACATTGGGCAATTATTTTGTGTATTGTCAGATCACTGCCATCTTTATGATGTTTTAATCTTTAATTGGTGTATTTTTAGAGGGTTATTTTCGTGACACCGGGACTGATTTGTCTTTGTAATACATGATGTTAGTCTATCCCTTTTGTGATGACGGTATGCGCTGACTGATGGTTCTATTGTGGAATCCATTGTAGTTAATAGAGCCCGGTTTTGAGTACATGTCCGATTTGGAGTGTTTACCGTTTCAAGATGGCGCACGTTTCCCTGTTGTACTGCAGCATACCTTTGAGAATGTGCTGGCGTTTTGTTGAATCTTTTCTGGTAAAACGTACCATATGTATTATCAATATGTTGCTGGTAAGCTTCCTGATTTGCGTCATGGTTTCACGTCAACAGACTTTGTATGTTTGTTTTATTGTCTTGCTTATATATTTTTAATGTACATTGATAAATATTTCATAGGTTCCCCATCCCTTGCTATGAGTATTTAAATTATTGATACTGCGGGAGATGTATGTCCTGGAATACACTTTGTAGGGCTTTTTGGACTTTTTTAGTGTATATATTCAGTATATGTTGGTTTGGACTTCTTTAGGTTTATACCCTTCTAATATGGCGCGATTTTTTGACCGGTATCTGGGGCAAGCATCCAAAATGGTGACGCATCTTCACCCGGATGCCGATATGCTGCTAGGTCTAAAATTGTTGAAATTTTGATGGCGTTTTGTTATATTTTGAATGCGGCACTTTCCAATAATATTGCCGAGTACTTGCAGGCAAGCTCCAGGGTACGAATTAGATATGCCTGGTTAATGATTAAAACTCTTTGGTTTTCTTTATTTTTCCCCGCTGACCCTCTTCCTAATTTTAATCCCCTGTTATGAGTATTTAAATCATTGACACTGCAGGAGATGTTTGTCCTGTAATACACTTTGTAGGGCTTATTTGACTTTTAAAGCTGCGTATAGTCAGTGTATGTTGGTTTGGATCCTTCAAGTTTTCTATCCTTCCAATATGGCGCCAGTGTTTGACCGGTCTCTAGGGTCGGCGTCCATAACGGTGACGTGGTTCCGCTTTGACGCCGGTTTGCCGCGAGGTTTAAAATCAACGATACTCGGATGGCGTCTTGTTACAATTTGAATGCGGCACTTGCCATGGATATCGCCGAGTATTTGCAGGTAAGCTCCTTGGTACGAATTCGGTATGTGTGGTTAATGATTCAAACCCATTAGTTTCCCCTATCTCTTTCTTTTGCCCCCACGTTATATTCCTTTGCCCCCACTTGATTTATGTAAGGTCACCCTAGGATTACACTGTGGGGGTGCTATATGTTTGTCGTAATCTATTTCGTTTTGTATGTATGTGCGTATTAGTCACTCAACAGCATGCTTATTGTCTAAACGGTCCTTACGATCAGGACATCTATATGTAATCCTTTTTGTTGTTGATTATAAGTGACTTTGTGTGTAAGTTTCTTTAATGTTGCCCTTTTTGTGTATAAATGCATTATATTGAGTATGATAGAATACCATTTCTGCCGATTTTGATTATAATAAATATAATCCTCATTTTTAGATTACTTGGGCCTTTATTGACCAACGGGAGCCCTGACTATGGGGATCCCAGATGGGATTGACTTTGATTAAATCTTTTTGGCAATACATACCGGAATGATGGTATTAATGATCACCAATCTAGGTGAGAATATACGATCTTCTTTTTGAAAGGGCTCATATTTTTGGGACACACCTTTATTGAGTATATTATCGAGTGAACCTTTGATTTTTTGATTTATGGATTATTATAATTGGTCTTGAATCTGGATCGAGGGGCCTTCTGGTGTGATTTGGTTACGTCAATCTTGTTTTTTATTTTTATAGAACTACTGCTAATCATCAACAGTGATCGTTTGCATTGACCGGTTATGCCCTGGAACTCTGACAGTAGGGTTACTATTGATAATTAGGTTACTATACCTTCTGGATCTTAATTC
The DNA here is from genome assembly GCA_963921515.1 of Calotriton arnoldi. Lineage (NCBI taxonomy): Eukaryota > Metazoa > Chordata > Amphibia > Caudata > Salamandridae > Calotriton > Calotriton arnoldi. The sequence continues at coordinate 670,733 of CAWUFW010003315.1, forward strand.
TGCAAAACTACAGTATATTATTGGTGAGAATCTTTTTATTTGTTTGACATTTTATTATTTTTGTAGGTATCATGATCTTTCTTCCTTAGTTCTGTTTTCACGTTCGACACTGTAATTTTACACATATTTATTTAGTTACCTTTGTTTGTGAGCATAACGAAGGTACTTTAACTGTATATGGCTCTATATGATACCTGATTTTTCTTGGGGGTTCTTTAGGTTCTGTTCTTTTCTCTTTTCTTTTCTGTTCTTTTGGTTCTGTTTTGAGAAAATTGTCTCCTTTTAACTAGTCTTTCTTCCTCTCAAAGAAATCCTGTGATTACACCTCTATTGCTTTCAAAGTTCTTCTCGTTTTCATTATTTGAATACTATTCTTCATATATGATGAACGTTTGTAAAGTTGGTAATTGATTAGTTTTTGCTTGTGATATGGGGAACATAATGTTTTTAATGATTGATTGTATGTATGGTTCTGTGGACATTAGGGCCTTATCTAGAATCTGGCTCTTCGGGCACTATACCTAACTTGGGCTGGTGCGAATAAGAAGTGTACGAGAAATATACAATATGTATTTATTTATTTTTATATTTATGTGTTAGAAAATGTCTTTGTATGTGTTTGATGTGTAGTTTTTTTGGTATTGGTTCTTTCTTATGTGTCATTTTCTTTTCTTTTTCTATAAAAAAATTTTTTTATGTATATTTAAAAAATGTTTTATGTATATTTATATGTTGTCATATGTCAATTGTTTCAGCCCTGAGGAAGTTCTGTTGAAAAGAACGAAACGCGTTGGCTGGCTGAGATTTGTCTCTGAATTTTACTACAAGGAATAAAGGAAATTTAAAGAACACTTCTATTAACGCTTGGACTTTTAACTTGGTGCACCTTCCGTTTATCTTAAATCTTTGGTCTGGTCTCCAGTGGAGTCTAATTGCGGCAGACTCCGGAAGTGTTATGCACAGGACACTTATATGTATTAAACAAGGATTGAGGTGCTGAATTAAGGGTCAGCCGCAGTGTTTAGAGTCTTTTAAATAGAGAGAGGTGCAGGGTATCTCACAGTCACGACCAGGCTGCCTCTGGGCCTGGGGAGGTGGGTCATTAGATAATCATGTCCGGGGGGAATAAGCTTGATGAGGGCCCTCGTGCATTTGTAGTGGGCCACTCCTTATTCATAGTTCTCTGCACTGCTCTGGAGTCCCTTAAAGTAAGGGGGCTGACAATCTCAGGCGGGGCCTGTGCCTGTCTAAGGGCAGCTATATCTTTCTCAATAGCTTGAAGGTGGGTGCTTAGTGGGGAAAGTTGTTCCATTAGTAACTTTACGCATACACTCGTGTATCGTTTGCTCAATTCATATGTGTTTGGACAGGACTCTGCCAACAGTTCTTACGGGGTGTGCTAGGCAGCTTTTTACTAGAGTGTGGTAGGCTAGGGGTCTAGGGCTCATGGTTTGAATGTCCTGGATCTCTTAGCTCTCCTAGGGGGCTTAACAACTCCATTAGTATTTTGCTCAGCAGCTATCAAGGGTTCGATTTCAGGCACTCCTGGGGCAAGGCTAGGCACAGTGTGCATGGACTCTGATGTAATGAGGGATGATATGACTGGATCTAAACTCAGCTCTGTGGCTGTCCCAGGTTGTAGAAACAGTTACAGTTCAGTGAGCTCGATCTCTGTGCTGATGACTCCCAGGGCCCTGTGTAACATCCTGTCAATAGAGGAAGTCTTGGCCGGGGCGTGTGAACAGAGTATGCATCTTGGCCAAATGTCTCTAGCTACAACAGGCGCCGCTTGATCCCCACCAAATAAATGGAAGAAGTTGGGAGTCCGGAGGACAGCTAAGCAGAGAAAGAGGGGTAAAATGCAAATCATTGTTAGGTAAAAAATTAGAGCCTATGCAGGAAAGCAGAAAAGTTTAGTTTGTTTATGGAGGGGAGCAAACGCATGACATTGGGAACAAAACTGTCTGCCTACAGAGAAAACTATCACTGGAGCCAATGCTTCTTCTCAGCAATACCTCAGCCATTGCCCAAGTTGATCAGGCAGATAACTGCCCCAAATGGATAGCTCCACTACATAGAATAGTTGTTGAATAGAGCTCACCCACAATGCAGTCATTAAATGCAGGCCAAGTCACAATGACTCCATCTGGGAGTCATGCAATAAGACTTTTGGTGCTCCCATCCACTGCAGGAGTAAAGTCAGAATTTCTTACTGGCTTGCGCAGGGATTGTAATGAAGAATGGCAGGGTGGTCTCTGGGTGGCGGAGTATGCTGTAGGAGGACACAGTTCCCCAAAAGCTCATGTAGGCTGGATCAGCGGGCCCTGCCCCACCAACAGTATGAAGTGGGTAAGGGAGCTTCACGAATAGGTGGTGACTATAAAGCTAGTGAGAGAGTTTCCAGAGCTATATGAGGCAAAGAAGTAAAACTACCTTCATACAACAAACTCCATCCATTTGTGTCCATCCACAGAGCCAAGGGGGTGGCCCTGCCTCTTTGTGGCACTGATGGGTGCAGGATGAGCCCGCCCTTGTTCTGGTCTTTGTCCGGACCCTGGCCTGCATGCGTCCCGCACCATGGATGGACCAGCCACGCTATATAGTGCTTACAGAACAGGATGCAGGTGTGGGAGAGCCCTAGGGCTGCCTCCTGGAGCCCAAAGTCAACTGGGACTCGTAGTCCCCCTTGTGGGGATACCTTGCATCCAGCACCACGGGTAGACCAGCCATGCTATATAGCACTCAAGAACAGGATGCAGGAGTGGGAGAGTCCTAGGGTTGCCTTGTGGAGCCCAAAGTCAGCTGGGACTTGCAGTCCCCTTGTAGACTAGCCATGCTATGTAGCACTTACAGAACAGGATGCAAATTTAGATGGGACTCATAATCCCCATTGTGGTGATGCCTCGTGTCCCCTTACTAACGGTAACTTTACAGTGATATACATATATGACATTTTTGCTGACTCCACCCTATATTACGAGTGGGGCATGTAAGTCTTCACTTTTTAGGTAATTTTACACTCGGAATGGTAAATTGACAAACGTAATAAAGTTACTCAAAAGTGTAAGAGTAAACTTACATGTGTTGAATTACTCACGTGTTTCTCTTTGTGAATAGTCCCAGAAGTGTTAATAGTGGTACTGCAGGCAACAAATGCCTTGAGCGAGAGGGAAAACAACCGAGTTTGATATAAGGTCAAATGTGTCACCACAAAAGTGATGCTGCGGGTGTCATTATTAATGTCAATAGTGATGTCTTGTCAGAGGTCATGGGAGGAGAGTTACGGTTGAGTCACTAACCATAAGTGGAAATTTTCATTTAGGCTTTGCATTGTAACTATAACAGCATCTTCAGCTGAAGTTTATTAACGCAGGTGATATGTGGATACATACATTATTTCAATTAGACTGCAAGGTGATCCATAACATAAGCATCTGTTCCCTAGCTGATGTGTCTCATAAAATGTTCGCAATATTTTGGCATGGTAAAGTGGCTGTTAAAGTCACATAGAAATGACTTTTAAAGAGATTACGTCTGTTTTTTTTTAGCTATTTTTTAAAATGATTAGTTCAAGTAAACTATTGAATTGCCATTAAACATGTAAAAGCAATGATGTTTAAATGTATTAAACAACTTATAAATGAAAAACTACTCAGCAAGTAGTGCAGTAGTCGTACCGCGTTGAACAAAACCCAAACTGCACAGAGTTCGTGTTGGGATATTTAAATCCCATTTTGCATGAAGCATGTTTAAACTAATTGCTTCTCATCGGTTCAGCAAAATTGAAGGAGCTCATTTGATGGGTTGGCAGCAGCTGTGAGCACTGGTAGGTAAAACGCCTTCCCCTGAGAGTTGTGCACGTTTTTTGTATCTCAAGTTGTAGAATAAAAGAACATTAAAGTGTTGGCATACAAGGCAGAATCAATGAGCCAAGAAACAAGGAATCCTATCCCAACCTGGCATTCTCATCACATTTTGCTTTACTTTCCAGTTGCTTGGCGGTGACAATGACCTCTAATAGGCAATGTATAGGATCCATAGTACAGCTTGCATGTGAAACCATGGCAAAACATTAAGCCAAAGCAGATCAGTAAGTTCGTCCTCGATATCACTGCTAGGAGGTTATTTTCCCTTTCACATCCTCTCTCTTTTACCATCTATTGGAAAGAGCACCTTCAATAGGCAATGAAGAAGTCATTAAAATGTGGTCGTTAAAATGACACTTGAAGCACAAAAAACTATTAAACAGAAACAAATGCCAGAAATGGCATGTCAATATGTAGATGAAAGCTTGGATTTGGTAACTAAACACTCATTTCAGCAGGCTGTTTTGACATGATTGCTATTTTCAGGTACTCTTTATCAATAAGCTATTTTACTAAGCTAAAACTAGACTACGGTAATGATTAGGCAACATTTCTACCAATATTTGGCTACATCCGAGTTCACAGTTTCAGTGCTGAGGGCCTGATGTAGATCTTGGTGGGACTCCTGTTGTCCCTCCGTGGTGGCATTTACAAGCACTCCATCAATCTGACAGATTTCCACCCACTGTATTTAGATGTAGGCTGGCTGATCGTCTGTCCGCTTTGACAGAGTGTTTTCTGTTGCGTAAGCGGCTCTCCACTGTCGATGTAGCAGACTCCTCTGCTGGCTAACATTAATCTGCTGCAGTCCGGGTGGCGGGATTGCCCCGAGCGTACATAGATGTCCCAGTTGTGCTGGCGTTCCCCTATCGGCAGATTGCCGACAGAGGGATTCCGCCGTGGAGCGCGTTCAACATTGTACTATTGCTCTGGATTTGGATGGATGCTAGCATCACACACCTCGAGGGGCATATTATCAAGAACGGCGTTAAAATTATCGCCGCTTTGGCGGCAGAAAACTGCCGCTAAAGCGGCGATAATGGGCTTGATAATATGCCCTTGAGAATTCCAATAGAAGCCCATGTTGACACCTGAACATGGACTTCTATTGGAATTCTCAAGGGCATGTTATCAAGCCCATTATCACCGCTTTAGCGGCAGTTTTCTGCCGCTAAAGCGGCGATAATTTTAATGCTGTTTCTTGATAATATGCCCCGATGTGTTTAGGCTAATTGTATTCACCTGCATCCCTCACTATAAAACACACCTCATTTTAGACCATGATCCTTTGCCATTCCACTGCAGCAGAACATTGTTAAAAAGAACATTTTCCAGCAAAGTGAGGTTTTTTTGGTTTCTTTGTTTCTTGTTTATTTTTCTTCTTTCATTTATATTCTTGTGGGCCATAAAATGTATTTAAGTTTATTTTTTGATAATGGCAGGGAGGAGAAATTACCATTTTACTGAGGGAGAATTGTCAGTCATGGTTGATGAAATTATTAGAGTAGAGCCACAACTGTTTGGAGCCCAAGTACAAAATAAAACTATAGCTCAGAAAAGGCAAATGTGGGACAGCATAGTTGGTAGAGTTAATGCTTTAGCAAGCAACCTGTACACAAGGGATGAAATTAAGAAGAGGTGGAACGACTTGTGGGGGAGAGTGCGTTCCTTGTCCTCCAGGCATTACCTCGAGGCCCAGAGGACTGGTGGTTTGTCTCCGAGCACCCCCTTATAACTATTTTCTTTGGAGGAGATGGTGTTGCAGATCCTACATCCTGAAGGCTTGACAAGAATCTCTGGTGGAGTGGAGACTTGTAAGTTTTACTTTTGAACGTGTCACTAAACCTAAATTTAGTTTTTGCTTTGAATTTAGCTGTTGCTAATGTGTTTTCACCTTTTTAAACATATAAAGAATTATTTATGTTCTATTTAGGAAATATGTAGCATTATTGCTGTTTCTCTCGTTTTACTAAATCTTAATATATATGTTGTCAATATGTGTGTTTATCATCATGCTCTTTTTTGTTTTGCCTTGTTTGTTTGTTTGAATGTATTTTGTTGGATTTAAGATTACAGGTGTCAATCTCCATTACATTTCACATGATGTTATGGTGGCTGTGCTTTTTCACCTATTAATGTATTTCATAAATTGTGTTTTATATTGTAAATGTCTTTTCATTTTTACTGCATATTTTTACTAGCTATGTTAAACTTTTAATTTTGCAAGTGTTGTTAATGTATTATTGAAATTACTACAACTACCATAAGTTCTTGTGTTTTGTTGTTAAAATAATATTGTAATGGTATATTGGTCATTTTCTTCCAGATTTCACATATGTGATAGTGATATGTATTTATCAATCTCTATTTTATGTTATGTTTTGCAATCTTTAATTTTTATTTAGTATGTTATTATTTTCATGTTATGTTATTGAATTCATGTTGCTTCACAAATCATAGTTTGTTGAATTAAATCTGTTAATCTATGTTAATTTTGAATGCTAAATATAAGTTGTTTAAACATGTTTTTACTTTGCAATGTTTATATGATGACTAATGCTACTTTTCCTTCTAAGGGGTCGATTCCGATTCGGGCCGGAAATCTCTCCGACCGAGCCGGACCCGGAGAGATTTCCGACCGAATCGGACCCGTGCAGTCCGACCGAACGAGTACGATGCGTCCGTATGTTATCGGACACGAGTCGGTCGGACTCCCATTGAACTCAATGGGAGCCGGTCGTACAACGCGTACGCGGGCTCCCATTGCCTCCAATGGGTGCGAGGCGGACAAGGGCGCCCCCTACAGCGAGTACGCCGCGAGGCGCCGCGGCGTACACGCACAGGTAGGGGGGACCCATGGGTCCCCCTGTGTGCGCCCTCGCACGGGTACGCGTACAGGGGTCCGACACGGACCCCCAAAGTACGGCTCCGACAGCGAGTTCGAGTCGGACGGCGCGAGTCGGTCGGAGCGGTCGAGGTGCGCATCGTGCTTACCCGGCCGGGAAACGTCTCCATTGCGCGGTGCGAATCGGGTCCGAGCGAGTCGGTCGGAGCGGTACGATCCGGAGTGCGAGTCGGTCGGAGCGGTCGGGTCGCCCGGACGAGTCGGTCGGCGGAGTCGCATCGTACTCGCTCGGCCGGACCCGCGTACGGTTCGGTCGGGAAACAGGCTTTCGCATGGCTTTTTTCCCGACCGAATGGTATTGGGTGCGCCTCCGACCGAGATCGGAATCGGCCCCTAAGTTGTCTAATTTTCAGATGTTTACCCTGCTAGGCCTTAGAATGGTTTCTTTCACATTTCTCCTCTCTACTGTACAGTGTTGAATATGTGGTATATATTATGTATACTTTCTAATGATTGTTGTTTCATTTCTGAACATCATTTTACCTGCGATTTCTGAAGTAGATTTGTGTGTAAATTAAACTGGCTTTCAAATTTCTTAAAATGGTACTGAAAATTATAAGAAACAAAATATTTTTCTTTTTCTTTTTAGGTTGCTACTTATTTTGCTTCAAACTCATTTGATGTATAATCCAGACTTAAAAATGTATATTTTTGTTTAATTTATTATAGGTCTAACACCCAGAGTACATGGACAGCCATCTGCCACTACTTACCTCCAATCCAGACCAGGAACAAGCTACAGTGAGTCTCACTTGGCCCACACCTACACCTCCCACCCCAGCTGTTACCACATCTCAGCCTTTGGATACCTCCACTTGCTATGTCCAAAGGAACATCACCCCAATATTGTGCCCCCAGTCCTGGCTGCTGTTGATCCAACACCACCACTACCTCCAGTTCAGCCAGGATCCAGTGGGATGGGCACACTGAGTCAAGGGCACAGGGTAATGGGGGTAGGGTCTGTGGGAGGGAATCTGTGGGCCAGCAAAGTGAGGCCACTGGGTTCATTGTCAGCCAGACAAGCATAGACCATTCTTGGGATCCTCAATCAGTCCCAAGATCATTACAGTGCTCTGGGAGATGAAGCAGTTGCATAGGGAGCACAATGTTCAGATGGAAAATCTCAACTCCAATTTGGAGTACCTGGCTGGGTCGCTACAAGATTGCTTTACCCATATTTGCAGGGGTTTTCTAGGAACATTTTCCCCTTTCTATGGTCCAACAACATCTGGGCCTACAACATCTGCCTCAGCCACAGAAAGTTGGGCCCTCCAACACGAGGAAATACCTGCACCCACATAAGTCTCTGCAACTGTAAATCCACCAGTCACCCTTAGAAGGGGACGTTCATACGGACCAGCAGGAATGGAAGGCAAGACCTCCACCAGCAAGAGACGGAGAACCTAACTTCCTCCAGTTGACCATTTTCTAGAAACATTTACCTTATTGATGCCAGTTGTATTTTGTATATTGGATTTCAAACAATTTTGGCTCTTCAATACTAGTTTCAGTCACCATGATTGATTTTCCTTTTTTGATTTTTAATTCTTTCAACTTGAAAATGTTTAACTTTCTTTTGTCAAATTAAATAAAAAATTACAAAACAAAGACTGGTGTTGTATTTCTTTTCTCAATTTGTTTAAGTGTTTTATTTCATCATACATTTTCAAAAGGTAAAATTAAAAAGATTGTTCATTCATAAATAAATTAGGCCTGGGCGGTAAATTCCGTTCCACTAGCGGAATTTGCGAAATTATGGCAATTCCACGTTCCGCAGAGAACGCAAAATTGCCGAAAATTCCGCGATCCGTGGCATAGCGGAATTTTTTCCTTGTTCGTGCTTTCAAAATGCGTGTTCGCGCGCGCGGTAGCGACTTACCGGGATTCCTGCATTCGCCGATGAGTTTTCCTATCCATTTGCGCGATCCGCGATCGCGAACACGTCATTCGGACACGCCATCGGACATCTGCATTCGCGAACAGGAAACACGCATCGCGAATGGGCGGGACAAGTGAAACAAGATGGCCGCGCCAATTGGCGACTGCTTGGGCAAGTTCGCGAGATATTTCCCCCCAAACACGCAAACAGCGTCCACGAACAGGAAAAACGTGTTGCGAACGGGCAGAACGAGCAATTCCGCGTGCTCGCGGAATTCTGCGTGCTCGCGGAGATTTTTTACCATTTTGCGGAATGTTGCGTAACGTGACTATGCAAATTCCGCCACCCTTAAAATAAATACATGTAGGTAATGCTTTTCACATTTTTTAAATATGAGAAAACTAAAAACTTCACATCAAAAAGTATTATTTTTATTAAATTAGGATAAAGTATTTATTTTTCATATTTTTCTAATATATTAGAACCTAAACAGAATCCAAATTCTTCATGCTATATTAACATTTACAGTTACAGACCTTCCCCCATGGAATAACAGGGTATAACCAAGGAAATCTGATTGATTAGTCAAGCTATTATTGATATATATTGGAGTATCCCATCTGCAAAACTCAAAATCAGGCACAAACAAATCACTCATTAGGAAATATTTGAAATGCATCAAAGTCAAATTTTTCCTTATTGTGTAAATTGCATTTTGATTTTTAAAATATATATGACTCAATGTTTGTAAAATTTACAGTAATGACTAAACTGAAAGCCAGAATTCTTTTTATTTTTTTCCACAATGATAAAACAGACGAAAAATAACTTAAGATAATTTGTAGTAAAAATGAATTTTTGATATATCTGTCCTCACGGTGGATTAAACATGTATCAAGCCCTATGTATTTACTGATGCTGCAGAAGTAATTTGAAACTACAAAAAATATTATTTTAGGATTTCTTCAACATCATAAGTAAATACATATAGAGTGATACATTAATGATCAACTTAAGTACTGAATCCATAAAATTAATGTTTCATTTGAAAAATATTTACGTTACTTGCACTAAGTTTTACCATTGTAAAATGCCCAAAGAAACAGGCTTTCTGTTTATACAAATATTAGTACAACATTACAGTAAATATTAACACACATTGATTCAGGTCAAATAAGCTTTATTTTGGGACAATGAACCATAAAAGTGCATATAATAAAGTTTATAATACATTAAATAGACCTCGTTAAACATAATGAGATTCCATACCAGTTAAAACATATCAAACATAATAACATTCCATACCAGTTAAAATATCATGAGATATAAGGTGCATCCTATTTATGATGTAAGATGAGACCCTACTACTGCAATCAACACATTGATTCATATTTTTACTATTAACAATAAATAAATCTGCATTTTCTCCTGCCATGTACGCACGATATATCAATGGATTTTTGTTTTAGACTAATTTTTGTGACATAAGTGCACTATTCAAAATATCAATTCAGAACCATTCAGAGGTGTAAAACAATTGCTTGAGAGAATAAAAAAGGGGTAAGAAAAATGATCGAAAATAAGATAGGAGCAATATTTGAAAATTACAACACTATGACCAAATGGTTTCTGAAGATGTTCCCTACATGCAGGAGATAAAGATACAATTAAACCAAATTTTAAAAGCCTTCAGGCAGGTGAAATATGAAATTTTGAAAATGTTTTGAGAAAAAAAAACATAATGATCAGTTATGTTTACATAGGTGCAATAAAACTATTGCATTTGTCTTTACAGCATCTTCAGTAGCAGGCAAAGGAGACATTGAGCAAGAAGACAGGGAAGAAGCTGGCCACTGTGTTTCGGTGGTGAAACTTCTGACACCAATGGACACAGTGGCACGGATGGTGACGGGACTGGAACAGAGGCCACCATCTCATCATCTTTGGAGGCCTGCACAAGTGACCAGTCCCAAGTGGTGGTGGACCCTACCTGAACTGTGCCAACACCATCATTGTCCACCACCCAGAGACACATGTCCACCCTCCCTCTTTCTCTTCTCTACACCAGTTGGCTAAACCCGCCCCCCTAAAAGGGCTGGGGTATCCTTTGCCACAGGCACCTCACCCCCTGTCCCTATAGCCCTAGCTGTGCTGAGTGAGGATGCTATGACCTCTTACGCATCCAGGAACTTTGCTGTCAAATGCAACAAATGGTTGCATGTCTGGATGCTATTCACAGCTCAATGTCTGGCGTGCAGAGATTGCTTGCAAAAATAGCAACCTCTTAACTTACTGAAGCCTCCCAACCAGCCCAACCTTCTGCCCCAATTGAGGTACCTTCCTCAACCCCTGAGGTCTCTTCCTCAACCCCAATCCAAACTCCCACCCCGATCCCAAGCACACTCACTTCTTTGCAGGAACCCATTACAACAGACACAAGCACCATAATCACTCACACACATAAACACAAACACACAAAGAAACACACAAACAACATGCACACGCTATTCAGACTACACCCACAGGCACCACAGCATAACACCCACAACCACCCATACACCCACAACCCCCACCACACCCACAACCACCACCACACCCACCACAACCACCACCACAACCACAACCACCAGCACACCGACAAGAACCACAACAACCACCACACCCACAAACACCACACAACCACCATACCCACAACTACCACCACACCCACAACCACCACAACCACACCAACCACCAGAACAACACACTCATCAAAAGCAACACACTCACACAAAAGTACAGCTACATACAAAAGACCCCCAACCAAAAGCAAATGCACACACTCACCAGAATATCAAACACCAGACAAAAAACACCCATCCAAACATACACAACAAACACCAGACCCACATGCCCCTGCCAAACATACAAACGCAACCACATCACCCACTCCAGCTCCCTCTACCTCCAAAACCCAATCCTATCCCACCCCTCCTACCCTTTCTCCTCCTTCCGATTTTTTTATGCTATCAGTCCTGACACCTTCCAAACCTAAACCCACCCCTCCCAAGAAAAAGCATTGAGGTGCCTGCTCTGTGCCCAATAGACGCCTACCCTGTGGACTATGTTTAGGAGGCAAGTTATGGGCAAAAAAAGCCACAGGCTGTCATTGTAGGAAATGCGTGTGTTCTTATTTATTTTTGTTCGAATAAAAGTTAATAAGAGAAGTATCTCATTTATTAATAAAATGATTTAATTTTACAAAGTTTGTCCTACCATTATTATTCATTTACAATTTATTGGTTATTGAATTTGTTAATGATGAAAATGTGAAATACATATTTTTACTTACTGTTATGACAGAAAATACAAATGCTTTTTAAATGGCATATTTGTAAAGTCCAAATATTAGTTATAAAAATGAGTAATGGACATTAAAATTTTGATGCAAGCATTCATCATGATAACGGACACTTACACTAAAAAAAATTACATTTTTAAGTGTTAATACAGGATGGTTTATTTTAACTTAATAAGTGAAAACAAATAAACATATATGCATTACACCTTAAAAAACGAAAATTAAAATGTACTAAAATGCAAAAAATGCAAAAAATGCACTAGCCATGAGGAAATGTTACATTAATAAATAAATTAAATGATTTACGTTTAGAAATAACATTGATTTTACATTTATTTAAAAAAAAAGTTTTACCTTGTCCAGTGCATTTACTAAATTATATTACATTTAAATTATTCAAAACGTATAATGCAAATGTTTATCATTTGATAGTTTACGAAAACTAATTAAACACACCTGTATGAACACATTATGAATTTTCATTAATGTCACATTGTATGTAAGTGTCCATTATCATGAAGAAAGTTTGCACCAAATTATTTAATAAATAAAAATATTTAATACAGGTGTTACTTTAAATTTCTTAAACGACAACCATTACACACATGTGCATTACACATTAGAAAATAAATTGCTTGTAAGAGAAAGTTAAATATGCATGAGTCCAGAGCAAATGTACACAGACAATTCAAAAGAAAACAAGTAAAAAAGAAGCTTACCTTCGATTCATACAGCGACAGGGTTGATTTGCTTTGTGGTCAAGTAGCAGCAGTAAAGGAAGGATTTGGATGATCGGGTTCATGGTGGAAAAGGAAGTGGAAAAAGAAAAAAGGTATGTTTCTACCTTATATACCTTTGAAACCGCCAACTCAGGTGTGGAGGTTTAACTGCCACAATTACGTCAGCGGGAAGGCACATCATGATTGGCCCAGTGGAAATATTGGTTGTACTCCGTCTGACAGCTGCTTTTGCATACGGTGCCATCGATGTGCGAGGAAAAATATGGCGCAATCACCGGGCCGCAGATGGACTATCAACCATAGACCCGCCAACATCTAAATAGAGCAGGCTGACCCCTAGAAGGCTGAGAAACTGAGGGAAAGGTGATGGCGGGACCAAACTCTAAATAAGGCCCTGAGTCTTGGGACCAGTTATGAGTGGGCTCGTGTTTTCCAAGCCCTGCACAAGCTCATGATTGCACAGGGTTTGGAGTTCTGGGATCTGTGGTATTTATCATACCCGGTAATTAACAAGTCCCTTACATACCTCACTCTTCGTTAAACTTCGGCAGGTCAAACCTGTCAGATTCAATAGAGGAAAGAAGCACAGCAATTACTGTAAAGTGGATTTTGGTGCACTAATCATCCAACTCTGAATGGTATTCCCTAAAAACCCAGAATAGGTCCTGTTTATCACACCTGACTTATAAACCCTGCAGTCAGTCTTCACATATAGTAATATCTTACTGCTTTGAAGTTATCTCCATCCACCACTGTCTTGAATCCACTACAAATTCGTACCATTACGTTGAGCAAGAAATTCCTGTGATTTTAATTTCGTTTAGTTATTTTAAATATCATGATTAGTATCTTTTGCAGTTAAGTGAGTGCACGCTTATCTAATGTGAGGTCTTGTCCCTTGCTGATGGTGTGGGAGGTTCTAGATTGGAATTTGAGGGCTAGTTTGTGTGGAGTTGACAGTTGGGACCAATCATTCATCAAGAGCAGCCGGCATCAGCAATGGCTCACTTTTGAAGATTTTGGGGTCGATTCCGATCTCGGCCGGAAGCGCACCTAACAGTATTCGTCCGGAAAAAAACCAAGCTGAACGCGTGTTTCCCGACCGATTTGAACAGTCGTCCGAAAGAGCAAGTACGATGCGCATAACAGCACAGATTCCGAGCGAGCCGTACTTACCCATTTCAGCTCATGTTCCCCGCCCGAGCCGGATCCGTAAACGCTGAATCGAGTCGCACGGAAGCAAATATACAGCACCTTCCGGCCGGACTAGTATGATGCGCCTTCCGTACGCGCCGAACCCGTCGCTACGTCCGGCACGTCAGAGCATCCGGGAGAGCTGTACATAAGCTCCGATTCGCGTCACAAGACGACCCACGGCGACGAGACGAACAAGCCAGCGACGAGTACGAGTCGAAGCCACGAGAAACCCGAACGAGACGAACCAACCATGAATCCCATCGCGCAGGTCCTACCAATACTCTACATCTATTACCGGGACCGGTACGGACGCGTATGGCGCAGACGGTAAGTCAAACACCCACAACACAAACAAACGACACGTACCCGAAATATGTCACACACACATAGGGATGCAGAAATGACGTACACTAGCAACAGCAGAACCATAGGGGCGGGATGGCTATCACCAATGCCATACACACCCATAGGGGGATGGATGCCTACCACTAACACCACCCCTACTCATGGGGGCCTGGATGCCTGTCACTACTACCATCCCCACTCATAGGGGGATGGATGCCTACCACTAACACCACCCCTACTCATGGGGGCCTGGATGCCTGCCACTACCACCACCCCTACTCATGGGGGCCTGGATGCCTGTCACCACTACCATCCCCACTCATAGGGGGATGGATGCCCACCACTAACACCACCCCTACTCATGGGGGCCTGGATGCCTGTCACTACTACCATCCCCACTCATAGGGGGATGGATGCCTACCACTAACACCACCCCTACTCATGGGGGCCTGGATGCCTGTCACTACTACCATCCCCACTCATAGGGGGATGGATGCCTACCACTACCACCACCCTACTCATGGGGGCCTGGATGCCTGTCACCACTACCATCCCCACTCATAGGGGGATGGATGCCTACCACTACCACCACCCCTACTCATGGGGGGCTGGATGCCTGTCACTACTACCATCCCCACTCATAGGGGGCTGGATGCCTGCCACTACCACCACCTCTACTCATGGGGGCCTGGATGCCTGTCACCACTACCATCCCCACTCATAGGGGGATGGATGCCCACCACTAACACCACCCCTACTCATGGGGGCCTGGATGCCTGTCACTACTACCATCCCCACTCATAGGGGGATGGATGCCTACCACTAACACCACCCCTACTCATGGGGGCCTGGATGCCTGCCACTACCACCACCCCTACTCATGGGGGCCTGGATGCCTGTCACCACTACCATCCCCACTCATAGGGGGATGGATGCCTACCACTAACACCACCCCTACTCATGGGGGCCTGGATGCCTACCACTAACACCACCCCTCCTCATGGGGGCCTGGATGCCTGCCACTACCACCACCCCTACTCATGGGGGCCTGGATGCCTGTCACCACTACCATCCCCACTCATAGGGGGATGGATGCCCACCACTAACACCACCCCTACTCATGGGGGCCTGGATGCCTGTCACTACTACCATCCCCACTCATAGGGGGATGGATGCCTGCCACTACCACCACCCCTACTCAGGGGGGCCTGGATGCCTGTCACTACTACCATCCCCACTCATAGAGGGATGGATGCCTACAACTAACACCACCCCTACTCATGGGGGCCTGGATGCCTGCCAATACCACCACCCCTACTCATGGGGGCCTGGATGGCTGTCACCACTACCATCCCCACTCATAGGGGGATGGATGCCCACCACTAACACCACCCCTACTCATGGGGGCCTGGATGCCTGTCACCACTACCATCCCCACTCATAGGGGGATGGATGCCCACCACTAACACCACCCCTACTCATGGGGGCCTGGATGCCTGCCACTACCACCACCCCTACTCATGGGGGCCTGGATGCCTGTCACCACTACCATCCCCACTCATAGGGGGATGGATGCCCACCACTAACACCACCCCTACTCATGGGTGCTGGATGGCTACCACCCACACCACCCCTACTCATGGGACGGGTAATGCATGACACAACCAGCATACTCCAACATAAGGAATGTCTGAAAAATACATCCCCCCAACACCATGACAAGCGTGTGTAGTCTGTGTCAAATGCCTACAACACTGAACATGATATTGAACATACAATGTGACCCCCTATCACATGTGTCACACATAAATGTGTGTGGCCTCCACAATGAAGCAGACCATGACCACTGTGGCAATGGGGTCTAACACCTCATCATCACAGTGACCAAAAGGTAAGTGTGGGGTCCATACCTGAAGCACATTTTGAACATTGTGGCAATGGGGTCTAAACCCCCATCATCACAGTGACCAAAATGTAAGTGTGGGGTCCATACCTGAAGCACATTTTGAACATTGTGGCAATGGGGTCTAAACCCCCATCACCACAGTGACCAAAATGTAAGTGTGGGGTCCATAGCTGAAGCACATTTTGAACATTGTGGCAATGGGGTCTAAACCCCCATCATCACAGTGACCAAAATGTAAGTGTGGGGTCCATACCTGAAGCACATTTTGAACATTGTGGCAATGGGGTCTAAACCCCCATCATCACAGTGACCAAAATGTAAGTGTGGGGTCCATACCTGAAGCACAGTTTGAACATTGTGGCAATGGGGTCTAAACCCCCATCACCACAGTGACCAAAATGTAAGTGTGGGGTCCATACCTGAAGCACAGTTTGAACATTGTGGCAATGGGGTCTAAACCCCCATCACCACAGTGACCAAAATGTAAGTGTGGGGTCCATACCTGAAGCACATTGTGAACATTGTGGCAATGGGGTCTAAACCCCCATCATCACAGTGACCAAAATGTAAGTGTGGGGTCCATACCTGAAGCACATTTTGGACATTGTGGCAATGGGGTCTAAACCCCCATCACCACAGTGACCAAAATGTAAGTGTGGGGTCCATTCCTGAAGCACATTTTGAACATTATGGCAATGGGGTCTAAAACCCCATCATCACAATGAGCAAAATGTAAGTGTTGTCATGGGAAAAGCTGCAAATGCCAAACAGCATGGATGATTCCTGGTCACAGAACAACAAACACATCTGTGGCATAGTAGTGCTTGTGTCCCATAGCAACATAGATTGGGTGAGGCAAACAGTGCAGTGCAAATAAGACATACCTTTGGCCATGTGCAGACAAACATCACCATGGGGGCTGACATTGTCAACATTCATCAATAACACAATGACAGAAGTGACCATCATAATGCAGACCCATATATCTGCACCAATGGACACACAAATGTAGATATCCTGTGGAGACTGTAGATGTGAGGTGAACAAATACCATACCATGGCAGCAATGAGACTTACAAACCATGATCATTGTGCTGACTGATGACCTAGGAGTCCCAGGGACAGCAGGGGAAAGCCACCAAACAACATACAGCCAATGGCACACTAAAGATATGCCAATGCAGTGGTGCAGATGCACAAACACAAACAGGCAGCCTCACACTGCATATCAAACACAACAGGTGATGGGGGGGGTGTGCCAGTGTCCCCAGGCAACCACACAACACATGAGGAGGCCTGAATCCCAATTACACAGATGTGTATACAGTGCCACACAAAAGTAACTCATGGATCGGATTCCCCTATGTGGGCAATCAGGCATTGTTAGATGAGAGGAAGCCCAAATTACACATGTCCCACAAGCTTGTAGGAACAGCAACTAACACAGCAAGAGACAGACCCACCACAGCACTACCCCCAGGGACCCCACATTGTGGTGACCCTGGCCTGCATGATAATCCCACTGTGATGACAAAGCTAGATGTCGTTCACACTGTGAACCACAGTCATGTGTCCTGAGCAACAAACTACCATCACACCTACACAAGCACAAATCAATCAGCACGGCCTGTCAGCCAAGGCCAACATGGAGGTAGGGGTCTAGCCGTGCAACAACTCTCATTTGCACACACTCAACACCACCCACCTTGATCTCCACCAATGTGCAGCAGTGAAGCTCACATGAACTGGTGACATTGCACATGCACCCATGACAATCCCAGGGGTGGTGGTGGGAACTAAGGTGCAGAAACCCATCACACATGGCCAGTCAACAAGACTCCTGAATGTCTGACACACTGCACAGTACGCTGTACATGGGCATGACGTCAAATCCACACCAACCAATGGGATCCCGGCCACAGTCACACACCAATGAAGAAGCCAAGGTCACCCACAAAGAACACACATAGACAACTTCCAACATTGCAGCTCTGACCCTGAGGAGTGGCAGCAGTCACACACACAACGTGTCACAATCACTGAAAGCTAACACAAACTGTAAATTACATGACTTGTGTAACCAACAAGTGCCAAGGGGAATCGTGACTGTGTCTCATCTGCGTTTGCCCACAAACTCAGCCCTGACAGCAAACACACCTATGGATGACACCCTGATGACCAGTAATGTGCCATGCACCCACATCCCAGAGAACCCAGGGCGAAGATTTTGGGGGAACATAAGTCAACTCAGCAAGCATCACAAACAGGAACATCACTAGGGATCCCAGCCTGCGTAGCAAAATGGAAGTGAACACACACAGACATGCTCACACAACACACACCTTGGGCTCAGGCAATGTCACGGAATTACACACTGCCATGAGGGGACTCCACTCCTGTGTAAGGAAAGCTGTGCCATAGGTTGTCTCTGCAGGGCTCTATCATGTCAGCAGAACACTTGGTCACTCAGTCAACAATTAGCACAAAATGAAGGCTCTCGTCCCATCAGCCTGGTAATGGGAGTGTCACCGAAATCATCAGCACAGATCCAACACACATGTATAGCAAGATGCACTGATAACACAGATGAGTCCTTCCCCATTGATGTCCAAACTTGCATGTCCAGTGGAGATGGTCACACAGTCAGGCAAATAGACAAATTGAACAATGGCAAGCACAACTGATGTGCAGGGGTGTAAGCCACAGATGTGATATTGCAAATAAATGTAGGAAATCCCATTGGCAAATATTGAAAACATGACACCCTCATATTGCTGCAAAGGATGACATGGCTACACACCAGGATAGGACACATTCCCCCTGGACCACATGGGGTCCTGCACAGTAACACTTCATTTTCCTGATATCAAAAATCACCATCACTGCAGCAAGGGCATGGTTAGCATCATCAACATCATGTACATCTGAAGCAAAACCACTAGTGAACAGAAAGTAGCTTTATTCAGCATATGTGTGTGTAAAATAGAAAGTCCTGAAAAAAGACAAAGGCCAATGGCCAGTCCATCAGTAAAGTCCGAACAGGGTGACAGTGGCAGATGTCACCCTTTGCTTGCCTGCACTGCAACGGACCAGGGACATTCCCCTCGGAGGGGCATACGGGGGGCAGGCCAGGCACCGCAGGGACAGGATCAGGGCTCACCAGAAGGAGGCAGGGAAGGGGTGGCTGGTGCTGGAGGGTCACTGACAACTGCAGTGTAGGTGTCTGACATGGTGTGTGCCGGCACAACTGGGGGGCATGAGTCAGATGGTGTGGGTGCCGGCACGACTGCAGTGGGCTGGCCAGATGCAGTGGACAGGTTCCCCACTGCAGTGCCCAAGTCAGATGGGGTGGTAGTGGACTCCACTGCAGTGCCTATCTCCAGGGGAGTAGAATGGGGTTCAGGTAAGGTGGGCAGGACAGAGGGGGAGGACACGGTCTCCACACTAGTGGCACAAACATGTGCAGCGGGGGTGTGGGGCTGGAAGAGCAAGTGGTAGGGGGAGAAGGCCGGATCATTTTGGGGATGGTGTATCTGTGGGTGGGGGAACCTGGGGCAGGGTGTGGTGGGGGAACCTGTGTTGTGTGGGCCTGAGGGATGGAGGAAGGAGACTGTGTGATTGATCTGCAGGGCGGTGGCGGGGTCTTGCTCTTCTAGGACCGGGGGGACTTGCGGGTGGGGGCCTCAGTTTGTCTGTGCCTGGGGGAGGGTGTCCGGGGGTGAGGGGCACTCCCCTCTGTGTGGGTGGACTTCCTCTTCCCCCTGTATGCTGGATCAGCTGGATCGGAGGGGAAGAGGCCGAGGTCACAGAGGAAGAGCTGCTTTTTAGGTGGGGTTGCAGGTGAGGCAAGGGAAGGGGTCTTGGAGGGAGAGGATTTGGAGGACTGCGGAGTGACTGTGGATGCCTGTGTGTGTGTCTGTTCCCCATCCCCTGTGGGTGTGGTATCAGTCCCCTGAGGATGCTTGCGTGCACGTTTTGCCTTTGTTTTGGGTGTTTCTGTGCTGCTCGTGTCTGTGTGTTTGGGTGATTGTGCAGGTGTGCATGTGCTTGGGACAGGTAGGGTGCCAGGAAGTGTGGATGGGGCAGAGGTAGGAGGGGTGAGGGACTGTTGGAGGAGGGACACTGCTGCCGTCAGGGAGGAGTCCATGGACTTATTGCTCCTCTGAAGGCAGACATGCCCGATGAGATGCCCTCCATGAACGACACCAGCTGTGACAACAGAGTGGTGTGTGCATGGAGGACACTCAGCATTGCTGTCTGCCCTACATGGAGCTGGCGAAGTAAGTACACAGACTCCTCACTCAGGGCAGCAGGGGACACAGGGGCAGGTGGTGCGGTGCCTGGCATGAAGGAGACACGCTCCCGAACACGGGAGCCTCCACGGACCTCTGGAATGGGAGCCAATGGGAGGGCGTGGTGGTCGTGGTGGCGGGGCCAGCCACACTAGCTGGGGTGTGGTGGCTGCTGACACCTGCCTCCACAAGGGAGTCATCCTCCGAGCTGCTGTGGTCCTCAGCTGAGGTGGATGGTGCTGAGGACTCCTCGGTGTGGCTCCCCTCGCCCTCCGTGCCACTGGGTCCCTCCGACCACTCATCGGCTGCTGACCCAGTCTGGCTCTGCAGCTCCTCCTGGTCCGTGGAGCTGTCCCCTCCTGTGGCCGTGGATGTATCTGCAAACAATTAGGGAAACAGACAAACATCAGTCACCTGCACTGACCGCACACACCACAGTAAGTACAGCACATTACAGAGCAAGCCCTGGCATCCTTAGTTGAACATTGCCAAAAGTGCTCACACAGATTAGGAGAAGCCAATTGTCAGTCTGATGGTCAACCATGGCACTCACACCCCTCCTGGCCTTGCACCCATCTGTCTGGTGCCTGTCGGATGGTAATACCCCTGTGTGGACACATGCACCACCTACACAGTTGTTGGACATTGCAGAGAACACAGTGAAGTATGTGAACATGCACACATCACATCTCTTGCCACTGAGTCAGTACAGGTGTCCGGATAAAGGGATGGCCAGAGTCTAATTTGAAATGCATGTGATGCATACCAGCACCAGACACCATGATGCACCCATGTCCGGATAGTCAATGCCACAATGGGGTGCATGTTGCACGTCACTCCCCTGCAGGATCACTCTTGGGAAGTTTAATGCCATGGCACAGGCATGCCTGCAAAGTCATACATCACTGTCTCCAGTCACATGGGCAGGGCAGCCAGCCAACAACAGTCTGCACTGTGTCACAATCCTAGGTCATGGGGAATGCAAGTTCTGTAGCTGACAAGTGCACATGTCCATCCCCCACAAACCACATCATCTGAACTCTTATTTGTCCACGTCATAGCAATTGGACATATGGGAGACATGAAACACAACTCTCTGAACCTGAGCACCTCACAGTCTGCTGTGAATGAAAAACAGCTGCCTGAACTTCACCGTCGCATACACCAGTCTGCACAGTCAAGTGATCAAACACCTATATGTCACACAAGTATCGTCTCTCATGGTCACATCTCAGATGGCATGCTGAGCCCTAACCGATAAACACCCCAGTAGTCCTGACAACGAAGCCCCAGTACAATGACACAGAGGCAGACACCTGAGGGTACATTTCACTGAGCACAATGTGTCAGCTGATACACGGGAGTGGGAGTACAGAGTGTATTGTATGCCCTGGAGTAGGCATGACTGTCCTGCTCCACGTGAAAGAGGGATGAGCCCTGGACAGTAGGCAGGTGGCTAAGCATGTGTGACACACTTGATATACATACTCCTGAGGCCCAAACATTGTTCCCACCCGCAGCATGGGGGTGTGCCAAATACCCCAGGCACATGTGGTGAGTCAGATCAGCAATTGGACCACATATCAAAGTTACACGCAGATTACATGTCAGAACTCAGGCATTGTGTAAGAAATTGACCCACCCATGAAGCCCACCACAAAGTTACGGGAACAAATGCTGTCCCCCACCTTGAGCTAAGCAAAATGCAAGGACACAGTACCCAAGTGACACAATTTCCTGACTGTAAGGGCCACACCTGGGTATCAGATGAGGAGTGGGCACGTCACAATTGAGGGACATGGGTCCTGGACCACAAGACTGATGTGCTGTGAAAGTTTAACCAGGCCAGAGGAGGGCACATAGTATGTCAGACAAAGTTCACAGTGCAGTCATGGACTCACCCCCTCCTTGCTGCTGTCTGGCCTTCAGCTGCCCATCCAGGTCAGGGAAGACCACCGCCAGGATCCTGAGCATGTGGGGGTCAGGGTCCGGTGTCCGCCCCTCCTGCGAGGAGGCGACAGCTTCAGCTGGACCCTTGCGATCCTCACGGGTCCAGCCCCGAAGGTCCTGCCACCTCTTCTGGCAGTTGCGGATCCGGCGCTTGTAGTCCCCACGGATCTTACTGCCCGGGCGATGGTCAGCCAGATTTCCTGCTTCTGGTGGGCATCAACCTGTGAGGATGACAAAGTGAAAAGGCCATTACTACACATGCAACATATCCGTGCATCACACAGTTGGATATACATGTCTCAATCACAGGGGCATATGATGTACACAGGCAGTGCAACTATGGCTATGAACAGTTTGCCAGCAGTTACTAAATGGTATCATTGCCTGGGAAGTAAAAACTTGTTGGAATGCACTGTTACTGCACTATACCTGTTCAGTGCATGTAACTACACACTTTGGGGGGTGAGAACTACTCAGTGAGCATGCTAGCCAGTGGTGTGCACACCGTAAGTCTTGCTAGTCAGACAACATGCACATTTAGTAAGGCAGTGGACAGCACACTCACCTGCTTCCCTGGTTTCCCATACAGCTTGCTGTACTGTGGAAGGAGGCTGTCCAGCAGGGCCTGGTTCTCCTCAGTGCTGAAGGCTGGGGCTCTCTCCACAGTACGTGCCATTGCAGTAGCCAGAGGATGCAGAGACAGCAGCAGTGTTGGTGGCAGATGTCGTCCTGGAGCATGTAGTGCAGGCAAGTGAGCTCTCAGGGGAACAGCCAGCATTATATGTGTGCTGCAGAGGCAGATACTGTCCCATGTGTCCAAAGTGATAGGTCCAAGTCGTTTGCATCTTCTGAATCTGGCCAATCCATGGAATTGCACCACTTATACACGCCCACAGCATCCTTCAAAAGTTCAACTTCATGACACCCATGAATTTGCAACATTGTTGTGGCTGGCCAACTGAATTCACTGCATCAGACTCGTTAAGGCTTCGAAACGTGTCCGTTGCCATGCCAGGCCCTAGCCAATGCGTGCGCACCGATCGGTCCATTGCTGTACAACGCGTACCCGCTCACATCATATGCAATGGCCAATGAGTGCACACCGATCGGTCAATTGCTGTACAACGCGTACCCGCTCACATCATATGCAATGGCTAATGCGTGCGCACCGATCGGTCCATTGCTGTACAACGCGTACCCGCTCTCATCATATGCAATGGCCAATGCGTGCGCACCGATCGGTCCATTGCTGTACAACGCGTACCCGCTCACATCATATGCAATGGCCAATGCGTGCGCACCGATCGGTCCATTGCTGTACAACGCGTACCCGCTCACATTATATGCAATGGCCAATGCGTGCGCACCGATCGGTCCATTGCTGTACAACGCGTACCCGCTCACATCATATGCAATGGCCAATGCGTGCGCACCGATCGGTCCATTGCTGTACAACGCGTACCCGCTCACATCATATGCAATGGCCAATGGGTGCGCACCGATCGGTCCATTGCTGTACAATGCGTACCCGCTCACATCATATGCAATGGCCAATGCGTGCGCACCGATCGGTCCATTGCTGTCAACGCGTACCCGCTCACATCATATGCAATGGCCAATGCGTGCGCACCGATCGGTCCATTGCTGTACAACGCGTACCCGCTCACGTTATATGCAATGGCCAATGTGTGCGCACCGATCGGTCCATTGCTGTACAACGCATACCCGCTCACATCATGTGCAATGGCCAATGCGTGCGCACCGATTGGTCCATTGCTGTACAACGCGTACCCGCTCAAATCATGTGCAATGGCCAATGCGTGCGCACCGATCAGTCCATTGCTGTACAACGCATGCCCACTCACATTATATGCAATGGCCAATGCGTGCGCACTGATCGGTCCATTGCTGTACAATGCGTAGCCGCTCACATCATATGCAATGGCCAATGCGTGCGCACCAATCGGCCCATTGCTGTACAACGCGTACCCGCTCACATTATATGCAATGGCCAATGCGTGCGCACCGATCGGTCCATTGCTGTACAACGCGTACCCGCTCACATCATATGCAATGGCCAATGCGTGCGCACCGATCGGCCCATTGCTGTACAACGCGTCCCTGTACAAGTCACTCGCATATGTCACCATGCTTGTCACTGGTGAACGTATGCCAGCCACATTTACTTGCCAGGGACTCAGGGGCACACATACAACACCACAGCCTGTCCACACTGTATCCTAAGGCATGTAAGGCTGCATTACCTTTTCTGTGTATGGGGGTCAACATGTGGTTTTTTGGGTGGCACTTGGGGGCAGCCACTCCCAGGCTGTGCACGTGTTCATGGGGACAGAATCCTTTGTGTGCTGTGCACATGACCACTGTGATGTGCAACTGTTCATTTCAGTGCATGTGGCATGGTCACATTTCCAGGTTGTGTATGTGTATGTCATGTCACATACCCCCTGAGTCCCATGTGGGAAGGTATGTACATCACAGGGTGACCCATTGCCACAATAGTGATGGCCCTCCACAGTCTGCGTGCATTTTGTGTTTACAATGTCTCTGATTCCATGTGCACAATGGGAGACAGTCTCCACATCCTCGTTGTTTGTGCATGGACTTTGATGTTGTGCGTGTGTGTGTGTCACAGACGTCCATGTCTGTCCTGCAGAGGCACAAGGGACCACTACCTGTGGGGGTCATGGTTGTTTTGCTGTGGTGTATTCATGATACGCCATGTCATGCCAGTGTCCATGTGGCAATACAGGGTCCCTGGGTATCTACCTGTCGCTGAGCTGTGATGCCTGGGGCACATCTGTCCTCACATGTCACTGTGGTGTGTGTTTGGAACGTGACAGCAGTACATGGGTACTGTGACACAGCCTAATGATATCCCATAGCACAACCTGGAACTTGTTGTCAACACATGTAGAACTGTGATGTTAGATGTTGGCCATGTAGGTGCCATACATGTCCTTACAGAACGGCACACACATCAGGTACTTGTGTCTCGTAATGATGTATCATGTGATATTGAGTGTGGTCTATGCCACATATGTGGGGTGACTGACAATCTTTCTTTCTTCACCTCTGCACTGCAGGGCACCAGCTGTCCATAGACCATTCCCTGACCTTGCAACGATGGTTGAACGTGACTGCATCCGACGGTACCGCTTCAACAGGCCGCTGATTGAGGAATTGGCGGTGCGGTTGGCCCCACATTTGGAACCTGGCCGGCCATACCCTACAGCACTGACCCCCAAGGTGAAGGTGATGGCAGCCCTACACTTCTTTGCCACCGGTACCTTTCAACACACTGTGGCGTCTGCTGGTGGGATGTCACAGACCATGTTCAGCCGTGTGCTACGCGATGTTTTGGAGGCAATGTTGAGATACCTGAACCAGTACATCTATTTCCCTAAACGTCAACAACTCACTGACGTCAAGAGTGACTTCTATGCCCTGGGGAGGATGCCGCATGTCATTGGCTCCATTGATGGGACACATGTGGCTTTGGTACCACCACAGGCACATGAGCAGGCATACAGGAACAGGAAACATTACCATTCGGTCAATGCTCTGGTGGTATGTCTTGCAGATATGAGCATCTCACACGTGTGTGCCCGTTTCCCCGGTTCTGCACACGATACCTACGTGATGAGGAGTAGTCGCATCCTGAGGATGATGTCACAGATGCAGAACCAGCGTGCCTGGCTTGTCGGTGTGTACTGACTTTGTACCATTGTGTGTGTTCTGCAATGTTGTATTCCATCCTCTTTTCCAACTCAGCTAATGTGCAATTGTCTGTATGTAGGTGACTCGGGATACCCCAACATGCCGTGGTTGCTGACACCCCTCAGGAACCCTGTGACACCAGCCCAGATGCGCTACAATGAGGCACATGGTCGGACCAGGAGAGTGATCGAGCGGACATTTGGTCTCCTGAAGAGCCGCTTTCGCTGCCTAGACAAGACAGGATGGGGCCCTCCCATATGCCCCAGCAAAGGTGTGCAAGATTGTCATCGTCTGCTGCATGCTACACAACCTGGCAGTGCGGAAGGAGTTGCCTCTCATCCTGGATGACGATGACCAACATCCGCCACCTGTGGAGGATCCTGGCCTGGGCCACGATGCCAGTGATGATGATGATGTTGAGGGTGATGTCCGCACACAGCTCATCACCAACTTCTTCAGCTGAATGTGAGTATCCAGAGATGTCATGTCAATGATGTGAGTTTGCGTGATATGTGTTGGTGGTGCTCTGGTGCTGTTTGAGTGTGGCCATGTGCTACTTGACTGGAAGCGTGCAGCGATGTGTCCTTACAGGTAGTCTGTACTCACCAACAGTGTTGACATGCTAACTTGGTTTTCTGTAAGTATCTTGTGACATGTATTGGGCATGAGTATTGCAGTTCTGTCTTGTTCTTCAGTGCTTTTGACTGTGTGTCATGTCTGTCCTTCACAGGGTACTTTCAGAGTTGTTTGATCAACTGTGATCCCCCGACACCATGATTCAACTTCCAGGGTGGAAGCAGTCGTTTCCCTACAGGTGATGTGCCACACACCCCTGGACTTTATTTCTTCTACACTTGTTGACTGTGTGGCCACTGCCACGTAGGATTACCTTGCATCTGTAGTGGAAACAACATGTTGCAAATGTGTAATAAACCTGTGCTTCACTTTGGGATGTGCGTTGTCTGTGGTCACACATCTGACTGACATGTGTTTACTGCACCTGTGGGCTAGTTAACACAGACTCTGAATAGGTGTGGTGTCTGTGCATTCCACTGTATTTCCTGGCAACATCAGTGTAGGCGATGAGTCAGATGGCCCTGGTGTGTATGTGTTGTGTAGCCCTAGTGGTGTGTCTCCCTCATATGTGTCACGTCGCCATGACTCACATGACGGTGTTGAACTTGCTGTAGCAGTTAGCATGCACAGTGTCATTTAGCAGATCATCATCTCCATGACAGAAACCACGTTGGAATCACAACAGAGGCAAGTATGGTGTATTAGTGAGTTTATTTCCATACATGTGTGAGGATAGTGCACAGGATGGTGGGTGCTGTACATTGGGATTGGAATCCAAAGTTCCCAGATGAGTTGGAAGTCTTGGTAGCAGAAATGTCCTGAGTAAAGTCCACAGTCATCTGATACATTGGGCCAACTTAAGCTCCCCATGTCATGTGGGAGAGTTGGGTTGCATTCGACAGGGTGAACAGTTTGCACACAAAGGAGAATTTCCAGAACAGGTGTTGGGTTCCTGGGGGATGTACATGGCCATCGGCCTCTCAGTTTTCCTTCCTCGGACGACCCCTCTTCTTTTGGGGGGGACCCTCACATGCAGGCTGCTGCGGTGCAGAGGACTCTCCGCCAGAGTCATCCTCCCTCCCTGTGGCAGTTGCAGTTGTTGCAGCACCAGATGTTGTGGGCACACAGGGAGGTGTGGCCATGTTGGTGCTAATCTGGCAGAGGCATGTCAATATGTCCCTATGCACCGCTGTCAATTCTTGCAATGTGTCCCACTTGGACTCCATGCGAGACATGTGTGTCTCCACACGGGACATGTGTGAGTCCAAGCGGGCATGATGGGAAGCCTGCTGCTGTTGAATGTCCTTGAGGATCCCCACTACCTGGCTGACCTCTCCGGTGCTATTCTGGTACGCATCAGCAATGCGTACCAGTTGTGGGTCATCATGCAGTCCAGACCCCTCTGCAAACAGCGACCTATGTCTACCACCCCTCCCACCACCCCTGGCGACATGTGAGGGACCTGCGGTGGCACGCACAGGTGACCCTCGGCCCCCTTGGGGGTTGTTACTGGGGTTGTTGTCCGTTGCTCCACCGCGGGCCCGGGTCCCTGTGCTGTGTCATTGGTGGTCCTTGGTCTGTCCGTGTCAGCAGGGGTGGTCTGTGTGTTGGCAGTTGTTGGAGGAGTGGGTGCAGGGGGTGCAGATGTTGGTCCTGCTGGTGCTGCATGATGACTCACACCGGAGGGGCCAGGTAGGTCTTCGCCATCCGAGGAGGGCAGAGGCTGTTCCACACCAGTGAGCTCAGTGTCTCCCGGAGCCTGGGACAGGGACTCCTCATCGTCTGCTGCTGTGTCCCCATCATCACCTGTTTTTGGAAGAGACACACAATGTATGTTATGTTTCTACAGGCATCAATGGTTCACACACCTGACAGTTGTGACTGTACCTCGGGATGCGGGCCTGTACATTGCATTGTCCTAAGTTGTCACAGTCAGAGGTTGATATTGGTGTAGCACATTGTCCTGCCAACCTGAAGCTTTTCAATGTGAATGTTGAGGTGTGTGCATGGCCAGCATTGGTGGTATTTGGTGGACATCCGGCCCTCCTTCTCCCCCCAGCCCAGTTATCCCACCATGAAGCATGCCACCCTTGCAGTGTGTGCAGGTTGACTCTCAGGATGACAGTCAGTGGTGTCCTGCTGTTGGTTGGTGCCCAGTTCCCAGCAGGGGCTTGTGCTCCCCACAGCAGTACCCAGTGTCAGCCATCTTGTCAGTTGTTTTCCACTCCCTGTGATGTGAGCATGGTTCAGAGTGGTGTTGATGGGCCAATTGTGAGGGTGACCAATATCTGTGACTACAACTCCCATCATGCTATTGCCTACACCCCCTTCCCAGCAAGCCCATACTTCCTTCCTTTTGACTCTGCTTCCCTGTGGGGTAGTGTGCCTGTGCTGACAGGATGGCTGACAGTGTTGTCCTGGCGTTTGTTTGGCTACAAGTCCCAAGAGTGTCCCTGTGCTTCACACAGCATAACCCAGGGTGGTGGTTCTTTGTGGGATATTTAATTAGAGTGTGAGGCATTGCATTCTCCCAGGTGGGTTATGTGGAGTTTGTGTTAAGGGGGTGTGTAAGAAAAGCTGCTTGTAACTATGGTCAGAGCTGTCAGTCCTCCTTCCCACCCAGCCAGATATCCCACCATGGAACGTGCTTCCATTGCAGGGAGTGCAAGTTGGCTTTCAGGATGTCAGTCAGTGGTGTCCTGCTGTTGGTTGGTGCCTAGTTCCCAGCAGGGGCTTGTGCTCCCCACAGCAGTACCCAGTGTCAGCCATCTTGTCAGTTGTTTTCCACTCCCTGTGATGCGAGCATGGTTCAGAGTGGTGTTGATGGGCCAATTGTGAGGGTGACCAATATCTGTGACAACAACTCCCATCATGCTATTGCCTACACCCCCCTTCCCAGCATGCCCATACTTCCTTCCTTTTGACTCTGCTTCCCTGTGGGGTAGTGTGCCTGTGCTGACAGGATGGCTGACAGTGTTGTCCTGGCATTTGTTTGGCTACAAGTCCCAAGAGTGTCCCAGTGCTTCACACAGCATAACCCAGGGTGGTGGTTCTTTGTGGGATATTTAATTAGAGTGTGAGGCATTGCATTCTCCCAGGTGGGTTATGTGGAGTTTGTGTTAAGGGGGTGTGTAAGAAAAGCTGCTTGTAACTATGGTCAGAGCTGTCAGTCCTCCTTCCCACCCAGCCAGATATCCCACCATGGAACGTGCTTCCATTGCAGGGAGTGCAAGTTGGCTTTCAGGATGGCAGTCAGTGGTGTCCTGCTGTTGGTTGGTGCCCAGTTCCCAGCAGGGGCTTGTGCTCTCCACAGCAGTACCCAGTGTCAGCCATCTTGTCAGTTGTTTTCCACTCCCTGTGATGTGAGCATGGTTCACAGTGGTGTTGATGGGCCAATTGTGAGGGTGAACAATATCTGTGACTACAACTCCCATCATGCTATTGCCTACACCCCCTTCCCAGCATGCCCATACTTTCTTCCTTTTGACTCTGCTTCCCTGTGGGTAGTGTGCCTGTGCTGACAGGATGGCTGACAGTGTTGTCCTGGCGTTTGTTTGGCTACAAGTCCCAAGAGTGTCCCTGTGCTTCACACAGCATAACCCAGGGTGGTGGTTCTTTGTGGGATATTTAATTAGAGTGTGAGGCATTGCATTCTCCCAGGTGGGTTATGTGGAGTTTGTGTTAAGGGGGTGTGTAAGAAAAGCTGCTTGTAACTATGGTCAGAGCTGTCAGTCCTCCTTCCCACCCAGCCAGATATCCCACCATGGAACGTGCTTCCATTGCAGGGAGTGCAAGTTGGCTTTCAGGATGGCAGTCAGTGGTGTCCTGCTGTTGGTTGGTGCCCAGTTCCCAGCAGGGGCTTGTGCTCCCCACAGCAGTACCCAGTGTCAGCCATCTTGTCCCCCTGTGATGTGAGCATGGTTCAGAGTGGTGTTGATGGGCCAATTGTGAGGGTGACCAATATCTGTGACTACAACTCCCATCATGCTATTGCCTACACCCCCTTCCCAGCATGCCCATACTTCCTTCCTTTTGACTCTGCTTCCCTGTGGGGTAGTGTGCCTGTGCTGACAGGATGGCTGACAGTGTTGTCCTGGCGTTTGTTTGGCTACAAGTCCCAAGAGTGTCCCTGTGCTTCACACAGCATAACCCAGGGTGGGGGTTCTTTGTGGGATATTTAATTAGAGTGTGAGGCATTGCATTCTCCCAGGTGGGTTATGTGGAGTTTGTGTTAAGGGGGTGTGTAAGAAAAGCTGCTTGTAACTATGGTCAGAGCTGTCAGTCCTCCTTCCCACCCAGCCAGATATCCCACCATGGAACGTGCTTCCATTGCAGGGAGTGCAAGTTGGCTTTCAGGATGTCAGTCAGTGGTGTCCTGCTGTTGGTTGGTGCACAGTTCCCAGCAGGGGCTTGTGCTCCCCACAGCAGTACCCAGTGTCAGCCATCTTGTCAGTTGTTTTCCACTCCCTGTGATGTGAGCATGGTTCAGAGTGGTGTTGATGGGCCAATTGTGAGGGTGACCAATATCTGTGACTACAACTCCCATCATGCTATTGCCTACACCCCCTTCCCAGCATGCCCATACTTCCTTCCTTTTGAGTGGACTTCACTGTGTGTGAGTGTGACAGCATTGGCAAGATGGCTGACAGTGTGGTCCTGTTGTTTGTTGGTGCCCAGTTCCCAGCAGGGCCTTGTGCTCCCCACAGCTGAGGCCAGTGTCAGACATCTTTGAAGTGGCTTTTCACTCCCTGTGAGGTGTGCATGCTTCAGTGTGAGCTTGCTGGGCCATGTGAGTGGGGGATGTTGAGCTGTGACTACCACTCCCATCATGCTATTGCCTACACCCCCCTTCCCAGCATGCCCATACTTCCTTCCTTTTGAGTGGACTTCACTGTGTGTGAATGTGACAGCATTGGCAAGATAGCTGACAGTGTGGTCCTGTTGTTTGTTGGTGCCCAGTTCCCAGCAGGGCCTTGTGCTCCCCACAGCTGTGGCCAGTGTCAGACATCTTTGAAGTGGCTTTTCACTCCCTGTGAGGTGTGCATGCTTCAGTGTGAGCTTGCTGGGCCATGCGGGTGGGGGATGTTGAGCTGTGACTACCACTCCCATCATGCTATTGCCTACACCCCCCTTCCCAACATGCCCATACTTCCTTCCTTTTGACTCTGCTTCCCTGTGGGGTAGTGTGCCTGTGCTGACAGGATGGCTGACATTGTTGTCCTGGCGTTTGTTTGGCTACAAGTCCCAAATGTGTCCCTGTGCTTCACACGGCATAACCAAGTGTGGTTGTTCTTTGTGGGATATTTAATTAGAGTGTGAGGCATTGCATTCTCCCAGGTGAGTTGTGTGGAGTTTGTGTTAAGGGGGTGTATGAGAAAAGCTGCTGGTGACTATGGTCAGAGCTGTCAGTCCTCCTTCCCACCCAGCCAGATATCCCACCATGGAACGTGCTTCCATTGCAGGGAGTGCAAGTTGGCTTTCAGGATGGCAGTCAGTGGTGTCCTGCTGTTGGTTGTTGCACAGTTCCCAGCAGGGCCTTGTGCTCCCCACAGCAGTACCCAGTGTCAGCCATCTTGTCAGTTGTTTTCCACTCCCTGTGATGTGAGCATGGTTCAGAGTGGTGTTGATGGGCCAATTGTGAGGGTGACCAATATCTGTGACTACCACTCCCATCATGATATTGCCTACACCCCCTTCCCAGCATGCCCATACTTCCTTCCTTTTGAGTCGACTTCACTGTGTGTGAGTGTGACAGCAATGGCAAGATGGCTGACAGTGTGGTCCTGTTGTTTGTTGGTGCACAGTTCCCAGCAGGGCCTTGTGCTCCCCACAGCAGTACCCAGTGTCAGCCATCTTGTCAGTTCTTTTCCACTCCCTGTGATGTGAGCATGGTTCAGAGTGGTGTTGATGGGCCAATTGTGAGGGTGACCAATATCTGTGACTACAACTCCCATCATGCTATTGGCTACACTGACTTCACCAGCATAGACAGAATTCCTTCCTTTCAGTGAGCTTCCCTGTGAGGTGGTGTTCTAGTGGTGGCAAAATATCTGACTGTGTTTGTTGGTTAGATTTGTGCCACTGCCTTGCTGTATTTGTTGTTAGGTTTGTACATGTCATGACACAGTTACATATCACTATGAGATGGCATGTATTGTGTTTATCTAACTAACAGACACATCTTGGGGTGATTATCTTTTGGTTGCTGTGGATTTGCTAAGGGTGCATGGTTTGACTATCCCCTTGACAGTGATGTGTGTGTATTGTCACACAATATTGTGTATATTTGTTGTGTACTCACCAGGCTCTGGGATGTTTGATAGTCCATATACGCTCACTGGTGGTAGGATGGCCCGCACCTTCTCCTCCCAGGGCCTGAGGTATAGTGGTTTGGCAGGAGGGCCACTGCCGGTGTGCTGACTCAAGATGTAATCCTTCTTTAGTAGGTCCTTGACCCTCCTGCGCACATCATACCACCTGTTCTGGATGTCTTCCTTTGTGCGCAAACATGGTGATTGTGCGTTCACCCTGTCGACGATCCTCTCCCACATCTTGGTTTTCTGCGACATGGGGGTCTGTTGGACCAATGTACCAAACAACTGTGGCTCTACCCTGAGGATCTCATCTACCAGGACTTCCAATTCACTGTCTAGGAACTTTGGATTCTTCTTTGGAGGCATGGTGATGGGTGGTGGTGGTGATTGATGTGTGTGTGTGTGCAAGTGAGGGTGTGTGAGTGTAGGTTTTGCTGAGTGTATGTGAGGGTGCTATTTGTTGAGGTGCTAATGGTGTGTGGCTTGTGTGATGGATGAGCTGTGAGTGTGTCTGTGGTTGCTGTCTGATGGTGTTCTGTGCTGGCAGGTCAGTTGAATTTGCAAAGGATCATGGTAGGGATTTGTGGCCTTTATATGGGTGGAGTTGTGGGTGTGTCTTTGTTCCATGTTTCCCCCCCCCAGTATTTATTGGCTTTGTAATTGCTTGTTTGGCCCTTTTTTTGTATTTTTTCCTTTGTATTTTTTGTGCATGTAGGAGACAT
Organism: Calotriton arnoldi; assembly: GCA_963921515.1. NCBI lineage: Eukaryota > Metazoa > Chordata > Amphibia > Caudata > Salamandridae > Calotriton > Calotriton arnoldi. Next base: position 704,503 of record CAWUFW010003315.1, read on the forward strand.
TCTTCTGACCGAGTAGGACGCTGCAGTTGTCTCGTGCGAGCTTCTCCGAGTCGTTCACGCTGTGTTTCTGCTAGGTTTCATGTGCGGCGTACGCGTCGGTCGCGGGGTATTTGGTTGCTTCGGCTGGGTTTTGTATGCGTGTCGGTCGTACGGCTTGGGCTCCGTGCGACTCGGTCTGGTTTTCCACGCATTGCATCGTACTGCGCGGGTAGGCGTTCGCGGGTACGTTTTGGTTGGGTTCATTCCTGGTGTGTGTTGGTCGGTTCGATTCGCGTGGTTTCCCGGCCGGATAGCTGGTTTCCGTGCGGTTCGGTCGTTCGGCTTGTGTTCCGTACGAGTCGGTCGTGATTCACATGCATTTCATCGTACTACGCTGGTCGGGCAGCGCCGGTACGTGTCGGTTGGACTATATTCCCGTACCGAGTCGGTCGGTATGTTTTCCGGCCCGAATCGGAATCGGCCCCTAAATCTTTCCTACATTTAAACCCAGTATCATTTCCTGCACTCTTTCTGCACCACCACCACCTTTACTTTACGTCTGATCTATCCAAAACCTAACTCCTGCTCCTGACCCTCTTCCTCATAGACCATTACCCCATTCCTGAACCTAACCTGACTCCTTACCGTAACACTTATCTTTATACTTAACTTATTAAATTCAGTTGCATTTTAATTATATTTTTAGTGGAGTGCTAGATCTTAGCGATGCTCCAGACAATGGATTTGAAGTAGTGGGGGCGAGGTCATGGTGTTACTGCGAGAGCTGCTGGCGTTGGAACTGGGGAGCCAGGTTTTAATCTCAGAGTCGACTTAAAATCCTGTGATTCTAGGCAAATCAGTTAAACTCAATTCAAAGGTTTTCCAAAAGCATACTAGGTGACTCAGTGAGTATGACTGTTTTGCTCTTTTTTGTGTTAAATTTCAAAGGAGCTCATTGATTGGATACTCAACAGCAGTCCCCTGTCTCACTGAAATCAGTGGGACAGCTTTGCAATGCAAGAGTCTATTGGTATGTGACATTCTTCTGACTTAGGGAGCCTGTATGAAGATAACATTGATGCAGTTGTTTAAAAAGTCTAAACATGTAAGACTAAAGCTAAGCTGCCATGTATACATCTACAAACTCAGTAAAGTTGTATGGCAATACATACTAAATGTATTTTGAACCCCAAGCAGGCAAGAATAAGTTGACAGCAGTATGAAAGCTTTTTCATAGAGCCACATGTTTATCACACAAACGAAAATCTCACCTTCAACTCCATTAAAAAGTGCCAAACACTGGGTTGCTTTATTAAATGAATTTACTAAATACATTCATACATCCATGCATTCATTATTTATCGGTAAACGTCTACAAATCACCCCTAGAAGTGTCCTCAGTAGTCTTCCTTGGTGCACAGCCAGAATATTGAGTTGTGAATATCGAAGTGGCATAATATCGACTGCAAGAATATCGTGGATCAGAATATCGACTTGAAGGTAAGAAATATCGTTTTCTGTAATATCGAAGTCAGTAATATCGTTTGTAAAAATATAGTTGTTAATAATATCGATATTTATATTAATGTTCTGTATTTTAGTATGTATGTTAAAAGTATGTGATCTAATTATAAGTATAGCTGTTTTTTTTAATGTATGTGTGACATTTTTAGAAGTGATTAATTTTATGTTAATTAAATTTTGCGTATTTTAGTTCTGTAGTGGGTTGTGTGTTTATAGGGGAATAGGGTAGGAAGTAATTTAATTATAATAAAATAATTAATAATTTTAATTTGTTAGTATTTATTGTAAAATTTTAATCAATTAATTATTAATTGGTGATTATTTTGTATTAATTAATTAATTGATAATTATGTTAATTGTGTTATTTTTTTAGGAGCGGGTTGTGGGTTTAAAGGGGAATAGGGTGGGAAGTAATTTAATCATAATAAAGTAATTAATAATTTTTATTCATTAGTATTTGTAATTAATTTTTTATTAATTAATTATTAATTGGTTTTCAAATTTAATTAATTAATTAATTGATAATTATGTTAATTGTGTTACTTTTTTTTAGGAGCAGGTTGTGGGTTTATAGGGGAATAGGTTGGGAAGTAATTTAATTATAATAGAGTAATAATTTTTATTTATTAGTATTTATAAATCATTTTTTATTAATTAATTATTAATTGGTTATCACATTTTATTAATTAATTAATTGATAATTATGATAATTGTGTTATTTTTTATAGAAGCGGGTTGTAGGTTTATAGAGGAATAGGGTGGGAAGTAATTTAATTTTAATAAACTAATTAATAATTGTTATTTTTTAGTATTTATTTTATATTTTGATTTTATAGTGTTGTTTGTGGTAATTCATTTATTATTAATTAATTATTAATTGTTTGTTGATTCTAATTAATTAATTGGTAATTATGTTAATTGTGTCAATTATGTAGGTGTTGTTTGTGCGTTTATAGGGGAATATGGTGTGAAGTAATTTATTTAAAAATCATTAATAATTAATTTTTTGATTATAATTAATTTATATTAAATATAGTTATTTGTTTGTAAAATGTTTTTTACATTTTTTATAAATTAATGTTTGTAATTAATGTTTAGTACTTTTTAACATTAAAATATCTTTCTATCTTTTGTAATTTTTTATATTTTTATATATTTCTTAATTTTTGTGTTATTAACAATTTTTGTATTGTAGTTGGTATTTCGTTTCTTTTTTATTTTAATTTTTGGGAAATATTAATTTTAACCCTCTGCTACGCAACACTTTCCCTACTGTTGCACTCTCTGGAGTGGGAATAGTAATTTTTACCCTTCGCTATCCAACACGTTCCCTACTGTTGCACTCTCTTTAGTGGGAATAGTAATTTGAAGTCCTCCGCTATCCAACACTTTCTCTACTGTTGCACTCTCTGGAGTGGGAATAGTCATTTTTACCCTTTGCTATCAAACACTTTCTCTACTGTTGCACTCACTGGAGTGGGAATAGTAATTTTTCCCCTCCGCTATCCAACACTTTCCCTACTGTTGCACTCACTGGAGAGGGAATAGTAATTTTTACACCTAAGCTATCCAACACTTTCCCTACTGTTGCACTCACTGGAGTGGGAATAGTAATTTTTACCCCTACGCTATCCAACACTTTCCCTACTGTTGCGCTCTCTGGAGTGGGAATAGTAATTTTTACACCTACGCTATCCAACACTTTCCCTACTGTTGCACTCACTGGAGTGGGAATAGTAATTTTTACCCTTCGCTATCCAACACTTTCCCTACTGTTGCACTCTCTGGAGTGGGAATAGTATTTTGAAGTCATCCGCTATCCAACACTTTCTCTACTGTTGCCCTCTCTGGAGTGGGAATAGTAATTTTTACCCTTTGCTATCCAACACTTTCCCTACTCTTGCACTCACTGGAGTGGGAATAGTAATTTTTACCCTTCGCTATCCAACAGTTTCCCTACTGTTGCACTCTCTGGAGAGGGAATAGTTATTTTTTCCCCTGCGCTGTCCAACACTTTCCCTACTGTTGCACTCACTGGAGTGGGAATAGTAATTTTTACCCCTACGCTATCCAACACTTTCCCTACTGTTGCACTCACTGGAGTGGGAATAGTAATTTTTATCCCTTTGCTATCCAACACTTCCCTACTGTTGCAGTAATTGAAGTGGGAATAGTAAATTTTTACCCCTACGCTATTCAATAATTTTCCTACTGTTGCACTCAATGGAGTGCAAAATGTAAGTTTAAAAATTTATAAATATTTTTGTATAAAATGTTATAATATAATGTTTTTATTATTATATTTTATGTTATAGGTGTATGTATATATATATATATATATTTTATAGTTAGTTTTTATATATTTATAATATTTTAAAATAAATTAAAGTTATTAGTTTATTAATTATTTTAAAGTAAATATACATTTATATATTAAATTTTATATATGTGCGTTTAATTTTTTTTAAATTAAATGTGTTTATTATATTTTTTAAATGTATATTATATCTAAGTAATTTTTTTTAGTTAATTTTATAATATAATTGTTTTAACATTATCTTTTATATATTAAAAACCGATATTTTGGACATCGATATTTTTACATATATATATATTTTCAATATTTTTGTCAATTACAATTTAAAGATAGGATGTCGATATTTGGACTATCGATATCTTTACATCGATATTTGTGTATGTAGATATTTTTGTCTTCGATATTATGTCAGTGATTCGTCTTCCTTAATCCACCAACCCTCACTTCACGTAACTGCTTGAACCTCACATACTCAATTCTCTCCAACAACTCTAACTCTCATATCCTTTGCCCACATATCTTTTATCAGAAATTACTTAGTTTTGGAGAGCTGGCCAGAAATAACTGATTATGTAATCAGCATCTTCCTTTGCAAAAATCACAGACAAGGTGCTAATTATTCTTTAAGATATGTGGCAAGAAAAGCTAGAGCAACTCTGCAACAAGTGTTAGCCGTAAAGCAGAGCCAGAAACATCTTAGCATTGTGAGTGGTGATTGGAGAAGACTTCTTCTACTCGCAAGAACAACGATGAGTAGCTTTCTGAGAATGAAGGCACTATTTAAAAGCTATAGACAAGTTGCCTGCTTGAATGGAATAAAAATAACAGAAAACAGATGTTTTCTAAAAAAAAGAAAAGGGAATAATGATTGGTGTGGATATTCAAGAAAGTCTAAAATGGTTACTAAAGTTTAACCAATGTGGCTGAGAGACATATATGAGAGCCACTGTAAAAGCAAGGATGAACAAATGTAGTCACAGGTTGGAGGGATCTTGCACATAGTACACTGATAAGTAGTCATTAGAATAGTCAAAGAGGAATTTAAATCTTTCACATATTTGCTTGTATTATATACCACCTGTACTGTACATCAGTAAAACAAATACAGAAAGGTAGTGTTTTCGGTTGTCTCAAGATGGCGCATGGCAGCCTTATGCCATGCTCTGAAGCATCTGAATGCTCTATAAACTCCTTAGAGAAGTTGGGAGCCATGAGTACAATTGCTGTACACATGGCCTCCTTGAGGGTATCAAAGGCGTTCTGGAATGCCTCTGTCCAGGTCATCTTTCTGGGCTGCTTTTTTTAGGGCACCAATGGTGCCATATCCCTTAACAAACCTCCTATAGTATCCTGTGAGGCCTAGGAAGGCCCTCACATCAGTCTGTGTTTTAGGTGGTTGCCAGAATAGTTTCAATCATGGCCTGGAGGGGCTGCACCTTGTACCCATTCCCCATGTAGCCCAGATATACCATGGAACCCTTCCATATCTGACACTTACTTGTCTTGATAGTCAGGCCTACTTGCTGAAGGGACTGAAGCACCTTCTGGAGGTGGTACATGTGTTCCTCCCAGCTGGAGCTGAAGATAGCTATGTCATCCAGGTAGCTGGCACAGAATGCCTCTTTCCCAGCTAGGACCCTGTTGTCCAACCTCTGAAAGGTGTCAAGGGCATTCTTTAAGCCAAAGGGCATCACCCTAAATGGGAAGTGGCCCTCTGGGGTTGAGAATGCAAACTTCTCTCTAGGCCCCTCAGTCAGAGCAATCTGTCAGTACCCTGATGTCAAAGTACTGAAGAACCTGGCAGTGCCCAGCCTGTTGATGAGCTCATCAGCTCCTGAGATGGATGGAGTCAGTCTTCGTGACAGAATTTAGCCCCCTGTAGTCCACATAAAACCTGAGTTCTGGAGTGGTGCCCAGTGAGGAAGCCTTGGGCACCAGTATCACAGGGCTGAGCCAGGGACTGATGAAGGATTCAATCACCCCTTACGCCAGCATCTTGGAAACCTCCTCCTTGATACTGGCCCTCACTTTGTCTGACAGCCTGGAAATTTTATTTTTAATAGGTGAACTGCTCCAGTATCAAAGTCATGGACTCACAGGTGTGTGAGTCCAGTGGTGAGGAAAACAGAGAGGGAAACTGCCCCAGCAACTGGCGGCATTCACTCCACTGCTTGAGGTCGGAGTAGGGGAGAGGTTGATACCCTTCACTGACCCATTGTGCTCTTGGGCAGACAGGAAGTCAGGGTGAGGCTAGCTCTCCTCTTTTATCCCTTCATCTGTCACCAAGAGCATGTTTTTTTGTTTTTTTTTGTGGTGTTTTATGTAGCACGAACTAGACCCGAAGGTATCAGAGCACTTTACATGAGCACCAGTTATGTTACAGACGGACACATTCATTTTTGTTAGGCACGGGGAGATGAAGTGATTTGCCCAGAATCACAGAATGTTGAGCGTCCCTGCCGAGACTCGAACCCGGTTCCCCAGCTCCGAGGTCGACCACCCTAGCTGTTTGGCCACATTCTCTCCCCACATTGACTTCTGACCTCTCAAAGCAAGGTTTGATGCATTCACGTAAAGCATCCATAAGGGGTTTCTAGGATCTTGTGATCCACCAGGTAGGTGGACTCCCCCTTCCACTTCATTACTTCATATGGGCCTGTCCAGTGATCCTGAAGAGCTCTGGGCTCCACAGGCCCCATAAACCACACCACCTGGCCTGTTTGAAACTCTACCAGAGTGGCCTTTCATCGTACCAGTGTTTCATGACTTCTTGACTGGCCTCATGATTGCTTTCTGCCTTTTTCCAGAAGAGTTGCATCTTGTTGCAGTGTGCTAGCATGTGACTTACAACGTCCTGAGGCAGTTTCCTGGGAGCTTGCTCCTACCCCTCTCTGACAAGGCTAAGAGGTCCCCTAACGGGCAAACCATAGAGGAGTTTGAAGAGACTAAAGCCAACTCTGTTCTGTGGCACCTCCCCATAGCCAAATAGTAGGCATAACAGGAGGAAGTCCCACTTTTGCCTCATGGGCTCAGGTAGGCCCATCATCATGCCTTTAAGGGTCTTGTTGAATCTCTCGTCAAGCACGTATTTTTGGTGGTGATAGGGTGTGGATAACTTATAAGTCACTGCATATGCATCCCACATAGACTTCATGACATGACATGAAGTTAGTGCCTCTGGCAGACACTATCTCTTTGGGGAACCCCACACTGGGTAAAAATCCCCACCAGGGCCCTGGCCACCACAGGTGCAGTCACCGACCTCAGAGGGATGACCTCTGGATGGCGAGTAGCATGGTCCACCAAGCCCAGCATGAACCTGTTGCCCAAGTCTGTCTTGGGGTCCAAGGGTCCAACAATGTTGATGCCCAACCTCGTAAAGGGAGTTCCAATGACAGGCTCCTTTGTGCCTGTTAGTGACTGGTGAACCTCCTACCAGGCCCTCAGAGCTTACTGCAGCTCCAACTTCATCATACCTTTGTTGGTGGGGAGTCCCCTTTCCTTGCAGAATTGCTTGGGCTGAACCACAGTGTAATTTTCCAAGTTGACCTGCTTGAATTCCATCACTGCAGGCATGGTCACAGACAGTCAGGTAGCAAAGAGAACAGATTTGGAAAAAATAAAAATAGCCAGTCAAGAAGAATTAAAAAAACTCAAACTGGTCTCAAAATATTTACGTGGGAAGGTAGTGTAATTCAAAAGTACTCCATTGCACTGCACAAACATAAGTTCAGTACCGCTGAACACCAGGATGAACCTGTTGCCCAAGTCTGTCTTGGGGTCCAAGGGTCCAACAATATTGATGCCCAACCTCTCAAAGGGATTTCCAATGACAGGTAATGACAGGTGATAGGGCCAGGGGAGCCTTGAGCTTTTCCCCCTGACCTCCCACTGGCCTGGAAGGTGGGACAGGCTCTACAGAATGCAGTTGAGGCTGCCTTCATTGGGGCATATAGAAGTGGGCAGCAGGCCTGGCGAAGGTCATGTCTTGCCCAAGATGTCCTGCCAGGGGGATATCATAAGCCGACCCTAGTTGCAGACCACCAGGACCAGGGCTGCCCCAGGTCCAGTAATCGTAGGCTCACTGTATAGGAGGTCATTATCCCAATAGATAAGGTGATCTCCAGAGGTATCACCTTCTTCCTGGACCTCAGCCTGTAACCTCAAGCCCTCTTGAGTGGGACACTCCTTCCGTGCTTTACAGAGTTCCCCCCTGGTGGGCCCACCCTCAACTTACCAACCAACAAGCTCAGGCAGGTCACCCAAGGCAGCGATGTCCTCCACAGTAGGCTCAGGAACATCCTCCCCTGGTGTCCCGTCAACCTGTACTGTGGGAAATGTAGGGGCCGGTTTCCCATGCCCCCTGTTCTTGCTCTTCTTGGCAGCTGCCTGGGCCATTGTTCCAGGCTCCAGGTGCCCTTGAGTTCCTCCCAGGGCAGCCATGGACCGTGTGTCAAACAGACCAATTCAGGCAATTCTAACAACTTCAAGTGTGACCTGAACTCTACCTCCTTCCAGATAGTGTGCTCCAGGCCATGTCCAACAGACAATCTACAGACATGGCAGGGCTCCTAGCTGCTTTTAGAGAACCTGAGACCCACCCCACTCAAAGGGAACCAGAGCCACTGATAGATGACTCTCTTGGTTGTCTATGACTATGACTCGGTGGAATGTGTTAGGAAAGACCAGCTCTGAAGACACTAGCTGACACTTTACAGTAGTCGGGCTGGCTCATGTGCGCTCTCAGAGCCTGGACCCGTTGCCCACTGATGGTGACCTATTGCCTATACTTGGAAGTATTTGCAGGGCTATGGGCTTTTGGCACCATCTCCTTATCCCCCAGGGACACTAGGGTAACCTCTGTCTGCTCCCCAAAGCTAACTGGGAACACCTCCTCTCCAGACGCTACACCCACCAACCCAGGCATATGCCCACCGGTGGGGGGGCTGTGCCCTTTTGGGACATTTGGTGTCTCCCTTGCAGTGCCCATATTTGTAGTACTGAGTACATTGGTAACAAACCCTCTTGTCTATCAAAGAGTCCCATCTTCTTTGGTGCAGATTGGTACTGGTTGCCACTGTTACCTTGGAAATTATTTTGTGGGCCTTTGGAGAACTCCTTTCTTTTAAGTTTTTCTCCCCCATCTTTCTTCTGGTGGGACCCCTAACTACTCTTTGGGAGTACCCGCCAGATGCTTTTCTGGACACTTGGGTGCTGAACCAGAGGTCCGCCCCCTCAGAAAGCTTCCTAGGGTCAGTCAGCTTGCTGTTCATGAGGTGCTGGTGCAGCTCTGTAAAGCAAGTATTGAGCATGAGCTCCCTGAGAATCAAGTTGTACAGCCCATTGTAATCCTCAATTTTGCTGCCCCTCACCCAGTCATTCAATGCCTTCTTACAGTAGTCCAAGAAATCCACCCAAGGCTGATTGCCTACTCCTCCATGTGTGTTATAGAGATTGAGGCTGCCTCAGAACCTCTGGTGATACTTTGCAGGGGTAAGCCCGCATTTAGCTAGAAGGATGGCTTCCATGGAGGTGTAACCGATTTGGTCCTCTACTTCAGGGTCAGAAGAGTTTACCTCCTCACTGGAGGCATATGCTTCCACAGCCCCCGCCCCACCCTGTGCCCCTCTAGGACCTTGTGTACTCTCAGGGTCACCTCATAAGCTGAAAACTATTTAGCAATGTCACCTACCATTACATAACTGGGTATCAGGTCTTTGGGGATACAGACATTCTTGTCTCCTTCAGACACTGATAGAATGCTGCCACCAATGCTGCTCAAATCTTCCTGATTTGCTTTCAGTTCCAGCTCCTTAAGGCTCCTCTCTTGGGCCAACTTTTTCTCTTCCAGAGCCAAATTCCTTTTTGACTTGGGCCATCTGTACCCTGAACTCCCATTCTGTCTTCCTGTCCGCCAGCTCATGGGGACTGGCTTTGCGAGGAAACACTGTTTCCCGCTCTGTCAGGGAGTTCTTACTCAGGAGTTGTGTCATCCTCCTCCACTGAAGGCTGTCTTTTATGACTGATGTCCAGATCCTGATCCTGCTCATCCAGATCATCCTTATCATCCTGCTCTTTTGTGCCTGTTAGTGACTGGTGAACCTCCTACCAGGCCCTCAGAGCTTACTGCAGATCCAACTTCATTGTACCTTTGTTGGTTGGGAGTCCCCTTTCCTTGCAGAATTGCTTGAGCTCTGCCACAGTGTAATTTTCCAAGTTGGCCAGCTTGAATTCTATCACTGCAGGTATAGTCACAGACAGTCAAGTAGCAAAGAGAGTAGGGGCCAGATGTACGACCAAGGAATTTGTGACTCGCAAATTGCGTCTGACTTCAGACCAAGTACAGGGGGTATGCAGCCCTTTGTGTGGAGCCAAGGCACAGCCTATTCAAGTGTAAGTAAAGCAGGGCCCAGCTTCGCCCTCCCATCCTGCCAGCAATGGCCCACCCAGACACACCTAGGCTCTCTACTGTGTGTGGCTGTCTAGGAGGAATACACAAAGCCCACCTGTCAGCTACACCCAGTTATGTGACCCAGAGAGAGACTACGGGTACTAAGGCAGGAAAATTCTGACTTTCTAAAAGTGCCATTTTCAGAATTGTAATTCAAAATTTGACTTTACCAGAAGAGAGGATTTTTCAATACAATTCCAAAGACACCAAACATGAACTGCTTACCTGTTCCCATTTGGAAATTACAGCTTAGTAAATGTAATAAGGTAACTACAATGTTATCCTATGGGAGAGGTAGGCCCTGCAGTATTGAAAAATGAATTTGAGTTTTTCACTACCAGGACATGTAAAACTAAAATTACATGTCCTACTTTTTAAATACACTGCCCCTTGCCTTATGGTCTGTCCAGGGTCTACCCTCGGGATAATCTATGTGTATTAGAAAGGAAGGTTTGGCCACCACTCAAGGCGTTGCAGCAGGCGCAATGTAATTCGTTTTATTTATATATTTATGTACTTAACTCCGTTCGGCTGTATGCTGGAGTTTAATACCCCCCCACCCTGCCCTGCCCCTCCCCTGCCCCACCCCACTGCCCCGCAGCACTCCGTCCAGGAGCCGCGACTGGGGGCATGACTGATTAACATATTGCTAGGTCTAATCAGAGCTGGCATGGTGGGCAAAAGAATGAGGGAATAGAATACTACCGTGAGTGATTGCCAGTGGTTATATTGCAAGCATCCTCCCATCACCTTTTGTGTGTTTGTTGTTACATGAAATTCCTTGCCATGTCAAAAATAATGTAGAACAATAAACTGCATACTATAGGAAGTGTAGAAGAAGTAGACAATTTGATAAAAAATATAAAGGAGAGTTCACGGGAAACCATTAACTAATTTGTCCCCCAATAGATAGATATGTTATAAAGGTGTATAAGGCTATATTAAGGAATTCACAACTGTGATGTCTTCTCTAAACAGACCCATTGGATGCCAGACAAATGATGGAAAAGTCATAAGATGTGGAGAACATGGGTGAAAAAAGGCATAAAAATATAGAGTCATAAATTTGCCATACAATTCTCCAGGCTAGATACTGATATAGCATCAGCAAAGTAGAATTGCCAATAATTTAAACATACATTTTATGGCATGGAATGATAATGGACTACGAGTAAGGAAGAAACTGAGTGTGACACTAGACTAGCAAAAACAGTGTTAAGCCCACATAATCTTAATACAAGAGACTCATTTTACGGACGAAGAAAGTTAAACTTAATTAATATAAGGAGAAAAGAATACAACAGATGATATGTACTGAACAGACGTGTGCCACCAAAGGCATTGCAATATTAATAAAATGGAAAAAACCATCGAAGTTTTAGATACTGTAGTAGATAAAATGGGCAGATAAGTTTTTGTCAAAAACAGGGATACCTCCTACACAAACTAACTTGTTCAGACTGAAATCCTGTATTTTGATAAGGCTCTCTTAGAGCATCTAGAATACTCTAGTCTGTATTGCTTTTACCTCTCTGTAACACTTTTTTCCCAGCTTGGCTTGGATTTGGTCATTAATGCTCTCTTTTTTATCTATTTTTCTGATTATTTTCTTGGGGATGTCCCTGGGGATGGGGATGGGGATTGGGATGGGAGTATGTGTCGGATTCTCCGATTGGCTGCCCACGCAATAGCCTTGCTGCAGGTGATCTCCCAAGCAGGTTGCACATTGAGTTTTTTCATTAGCTTCAAGCCTAGTGGGGTAGTAGGATCGAGTGGAGATTAAGTTGGGGCGGGGGTGAAATGCTGTGTAAAATTGGGAGGCAGTTGCACTTCAGATGTGGCATTATGTTTTAGTTTACTCACAGATTATTCACATTAGGATCACAACCTGGAATGTCAATGGTCCGAATTAATACTCAAAGAGAAAGAGAGTCTAAAGGAACTTATCCACCTGAAGGTTGCCATTGTCTGCCTTTAAGAGTCTGCATATTCCAAGATAGATATGCACTGTCTTGGGACAGGATACCTAGTCGCTGCTGCCTCTACACTAAGGGGCATATTTACAAAGAGTTCCCTCAATGCAGAGCAGCAAGCAATGTTGCTGCCCTGTGTTGTGTGAATGGAAGAGAGCAGAACTGTACCATATCCACTTAAAAGTGCCACAGTTCTGCTCTCTCCCTGCACCAGCGCACTTGTGGTACCATGCACCAATGCAGGAACCCTGGTGCCTTAGTGCAAGGATGTCTACATTATATTCAGCATAGATTTTGTGCAAGAAGGGTTGTTTTAAGGCACTTTCCTCCTTACATTTGTGCTGCACAATGCAGCACACATCCAAAGAGGGGAAAAAACCAAGGAGAAATGAAAAAATGTCTCCTTGTTACGTCTGCCTGAGGGAGGCATGGGATTTCAGCTCAAACCTATCTATAATTCTTTGTAGATAAGGATTTGCTTCAAAACCTATGGGTGGTTGCATGGGAAAGTCCATGCACCACCTATTGAATGCCCCATTGACGCAAAGAATACAAGCCAGCGCATTGTGCTGTTTTACATTACTTTGAGTGACAAACTAACACAAATCGTGATTTTTGTTGGTTTGTAAAACGCAACAGAAGACTTTGCATCAGGTTGCATTGAACAAGTAACGCAAACCTGTTGCAAAGGCTTTATAAATCTGGGGAAAAATCTGTTAATTCAGGGCTGTTGACTAGAGCTAGCACCTGAGTCTACCTGAGTTATAAATCAAATGATAAGGGCTTTTGAACCACTGCTAGCTGACAGCACACCAGACCTTGCATGACAGTATGTTCACTTTATTACCCAACTGTAGATGACCCAACAAACAACAACCTTCTCTCAGTTATTACTGGAATTGCCAGATTGGGACTTTACTTACATTATTTGCGAAAGCATCAATGTTCTATTGAACCCGTTATTGGATCATTCTAGCAAGGGCGTCCAGGCCAGAATGTGTAAAGAGCGCTCTGCAGTCACACATACCTAAAAGATACTTAGCCTAACATTTGTGTTAATGCACCAGGCTTATCTGTTATTCTCACCAGCATGGGATTTGAAATTGCTGTAACATGGACATGTTCAAATCGCATGTATGATGATACAACTAATGACAGTACAACGCATGCCAGTACAACGCTTGCCAGTACAATGCATGCCAGTATAACGCGGTTATAACAGCGCATGTGCCATTACAATGCATTACCACCACTACAACGCAAAATTTTAACACGCATATGACTTTACAACACATGCCTTTACAACGAATTTCGTTGCAATAGCACAATTGGAAAAGGCATATGCGTGGTCAAGGTTGCGTTTGAAAATGTAAGTATTTTACAGGTCAGTATAAACACTTCGGGGTCGATTCTGATTCGGGCCGGAAAAAGCACCGACCGACTCGGATCCGGAAATAATACCGACCGACACGTACCTGTGGCGCCCGACACGCCAAGTACGATGCAAGGCGTGAAAAATCCGACCGACACGTACCGAAACCAAGTCGACCGACCGAGCCGCAAGGAAAACAGCAATCCGGCCGGAAAAACACGCGAATCCAACCGACCGACACGCACCCGGAACAAATCCGACCGAAACGTACACGCGAACTCCAAACCGCAAAGTACGATGCAAGGCGCGAAAACCACGAGCGAGTCGGACGGAGGCCAAGCCGCACGACCGACACGCATACAAAACCGAGCCGAAGCAACACAAAACACCGCGACCGACGCGTACGCAGCATAGAAAACTGCACAAACACAGCGTGAACGAAACGGAGAAGACAGTACGAGACAAATGCAGGGTCCGACTCGGTCACAAGAACGTTTCCAACATACACAGACAGCACAAAGGAAAAATCACCCAAAAAAAGGCCAAACAAGCAATTACCAAGCCAATAAATACTGGGGGGTGGGGACAGAGAACAAAGACACACCCACAACTCCACCTATATAAAGGACACAAATCACAACCATGAGCCTTTGCAAATGCCATTCCACTGCCAGCACCCAAGAGAAAGCAACCACACACCCACAGCTCATCCCTCACACAAGCCACACACCATCAGCACACCAACAAATACCTACCTCACATACACCCAGCAAAACACACACTCACACACCCTCACCTGCACACCAACACACACATCACTCACCATCACCACCCATCACCATGCCCCCCAAGAAGAATCCCAAGTTCCTAGATTGTGAATTGGAAGTCATGTTAGCCGAGATCCTCAGGGTAGAGCCACAGCTGTTTGGCACACTGGTCCAACAGACCCCCATCTCCCAGAAAACCAAGATGTGGGAGAGGATCATCAACAGGGTGAACGCACAATCACCATGTCGGCGCACAAAGAGCGACATCCAGAACAGGTGGTATGACGTGCGCAGGAGGGTACGGGACCTGCTGAAGAAAGACTACATCAACAGCCAATACACCGGCAGTGGCCCTCCTGCCAAGCCAATATACCTCAGGCCCTGGGAGGAGAAGGTGCGAGCCATCCTTCCGCCAGTGAGCGTATATGGACTAGAGGACATCCCAGAGCCTGGTGAGTACACAACAAATGTACACAATATACTGCCACAAAACACACACATCACTGTCAAGGGGAGAGTCAAACCATGCACTCATAGCAATTACACAGCAACCAGAACAGAATCATCCCAAAATGTGTATGTCAGTCAGATAAACACAACACATGCCATCAAAAAAGTCACATCCAACTGTGCCAACACATGTACAAACACAACTACAACTACAGCTAGGCAGTGGCACAAATAGAACTAACAAACACATCCAGACATGTAGCCACCACAACAACACCAACACACAGTGAAGACCACTCAAAGGAAGGAATTCAGTGTATGCTGGCCAAGTCAGTGTAGCCAATAGCATCATGAGAGTCGCAGTCACACATATTGCCCCCCCCACAACTGTCCCATCAACACCACCCTGAACCATGCTCACATCACAGGGAGTGGAGAAGGACTCACAAGATGGCTGACACTGGCTACTGCTGTGGGGAGCACAAGGCCCTGCTGCCAACTGTGCACCAACAAACAGCAGGACACCACTGACTGACATCCTGAGAGACAACTTACACTCCCTGCAATGCAAGCACGTTCCATGGTGGGATATCTGGCTAGCTGGGTGGGAAGGAGGACTTGCAGCACTGACCATAGTCACAAGCACCTCCCCTCACACACACCCCAACACAAACTCCACAGAACCCACCTGGTAGAATGCAATGCCCCCCATCCTAACACAAGATCCCACAAAGAACCACCACCCTGGGTTATGTTGTGTGAAGCACAGGGACACTCTTGGGACTTTTAGCCAAACAACTGCCAGGACAACACTCCCAGCCATCCTGTCAGCACAGCCAGCCCACCCCACAGGGAAGCAGAGTCAAAGGAAGGAAGCATGGGCATGCTGGGAAGGGGGTGGAGGCAATAGCATGATGGGAGTCGTAGTCACTGATATTGGTCACCCCCACAACTGTCCCATCAACACCACCCTGAACCATGCTCACATCACAGGAAGTGGAGAAGGACTCACAAGATGGCTGACACTGGCTACTGCTGTGGGGAGAACAAGGCCCTGCTGGCAACTGTGCACCAACAAACAGCAGGACACCACTGACTGACATCCTGAGAGACAACTTCCACTCCCTGCAATGCAAGCACGTTCCATGGTGGGATATCTGGCTAGCTGGGTGGGAAGGAGGACTTGCAGCACTGACCATAGTCACAAGCACCTCCCCTCACACACACCCCAACACAAACTCCACAGAACCCACCTGGTAGAATGCAATGCCCCCCATCCTAACACAAGATCCCACAAAGAACCACCACCCTGGGTTATGTTGTGTGAAGCATAGGGCCACTCTTCAATCAATCAATCAATCAATCAATCATGTCACTTATAAAGCGCACTACATACCCGCGAGGGTCTCAAGGCGCTGGGGGAAGAGAGGGGTGGTGCTGCTACTGATCGAAGAGCCAGGTCTTGAGGAGTCTTCTGAAGGCCAGTAGGTCTTGGGTCTGTCGGAGGTTGGTGGGGAGGGTGTTCCAGGTCTTGGCGGCGAGGTGGGAGAAGGATCTGCCGCCGGCGGTCGTTTTCCGGATGCGGGGGACTGTGGCGAGGGTGAGGCTGGTCGAGCGGAGCTGGCGGGTGGGGGTGTAGAAGCTGAGTCGTCTGTTGAGGTAGGCTGGTCCGGAGTTGTGGAGTGCTTTGTGTGCGTGGGTGAGGAGCTTGAAGGTTATCCTCTTGTTGACAGGGAGCCAGTGCAGGTCTCTCAGGTGGGGTGTGATGTGGCTGCGTCGGGGGATGTCGAGGATAAGACGTGCAGAGGCGTTCTGGATGCGTTGCAGCCGTCTCAGGAGCTTAGCCGTCGTTCCTGCGTAGAGGGCGTTTCCGTAGTCCAGCCTGCTGGTGACGAGGGCCTGGGTGACTGTTTTTCTTGTTTCGGTGGGGATCCACTTGAAGATCCTGCGGAGCATTCGGAGGATGTTGAAGCAGGATGAGGAAACGGCGTTGACCTGCTTAGTCATGGAGAGTCTTGGGACTTCTAGCCAAACAACTGCCAGGACAACACTCCCAGCCATCCTGTCAGCACAGCCAGCCCACCCCACAGGGAAGCAGAGTCAAAAGGAAGGAAGCATGGGCATGCTGGGAAGGGGGGAGGAGGCAATAGCATGATGGGAGTCGTAGTCACAGCTCTACATCCCCCACCACATGGCCCAGCAAGCTCACACTCACGCATGCACATCCCACAGAGAGTGGAAAGGCCCATCAAAGATGTCTGACACTGTTGCTGTGTCGTGGGGAGCACAAGGGCATGCTGGGTACTGCACACCAACCAACAGCAGGACACCACTGTCAGCCATCTTGCCATTGCTCTCACACCCACACACACTGAACTCCCCACAAAAGCAAGTAAGTATGGGAATGCTGGGAAGTGGGTTGGAGGCAATAGCATGATGGGAGTCGTAGTCACAGACATAGCTCACCCCCACAACTGTACCATCAACACCACCCTGAACCATGCTCACATCACAGGGAGTGGAGAAGGACTCACAAGATGGCTGACACTGGCTACTGCTGTGGGGAGCACAAGGCCCTGCTGGCAACTGTGCACCAACAAACAGCAGGACACCACTGACTGACATCCTGAGAGACAACTTACACTCCCTGCAATGCAAGCACGTTCCATGGTGGGATATCTGGCTAGCTGGGTGGGAAGGAGGACTTGCAGCACTGACCATAGTCACAAGCACCTCCCCTCACACACACCCCAACACAAACTCCACAGAACCCACCTGGTAGAATGCAATGCCCCCATCCTAACACAAGATCCCACAAAGAACCACCACCCTGGGTTATGTTGTGTGAAGCACAGGGCCACTCTTGGGACTTCTAGCCAAACAACTGCCAGGACAACACTCCCAGCCATCCTGTCAGCACAGCCAGCCCACCCCACAGGGAAGCAGAGTCAAAAGGAAGGAAGCATGGGCATGCTGGGAAGGGGGTGGAGGCAATAGCATGATGGGAGTCGTAGCCACTGATATTGGTCACCCCCACAACTGTCCCATCAACACCACCCTGAACCATGCTCACATCACAGGGAGTGGAGAAGGACTCACAAGATGGCTGACACTGGCTACTGCTGTGGGGAGCACAAGGCCCTGCTGCCAACTGTGCACCAACAAACAGCAGGACACCACTGACTGACATCCTGAGAGACAACTTCCACTCCCTGCAACACAAGCATGTTCCATGGTGGGATAACTGACTGGCTGGGTGGGTGGGAAGGAGGGCCGGCTGTCAACCAAACACAACCAATGCAGACCATGTTCACACCCCAAAAAATACATAGAAATGCCCAAATAATGCAGGACAATGTGCCACACCAATATCAACCCCTGACTGTGACGACTTAGGACAATGCAATGTACAGGCCCGCACCCAGAGGCACAGTCACAACTGTCATGTGTGTCAACCATTGATGCCTGCAGAAACATAACATACATTGTTTGTGTCTCCCAAAAACAGGTGATGATGGGGACACAGCAGCAGACGCTGAGGAGTCCCAGTCCCAGGCTCAAGAGGATGCGGAGCTCACTGGCGTCGTACAGCCTCTGTCCTCCTCGGACGATGAAGACCAACCTGGCACATCCGGTGCAAGTCAACATGCAGCACCAGCAGGACCACCAGCTTCAGCACCAGCAGGACCACCAGCTGCACCCCCTGCACCCACCCCTCCAACGACTGTCACCACAAATACCATCCCTGCCGACATGGACAGAACAAGGAGCAACACCAGCACAGGGACCCTGGACCAACCTGGGGCCATGGACACCACCACCACCACCAAGCCCCAAGGTGGACCAGGGTTATCTGTGCGTGCCACTGCACACACTGCACATGTCAGCAGGGTTGGTGGGAGGGGTGGGAGACGGGTCGCTGCTTGCAGACGTTGCTGGTGTGCATGATGACCCACAACTGGTACGCATAGCTGATGCGTACCAGTCCAGCACCGGAGACCTCAGCCAGGTAGTGGGGCTCCTCAGAGACATGAAACAGCAGCAGGCTGCCCATCATGCCCGCTTGGACTCCCACATGTCCCATGTGGAGTCACACATGTCCCGCGTGGACTCACACATGTCCCGCGTGGAGTCCAAGTGGGATGCACTGCATGAGATGACGGCGGTGCACAGGGACATTTTACAATGCCTCCGCCAGATGAACAGCAACCAGTCCACACCTCCCTGTGTGCCAACAACATCTGGTGCCGAACAAACTGCAACTGCCACAGGGAGGGAGGAGGACTCTGGCGGAGAGTCCCCTGCACCGCAGCAGCCTGTACTTGAGGGGCCCCCCTAAGAAGAGGGGTCGTCCGAGGAGGGAAAAGTGAGAGGCCGATGGCCAAGCGCAACTCCCAGGAAGCCTGAACCTGTTCTGGATGTTCGCCTTTGTGCACAGACTGTTCACCCTGTTGACGGCAACACTACTCCCACACATTGCATGGGGAGTACAAGTTGGACCAATGTGTCAGACAACTGTGGCCCCGATACTGGGGATCCTGTCTACCAGGACTTTCAATTCACCTAGGAACTTCGGATTGCAAGATTTATGTACAGCACTACCCATCCTATGCACTATTAACACAAATGTATCACAATAAACACACTAATACACCATACTTGCCTCTGTCGTGATTCCAACGTGGGTGCTGTTATGGGGATGATGAACTGCAAAATTACACTGTGAATGCGAACTGCAACAGCAAGGACAACACAGGCATGTGAGTAAAGGCAACGTGACACATATGAGGGAGACACACCACCAGGGCTACACAACACATACACACCTAGGCCATCTGACTCATTGCCTACACTGATGTTGCCAGGGAAGACGGTGCAATGCACAGACACCACACCCATTCCCAGTTGTAGTCAAGTAGCCCACAGGTGCAGTAAGCAAATGGCAGTCAAATGTGTGACCACAGACAACGCACATCACAAAGTGAAGCACAGGTTTATTACACAGTTGCAACATGTCGTAACCACTACAGATGCAAGGTAATCCCACCTGGCAGCGGGCACACAGTCAACAACTGTAGACGGAAGGAAGTCCATGGGTGTGGCGCACATCACCTGTAGGGACACAACAGCTACCACCCTGGATGTGCAATCACGTCATCGGTGGACACAGTTGACCAAACGAATCTGAAAGTACCCTGTGAAGGACAGAAATGACACACAGTCAAAAGCAATGGAGTACAGGACAGAACAGCAAAACTCATGCACAATACATGATACAAGATACCCACCCAGAACCAAGTTAGCATGTCAACACTGTTGGGGAGTACAGCCCACCTGTTAGCACACATCGCAACACACATCCAGTCAAGTAGCCCATGGACACACTCCAACAGCACCAGAGCACCACCCACACATCATGCCAACTCACATCATTGAAATGACACCTCAGGATACTCACATTCAGCTAAAGAAGTTGGTGATGAGCTGTGTGCGGACATCACCATCATCATCATCATCATCATCGTCACTGGCATCGTGGTCCAGGCCAGGATCCTCCACAGGTGGCGGATGTTGGTCATTGTCATCCTGGATGAGAGGCAACTCCTTCCGCACTGCCAGGTTGTGGAGCATGCAGCAGACGATGATAATCTTGCACACTTTTGCAGGGGCATATGGGAGGGACCCTCCGGTCTTGTCCAGGCAGCGGAAGCGGCTCTTCAGGAGACCAAATGTCCGCTCAATCACTCTCCTGGTCCGACCATGTGCCTCATTGTAGCGCATCTGGGCTGGTGTCACAGGGTTCCTGAGGGGTGTCAGCAACCACGGCATGTTGGGGTATCCTGAGTCACCTACGGACAGACAAGTGCACATTAGCTGACTTGGAAAAGTGGGCGGAATACTACAGATCAGATCACACACAATGGCACAAAGTCAGTACACACCGACAAGCCAGGCACGCTGGTTCTGCATCTGTGCCATCATCCTGGGGATGCGACTACTCCTCATCACAAAGGCATCGTGTGCTGAACCAGGGAAACGGGCACACACGTGTGTGATGGTCATGTCTGCAAGACACACCACCAGTGCATTGACCGAGTGGTAGTGCTTGCGGTTCCTGTAGGCCTGCTCCTGGGCCTGTGGTGGTACCAAAGCCACATGTGTCCCATCAATGGAGCCAATGACATGCGGCATCCTCCCCAGGGCATAAAAGTCACTCTTCACGTCAGTGAGTCGTCGCAGTGTAGGGAAATAGATGTACCGGTTCAGGAATAGCAACATTGCCGCCAAAACATCGCGGAGCACACGGCTCAACATGGTCTGTGACATCCCACCAGCAGTCGCCACAGTATGTTGGAAGGTACCGGTGGCAAAGAAGTGTAGGGCTGCCATCACCTTCACCTTGGGGGTCAGCGCTGTAGGATACGGCCGGCCAGGCTGCAAATGTGGGGACAACTGCACTGCCAAATCCTCAATCAGCTGCCTGGTGAAGCGGTACCGTCGGATGCTGTCCCGTTCCACCATCGTTGCCAGGTCTGGGAATGGTCGATGGACAGCAGGAGCCCTGCAGTGCAGAGGAGAAGTAAGCAAGATTGTCAGTCACCCCACATATGCGGCATTGAACACACTCAAGATCCCAACATACATCATTATGAGGCACAACTACATGTAGTGTGCAGTTCCGGAAGGACATGTATGGTACATACATGGCCAACATCTGTCAACACGGTCCAACAGGTGGCATCAATTAGTCCCAGGTTGGCCCATTGGATATCATGAGGCCATGTCACAGTTCCCATCTCCTGCTGCCGTGTCACAATCACCCCCCACAGTGACATGTGAGGACAGATGTGCCCCAGGCACCACAGCTCAACGACAGGTACATTCCCAGGGACCGTGTTTTGCCACATGGACACTGGCATTACATGGAGTATCATGTATACACCACAGCAAAACAACCATGACCCCCACAGGTAGTGGCCCCACTTGCCACGGCAGGACAGACATGGACGTCTGTGACACACACACGCACAACATCAAAGTCCATGCACACACAACCTGGATGTGGAGACTGTCTCCCATTGTGCACATGAAATCAGAGACATTGTAAACACTACATGCACAAAGACTGTGGAGGACCATCACTATTGTGCCACTGGGACACCCTGGCTCAAACATACCGTCCCACATGGGACTCACGGGGTATGTGACATGACATACACATACACCACCGTGAAATGTGACCATGACACATGCACAGATCTGAACAGTTGCACATCACAGTGGTCATATACACGTAACACCCAGGATCCTGTCCCCATGAACACGTGCACAGCCTGGGGGTGGCTGCCCACAGGTGACACCCACAGG
The DNA here is from genome assembly GCA_963921515.1 of Calotriton arnoldi. Classification (NCBI taxonomy): domain Eukaryota; kingdom Metazoa; phylum Chordata; class Amphibia; order Caudata; family Salamandridae; genus Calotriton; species Calotriton arnoldi. The sequence goes on from CAWUFW010003315.1 coordinate 726,704, forward strand.
ACAACATGTACACCAACATACACACAATAGGAAATGCAGCCTTACATGCCTTATGATAAAGTTTGGACAGGCTGTCGTGATGTAGGTGTGCCCCTCACTCCCTGGGAGCTATCTGTGGCTGGCATATGTCCATCTGAGACAGGCATGCTGACATATGCCAGTCACATGTACAGTGATGCGTTGTACTGCAATGGACCGATCGGTGCCCCCGGCCGGCCCATTGCATTCAATGTGTGCGGGTACGCGTTGTACCCCTGTACGCATTGTACCCCTGTACGCGTTGAACTGCAATGGACCGATCGGTGCCTCCGGCCGGCCCATTGCATTCAATGTGTGCGGGTACGCGTTGTACCCCTGTACGCGTTGTACCCTGTACGCGTTGAACTGCAATGGACCGATCGGTGCCTCCGGCCGGCCCATTGCATTCAATGTGTGCGGGTACGCGTTGTACCCCTGTACGCGTTGTACCGCAATGGACCGATCGGTGCCTCCGGCCGGCCCATTGCATTCAATGTGTGCGGTACGCGTTGTACCCCTGTACGCGTTGTACTGCAATGGACCGATCGGTGCCTCCGGCCGGCCCATTGCATTCAATGTGTGCGGGTACGTGTTGTACCCTGTACGCGTTGTACCCCTGTGCGCGTTGAACTGCAATGGACCGATCGGTGCCTCTGGCCGGCCCATTGCATTCAATGTGTGCGGTGCACGCGTTGTACCCCTGTAAGCGTTGTACCCCTGTACGCATTGAACTGCAATGGACCGATCGGTGCCTCCCATTGCATTCAATGTGTGCGGGTACGCGTTGTAACCCTGTACGCGTTGTACCGCAATGGACCGATCGGTGCCTCCGGCCGGCCCATTGCATTCAATGTGTGCGGGTACGCGTTGATACCCTGTACGCGTTGTACTGCAATGGACCGATCGGTGCCTCCGGCCGGCCCATTGCATTCAATGTGTGCGGTGCAGCGTTGTACCCCTGTACGCGTTGTACCCCTGTACGCGTTGAACTGCAATGGACCGATCGGTGCCTCCGGCCGGCCCATTGCATTCAATGTGTGCGGGTACGCGTTGTACCCCTGTACGCGTTGTACCCCTGTATGCGTTGAACTGCAATGGACCGATCGGTGCCTCCGGCCGGCCCATTGCATTCAATGTGTGCGGGTACGCGTTGTACCTCTGTACGCGTTGTACCGCAATGGACCGATCGATGCCTCCGGCCGGCCCATTACATTCAATGTGTGCGGGTACGCGTTGTACCCTGTACGCGTTGTACTGCAATGGACCGATCGGTGCCTCCGGCCGGCCCATTGCATTCAATGTGTGCGGGTACGCGTTGTACCCCTGTACGCGTTGTACCGCAATGGACCGATCGGTGCGCACCCATTGACAATGGGCTTGCCTGGCAACGGACGCGTTTCGAATTTCGAACGAGTCGGTTGCTGGAAAATCAGTTGGTCACCCACAACAATGTTGCAAAATCATGTATGTCATGAAGTTGAAGATTTGAAGGATGCTGTGGGCGTGTTTTGGTGCTGCTATTCCATGGATTGGCCAGATTCAGAAGATGCAAACGACTTGGACCTATCACTTTGGACACAAGGGACAGTATCTGCCTCTCCAGCACATATATATTGCTGGCTGTTCCCCTGAGAGCTCACTTGCCTGCACTACATGCTCCAGGACGACATCTGCCACTGCACTGCTGCTGTCTCTGCCCCTCTGGACCCTGCAATGGCACGTACTGTGGAGAGAGCCCCAGCCTTCAGCCTTGAAGAGAACCAGGCCCTGCTGGACAGCCTACTTCCACAGTACAGCAAGCTGTATGGGACACCAGGGGAGCAGGTGAGTGTTCTGTGCACTGCCTTTCTGAATGTGCATTTTGTCTGACTAGCAAGGCTGAAAGCCTGCACGCCACTGGCTAGCAGGCTCACTGAGTAGTTGTCACCCCCATAGTGTGTAGTGACATGCACTGGACAGGTATGGTGCAGTGACAGTGCATTTGAACAAGGTTTTACTTCCCATGCAATGATACCATGTAGTGACGTCTGGCAAACTGTCCATGGGCAGCTTTGCACTGCCTGTGTACATCATGTGCCCCTGTGATTGAGACATGTATATACAACCGTGTCATGCACGGATATGTTGCATGTGTAGTAATGCCCTTTTCACTTTGTCATCCTGACAGGTTAATGCCCATCGGAAGCAGGAGATCTGGAAGGACATCGTCCGGGCCGTCCGGTCAGTGGGGGTCTACAAGCGCCGGATCCGCAACTGCCAGAAGAGGTGGCAGGACCTTCGGGGCTGGACCCGGAGGATTGCACGGGTCCAGCTGAAGCTGTCGCCTCCTCGCAGGAGGGGCGGAACACGGACCCTGACCCCCCACATGCTCCAGATCCTGGCGGTGGTGTTTCCAGACCTGGATGGGCAGCTGAAGGCCAGACAGCAGCAAGGAGGGGGTGAGTCAAAGACTGCACTGTGAACTCTGTATTACATGCTTTGTGCCCTCCTCTGGCCTGGTTCAACTGCCACAGTGCAGCAGTCATGTTGTCCAGGAGCCATGTCCCTCTATTGTGCACTGCCCACTGCTCATCTGATACCCAGGTGTGGCCCTTACATTCAGGGAATTGTGTCACTTGGGACTGTGTCCTTGCAGGTTGCTTCACTAAAGGTGGGGGACAGCATCTGTTTCCCTAACTCTGTTGTGGGCATCATGGGTGGGTCCATTGTTCACACAACGCCTGTGTTTGGACATGTGATCTGCGTGTTGCTTTGATATGCGGTCCACTTGCTGAGCTGAGCCACCACATGTGCCTGGGGTATGTGGCACACGCCCATGCAGCGGGTGGGAACAATGTTTGGGCCCCAGGAGTGTGCAGATTACGTGTGTCACACATACATAGCCAGCTATCCACTGTCCAGGGCACATCCCTCATTCATGTGGAGCAGGACAGTCATGCCTACTCCAGGCCATGCAATGCACTCTGTACTCCCACTCCCGTGTATCAGCTGACACATTGTGCACAGTGATTTGAGCCCTCAGGTGTCTGCCTCTGTGTCAGTGTGCTGTGGATTAGTTGCCAGGACTGCTGGGGTGTTTCAAGGTAGGGGCTCAGCATGCCCCTGGAGATGTGACCATAGGAGACGATACTTGTGTGTCACATAGGTGTTTGATCAGCTGCCCGTGCAGACTGGGGTATGCGAATGTGAAGTTCAGGCAGCTGTTCCCCATTCACAGCAAATTGTGAGGGGCTCAGGTTCAGAGGGTAGGGTCACAGGTCTCCCATATGTCCAATAGGTATGACCTGGACAGATGAAGGTTAAGATGATGTGTTGTGTGGGGGATGTACATGTGCACTTGTGCAGCTCCAGGACTTGCATTCCCCATGACCTACTATTGTGACACAGTGCATAGTGTTGTTGTCTGGCTGCCAAGTCATACATCACTGAGACAGTGATGTATGACTTAGCAGTCATGCCTCTGCCATGGCATGTGTCAACTTATTGGTGGTCCTGCAGGGGAGTGACATGTGCTACATGCACACCATTGTGGCGATGGCTATCAGGACATGGGTGCATCATGGTGTCTGTCGCTGGTATGCATCACATGCATTTCCTATTTGACTCTGGGCATCCCTTTCATCCGGAAACCTGTACTGACTCAGTGGCAAGAGCTGTGATGTGTGCATGTCCACATGCCACACCGTGTCCTCTGCACTGTCCAACTACTGTGTACTTGGTGCATGTGTCCACACTGGGGTGTTTCAATCCAACAGACACCAGACAGATGGGTGCAAGGCCATGTGGGATGTGAGTGCCATGCTTGGCATCAGACTGACAATTGGCTTATCCTGTTCAGTTAGGGCACTTTTAGCAATGTACAACTAATGATGCCAGGGCTTGCTCTGTAATGTGCTGTGCTCACAGTGGTGTGTGCGTTTGGTGCAGGTGACTGATGTCTGTCTGTTTCCCCATTGTTTGCAGATACATCTACGGCCACGGAAGGGGACAGCTCCACGGACCAGGAGGAGCCAGAGAGCCAGACTGGGTCAGCAGCCGAGGAGTGGCCGGAGGGACCCAGTGGCACGGAGGGCGAGGGGAGCCACACCGAGGAGTCCTCAGCACCATCCACCTCAGCTGAGGACCAGAGCAACTCGGAGGATGACTCCCTTGTGGAGGCGGGTGTCAGCAGCCACCACACCTCAGCTAGTGTTGCTGTCCCCGCCACCACCAGCACCACCACCACCCTCCCATCGGCTCCCATTCCCCAGGTCCGTGGAGGCTCCCATGTTCGGGAGCGTGTCTCCTTTGGGCCAGGCACCGCACCCCCTGCCCCTGTGTCCCCTGCTGCCCTGAATGAGGAGTCTGTGTACCTCCTTCGCCAGCTCCATGTAGGGCAGACAGCCATGCTGAGTGTCCTCCATGCGCACACCGCACTGTTGACTCAGCTGGTGTCGTTCATGGAGGGCATCTCATCGGGCATGTCTGACCTACAGCGGGGCAATAGGTCCATGGACTCCTCCCTGACGGCAGCAGTGTCCCTCCTCAGACAGTCCCTCACCCCTCCTGCCTCTGCTCCATCCACACTCCCCAGCACCTTACCCGTCCCAAGCACACCCACACCGGCACAGGAACACACCAGCACACACACGTCCAGCACACAGACACACACGCCACAAACAAAACGCACACGCACGCACAGTCAGGGGACTGAAACCAGACTCACAGGGGATGGGGCCCTGGTACACACACACGCATCCACGGGCACTGCGCAGTCCTCAGTTGCCTCTCCCTCCAAAGCACCCTCCTTGCCTCACCTGCAACCCCAAAGACCCAGCGCCTCTTCCTCAGTGACCTCGGCCTCTTCCCCTCCGATCCAGCTGCTCCAGCATCCAGGGTGAAGAGGAAGCCCCCCACACGGAGCAGAGTGCCCCTCGCCCCCGGACACCCTCCCCCAGGCGCAGACAGACTGAGGCCCCCACCCGCAAGTCCCCCCGGAGTGGTAAGAGCAAGACCCCGCCGCCGCCCTGCAGCTCAAGCACCAGGTCTCCTTCCTCCATCCCTCAGGCCCCCACTCCACAGGTGCCCCCACCACACCCTGCCCCAGGTTCCCCCACCCACAGATATACCATCCCCAAGAGGCTCCGGCCTTCTCCCCTGCCACTTGCTCTCCCGGCACCACACCCCCGCTGCGCTTGTCTGTACCACTGATGTGGTGAGGGTGTCCTCCCCTCTGTCCAGCCCACCTTGCCTGTTCCCCATTCTCCTCCCCTGGTGGTAGGCACTGCAGTGGAGTCCACTACCACCCTGTCTGACTTGGGCACTGCAGTGCCGGACCTGTCCACTCCATCTGCAGGGTCCACTGCAGTCGTGCCGGCACCCACAACATCTGAGCCATGCCCCCAGTTGTGCCGGCACACACCATGTCAGACACCTCCACTGCAGTTGTCAGTGGCTCTCCAGCACCCACCACCCCTTCCCTGCTTCCTCCTGGTGAGCCCTGATCCTGTCCCTGCGGTGCCTGGCCTACCCCCGGTTGCCCCTCCTAGTGGATTGTCCCTGGTTTTGTGCAGGCATGTGTAGGGTGGCATCTGCCACTGTCACCCACTTGTGACTTTGTTGATGGACTGGCCATTGGCCTTTGTTTATGTTCTACCGGACTTCTACTTTTAATGCCACATATGCTGAATAAAGCAACTTTCTGTTCTCTAGTGCTTTTGCTTCTGATGTACATGATGTTGATGATGCTAACCATGCCCTTGCTGCAGTGATGGTGATATTTGGTCTCATGATAATGAAGTGTTACTGTGCAGGAACCCATGTGGTCCAGGGGAATGTGTCCTATCCTGTGGTGTATCCATGTCATCCATAGCAGCATCTGAGGGTGTCATGTGTTCAGTATTTGGCAATGGGATTTCCTACTTAGATTGGCTATTTCACATCTGTGGCTTCCACCCCTGCACATCTGTTGTGCCTGCCATTGTTCAATTCGTCTACTTCCCTGACCGTGTGGCCATCTCCAGTGGACATGCAGGTTTGGGCATCAATGGGGAAGGACTCATCTGTGTTGTCAGTGCAACATTGCTATACAAGTGTGTTGGATCTGTGCTGATGATTCCGTTGGCACTTCCATGACCAGGCTGATGTGACGGGAGCCCTCATTTGGTGCTAATTGTTGATTGTGTGACCAAGTGCTCAGCTGACATGATGGGGCCCTACTGAGGCAACATATGGCACAGCTTTCCTCACACAGGAGTGGAGTCCCCTCATGGCAGTGTGTACTCCTGTGACATTGCCTGCGCCCAAGGTGTGTGTTGTATGTGAATGTCTGTGTGTTCACTTCCGTTTAGCTGTGCATGCTGTGATCCCTACTGTTGTACCTGTTTGTGATGCTAGCTGAGTTGAGCTATGTTCCCCAAAGTCTTCTCCCTGGGTTCTCTGTGATGTGGGTGCATGGCACATTACTGGTCATCAGGGTGTCACCCATAGGTGTGTTTGCTGTCAGGGCTGAGTTTGTGTGCAGACGCAGATGGGTCACAGTCAGGTTTCCCCTTGGCACTTGTTGTTTGCCCCTGTCATGTGATTTCCAGTTTGTGTTATCTTTCAGTAATTGTGACACATTGTGTGTGTGACTGCTGGCACTCCTCAGGGTCCGGGCTGCAATGTTGGTTGTTGTCTATGTGTGTTCTTTGTGGGTGACCTTGGCTTCTTCATTGGTGTGTGACTGTGGCTGGGATCCCATTGGTTGGTGTGGTATTGCCGTCATGTCCATGTACAGCGTAGTGTGCAGTGTGTCAGACATTCAGGAGTCTTGTTGAGTGTCCATGTGTGATGTGTTTCTGCACCTTGGTTCCCACCCACCACCCTGGAATAGTCATGGGTGCATGTGCAATGTCACCAGTGCATGTGTGCTTCACTGCTGCACATTGTTGGAGGTCGAGGGGTGTGGTGTTGAGTGTGTGCAGATGAGAGTTGTTGCCCGGCTAGGCCCCTGCCTCCATGTTGGCCTTGGCTTACTGGCCATGCTGTTTGATTTGTGCTTGTGTAGGTGTGATGGTAGTTAGTTGCTCAGTACACATGACTGTGGTTCACAGTGTGAACCACATTTAGCTTTGTCATCACAGTGGGATTGTAATGCAGCCCAGGGTCACCACATTGTGGTGGCCCTGGGGGTGGTGCTGTGGTGTGTCTGTGTCTTGCTGTGTCAGTTGCTGTCCCTACATGCCTGTGTGACATGTGTGATTTGTGCTCCCTCTCATCTGACAATGCCTGCTTGCCCACATAGGGGATTTGGATCCATGAGTTACCTTTGTGTGGCACTGTATGCACATCTGTATGATTGGTATTCAGGTCTCCTCATGTGATGTGTGGTTGCCTGGGGACACTGGCACCCCCCTCACCTGTTGTGTATGATGTGCAGTGTGGGTCTGCCTGTTTGTGTTTGTGCATCTGCACCACTGCATTGGCATATCTTGGGTGTGCCATTGGCTGTATGTAGTTTGGTGGCTTTCCCCTGCGGTCCCTGGGACTCCCAGGTCATCGGTCAGCACAATGATCATGGTTTGTGTGTCCCATTGCTGCCATGGTATGGTATCTGTTCACCTCACATCTGAAGTCTCCACAGGGTATCTGCATGTGTGTGCCCATTGGTGCAAATATGTGGGTCTGCATTCTGATGGTCACTTCTGTCATTGTGTCATTGATGATTGTTGACGGTGTCAGCCCCCATGGGTGTTGTTTGTCTGCACATGGCCAAAGGTATGTCTTATTTGCACTGCAGGATTTGGCTCCCCCAATTTATGTTGCAATGGGACACATACACTACTTTGCCACTGATGTGTTTGTTGTTCTGTGACCAGGAATCATCCATGCAGTTTGGCAGTTGCACCTCTTTCTTTGTCAACACTTACCTTTTGGTCACTGTGATGATGGGGGTTTGGACCCCATTGCCACGATGTTCGAAATGTGCTTCAGCTATGGACCCCACACTTACATTTTGGTCACTGTGATGATGGGGGTTTGGAACCCATTGCCACAATGTTCAAAGTGTGCTTCAGCTATGGACCCCACACTTACATTTTGGTCACTGTGATGATGGGGGTTTGGACCCCATTGCCACAATGTTCAAAATGTGCTTCAGCTATGGACCCCACACTTACCTTTTGGTCACTGTGATGATGGGGGTTTGGACCCCATTGCCACATTGTTCAAAGTGTGCTTCAGCTATGGACCCCACACTTACATTTTGGTCACTGTGATGATGGGGGTTTGGACCCCATTGCCACAATGGTCATGGTCTGCTTGCATTGTGGGTGCCACACACATATATGTGTGGCACATGTGCTAGGGGGTCACATTGTATGTTCAAAGTCATGTTCGGTGTTGTAGGCATTTGACACAGTCTACACACGCTTGTCATGGTGTTGGGGGATGTCTTCTTCTTGCATTCCCTAGGTTGTGGTGTGCTGGTTGTGTCATGCATTGTCCATCCTATGAGTGGGGGTGGTAGTAGTGGTAGGCATCCAGCCCCCCTGGGTGAGGGTGGTAGTAGTGGTAGGCATCCAGCCCCCCTGGCTAAGGGTGGTGGTAGGCATCCAGCCCCCCTGGGTGAGGGTGGTAGTAGTGGTAGGCATCCTGCCCCCCTGGGTAAGGGTGGTAGTAGTGGTAGGCATCCTGCCCCCCTGGGTAAGGGTGGTAGTAGTAGTAGGCATCCTGCCCCCCTGGCTAAGGGTGGTAGTAGTGGTAGGCATCCTGCCCCCCTGGCTAAGGGTGGTAGTAGTGGTAGGCATCCCGCCCCCCTGGGTGAGGGTGGTAGTAGTGGTAGGCATCCTGCCCCCCCTGGCTAAGGGTGGTGGAAGGCATCCAGCCCCCCTGGGTGAGGGTGGTAGTAGTGGTAGGCATCCTGCCCCCCTGGGTAAGGGTGGTAGTAGTGGTAGGCATCCTGCCCCCCTGGCTAAGGGTGGTAGTAGTGGTAGGCATCCTGCCCCCTGGCTAAGGGTGGTAGTAGTGGTAGGCATCCAGCCCCCCTGGGTGAGGGTGGTAGTAGTGGTAGGCATCCAGCCCCCCTGGCTAAGGGTGGTGGTAGGCATCCAGCCCCCCTGGGTGAGGGTGGTAGTAGTGGTAGGCATCCTGCCCCCCTGGGTAAGGGTGGTAGTAGTGGTAGGCATCCTGCCCCCCTGGGTAAGGGTGGTAGTAGTGGTAGGAATCCTGCCCCCTGGGTAAGGGTGGTAGTAGTGGTAGGCATCCTGCCCACCCTGGGTGAGGGTGGTAGTAGTGGTAGGCATCCTGCCCACCCTGGGTGAGGGTGGTAGTAGTGGTAGGCATCCTGCCCCCCTGGGTAAGGGTGGTAGTAGTGGTAGGCATCCTGCCCCCCTGGGTAAGGGTGGTAGTAGTGGTAGGCATCCTGCCCCCTGGCTAAGGGTGGTAGTAGTGGTAGGCATCCTGCCCCCCTGGCTAAGGGTGGTAGTAGTGGTAGGCATCCAGCCCCCCTGGGTGAGGGTGGTAGTAGTGGTAGGCATCCAGCCCCCTGGCTAAGGGTGGTGGTAGGCATCCAGCCCCCTGGGTGAGGGTGGTAGTAGTGGTAGGCATCCTGCCCCCTGGGTAAGGGTGGTAGTAGTGGTAGGCATCCTGCCCCCCTGGGTAAGGGTGGTAGTAGTGGTAGGCATCCTGCCCCCCTGGCTAAGGGTGGTAGTAGTGGTAGGCATCCTGCCCCCCTGGCTAAGGGTGGTAGTAGTGGTAGGCATCCAGCCCCCCTGGGTGAGGGTGGTAGTAGTGGTAGGCATCCAGCCCCCCTGGCTAAGGGTGGTGGTAGGCATCCAGCCCCCCTGGGTGAGGGTGGTAGTAGTGGTAGGCATCCTGCCCCCCTGGGTAAGGGTGGTAGTAGTGGTAGGCATCCTGCCCCCCTGGGTAAGGGTGGTAGTAGTGGTAGGCATCCTGCCCCCCTGGGTAAGGGTGGTAGTAGTGGTAGGCATCCTGCCCACCCTGGGTGAGAGTGGTAGTAGTGGTAGGCATCCTGCCCCCCCTGGGTAAGGGTGGTAGTAGTGGTAGGCATCCTGCCCACCCTGGGTGAGAGTGGTAGTAGTGGTAGGCATCCTGCCCCCCCTGGCTAAGGGTGGTAGTAGTGGTAGGCATCCTGCCCCCCCTGGGTAAGGGTGGTAGTAGTGGTAAGCATCCAGCCCCCCCTGGGTAAGGGTGGTAGTAGTGGTAGGCATCCTGCCCCCCCTGGGTAAGGGTGGTAGTAGTGGTAGGCATCCTGCCCCCCCTGGGTAAGGGTGGTAGTAGTGGTAGGCATCCTGCCCCCCCTGGGTAAGGGTGGTAGTGGTGGTAGGCATCCTGCCCACCCTGGGTGAGGGTGGTAGTAGTGGTAGGCATCCAGCCCCCCCTGGGTAAGGGTGGTAGTAGTGGTAGGCATCCAGCCCCCCCTGGGTGAGGGTGGTAGTAGTGGTAGGCATCCAGCCCCCCCTGGGTAGGGGTGGTGGTGCGCATTCAGGCCCCTGTGTGCATATGTGGCATTGGTGATGGGCATCCCGCCCCTATGGTGCTGCTGTTGCTGGTGTAAGTATATTCTGCATCCCTCTGTGTGTGTGTGATGTGTCGTGTACGTGTTGTATGTGTTTTGTGGTTGGTGTCTGGCTTACCTTCTGCGCCGTACGCGTCCGTGCCTGTTCCGGTAGTAAATGTAGAATATTGGTATGATCGGGACGAAGGGATTCATGGTTGGTTCGTGTCATTCGTCCTTCTCGTTGCTTCGCGTCGTCCTCGTCGCTTCGCCTCGTCCTCGTCGCTTCGCGTCGTCCTCGTCGCTGCCGTGTTCGTCTCGGAGCCGTGGATCGTGTTGTGGCGCGAATCGGAGCTTATGTGCGCCTCTCCCGGATGCTTTGACGTGCCGTGCGTAGCGACGGGTTCGGCGCGTACGGAAAGCGCATCGTACTCGTTCGGCCGGACGGAGCTGCATTTTCCCTTCCGTGCGACTCGATTCAGCGTTTCCGGATTCGCCTCGTTCGGGGAACAGGACCTGGTTTGGGTGAGTACGGCTCGGCCGGATTCTTTGCTGTTGTGCGCATCGTACTTACTCGTTCGGTGTGCTGTACGGATCGGTCGGGAAACAGGCTTTCGCATGGCTTTTTTCCCGACCGAATGGTGTTGGGTGCACCTCCGACCGAGATCGGAATCGGCCCCTTTATATCTATATATTAGGTTTATATCTCCCAGTAAAATACTTACACTTTCGTGGTTGAGGCATGTATGGTAACGGCATATGCTTTCAGGTTTACAGGTAAGTACGAACACTATATATATATATATATATATATATATATATATATATATATATATATATGTATTCACTGAAAAAACCACAGCATTCAGGGGCGTTATAGTTAGTTGGACATTTCACTCATACAAAACCAGAGAAATTCGCGCCCCCGCAATGCACTGTTGATGACGTCACATATTACATCATTCATGACATGGTCAGTGACATCACTGATGACATCACTGATGACATCTCAAATGACATCACTGATGACATCATTGATGACATCATCTAGTGACTGTGTGTTTCTGTAAAGTTTAAATATGTTTTATATATATATAGGCCAAGGTGTATTGAAGAATGAGTGGGTGTATGACTGTCTGAATGGATGATTTAATAGGTGTGTGACTGACTGTATAAGTGAGTGATTAAACGTATCTTACTGAATGCATGGGTTAGTTACTAAACTGTGTGAATGTCTGTATCAGTCTGCTAGTTGGTGTGTAAGCGGCTGCATGGGTTGGTGAGTAGCTACATGAGTGTCTATATGGGTTATTGATTGGTTGTCTGAGTAATTGTATGGGTGCTTGCGTGTCTGTGTGGGTGGGTGGGTGGGGGGCGGGTGACTCTGTGCATAGATGTGTGAGTGGGTAATTCACTGGGTGTATGGGTTCAAGAGTGCATCTGTGAAGGGCTGTAGGGGTGGGTGAGTGTGTGTATGGGTGTGTTGGTGAGTGAATGGTTGTCTCAGTGGTACATGTGTGAGTAACTACATATGTGAAAGGCAGTATTTGTGAGTGTTGGGGTATATAAATCACTATATGTGAGTGATTATGAGAGTGGCTGTATGGATGAGTGTGTGCTTGTATCAGTGATTGTATAAGAGAGTAAGTATGTGTTAGTATCTGTATAAGTGAGGTGGTGTGTGTATAACTGTATAGGTGAGTAAATGGGAGTGTGATTGATTCTTTGCATGACTGACTAGGTGCGTGAGTAACTCTATGGATGAGTGGCGATGTGTGAGTGTCTGTATAGGTGTATGAGTGCAAATGATAGTGATGTATTGATAAGTGACTGCATGTATGAGTGACTGTATGGGTGAATGAGTGGACGTGTGTGTAGACCTAGGAATCAGTGAGTGGGTATTGTAGTAACTGGTATTGGTGTGTCTATGGTTTCGAAAATGGTAGTCTGTATTTTAGAGTGGGTGTTTCAAAGGTTATATTAGGGTGTGAGGAGGTGCATCAGATTATCACGTGGATGATGTCATCAGTGATGTCATTTGAGATGTCATCAGTGATGTCATCAGTGATGTCACTGACCATGTCATGAATGAAGTAATATGTGACGTCATCAGCAGTGCATTGCGGGGGCGCGAGTTATAGTTAGCTCAACCAACTATAACGGCAGAATTTCTCTGGTTTTGTACGAGTGAAATGTCCAACTAACTATAACGTCCCTGAAACCTGTGGTTTTTTCAGTGCATTTCTAAGGTTTTTTAAATGCTAATTTTTAACTATAACGTCCATGAAACCTATGGTTTTTTCAGTGAATTTCAAAGGTTTTTTAAATGCTAATTTCTAACTATAACGTCCCTGAAACCTGTGGTTTTTTCAGTGATTTCAAAGGTTTTTTAAATGCTAATTTCTAACTATGCCTACAGAGGTAGGACATGTGCAGAAAGAGGAAGAAAGGTGCAGAAAGAAGCAAGAGAAATGCAGAAAGAGGCAACAGAAGTCCAGAAAGACGAAGAAAGGTGCAGAAAGAAGCAAGAGATGTGCACAAAGAACCAACAGAGGAGCCGAAAGAGGCCTTGTTGCAAAGTCATCCTGTGCCCCCAACTTTTTGCTGACGGGTACTGGTGGTAACTGACTCTGACTAACCAGGCCTAGAGCCAGTGCTATGCTAAAAGACACTTAGAATACAGTGAAAACACCTACATACACTAGGGAACACTATGCGTTGGGGTACCCCTGTGATTGGCATGACCTCCTCTGTAAGGCCCTAGTACATAATAGGGCAGGGGGATTAAAACTATCTCTAAGTCAGAGGTGCAGAAAGATGCTTCTTTAAGTAGTAGTCATGTTTGCAGAGTGGTGGAGAAAGGGTGCTGGGCCTCCGACCAGCGCTCAGGAATTCCACTGCATAGGACTTAGAGGAGGTACCAAGAGGGCTTCTTGGCACCCAAAGTCCCTCAGGAGTAAATTGGACTTCATTCCCCATCCCGTAGTCTGCCAGGAGGCGCGTTTGCAGAGTGGTGGAGAAAGGGGGGCATGTCTAGGCCTGGGCGGAATTTGCGTAGTCGCGTTACACAAAGTTCTGCGAAGATGTAAAAAATCTCCGCGAGCTACGCAGAATTCCGCGAGCACGCGGAATTGCTTGTTCCGCCCGTTCGCGATGCGTTTTTCTTGTTCGGGGACGCTGTTTACGTGCTCGGGGGGAAATATCTTGCGAACTTGCCCATGCGGTCGCCAATTGGCGCGGCCATCTTGTTTCACTTGTCCCGCCCGTTTGCGATGCGTGTTTCCTGTTTGCGTATGTCCGATGGCGCGTCCGAATGACGTGTTCGCGATCGCACACTCTCGCGGGATCGCGCGGCTGGCTACCAAAATCTCGTGGCGCACGCGAACGGATAGGAAAACTCATCGGCGAACGCTGGGATCCCGGTAAGTCGCTACCGCGTGCGCGAACACGCATTTTGAAAACGCGAACAAGGAAAAAATTCCGCTACGCTGCGGATCGCGGAATTTTCGGCAATTCCGCGTTCTCCGCGGAACGCGGAATTGCCAAAATTCCGCAAATTCCACGAGCAGAGCGGATTTTACCACCCAGGTCCTCCTTAGATGTCTTAGCAATCCCACTGTGTGGGACTTACTGCAGGTAACAAGAGGGGTAGTTGGCCCCCAACGACAACCTTGGGAGCCAACTACCCCTCCTATTACTTGCAGTAAGTCCCACACAGCAGGATTGCTAAGTTCTCTTAGCAGGCCACGCACCCTTTGCCCACCACTCTGCAAAGGCGCTCCCTGGTGCGCTCTTGGATGGGGATTGAAGTCCCCTTCGCTGCTGGGGGTCCTTTAGGGGCCAACTAGCCTACGTCTTACCTCCAGTAAGCCCCACACCGTGGGATTGCTGAGAGGTGGACAAAGGCCACTCCCCCTTTCCCCACCACTCTGCAAACGCGCTTCCTGGCGCATTCTAAGTTGTGGTATTAAGTCCCCTTCATTCCTGAGGGTCTCTGGGGGCCAACTAGCCCACCAGGTACCTCCAGTAAGTGCCACACACCTGGATTGCTGAGAGTGGTCCGAGGCCACGCCCCCTTTTTACACCACTCTGCAAACGCGGCTCCTGGCACACTGCTGCTTGGGGGATTAAGTCCATTTGTGTCCTGAGGTCCTCAGGACACAAGAGGACCTCATCGCCCCACCAGCAGTGCGCCAAGAGGCGCATTTGCAGAGTGGTGTAAAAAGGGGCGTGGCCTCGGACCACCTCTCTGCAAACCAGCTATGTGGTGCTTACTGGAGGTACCTGGTGGGCTAGTTGTCCCCCAGGAACCCTCAGTATTCATGGGGACTTAATTTTCCATCTTACAACGCGCCAGGGGGCGCGTTTGCAGAGGGGTGCAGGGAGGGGGCGGGGCCTCCGGCGTGATGCCGGCTTTTTTATTTTATTTTTTCTTTAGAAGAAGGGCTGTGTGGCCCCCCTTCTTTTACTATTTTTGGGGCCCTGGGGACCCCATCCCCCAGGGCCTGACCCCCTCCCGAGGCCAATTTTGGCCCTGGGGACCCCATCCCCTGGGGCATGGCCTCCTTTTTGCATACATGATTAAAGGGAAGGGGGCGGTGTGGCCCCCCTTCCCTGGGCCACTTTTGGCCCCGGGGACTGCATCCCCCGGGGCATGTCCTCTTCTTTTTTTTATATTTACAGGGAAGGGGGGCCGCGTGGCCCCCCTTCCCTGGGCCAGTATTGGCCCCGGGGACCCCATCCCCCGGGGCTTGGCCATTAATTAATTTATTTTATTTCTGAGGAGGGGGGCCCCACAGCCCCTGGCGGTCCCCAGGGCCATCAAGGGCTCGGGGAGGGGGGCCGCACAGCCCCCCTCCCAACATTTTCAAAGCCCTGGGGAGGTGGTGGTCCCCGGGGCCCGGGGTTCCATAACGGACCCCCGCATTTGAATAAACAGTGCCCCGGGGAGGTGGTGGTCCCCGGGGCAGTGTGGGGGGGCAGGAGCCCCCTCACACTTTCATTTTTTTAATTAAGCCCCATGGAGGTGGCGGTCCCTGGGGCTTGGGGGGGCCCGTGAGGCCCCCCGCATATAATTAAACAGTGTCCCGGGGAAGTGGTGGTCCCCGGGGCAGTGTGGGGGGGAAGGAGCCCCCCCACACATTTATAAAGCAAAGACCAGGGGAGGTGGCAGCCCCCGGGGCTGCGGGGGGGCCGCGTGACCCCGCATATAATTAAAGAAAGCCCCGGGGAGGTGGCAGTCCCGGGGCTCCCACGGGCCCCTGCAAAATAATTTGGCATTGCCCCCGGGACCTGGCCCACCCGGGTGCTTTAAGGAACAAAGCGCGTTTGTTTTTGTTTTTTAAATCAGCCGGATTCGCGCACCCAGCGCGAATTCGGCCGTTTAAAAAAAAAAGGTTTTTTTGGGCCTGGGGGTCCTTGTGGGACCCCCTGAGCAGGCCTAGGAGGTCAGGGTGTTTCTACCCTGCCCCCTTTTCTTGTTTTTCACCTTTTTTTCTTCTGTTTTCTTGTGACTCGGTTACCGAGTCACAAGATGGTTGCCAACACTTCCTGGTTTGGAGTGTTGGCAGCCAATCAGAAGTCAGCTCGTACTCTGGAGGGTTCGCGAACCCTCCTCGGTGCTCAGATATCGATATGTTTCTTTTTTAAATTTCTCAGGAACTACTGAATGGATTTACACCATTTAAAAAAAAGGTCGCTTTCTGGACCAAGACCTACTTTTTTGCCAAATTTGGTGTAATTCCGTTCAGCAGTTCGGGCTGTAGCTTTGTCTAAAGTTCCTATGGAAATTAACTTGGAGAAAACGCGTTTTGGAACCCCTTTTTTCTCGGCCCCTGCTTGACGAATCACCCCAAAACTTTCAAGACAGGAGCTGACCGGAGTGCCCCATTAGTTTTGAAAATTTCGCGAAGATTCGTTAAACGACGCCAAAGTTATTGGCAAATCAAAAAACGCTTTTCCTATGGAATCTAGGTCCTAACTATAACTACCTACTGGCGACCGCCAGTAGGTAATATATATATATATATATATATATATATATATATATATATATATATATATATATATATATATATTAATTTCCTCAAAACCCCTCAAACCCTCAACACATACCCACCCTGAACCCTAAAACTACCCTTGCCACCCAAAATCCCACACTCACCCTATACCCTAAAATCATCCTTGCCACCCAAAAACCCATACTCGCCCTAAACCCTAAAATTGCCCTTGCCACCCAAAAACCCATACTCACCCTAAACCCTAAAATTACCCTTGCCACCCAAAAACCCTTACCCACCCTAATCCCTAAAATTACCCTTGCCACCCAAAAACCCATACCCACCCCAATCCCTAAAATTACACTTGCCACCCAAAAACCTATACCCACCCTAAACCCTAAAATTACCCTTGCCACCCAAAAACCCTTACCCACCCTAATCCCTAAAATTTCCCTTGCCACCCAAAAACCCACACCCACCCTAATCCCTAAAATTTCCCTTGCCACCCAAAAACCCATATCCACCCTAAACCCTAAATGTAACCTTGCCACTCAAAAACCCATACCCACCCTAAACCCTAAATGTAACCTTGCCACTCAAAAACCCATACCCACCCTTAACCATAAAATTACCCTTGCCACCCAAAATCCCTTACCCACCCTAATCCCTAAAATGACCCTTGCCACCCAAAAACCCACACCCACCCTAATCCCTAAAATTCCCCTTGCCACCCAAAAACCCATACCCACCCTAAACCCTAAATGTAACCTTGCCATTCAAAAACCCATACCCACCCTAGACCCTAAAATTACCCTTGCCACCCAAAAAGCCATACCCACCCTAAACCCTAAAATCACCCTTGCCACCGAAAAACCCATACCCACCCTAATCCCTAAATGTACCCTTGCCACCCAAAAACCCATACCCACCCTAACCCTAAAATTACCCTTGCCACCCAAAAACCCATACTCACCTTAAACACTAAAAATAACCTTGCTACCTAAAAACACTTTCCCACCCTTAACCATAAAATTAACCTTGCCACCCAAATCCTAAACCACCGGCCGTAATCGCAAAAATTTCCCTTGCCACCCAAAAACCCATACCCACCCTAAACCCTGAAATAACCCTTGCCACCCAAAAACCCACATCTACCCTAAACCCTAAATGTAACCTTGCCACTCAAAAATCCATACCTACACTAAACTCTAAAATTAACCTTAGTACCCAAAACCCCATACCCACCCCAAACTGTAAATTTAACCTTACCACCCACAAAACCCATACCCACCCTAAAAACCCATACACACCTTTATTTACAAACAATTAATACTTACCTAATACTTACATTTAAAACACCTATACCATTCATGCCTTTACAACGAAATTCACTGTAAAGGCATGGGTTGTAAAGGCATATGCGTATTAACATTTTGCGTTGTAATGCGAATGCGTTGTAATGGCTCATGCAGCGTTACAAATATTATTCATGATCTGGTATCGCCTATGCAACATGGCTTCACACCGACTAGGGAAACAACTGCTCATTTCAACGTAGCCCACAGCCAGCCTGTCTTTACTATTGCAGAGACTGTGGGGGCAAGTGCCCGTATGATCCTTTTGGGTGTGGAGAAAGGATTCAATACAGTCTCCTGGCTTTAGTCTGGTTTATTTTGAGTAAATTAAGATTTTGCATTCAATGTATTAGGCAAATGTGAATATGATAGAATGGTATAGTCGCAAGGGTAGTTTCCATGGGTATATGCTAAGGACAATTTAGTCTTTCTCTTGGCAAACAACAGTGTTACCCTTATGCTGGCTTTAGTTTGCCCTGCTTCTACAATATTTTTACCTTGAAAAATGAAAGACTATACCTCTTATGGCACACAATGGAACTGACTGTATGGTTGCTTCATATACAGAATGCATTGACACTTTTACCTTGGACCTCAGTTAGCATTGCCAACTATTGAATCAGAAGTTGTTAGGGCTTTTCTTTGGATTTCATGACAAGACCGGAGGCCATCATTATGCATACTACTTTTATTGCCACCTCCTTGCAGCACTTCAAAGTATAACATCACTTAACATCCAAACTCTAGAACTTAGAATGTCCAACAATATATAAACCCCATCACAGCAGCCATCTTCCTCTTTTATTTTCTGCTCCTTGCAAGATAAGTATGCTGTTGTGTGTTTTAGTTTGGTAGTTGAAAAAGAATTAGGGTGTAATGAATTAATGTTTTTAAGATAATATGAGTAGTAGTTTGTATACACGTTTCAGCAGTATATAGATGAATTTGTTTTTAGAATTTATGTGGTTTGAATTTGGTGTTTGGACCCAATTTTTGGGTTTGATGCAGTTTATTTGACAGGTAAGTTTATAGGTAGCGTTTTTGAAGGGTTTCGTTGTTAGGTTAAAAAAAAAAAAAAAGACAGTCAAATACCGTTTTAACGTTGCGTCGCGAGCACGCAAATATTTTTCAGCTTGCGGCGTGCTTGTAACGTTCTCTCCGAGCCGCGTTGTCAGGAGCGGCTCGGGGTGTCCCTCAAGGGAGTCGGTAGGCTAAGGTGCGTCATCACGCGTACGTGCGTGGGGACGCATCACAGCCATCTTTAAAAAAGGCTAGAGCGCTAACCAATGCACTGTGGAGTATCACAGGCATCGGGTGGCGTAGCGCACGAGCGGTGTCAGTTTCAACTGACATTTCAGCTTTAACGAGTCAGCTGGCAGTTGAGTGTGTAGCGATCGAGTGAAAAAAGCATTTAATAGGTTTGGGCTAAAGGAAATTATATATAAAAAGAAAAGAAAAGAAAAGAAAAGAAAAGAGGAAAAGAAGCTTTATTTAGGAAAATTATTAATAAGTTAGACAGAGGTAGTGAGTGGTTGAGAGGTGAGTCATGGAGGTGAATGAGGGTGCACAATCTTCAGGCTCAGGGGATGCATATTTAAGGAAATTAGCGCAAGAAGAGGTAAAGAGTTCAATGAAGGAGGTTTTACAGAGTGTTCTGAAGAGAAAAAGAAGAGCGGAAGAGTGCTCAGATGATGAATATTGGTCAATGGAGGATGAAGAAAGTAATGAAAATAGAGGCTATGGAAAGAAAACAAGAAAATCAAAAAATATAGAAGTTGGAGTTAAATTTTTAACAAAAGGGAAAGGTGAGCCTAGCGCCACAAAGGGATAAGGTGTCCTTTGAGGCACAAAAGAGGGTGTCCTATGCGGCACAAGAGATCTTGGGGCGCAAGATGAATTCATGGATCAAGAAAGTGAAAACGATGCTGATGAATTCATATTAGATGATTATTATGATGATGGATGGGATATGGACAAGGATAAGGCGGATAAGGGAAGAAAGGAGAAAGGTTTAATTAAGGATCCACAGGGTGAGGACATGTTTAGTCCAGAGTTAATAAGGCACCCAAGGAGTGCAGACTGGTGGCCTTTGCCTCACGTTGCGGAGTTTTAACATTTTTAAAGTTATGGATAAGAAGACCATTGGAGAAAGAGGCAAGAGCGGTCATGACAGCAGAATGTTCACGACCTGTAGTTGAGGGTAAATGTTGCATGACTCAAGATCTTGATCCTGATTTAATATGTTTTTTATTTAAAATGGGGCGTGACCCTAGGAAAGGTCTAGAGAGAGCACTCAAATAATGTCAGGATAGATTGTTGGATGTTTTGGGGCCTCTGGCCAGAATTCTAGACATGGCGGAACAGGCAAAAATGAAGAGTGTGCAGGTGGATAATGACCTGGTGAGAGGATGGTCTCAAAGGGCTGTTTGTTTGCTAGGTAATGCAAACACGGCTTTGTCATCAGAGAGGCGCAAAGCTATCCTGATGAGGATTAGTCCAAAGTTGGGGGACTTTGCGAGAAAGGAACCAACAGAGGACCCTAAAGGATATCTATTCAGAGAAGGTCTGGTGAAAGGAGTAGGCAAGTATGTTTCTACTTTCACCAGTCTGGATAAGGCTCAAACATCCTTGAAAAGAGTCTTTGGAAGAGGTTTTTTTGACCGGGCCGGGCCGGGGCAAGGGCCCGTTTCCCTGGCCGGTCTTATTCAAGGGCTCAGTACCAATCAAATGGGCGTGCCGCATTCAGGGATTTCCAGTCCGCAACTGGATTTTATTCCCAAAGAGAAAGAGCAGGCAGGATGCGACAAGCAAGGGGTCGAGCACAGTTTGCACAAGGATCCCAGGGTAAGTATGAAGACAGTTTTTGGTTCTTCCCCAAGCGAGGTAGGGGGAAGGTTGAGATGGTTTGTGGAAAATTGGGAGAAAATAACAAAGGACAGTTGGGTTATTCGCACTGTGAAAGGTTATATGTTGGAATCAGCGGAAATGCCAATTCAATTGAAGGAGCCAAGTCAATTGGTTTTCAAGAAAGATCTACAAGAAATAGTAAGGGTAGAGGTTTTGGAGATGTTGAAGAAAGGGGCAATAGAAAAGGTGTCAGAGGAAGATCAAGGTTTTGTAAGTACAATTTCTTTGGTAGAAAAGAAAGGGAAAGTATGGAGGCCGGTGATAAATTTGAGAGGGTTAAATCAATATGTGGTTTATAGGCATTTCAAGATGGTATCCATCTTTTGAGGGATATCCTGCAAGCAGACGATTGGATGGTGAAGTTAGATCTGAAGGATGCTTATTTCACAATTCCGATAGCGGAAGTAAGTCGCAAGTTTCTTCAGTTCAGCTGAATCAGCTTATGTCCCTTCCATTTGGTCTGGCTTCAGCACCCTGGTGTTTCACAAAGGAGTTGAGGCCTGTGGCAAAGTTTCTCAGAGAAAGAGGAGTGCGAATGATTATGTATGTAGATGATTTTTGGATAATGTCACAGTGTCAGGAAGAGTTGAAGAGGCAGTTACTTCTGACCATTCATCTATTAGACGGTTTGGGATTTATAGTAAACAGAGAGAAGTCAGTTTTGGTTCCAAGTCAGTGTTTGGAGTTTTTAGGTTTTGTGATAAAAACACTGTGGAGAAGACTTTGAGTTTGCCAGAGAAAAAGGTGAAGAAAATAAGGTCAGAAGTGAAAGGGCTGATGAGAAAGGAAAGCGTCATCCTGAGATCTTTGGCAAGAGTGCTTGGTTTATTTTCCTCCTCTATTCAGGCTGTGTTTCCAGGGTCTCTTCATTACAGAGCTTTGCAGAGAGTGAAGGCAGAGGCTCTCAGGAAGGGATTCTGGTATGGAGATCAGGTCGTTATTTCTGCAGAGGCTCGGGAGGAGTTAGTTTGGTGGTTGGAGAATCTGGAGGCATGGAATGGCCGAGCAATATTTGGTATTTGCCCAGATTTTGTGTTAGAGACGGATGCAAGCCTTTTTGGCTGGGGAGCATGTTTGGAGAATCAGGAGACAGGTGGAAAATGGTCCTTGGAGGAGAGATCGGAGCATATAATTAGTTTGGAAATGAAGGCAGGTCTTTATGCCTTGAGGAGTTTTGGGAAAAAATTGTGGAGTTTCAATGTTTTGTTGAAGATGGACAACGTTTCAGTGGTACGATACATAAACTGCTCAGGTGGAAGCAGGTCGAAGAATCTGACTCAATTGGCCAAGGAGATTTGGATTTTTTGTTTGGAAGAGAAAATTGGTTTGAAAGCAGAGTATTTGCCAGTGTTTGTTATAACAGACTGGAATTTGAGGTATCTCAGGGATTACAGCGATTAGAAGCTGAATGTTCTTTACTTCAGAAAAATTTTATGAGTTTGGGGTCCTCTGGAGGTGGATCTGTTTGCGTCAAGGTTGACTTTCTAGTTGAAACGTTATTACAGTTGGAGGCCGGATCCATTGGCAGAGGAGGTGGATGTGTTCCAGCAGGATTGGAAGAAAGTTCAGGGGTATGCTTTTCCCCCATTCGCATTGATTCAGAGAGTGTTGTTGATGGTGAGGAGGCAGAGATGTCATCTGGTGTTGGTGACGCCATTTTGGGCTGGTCAGGCCTGGTTTCCAGGTCTTTTGAAGATGGCAATAGAGGAACCTTTTTTGATTCCGGAGACAGAATAAATGCTTCTGGGGAGGAAGGAGTTTTTCATCCTTTGGTTTTAGAAGGGGCTTTGAGCCTTCTTGTTTGGAGGATTTCAGGAGAGGAGAACAGCTCGGAGGTCTTTCGGAGCAGGCTCAGGAGTTGCTCAGGGAGTCTTGGGCACCAGGAACAAGGAAAATATATTTGGGAGCATGGAGGAAATGGGTTGGTTGGTGCTTGGAAAGGGGTTTGGATCCCATGGAGGCATCTGCCGTAGAATTGTCTAATTTTTTATCTTCTTTGTTTGAAAAGGGTTTGAGTTACAGGACTATCAATTGTTATAGGTCTGCAGTTACTGCAGGACATAGTTTGGTAGGGGGTTGTTCTATTGGTAGAGAGCCGTTGGTTTGTAGGGTGATGAAAGACGTTAAGTTGAGGAGACCCCCTAAGCTAACATATAGTGGTTAGTGGAATGTTAACAAGCTTTTGAGTTTGTTTGAAGGATGGCCAGCTGATAGGTTTTTGAGTCTAAAACAGTTATCTGGGTAGCTAGCGAGTCTTTTGTGTCTTATTTCTTTCAGGAGAGTTTCTAATGTAAGAGCATTGGATATTAGTAACAGGTGTTTTAATCCAGACGGGGTGATTTGTACAATTACAAAGAGGACAAAATGCATGTCATCTTCTATTTTTTATCGTAGATTTGAGGAGCACCATAAGTTGTGTGTGGTTAGATGCTTGAGAGAGTATGAGGGTAAGTTGAGTGAATTCAGGAGGCATGGGGATGATCAGTTGTTGATTTCTTATGTGAGACCTTTCAGGCCGGTTTCTACGGCTACTATTGCTAGATGGGTGAGATTTTGTATGTTTGAAGCAGGTGTAAGTCTGCAGGAATATGGTGCACATTCAGTGAGGTGTGCGATGGCGAGTAAGGTTTTCTTGTCTGGTGGTCGTTTGGAGGAAATTTTGCTTGCAGCAGATTGGACAAATGCGGATGCTTTTGCAAAGTTTTATTTAAGACCTATGGGTCATGTTTCGTCTGTGGTTTTATCACAGCTTTGAACATGCATAATGATAGCCTCCGGTCTTGTCATGATATGTAGATTCTCCAAGTTTGTGTAGAGAGAATCTGGAATTCATTAAAGACACGGAGGCTAGCATTATCCCTCCCACCCTCCCGTTTTAATTATAGGAGGGGTGTGGAGTGGTTTAGGTTTTTTAGAATAATTTATGAAAATTATGGGATTCGTAAGGGAAGATCGGTTTATTTATGGAATTTTGTGTTTTTCAGATGTCCGGTAAAGGAGAAAATGAAGATGTTTCTGTTCATGCGAAAGAGTTGATGTTTGCATCTGGAGCAGCTTAAAAGAGGAAGATGGCTGCTGTGAAGGGGTTTATATATTGTTGGACATTCTAAGTTCTAGAGTTTGGATGTTAAGTGATGTAATACTTTGAAGTGCTGCAAGGAGGTGGCAATAAAAGTAGTATGCATAATGCTAGCCTCCGTGTCTTTAATGAAATCCAGATTCTCTCTACACAAACTTGGAGAATCTACATTCCAGGCCATCAGAAATCAAAGTAAGACACAAATATTAGTCAGTCATAGTATTGGTCCTGCTGATGACAGATGTTGAGTCAGTGATTTTTATTCAGTCCATCATTACTTCTAAGGTTGACAAAATCTTTTCGTTTAATTATGTTTCTGTGTTAAAGAAATCAGTTGCTCTGATGCATAAATGGGGTAGACTCCTGATTGAAAATATGGGCTGCTCTAATCATTTAACTGTGACTGCCAAAGATTTTTGTACTTATTTAGAGCAATAGTCCTAATGGTCCCAGTATTATTTTTTCAATGACTGGAGTTTCTCTGGAGACTGGAATTATAAAAAACCTTGTTGAGCACTACGTTCCTTGAAGTTCTCATTGGACCGTGCTGGTTGAGCCCTTTCCGATCTGCAGTATCACTACTGTGCTTCTTTTGGTTCCAGAATATCATGGTTTATTGGATTATCAGCAGTGAATTGACCATTACGAGAGCTATATCCTTTGTGCAGGTGGGCTTCCCTCTTTGCTTCAATCCTACTATTTAGGAAGGTCAGATATAATCTCTGAAGGTTGTTGTCCTTATTGGGAAATTTTGATTTCAGCATTTGATTCTATTAGTTTCCCAATATACTCCACATTGGGATAATTCCTTTATACCAGCAACCTTAAGGAACTGTGACACACTTTCCTGGTGATAAAACTAAGCTTTGTTATGTTGGATAGCTCTATTGTAACACTGTTGTTTATTCTCTTTCTTAATTACATAATCTCATTTTTATTCCTAAAGCAGGATTTATTACATTTCTGCAAATTTGCGACCATCTAACTGATTACCGAGGGGAAATATTAGTTGAAATCTATTCAGCTACTTTATCTATTGACTGCTACTCTAAAAAAACATTAGTAAAGCCAATATGTTTTTGCTCTAAAACCCATGTTATTGGCTTTGCCCATGCATTTTGGCAATAGCATATCAAAACATGCATCCAGATACATGCACATGCATTGCCGGCAATCATAAAATATTTTTGCGAATAAAGAAAAATTAAAATAATCAATGATGCACATGCAGGTGGCATGACGCTTGCATACATGTGATTGGTTGCACATGCATATGTATACATTTATTTATAATTATGACAAGGCAGATGTTCAAGAGGTAAAAATCGAGTGCATCAAAAGTGCCAAAAAGGAAGCAAGTGTCCAGGCAGCACAACACAGGAGGCAGGCCCTCAACATAAATGAATGAATAAAGGAATAAATTAATAAATCAAAAAAATGTAACATGGGAGTGAGGTGAGTGAAGGGACATGGAGCAGGGAGACAGCATATGGGCGGGTGTGGAAAAAGAAGGGCGTGAGAGCAAGGAAACACTTGCTCTCCCATGTCGTACCCAACAGCATTTACAAATAGAATTCTATCAAGTATGCAGGGGAAGGATACAATCAATCAAATCATAACGCCTCAAAACCAAATGCTTCTGGGCGGGATAGGCACAATAATTTGATTTCATTTCATTATTTATAAAGCTCGAACAAATGCCCGGGGGCGTCTTGGCGCTGCTCAAAAATGAATGAGATGATAAGACAGGAGAGACGGGATACTAATAATGTCTGAAAAGTAGAGTCTTTAAATCCTTCCTAAACTTTAGTAAAGAGGGGTCCCTTTTTAACTCCAACAGTAACTGGTTGGGGCTGTGCAGCATACTAGGCTCCTACCCCTCCAGGTAGCCAGTCTGTAGGTGCACACTACCAGATATCTTGCTGAGCAGGAGCGAAGACTTCTTCCTGGACGGTACCATCTAAATCTATCTTTTAGATAAGCGGGGCCAAGGCCATGTAGAGCTTTATAGGCCGTACAAAGCCCTTTAAAGGCAACCTGTTTCTTTACTGGGGGCCAATGCAGTTTTTTTAAGACTTGGGAGGCCGACCCATATCTAGGGACTTTTATCAGCATATGAGCCACCGAGTTTTGTAGGACTTGAAATTTATTCACTGATTTCCATGGTATATTTGGTACAGATATTGCAATAGTCTATTCTAGATAGAACTAGTGCAACAATAACGGTCTTTATCAGATCAAAAGGAAATAACTGAGCGATTTTCTTGACTGAACCCAAGACAAAGAAGGAGGCCGAAGAGACTCTATTCGGTTGTGCTTTGTAAGATAATCGGTTTTCTATCAAGACACCCAGATTTTTTACCTTCTGGGTTGGCGATGGTAAGGTGCAGAGTTCCTCGGGCCACCAGTCCGGTGTCCAGAATGTTGGATTATTGCTGAACAGAATAAGGGGCATATTAACAACTAGGCGATAGTCAATTATCGCCGCTTTAGCGTCCGTTTTCGGACGGAAAGCGGCGATAATTCTATCGCCTAATCAGCAAGGTCACGCTATCGCGTGAATCCCTGCACTATCGCCCTTTCCCCCAACGCCCATCCTTGCATCTCTAATGAGATGCAAAGTGGGCGTTACTGGGCATACCCCAGATGGGCTACGTTGTAAATATCGCCGATGTGCACATCGCGATATTTACAAGGCAGCCCACAGGATTATAGCAGACGTTAGATTTCGGCGAAAACGGCTGTTTTCGCCAAAATCTAACGTCTGCTATAATCCCGATTTAGCCATCCCTAACATAGGGGGTGGATTGTGCTGATACGACCACAGGGTCGTATCAGCAAGGTTATCGCCGTTTTGCAGGGAACATCGCTGGAAAACCAGCGATGTTCCCTGCAAAACAGCGATAACCTCGCTATCTCTGGAATTTTTATCGCCCTGGAGATGCGTGTTGTTAATAACGCGCTACCAGGGCGATAATTTCCAGAGATAGCCAGCGATAAGAAATCTATCGCTAAGCACGGCCAGCGATAATTATCGCTGGCCGTTGATAATATGCCCCTTACTTCGGTCTTTGATGAATTAAGTTTTAGGCAGTTTTAGGTTTAAATCTTTTTATTGGTATAAAACATAAATGCAACAAAACAATACAGTGCCATCAGCGAAGAGCCAAGTAAGGTGTGCGAGACAATAATGCAAAAGACAAAAACAAAACCCCAACTCCTCCCTCCCCCATCTTCTCCCACAAATCTACCTTTTTTGTTTACAACCTTTTCTCTCTCCCTTCTGTCTTTTTGACTGAGGCTTCCTAATGTCCCTTCTCCTGACCGCAAAAAGGGCCTGTTTTTTAGTTTTCTGATTTTATCTCTGTCCGTCAGGTAGGTGGAGGACACCACGTCTACCACCCTGACTCAGGTAGGACCATTATATTTAGGTATCACTGCTGGCACACTTGTTAGTTTGGATATCTGTATTGTAACATGCATTTCCCTATGGTCACCACATTACTCCAAGTTATTAAGCACAACGTCACCAGGTCTGAACGTTTTACGTACAAATCCTTGCTTTCAGGTGTGTTATTCTAATTAGTTCATTAGAAGCAAAACAAGACTACATCACACATAAAGCATTAGGCTGTCACACAAACATATAAGACTTGAAACAATGCTCATTGTGACCTGGGGGAGGTGGCCACCCTTACCTCAAAGTTTCAATGTGAAGAGTTTCAGTATTATGTGAGAGGTGGTGTCAGTTTCCTCACCTATTGTTTCCTCCTGCTTCTCTGACCAGAGTGCTCCTAGCTTCACCCCCTCTTCCTGCCTCAATCTGTGTGACAAAAGGTTTGGCCTCCCATCTGGGCAACACAACCCATCTCAACTGGACAGGCTCAACCCAGCCAAGAGGATGCCTACAATATACTGATGCCTCTGGCATGAGGGAATAATGCATTGCCCAAGCACAGCCTGCTTGGAGGGAACCTCAAAATTTAAAGGTGGCACCTGAGCTGATTGTGGCAGAATTTCTCCCTGATATCAGAGAGGAACCACAGAGCAGTGTAGTTGAGAAGATTGATATATGCCCGGGTCTGATGATTGTTGTCATCCATTCCAGACTGAGATCAAGTCTTGGTGGGATACCTGGCAGGAGTGCTGCTGGACTGCTTTGAGGGGAATAGAGTTTTACAGGTTGTAGAAAGAGGTGCTGGTGTATGTCCAACTGAGGAAACTCTGCTGCCTTCCCTAAAATAGGAGACCAACTGCCCAGAACCTTGAGGACCTTTTGGGAACTATATTAGTCCCCCAATTTTAATCGGAGAACTGGCACAGGAGATATGCTATATTTCCTAAGGCTTATCTTTTATGCTGTCATTTCCTATGATATATTTTTGATGCTTAGGTATTGTTTTTACCTTTTCTCCCCATTTGCAGTCTTTGCTATGTTCTTCCCCCTCTCTTTTCCTTTCTTATGTCCGTTTAGAATGATCAAGATAAAGGATTATATGCATGATGGACCTGGTCAGTGCATGGCCTACGGGATGTACACAGATTAAAGTGCTTGCGTATGTACAGTTTATTAAATTATTAATTCTCACATTTTCTTATTTTGAGTTTTAAGAACTAGTTTGCTGCAGCCCTAGTTGATTAGCATGTGTGCATTGGAACATGTCCCTTCAGTGATCATTGTCCGGCACACATACTAGCCTTTAATACGCATAGGTTTAGCAAGCTGGTTATTGCTCCCTGTGGTCATGTCTTGAGCAGTCCTTTTGGAAAGGTTCGTTTTTACCTGGCAGTAAAAGGATCTTCATTCTTCCTTGTAGGGAATAGATATTACTGAAAATCATAGGTGCCAGCGAAGAACACCTTCGACTTCAAATTTTGTATACATTTACAAAAGTGGTCTCCAACCTGTATGAGGCAATACGCCCACGTCTGGAGGGTGTTTAGCAACATTTACCAGGTCTTTGGGAATAACTAAACATACGTTTCCGAGCATAACCAGTTGTAAAAGCAATTTCTAGTCAGTGTCTAATAGTTCTGCTGTGACTACAGTTAAGTGATGCCAGGCCTGAAATTAAGAAAAGCAAAAAACAGAGGGGGTACCAAGGGCAGGCAGCACAGATATGCTGCACCACGGTAGAAGTGACAACTGGAAATCAAACCACATGCTGCACCCTGCTGGCCAGGATAATGGAGACCCCTAACATGAAGTAGCAACTTTTATTTTTTGGGGAGTTTAACATAGCGCAAACTCGGACCTGAAGGTATCAGAGAGCTTTACATGAGAACCAGTTGGGTTACACGTTCTTTGTGTTAGGCCCGGGGAGGTTAAGTGATTTGCCTAGAATCACAAGATGTTGAGAGTCCGAGCCGAGAGTCGAACACTGTTACCCAGCTTCGAGATCCACCGCCCTAGCCGTTAGGCCACACCCGTGCTTGTATACATGGTGGTCAAGGTCCTGCATATCCTGCTTGTGGTGTCTGTGGGTTCACCCGGGGTCTGGGTTCGTATATCGAAATATTGACTACAAAAACCTTGTGCTACCAAAAAAAACAAGTATTGGGAGAAACTGTGAGAATAAACATATGAAGAAGGAACGGATAGATTTACTGTTCTTAACCTCACTTACTTTCTCAATGTTTGGGTCCTTGATATGTTGGCCACGGTATTTTGGTAGCTCGATATTCTGGAGTCGATATTAGGTCGGAATGTCCCCTGGTGATTAATCTGAACAGCTAACTGACTCAGTAAGAAAGAAAAGTGCCAGAAGGCCAGCCTGCTCATGACTGTGCCATGGCGTGCCATGGCGTGCCTGGGTAATGAGCAGCAGTGACGCACGCCAACCTCAATTATTCAGTATTTATGCATTACCTTTTCTAGTGCATCCTCATATTGTTACCTATCCACACAGCCACACAAACTCGCCAATCCATAAACAAGCTCCTTTCCTTATAAAAAGGCAGACCTATTGGCTTGGGTAGTGCTTGATAACATAATGTTATAAGTTATTGTCATAGCAGCATACCATTTTGTGTAAATCTTGAGCTTGCACATTTGTAAACTTTACAGAATAGGACGAATGCCTTTGCGGAAATAAAAGCAGGCGAAAATAAAGTCCAAATAATTAGATGTTATATGTGTTCTCCCTTATGACCTGTGTAGAGAATATTTATGCCGGCATTAGGAGACTATCAGGAAATTATTAGAAGGCACTCGTTTTGTGGGCACAGCAATAAGTCAAATATAAGCAGCCTTGTACCATCTCATAACTAAGCCGGATCGCTGCATGATTTGATGTGGAGTGCATTTTGTACGACTGCACTTGCCATCTCCAGAAGGATTTGTCAAGTTCTTTGACATATTGGTCTGGAAAGAAGTTTTCAAGTAAGTTATTTAAGCAGTTTTATTACCATTGTACAACTGTATTTTGTTAGGCAGTGCATGCCAATCAATGTACTCACAAGGAACATGTCTAAGTTTTCATTATATGCATTTTGCAGGGTTTGGAAATCCTGAACTTTTGCTTTACCTGATGTTGAGATATTTGACCACATTTTTCAGTTAATATAATTTCTCCCACAATAAAATCCTGTGCAGGAACTGAGCTTCTCAATTAGAGCTTGCCTGTCACCTCAGCAACCTTGGCCACAGCTCAGCAAGGATATACTGTACTTTCCAATCACCGTCCGCTTTTGAGATCAAGGGAGGCCAGAGGATGTCTAATCAAATAATATGTCATCCGAAGTTATTTTTGCAGAAGTTTCAACTGTGTAAGGACATACTTCATATGAGAGGTATTTCTGATTAGTTCTTTGATCATACACCAACACCAAGTGGATAATAACAGCAGTATTAATCTCTGTTAGCAATTCCTACATTATTCGTCAAATATGTTCTTTATTTTATTAAATGTTTATAATAGTTATAGAAATAGTATAATACAAGTGAAAGACTTTTTCTTATACTAGTAAAAGTTGTGTTATAATTCATTAAAATTCATTATATCACTATAATACCTATAAAGCCCATGCATAATAACTTGACTGGAGGACACATATAATTTCATGTGCATCTGAATTGTACCTGGAGGATAATTCCATAAATGAGATTAAAGAGGAGACGAAGTATAATGGCTTATAATGTAATGTAATGGCTTCTTTGAGCACTTTCTGGAAAGTCATACTGATAAGTGATTTGTAAAAACTGAGCTCCTCTTAATTACGAATTTAGAACCTGATGTATCAAAGGATTTTACCCATTCTGTGTAAACAGAAAAATTAGTTGATGATTAAAACCGTGTAGCAAAGAATTATACATGATTATCATGGGCGAAACAGACAACTATCTACTGGGGCCTCTTCTTCTGTTCTTCATTGCATTAAGCTGCAGTAGATATTGCTGCACATGGGGGAGCTGGCTGTGGGGTACAGCCTTATCAGAGTGCTCCATCTGTCAAGCAGCCCTGTTAGAAAGATGCTGCAGAGATCAAGACCTACTGCTCCTGGACAAAGAGAAGAGACAAGAGAGCGGGTCCTGTAACACTTCAGAGACAATCCGAATGTTTCTGAAAATGTAGTAGGTTCAAAGCGCATTTGTTTCAATAAACAATTTTCAAAGTTTTTGCAAGAGTGGAAAGATGTGGATAAGGTGAGCCATCTCATTAAGGGTTTGTGGATGGTGTGCACACATTCCTGAACAGTTGTTTGCCTCCAAGAAGCAGGTGCGCCTTACTCTGCCAGTGGAAAGCATCTCTCCTTTCCTTGGTTCTCAATAGGAAGCATCCATCAGGGATTCCTGGATACTGGAAGTTGTTTTGAAAGGTATTAAGATTTAACTCCAGTTCCCAGTTTCCAGGCAATACCAAGGCCTCACTGAAACAACAGGTTCTTCAACAGGTATCCGTGCTCTGTTAGTAGGAGTGCCAATGGTTCTGGTGTCAAAGTCAGAGAGGGCCTTGGTGTTCACCCAACTATTTTGTATTAAAGTGCAATTTCCAGGTGATGCTGTGTCTCAAGATGATTATCCTGCATGGGATGATGCAGGTGTAATTACAATGATTGACATATAAAGGTCACATACTGATCCTGATCTACTTGACATCTCAAGAGTTCTTAAGATTACTTGTGGAAAACCTCTGTTTCCTGTTTGCTAGTTTTCACTTTGATCTTTTGCTTGAAAATTTGGGTATTAAGTAACTTTTTCAAAGGCAGTGGTGGGTGCCAGATAAGTATGCACATTTCTGCAATCCCATAGCCCCATATTAGTTAGATTGTGTTGGAAAAGCAAAGTATAATTATTTGCATGATTTTTCTTGACACCCTAAGTAATTCATCTTTACAGAAAGCTGAATTAGTAAGTAACATCAGGCAACAGATTAATTTCAGTCAACAGTCTTTCTCTCTCCATTTCACCTTCTCACATGACGTCTTGCAGTCATAAACTTTGGTTTATTGTGGGGAATTCCTTGAGAGTAAAGAGGCATGGTGTTTGATGAGCTATGGACTGATAATTTTCCAACAGTAAAAATTCAGGTCCCCGACATTTTTCCCCAAAGTAAAATGGCAAACTCCGCACAACAGAGAAGATTGAGCTTTGCATATGGTGACAGTGACACACTGTCACCTTCTCCTCTAATAGCGTTTATGTTAGATCAAATTTTGTCTGTCTGAACTAGATGAAAATTTCAGAGAGGGGAATTATTATTTAGTATGTATACAGAGGGCAATGAATGGAAGTGTGTCTTCATGGTCAAGAATTGTTTGGTTAATACCAAGTGATGCCATTAGGTTGTTCAACACAACAGTGCATTCCAGCACTTTGTATATCATAAACAGTTGTGTTGCTTGTCTTTTTTTGCTGACAACACTTAATAATCTGTTATTGAGGTGAAAGAAAAAGGAAAGCTGATGCTCTAAACAGTTTTACTGGAACTGGGAGATGAGTGCCCTGGGTCAGACTAACATACATTTCCATTTATCACCCTGATTACTTGCTTCATAGAAGAGACAGACCATACCTTTGAACAAAGGCGCAATGAGGATCCCTTTCAAATCAATATCCCAGGGCTTTTAAGAGGATATGATTTAAGAGAGATGCAAAAACAGCTTTTCTACCATCTGAGTGAGTTTCTTTTCTCTTCCCAATTCTAGGTAACAAACTAGATCTGATTGAAAGATATTTTTGTAGTCAGACAAAGCTATCAGATGTCACATCCTATGTCTAAACCTGTGATGTGTGTTCATTTGCACATCTGACAAGACCAATATTTTCACCCCATCCCAGTTCTTGCTGAGGTTCTCCTACCCCTGGATATTATTGTGGACTCCCCAAAGTTTCTTTGTTGGTAGTTCATAATAGGGTTAGGGTCTCCAAGAGGAATCATTAATTACATTTTCTGGGTATGCATAATGCTCAGATTTGGATCGACAGTGTATACAAAACACCATGAGATTTCATGGAATTCTGCCTACCGTGACCTCAGAACTGGTTATCTAATTTGTGCCACACCTATGAAAAGCCTTTTATACTATGAATAATGTAGCAATCAGACTGTCTACAGCATACCACCATCAAACTGATGGCCAGACCTAATGAGTGAAGCAAGAATTGGGAAAAAAAGTATTTTTCTATTCCTCCAAATAAGACGAAAGATTAAAGCATATTTTGTTTGCGAAATTCTTCTACAAAAATGTCAAACATTCATCCAGCTGATTTTTCTCATTATTTTGTAAACATAGGTACAACCCTCAGCTTTTATTGAGGCTTGTTCTGGTCCCTCCTGTAGTCCATGGACCAAGAAAAACCATGATGTGTTAATCAATTGTTTGCAAAAAGCCATTGTTCATCTACAGAATGATAAATAGAACATGTAAACATGCTGGTAGAGACAATAGGTGCTTGTTTACCTTCTTATAGATGCTGGGGGCTAGTTACAAAGGTAAACATACAATTGAAAAAATCTACATGTGTAAAATTACTCCTACACTTTGTAGTAAACTTGCTACATCTGGCTATTTACTAATGGTAAATTTACTACACAGTGTAGACGCACGTCTTCAGCTCCTAAAAATTAAGAAGGTGGGTCCTAGTTTATGAGTTTAAGGTTACTACTTTTAACTTTTCACACTTAGGAAGACGTCTCTTCCACCTGTGAGGAGATATCACCATGGTAATGTATAGTGAACTGTTTAAAGGTTTATTAAAAGTAAAAAAAAGTTAGAAACATATTTTGTGTTAAATATTAATGTTAATTATTGGTATACATTTATTTTAGGTGAAGAATATTGTAAACTTTACAGCATCAATAAATTAGTTTTAAATATAAAATAATTATTTTGAATATAATACATTTAAAAAATATTAAATTTTCTGAAGTTTAATAAAAAAGAAATCCCACCTAAAGTAAAAAAAATATATTTTTATTATGTAATTATATATTTAAAAATATTGAAAGTGATGTATCGGATTAATAAACAGTAATGAAAATATTTGTAATAATAATGACATACAGATTTTTATATTAAACAAGGTTAATAAAATATTTTAAAATCAATTTATAATTCTGTTTTACTTTTAGAATTTTTTAAATATTAAATAAAATGTAACTATAATATTCAACAATTTAAATAATTTTATTTCCGTCTTCCACTATTTTATGTGGGAGGGTGTTGCAGTATATGTGATCTGTGTATCTCACACAAGGGGCCAAGGGGAAGTATACGCTACTAAAAACTATACTATACTACTTCCGAAATAACTAGGCTCACACAGTGTATAGAGTAGCGAAGCGCAAAAAGAACCAAGGGAAAATAAAAGACGGAAAGGTGGTGGGGCACTACAAGTGTTTGGACGAGAACCCTCACTCACCCAAGGAAGACATGCTTCATCATAGGGTCCCTCCACACACTGGGACCGCAAGGTACCCAGTGTGGGCTACGACTTTGCGTAGGAAAGGAGCGGCAGTGTTTTTATGTGGCACGTCTATGTACTGATACCTCCGGGGTGAAATGAGGGGCAGAGTGCAAAAGAAAAATAGTGTATTAAAACTATCTCAATAGGAGCAAAACAACTTTATTCCTATGCCCTAAGGGATAGAGGTTAAAAGCATAGTGAAACAGGGTTATGGATGTTCACCCTGTATAAGGTCAACATGTTTCTGCCGTATAAGACTAAGATGTTCCAGGCATTCTTCAGGACCAAGATATTCAGTCACTCTGCTACAAAAACATGTATAAAAATCGTAATATCACTCAAATATGGTATTTCAAATATACTCAGGCCTGTACTCTTGACCAACTGTGCTCAGTGGCAACGGATTCTTGAGTGGGTCAGGTGGCCCTGAAAGAACCTGCAGGTTAGGTCCTCCGCCGAGTGGGCGCGAGTTATTGACACTCGTTGAATCAATGTGTCCACTTGATGCCGCTACCCGATGGGGCCAGTTTTGAATAAATTATAGATTGGCTACCGCACCCATGGACATCACACGCCACTGGTGCTATCAGACTGGTAATATCTAGGTTATTAGACCTCATTATCAGCCACTTAGTGTAGATTCCAATTTTCTTATTAGTTCCTGAGGAATTGCCGCCTGATCCTTCTTGGGACAATCAGGGCAAGAAACATGTTGACCGCATGAAGTATAGAGCAACTGCCTATAACATCACTATACACAGTCGCCATCACTCTTTTTAATCAGGGTGGGAGACAGGATTATTAAATTAGTGGCCCTGTTCCTCCCTCTCCCTGTTTTAACTCACTTGGTCTTTTTAGAAACCACAACACAACACTTCTACACTTTAGGGCCCCTCACACACACTCACCATACGGCAAGGAAAAAAGATCTCCGCCAAAGAGCCCACACTGAGGGTGCCCGTCGGGTTTT
The DNA here is from genome assembly GCA_963921515.1 of Calotriton arnoldi. Classification (NCBI taxonomy): domain Eukaryota; kingdom Metazoa; phylum Chordata; class Amphibia; order Caudata; family Salamandridae; genus Calotriton; species Calotriton arnoldi. The sequence goes on from CAWUFW010003315.1 coordinate 762,418, forward strand.
GCAGCGCTGACCCGACGAGGAGCATGCCCAATGATGAAGCATGACACCCAGCGGGCTGGGTGTGTGAGGGCACTAATTCCGAAAGGAGGGATTCCCCATCCTCCTTTTTGGTAGCCAGTTATTTGTACACACCCCAAAGTTACTGTCAGCCTCCTTAGGAACTGCATACTCCTTTCTTTGATATTAGTATTAGGGCACGTATGCTGGACCTTCAAAGCCCTTTTTGTCTCTCCTTGTTGTTAGCATACTGCTATCAGCAAACACCCAGTATGACTCTGAAGTACAACATGTTACTAAACTTGCCACAAGTACGAAAGTGTAATGACGAGTGTCCTTAAATGTAGATGAAACACATGTGACAGGTGACAGACATTAATTTGGATTTTTAACATTAACGTTGCTTACAAAGGGTACAGAATTGGATGCTTTGAACAAACAAGTGTTTGAAGATACAGAATCAAGTGCCTTAAATATTTATGTATTTGAGTTGATAATCACAATAAGCCCAAAATTAACATTTAAGAATTAGGAACTAGGAAGACAGATGCACATTGCTAATTTTATCATAATAGGTATGTCCACTTAATAGTGATCATTATCCATTGTGTATGTCAGCTCTTCTGCTCGTGAGGGAAAACCTAGGGAGTCATTCATTGTTTTGCAGAGGGGAACTTCATTGTAAATTGCTAGAGCTCCCACTCTGCCAAGTTTATGAGGAATGTCCCCCCCTCATTTAGTTATTGCTCAAGAACAGCACTTATCTCTGTAGGCGTCTGAGTTGTTTGAAGTAGTCCAAGGGACACACGAGAGGTCTGCCATCAAGAAGACCAGGGCTAATCCTCCAGCTTTGGCATATGAGACGCTGTACCTTAAAATGGCAAACTTTCTGGTTCCTAATGGGTGCCGATAAATGACCATCAATTATGGGTACTGGGTTAGTCAATCCTAAAGATGGAATGGGACAGGATAGGCTCTGAACTTCAGATCAATTTATGGTGTGCCCAAAAAGAACAAAAGAACAACATGCTTTAATTAATGAGGTCTTTATTCCAGCTAAAAGAGTAGAAAGACAGGTGCTTGATCCAAGCACCTGACTGTTGCAGACTTGGTTAGGTGTACCCCCAAGTGTGGCTCAGTGATAATTATGCAGGGTTAAGAAGATGATGTTGAGCTTCTACTCACATTACACCAGGTGAAGCCAAATGGGTGGAATGGGCTAAATAAAGGAGACTCCCACAAATACAAAACAAATGTTGCTGTAGGGGAATGTGCTCATAAGGCAGAGTTGCTGCCCCAAGAAGAATGCAGTTGCATTCTGTTTTCTTTTCTGCACTCCTTTATCTCTGGTTTGGCACAGAGGCTACTAAGTGTTTTTTACTACCAGTTGTGGGGTCTGGGCTTGGCTGAGCACTCTGTAGTGCAATTGATAAGAGCAGCAAGGCAGGGCTAATCCTAGTTTTAAAATGGACAGCATATGTCAACAAACATTCATAAAGCCACCAGCATAGGTCATTCAGGGTCGTTGTTCTGGTTAGTGCTGGAATGGAACTGTGGCTAGTGGATCATATGAGCAGCTTCTTTCCATTATTAATCTCCTTTGTCAGGGTGCCCACATTGTTCCAGCTGCTCTCCCGGAGGGTTGGCTTACCTTGGTTAGACCTATTTGTGTAAGAACATAACTCTCTCTCTCTCCCTACTTTTTCCCTGTATGTCACTTTTCCCCAACCTTGTTGAGTTGGTGACCTGTCCTTGCATTGGCCCGTGAGCCTCCTCTACCCTTTATCTCTAATCCTGCTTGTTAGACCTGTCAGTCTTAGGGTGGTCTTCCCCCAAACTGTTTGCCTTCCTCCTCCATTTTTTTCAGCTGATCTCGTTTTTGCTGGCCTTAGGACTCTGTGCACTTTGCCACTGTTGGCCAGTGCAAATTGCATGTGCTCACTCCTTAAAACATAGTAACATTGGCTTATTCCCAATTAGCATATTTAATTTACTTATAAGTCCCTAGTAAAGTGGTAGTGCATGTATCATGGGCCTGAAAATTAAATACTAGTGGGACTGATATGCATATGGCTGGGTCCAAACTGGGGTGGCGGAGTGAGCAAAAAAACAATGGATTTAACCCAAATCTCTTGGCTGGGGTGAATGTTTGATTTATTCAGCATTCCATCCATCATTTGTTGCTGCAGCAAATTTTTATCCTAAATGGGATGGGTATGCCCAGACGTGGATCCCTTGCTCGCTGTGGCACTGGATTCAAGTTAGCTTGGCTGATGAGGGGCGATACCCTGAAATGGGTCCCAGGATGCTTGTTTCCGGTCCAGGGGGGAACCGGCTTAGCAGTTCAGGCTGGACTGTTCCCATGAGGAGCAGGGTCAAGACTGATTTGAATATAGCTGGATCCAAACTGGGGATGGCGTAGTGAGCAAAATAACAATAGATTTAACTCAGATGTCTTGACTTGGGGTGAATGTTTGATTTATTCAGATTTCCCTCTATCATTTGTTGCTGCAGCAATTGTTGTCCTAAGTGGGATGGGTATGCCCAGAAGTGGATCCCTAGCTCGCTGTGCCACTAGATTCAAGCTAGCCTGGCTGATATGGGGTGATACCCCAAAACCGGTCCCAGGATGTCTGTTTCCAGTCCAGGGAGGAACTGGCTTGGCAGGTTGGGCAGGACTTTTCCTATGAGGAGCAGGGTCAAGACTGATTTGCATATGGCTGGGTCCAAACTGGGGTGGCAGAGTGAGCAAAAGAACAATGGATTTAGCCCAGATCTCTTGGCTTGGGGTGAATGTTTGATTTATTCAGCATCCTGTCCATCATTTGTTGCCTCAGCAATTTTTACCCTAAGTGGGATGGGTATACCCGGGCGAGGGTCCCTTGCTCGCTCTGCCACTGGATTAAAGCTAGCCTGGTTGATGAGGGGTGATGCCCCGAAACCGGTCCCACAATGCTTGTTTGTGGTCCAGGGAGGACCAGGCTTGGCAGTTCTGGCTGAACTGTTTCCATGAGGATCAGGGTCAAGACTGATTTGCATATGGCTGTGTCCAAACTGGGGTGGTGTAGTGAGCAAAAGAACAAACAACGTAACCCAGATCTCTTGACTGGAAGTGAATGTTAGATTTATTCAGCATTCCGTCCATCATTTGCTGCTGCAGCACTTTTAAAAAGTTGGCATTTTCCTGCCTTAGCCATTTAATGCCTGTAGCCTTTCTCTGGGTCACATGACTGCATTTAGTTGACAGTTGGGCTTTGTGTATTCCTCCTAGACACCACACACAATAGAGAGATCTGGTGTGCCCTGATGAGCCATAACTGGCAGGATGGGAGGGTGGAGCTGGGAACAGACCTACTTACACTTCAAAAGGCCGCGTCCTGCCTCCACACAAAAAGGCTGCATACCCTCTGTGGTTATTCTGGAGCCAGAGCCAGGAGAGCAGACCAACTGTGCATCTCAAAGGGGAACCTCCAGAAGCTTCTTCCACTTCAAAGACACAATTGGGTATGAATATTGGACCTGCGACACCAACTCTTGAGTACACTTCTGGACCTGTGGATCCTCTGGCAGGAAAAAGGGCTGCTGTGCTGCTGAAAGGACTGACAATCTGCTGGACTGCTGCTCTGAAGAACTGCTATCCTGCTGTGCTGACCTGCTGCCTTCTTACCTGGCTGAAAAGGATTGACCTGCATCTCTTGTACCCAGGACCCCAAAGTGACTCCAAGGGATAGTTGACTGGCCTCCTGACTACATCCTCTGGAACAGAAGGCTCAACAACCTTGAGCCCAGCACCTGGATTCTGCCATCTGTGAGTCCACCCTGCCAAGTAGTGCTACCCCAGTCCTGGACCCTTGGAAGTAGGCCTAAGCTGCTCTGCCAGCTTCTGTGGACCCTGAACAGAACTGACACATCTCTACTGCTGCGCGGATTGGTTCCGTCGCTTCATCCGAACAGCAGCTGCGCAACGGCTCCTCAGTGCAGGCCCAAACATCCCTCATCGATAGCAGCCTCAACGATGGCGCCAGACTCTGCATCGCAGCCTCACAGCTCCTCGTAACTGACGCATCGCCTCAACTGCATCACACATCCTCTATGCCAGACTTTGCATTGCAAGCGCTTGGCGACTTGATCCTCAACTACGATCCAGGACCTCATCCTGCAGCCTCGCTGCATCTAGGAACTGACGCATCACTTCAGCTGCGTGATGCATCTTGGACATGGACCCTGCAACGCTCTGCAAACTAGGATTAAAGGTGCTTTGTTCAGCAGGCCTAACTTGGTCCCTGTAGCCGGCCCAGACTCCTTCGCAGTCAGCCTGAATTTGTGACTTTGCCCTGGTCCGATGAGACCAGATAGCCACAGTTAGCAATTTGTGCTTTTTGGAGCAATTTTTACTGACATTTTTAAACCGGCACATCTCTGGTTCTACTAATTGTTTTTTTTGGTGTTTTGGTCTTGTTTTATTAATTAAACATTACTCTATTTTTCTAATCTGATTTGGGACCCCTTTTGTTGTGTGTTTTCACTGTGTTACTGTTTGAAGTGTTGCACAAATACTTACACATTGCCTGCAGGTTAGGCCTGACGTCTCTCTGGCGAGGTACCAAATGGTTGAGCACAGGATAATTTGGGGTTTGCTTGTAACACTTCACCCTGACAAGGATTGTGTTTGCTGCTTGACCAGGGTTCACACCCCAGTGAACCACAACCCAATTTCTCACATCGCTAATAGAATTTTTTTAAATGCTCAAGAAAGTGGAGATAATGGTGGTGGCCCCTTGCTTTCCCTGTAGATGATGGTACCACCTCCTCTACAGTCTAACCCTAACACTGGAGGTGAGATGCCAAGATATTATTGTCAGAGTATTTTCTGAATTAATTATGTACCCTAGATATCTTCTACAAAAAAATCATCCCATTCGAGTTAATAATAGAAAATCCACACCCAATGAGACAATATTTGTGTCAGATGATTTTTCTGTACATGATATCCTGACATGCAAACACTATGAAGCCTCGCTGGATTCTGTTCATCTTTCCATCACCTCTGAATTATCCTCCAATATCTCAGAAGGCCTTTCTATGTTGCTGAACAGGAGCCACAAGATGTCATGGTTATGCCTTCCAGTAAAAAGGCCTATTAGATTTAACAGGCTTGTTGACTGGCTACCTGACAGTTCAAATAAAGGCATAGTTTTCTTTTTGGCACCTAGTTTGCCTCTAAAGGTCTCCTCTCTAACCAGGTTCATGTTCTTTTAAAAAAATATATTTGCTTGGTTACACTTTTTTATTGAGCTTGGAAGTATTCTCCTTCTAGAGCCACAGGACTGCAGTATGGGCATTTTGAGAATCAGGGGCAGCTACTTCTCATATTTCCTAGATTGAGACTCTGGTGTCTCTTCTACTTAGTTTTCTGATGAAAGGCCCCTTTGTTCACAATCCAGTTTCTTTGAAGGATTAATTTCTCTTGGCTTTGAGTTTACTACAGGGTCTGTTAAAACATTTGTCCAAGGTTACCCTTCCTTTTGACTAAAGTTTTTTTCTTGGTGGCAATGGTCTCAGATGTATAGTTGGGGAAGTTTGGACAATTTAGTATACAGATCAGTCCCTCAGGTTTTTTCTGGATAAAGTTGTTCTCAGACCTTTAGCATGAGGCCTTCCTAACCTTCTTTCTTGTTTTTGTCTTTACTAGGAAATATTTCTACCTGTTGTCTTTCTAGATTCAACACCCCACATGAGGTTACCCTGCACCTTTGAAACTATCATTATTCTCTATTGTCTTGCTCTGAACATGTTTGTTTCAGGCAGTGAATTCTCTTTTGTGTGACATTCGGAGCAATAGTAAAGGCCAAGAAAATGTCAACAGCTGATCTGAGCTGATGGATCCATTTGGCTATGTATATCCCTTGCCTATCGGCCAGCTGGAGTCGCTCTCCCAAGTTCATTCATAGCAGGCTCACCAGAAAAATGGCAACAATAGTCACAGAGTTTCCAGACGCATTCCACCAAGAGGTCGACTCTGCACTCATTGGGGCTTCTCTGAACACCATCAAGCTATATTATGGACTTTTGAAGTCTCAGTCTCACTCAAAATGTTTTGAAATTTAGGTTATCTCTTCGGTATCTCTTCAGTATGCAAAATGGATAAATAACAGTCATGGGATTTTACTGTAGTTTGGATTCTACATTTCCTTATGGGTGTAATGCTTGTCTGGTGCCTTAGGTAAATCGTCAATGTGTGAGGACTGTGACAAGGTAGGTGGACAAGGAAGGTATTCTCTCATCACTTACCTGTAATGTTTATTACTCAGAGTTCAGCTCTTCTGTGTTACAGTCCTGGCATTGCCCTTCTACTGAGCAGTGGTGGCTCGCAGAGGGAGTGCTGCGGGGCGGTGGGGCGGGGGAGGGGCAAGGTGGGGGGGTAGTGGAGTCGGACATAAGACAGGCAGGAGTAAGGTAAGTAAATAAATAAATAAAACTATTTACCTTGCGCTCGCTGCATCGCCGAGTTGGCGATGCAGCGGCGCAAGGTAAATAGTTATTTATTTATTTACTTACCTTACTCCTGCCCGTCGTATGTCCGACTCCACTACCCCCCCACCCAGCCCCTCCCCGCCCCATTGCCCCGCAGCACTCCCTCTGCGAGCCGCCACTGCTACTGAGACATATTGTTCTTGGTTACTGTGAGGGGCTTGATATATCTCAGAATGAATGAAGGATGCAAATTCCCTTTAAAGTGGCAAAAAGTGATGGGCCCCACTTCTAAAGCCTCTTGAAGAGAGGAATAGTTCAGTTTTATTTAATTTGATGCACTAGACCTAGCTCTTAGACAAGGACTCTCTTCAGCCTGTTAGGACTGTGGTTAAGAAAACCAAGAATTGGAGAAACAGGAACTGCCAATAAATAATCAGAGCATTAGCATTTGGCTCTGTTTGTGGTTTGGGAGGCATCAGCGTATTAGTTATGGAGCAATATTATACTGACATTTAAAAAGGCACCTTTCCATTTGCAATCTGGATTTTTTTTCTGCCAACTCGAGGAAAAGGGAAGAGATCATCAATTTAGGACTAAAGAAATCTGTTTCTGAAATTCATAATTAGCACAATAATCCAATGTGCTTCCTGAGCAGCAGTTTCCATCGAAGAGAATCTGGATGGGACTCCTCGCCAAAGATGAGTCAAAGGTCCGTCAGTTACATCTCATCTAACAAGGGATATGGAGGTGTGCGCGGCACTGTACAGTAGGATAACAGAACAGAGCAAGATACAAATAAATAAAGGATGTTCTTGGTTGCCATGTTAGAAAATATATTTGTCAATGCTTAAATCAGACATTGGCTACTATTTCATTCAAATGAACGCTGCTTTCTCTTTTGTAAACGCAACTCCTAGAAACATTTGTATCGAAACAACAACAAAAAACAATAATTTGACTATTAACTATGACTTCGCTCTGCCACTGCTAGCCTGGCACCAATGAGGAGAAAAATCCCACCATCTGACCTTTGCCATGCTAACAGGGTGAAAAGCAATTAAAGGAAAGTTGGCAAAGCTTCTGCGAGAAGGCTGTAATCTGTTTACATTTGTTAATGGCTTGCGCTTGCCAGCTCGCTTAACTAGCCAGAACACAGACAGGGAAAATGACTTTACTTTTTAAGAGAGACGCTATTACAAAAACGCATCCTTTGCTTTGTCCCAAAAATGTTTATATGTGGAAACACACTGGAGAAATATACAATCTGCTTCCTTGCAATGCGATATATGCCTTATATCTTTCGAGAGTTATTAAGGTAGAAAAAGTTGCCAAAAATCCCTGACCTTCCTATTCCACACAACTTTCAGTAGCACGGTAAACAGGTGTAGGAAATTAGATTGAAATAAACATTAGAGTTACAGATCATGTTAGAATTGCACTTTAGAATGCATTTAAACTGCTACAGAAATGTTTTCACATAGAAAAACGACACATAGCTGAAAGGTGCACATCACGTGAAATGTGTAGAAACTTTGTAAGATGCTGCAAAATGTATTAATTAATCACATCTAGGGTTAAGAGTACTCATAGAGGGGCAGATTTACAACTTCTGGCGCGATGCGCCAGAATAGCTGCGACACGCAATTCTCTCCTTGCGCCACCACGGATGCGCCGCATTTACAATGCGGCGCTCCGTGGCGCAAGGAAAGGCTGATGCGTGTCGCATCCTGTGGCGTAAGGGCGGCGCATTGCTGGAGTCGTGTCGCAAGCGCGACGCGGCTCCAGCAATGCACAGGGGCCGCCCATACCTAACGTGGTGCGTCACTCCTTACGCCTGCTTGAAGCAGGCGTAAGGATTTGTCGCAGCGGCGTCGGAAAAGTGACACAGTGAAATCTTGTAGATTTCACTGCGTCACTTTTATGAGGCTTTCCTGCGATGGAACGCCCACCCTGCGAGGGAACGCCCACATGAAACCTGACGCAGGTTTCATGTGGCGAAGGGCTTTACAACGTGACGCATCTCCCTAGATGCGTCACGTTGTAAATATTGCGCAATGTGGCGCATGGTTTGCGTCGCCGCTGCGTCACAAAAGTGACGCAATGGCGGCACAAAAGTGGCGCAAGGGGCTTGTAAATCTGCCCCAGAATGTTTACTAATCAATGTATGTTTTAAAAATGTCTGCCCTAAGCAGTCATTCTTAATTGTGCTCTTTTTAGTTAAAGCCCAAGAAGCCATTTTCTCGCGACTCTTGCTCATGGATTCACAGTCATCCCTTGCTTTATTTTGCCTAGCAATAGCAACTCGCTTAGGAATATGCTGCTTTAATTTTGGGTTCATTTAGCTTCTCACCCCATGTTAGATCACTTGTTCAAACAATGAGGCTTGCTGTGAATATTATAATAAATAATGATTTAGATATTTTATGCACACCACATCGGAACATTATTGATAGTTTGCCTCCACATCTCTGAAAAGCCTTTGGGCCTTATTACAACTATGGTGGTCCATTGGACCGCCGTAGTCATGGTGGCGGTACATGGACCGCCAGATTGGCGGTCAGCCCGCCATATTCTGACTATAGTGGTTGGACCGCCACTGGACCACTGCTACTGCCAGGAGCCACGATCCCTTGGCAGTGGCGCAGCGGTCTGGGGCCGCAATATGCTGGCAGTGCCGCTGCGGCACCGCAAGCATATTACAAGTTTCCTCACTGGTGAGCCTGCCATAAAAAGTGTGGTGATGAGGAAACTAATAGGGCCATAGAGCTATGGCTCACAAATGAGCATTGGCAAGGCACCATGGGCCAGCCGCCGCAGGGCTGCCTGACCTGGATTCCAGTAGGAATCAGGTGGGCGGTCTCCTAATGGGTTTGGCGGACTTGGAGTGGGGCACTGGTGTGACGGCCCGTTCCAAGACTGCCAAACTCATAATGAGACCCTTTATATTCATGCTGAGCTCATGGTGCATCCTCTTGCTTAGGTAAGAAGGTTCTCATGAGAACTTTCCCCCATGTTGCAAAGTCTTGATACAATGTAAATCAAATATCGATGTGAATGTTTACTGTGGGAATCGGAAGAAGAAGCATCGAAAGATCGGCAACACCATCAGATGATCCGTCCTCATTGGATAAGGAGAAAACACAGCCTAATAATGCCCGATATGTTTTCATACAATTTTATATTAATGAGTGTTCCTAGCTAGTTAGAGAAGGAGACGATAGAAGATGCTGTTAGAGAGAGGAGATATTTTGAGGAGGATGCTGATAATTTTTCCCTTTCCCGGGGACTGTTCTTTATGGAGAGTTAATTCCTTGCTGCTACCTATAGCTACTGCTAAGGTGACTTACCTTTTCCTATCCATTTTTCTTTCTCTGATCAATGCTACTGCAGAGATCGTCTGATTGCAGACAGTTGCCACAGTGGCTGTAGGAGACTAGACTGAGATTCCAGAACGACCCTCTTGGGGAAGTTCATCTCACTCTTGCTCTTTTCCGCAAGGAGCTCTTCATTGGTTCTATTTAGATTAGGTCCTTTAGCTAGTTTATCGATTCTTCCTTTATGGAACACTGTGTATTGTTTTCCATGCTGTCTCTAACCAAATTGTTAAATTGAGATTTCTGTAACTGACTAAACTGAATAAAGATGACCAAACCATACTGAACTTTCAATAATAAAGGTGTTGAAAACTTTTAAAATTCTCATTATTGACTCATTTTCAAATTCCGAATGTCGATGATATATGCGTGGTAACATTTTAACTCCAAATTCTATGTACGGTGGAAAATGTCTATTTGACCTCTCAAGAGCCACTGGATTATGAAGGAAAATGTTCATAAGTGGGTGTGTAAATCTTGAACCAAACATGGCTAATCCTTAGGCTCCCACACTGGCCATAGATCATAATCAGCATCCTTACAGTGCTGGTATTTAGAATGATAGATTTCACAAATAGACAAAATTTAAAGTTTCATGAAGATACAAAAATGCCCTAACATTTATTAAATAAAAATACTAATTGCTTCAGCAAAATTAGAGGTAAATGAAGATTCCTAATTCGCAGATTTGATGCAGTGATAATTTTTTTCGATATATGTTTTGTTGGTAGTTTTTTTTAAAGTGTTGTGACAAGTCATTCACTACTAGTTTATGCTTTGCAGTGATTGAGTTTGTCCCTTCTTTTGTGAGATACTAAATAAGTATGTTCAGTCTATAACGAGCATACATATAGAAAGCATATATCATGGTGCTATAAAGTGTTTTCCTGGTTTTCCATGTATTTCCATGGGGCCTAACAATTCTCATGAAACAAATCATACTCTGTGCTTTAATGGGCAACTGCTGCCTGGTACTGAGTACCTGTACTTCTGAAATGTTAAAGACAGAGATCCAGCACTTCTCAGCACTACTTCAATTCATGTCATGGGAGAACACCAGCACTTCTCAGGTGCTAACAGGTACTCTGGATCGTGGACACCAGCACTTTGAAGCAGTGATCACAGCAATAGCAGAGAGGATCACAGACTGTATTTGTAAGTAGGGTTAGAAAACAGGTTTAGGGCCCTTTTTTACCTCTCAGGTATGTTGCCTCATTTAGAAGTGGAGGAGCCAATTAGTTTCCGAAGGCGGAGCTTCTACTATCCAGAAACTCTTTCCTGGCCACAGAAACGCTTTGTTTTTTGCTTAACAGAAACAAACTCTCATTTTGGAAATTTGTTTCTTTAAGAAAATAAAATGTCTGCGGGGCCACTGTGATATGCTAGCCTGTATAGCATAGTGCATTAAGGCTGAAAGTTCTCTCTTCGTGTCAGCAGAAGCATTTTTAGCAAAAATCCCAAAAGAAAAAGGTGATGCTACTTTTGGGGGCATTTACCACCCTGACAGTTTAACTCCACACGTACAAATTCTTTGTCGTTTTTGTCTGTGTTATTATAGACTTCAATGGAATATTAGACATTCATCATTGCAGGTAGTCATAATCCATAAAGAATACTTCCTGCAGACTAGTTAGGAAATTATGTTTTGGGTAATTTTGGACAGTGCTTAATTTGTAAAATAATAAATCCCAGCCCCTGGCCAGGAGGCCACTGCAGCTTGCACCACCCATTGCCCATTATCGCTGTCAATGACGGTGTCAAAAAAACTCTTTTATCTGTAAGTGCAACAGTTCTGATTATTCGAGGTCCCCAAAACTAAAGGTATGGCTGGGGAGGTAGGTATAGTAAATTTTGATGAATATTGTACTCATAAACAACCGTTGTTCTGCTCATCTCTCAATTAGATGAGCAGCATCACCATGTGGCAGACTGTCATAGGTGTGTTGTTGACAATTAAGTGCCGGTGCCAAGCACTGCTAAACCAATTAAGTGCTGGTGCTGAGCACCGGAAAGCACCGGCTCAAATTAAGCACTGATTTTGGAGTTGTTCGATGGAGAAAAAAAGAAGACAGAGCTTTTCCTACTGTGTTCCCACATCTTGTATGTTCACATTTGTTGTTTTAAACTGCCTTTCACACTTTTGAGCTTTATGAGATAATTCAAAATATTCCACTTCTTCCTCTACAACTCTTATAATACATTCACCTCAACAAGCACATGCTGACTTGACCTCCCAATCGCTTGCACTTCCATTAGCATTTCTGTTATTACCCACTAGGACATATGTAATAAACCTGTGCAACCCATGTGTTTTGGTATTTAATCCCTGACATACGTAAAATACTCTGCTGTCATCTAGGTAATACCTGGCACAATTTGTATAGGAAATAACTCAAAGTGCAATAATTTCACCCAAATCAGAATCTGAAACAAAGGCAAACTCTGTCTGCCCCTGACTTTGAATTGAATACAAGTGACTGTAGTTTAACTCAGGCACCAATAAATGAATTTGAAATTTAAATTTGAGTTGAATTTATTCACAGAACAGTCTGTTTGGGCAACATTTTAAGTGTGAAATGAATCTTTTTGGGGTTTTTTGCTCACACAGGGGAAGTGTGTTGACAGTGAAACTACTGTACACGTATTATCAACTTCCTCCTCCTGTACTATTCCCTGTTCTTTGTTCAGCACTTGGTCATTTTGGATTTGGATTCTGGAGGGAAAGCATCACAAATCCTGTATCTACAATTTAGTCTTCATCATCCACTCTTTACATTTTGTTTGGAAAATCATGTACGTTCAGTTCACTAGTTTGCAAAATTGCTGATGATTGGGCAGGCATTACTGGATTTTTTAAACTGTGTTTGCAGCTAGATCACTGGAATTTTGAATAAGGGTGCATGTTCATGTGGATGTCAAATTAAGATGTGTATATATATATATACTTATATATATACTCATGTGATAAAGAATGAAAGTTCGAAACGCGTCTGTTTCTTTGCCTAAAATAAACTTGTGTTATTGAAGAACCGCGTTGGTGTGGCTGTTTCCTGCGGGCTGCGACGGATGTCCACAACCAGGATTGCATTTGGAATATATATATATATATATATATATATATATATATATATATATATATATATATATATATTTTCTGCAATGTGATCCTTTGACCCAGGGCGCTCGTCAGCGGGTGCTCTGCGTAGGGGCCGGATCCTGGCGCAAAGACATCAATTTTGAAACAAGGGACGCGGCACTCAAAGCTTGGATTAAGCTTACTTTATTTCAAGTTCAGTTCAGCACTCAGACCAACGCGTTTCAGCCTTCACGGCCTTGATCACGGTTAGTGAGTCTTTCTTTGTTTCTACTATTTATCCCATATTTTCAGTGAAGGCTGAAACGCGTTGGTCTGAGTGCTGAACTGAACTTGAAATAAAGTAAGCTTAATCCAAGCTTTGAGTGTCGTGTCCCTTGTTTAAAAAAAAAAATATATATATATATATATATATATATATATATATATATATATATATATATATATCAAGGCACTTTACTTTGGTTTTTGAAAAACCATAAAAGTACACATAAAATATACTCAATACATAATAACATAAATAATTAAAATAATCCACCATTAGTGTTCATAGGTAAAAATAGAGTAAAACATGATACAACCATGATGCTCCTATACAATATATATTTAGCTGGAGTTGGAAATTGGGCTTAATACAACTGATAACATCCTATGCGCAACCAAATGTCCCCTTAGGTAAGCAATTCCCAGAGGGACAAAAACCTCAGAAGGAGTGCTAGAAAGAATGGGCTTCAAAAGGGTCCCTATGGTGGCCGGGAGTTCTTTGACAGTGAGCACTAAAAGTAACTTCAAGAACACTAAATCTCCTAACCAAGTTAAAGTGCATTGTGCTGTGTAAGGAATTAACACAACAGTGCCCCCACCTGGAACTATTAGATTATCCGCATTATTATTGCGGGGCTTATTGGGCTTGAATGGTTGCAATCAGCAACAAAATGATAATTCTAATAGCTAACTTGGAGGAGGGGCTTAGAGTATACCGAGTGACCTGCTTAGGTTAAAATACTTGAAGCAGTAAATAAGCTAAAACTAAAACAACAAGAACTCAGCCATTAAAGTGTTAGTTTCTCCCCACTTTCCTTGCTCTGATATACCATATGGAGAGTAGGTAGCTTGATATTGAGTAAACAATACAGCTCCTGGTATCAGTCTTAAAGAAACTCAGGGCATTGCGCCTATCATCAAGTCCAAGAAGGTGACATAGAGGAATGATCCAGCGAGCGCACTTTTTGCATAAGCGCCATAGAAGAACAATAGATGTTCCTCATTCTCCACTGTTATATTCTCGGGTTAGACCCATGTAGCTAAGCAGCTAATTTCTTACATTGTCCCCACAATAACATTTCAGCCGTGAACTTTTGCACATATTTGCGTGCACTACAATGTTGGATTAATTTCCCCGAAACTAAACTTGTTTACACATCTAGCTTTGCACAACATTATCACAATGCCCTGAACATCATGTACAAGGTCACTTTTCGCAGTATGTACAAATGTCATCTCTATCTTCATCCACGAGGCAACAGGGCTATCTACAAATTCATAGCATCACTAATCTACACACATCGCAAGGCTGCTTTCTATTATAAAAGATGAGCATCCCGATAGATTGTGAGAGGAGGCACTTCAGCTGACACCGAGGGTCCTTTCATGCTGAGACTTCACCATGCAGTGGTCTGACATCTCGTGAGGGGTGTCCAGTTCGTGACCAAGATGAGGTCATTCATTCTCTCCCATCAAGTAATGGGGTTGGATCGTCCCTCGGGGGATTCTTGGCTCTACACCTACACACACTCTATGTACACTTAGAGTAGGATTTGCATCGTAGGAGTACGCTCGATTACTGCCTTATTTTCTATGCCTGCATATATACACTGTTTTAGCACCATGGTAGAACTATATCTAGTATTTTCGCTTTTGGTGCTGGTATCACATTTGTCTGCTTCTGTATATTAATCATTGTAGCACAAGTACAAGAATAATGTTGGTTCAATAAACTTATTGAAAATGTCCCACTGTGTATTCCCCTTAAACTTCTCTGAGAGTAAGTTATCACGAGTGACTGAGCGAAAGGTTCTGTACTGTTTCCACGGTCCCTGAGGGTCAGGGTTGTCATGTTCAGTGGTTGCCAGAAACCATTTGCTCCCTGGTAAGGTTGGGGGGGCTTATGGTGGCACTTTGAGCTAGCTGGTCTATAGGCCGACATATCTTGCGGGGGTGTCCAGAATCAGTCTAGACACCAAGCACTTAGTTCATGCTGTCCAACAAATGCGCAGATCCTGCGGATTAGTAGAAACTACACAACATGGTGCCCAATGTTGGGTGGGTTCTTATTTAACAATCAATCTGAGTAGTTTAGTTGTGCTTTTTCAGAGACCCCTACTCAAACCGGAGAGGTCCGAAGTGGGAAGGGAAGTAAATCAGCCTCAGCTGAGTAGGTATACCCTATGTATTGGCTCTAGGTTATTCAAGCTTGCAGGATTAACAGGATTAAAAGTTTCCTGCATTGTGCATACCATATCTCCATAAAATTCACTTAAATAAAATACCTTTTCTCTTCACACAATGTCCGTAAACGGAGAAGCGGATGAGGACATTGAAGATCAAGTAGTTGCTCTAAATATTACAGAAAATTGCAGACAGGCAGTTTCTATTAAACTATTACAACAAGGCCTCCTGGCAATGGGTGGAGATGGTACCTTCATGGTCAAGGCACACGAAGCATTCAGAACGGAGGTATTCTACTCTTGGGTTAAATTCCCGCCTGCAGAAGCACGTACACGGTTGTTTCACACTTACATTGTAGATGAACCGCCTGAAGACTATTTCCCATACATGGACATTCATTAATTTACTAGGAGCACATTAATTGGTTTAAAGGCACCCTATCTCATACCACAGAAAACGTGAGACTCGGTCCGCTCAGCAAAGAAGGAGCGACCTGACCGGTCTTAGCTTCATATACACCACATCCAGACATTGCTACTTTACCAGCAGCAGGAATGCATACACTTTACAGAGATTTAGTAACAATTTACAGAAATCTTACACAATACATAATGAGAACATTGACAGTCCAACCTGCGAGGGCTGCTCTGGTTGCACACCCTCATTTAACTACTACAGTTATTAGCCCTCAAACGCTGAACGCCGTTATGGGAAAAATTCCCACCAGGTGGGAGCAAATCCTGTTCTGGATAGCACAGAAAACAGCACAGCGTGCAACAGTTTCTCCCCATACGGGTTCACAGGAAAAACACAGAATACTATCAATTTGCTTGCCAATGGGGATGGCTCCCCCGATAGTATATTGTGTCACTTGGGGTACCATCATCGCTACTGTTTACATCAGAACTCATGGAAACCCTTCAATAGCAGCTATACAAGATGTACTAAAACAAATACAGAATGAATATGGGGCAGAACTAGCCCTGGACCTGAGGATGAAACTAATGGGCAATTTTGTCCAAGTTTCTGCAATTATGTTAAGTAACATAAAAGGGAGGCAACAGCAGCGGCTATACGCCAACACCTGAGGGACTTCACCCCTGTACAACAGAAGCGAGAGTTGCCTAGGATTATCAAAGAAACATATGCTTCACTAGGTAGAGATAATCTGGGAGCCAAACCTGGGAAACCAACAGTTAAGAGCAGTTCTGAAAAGGATAACTCTAAGCACGCACCCGATTCTTCCAAAAAGAAACTGGATAATAAACAAACAAAACAAAATAAACCACATTCACGGAGTGTTTCTCCTCAACAGGAACACACCGAGAGAAAATAACATTTGAGAAACCGTGCCAGTATTAAGAAGCATGACAGATATCAGGATAGTGATACACCTTCCTCTCGTTCCTTTCAGGAGTCATCCGAAAAATGTTCAGAGAGAGACTGGTGGTCAGAGCACAGACTGGAAGAGCGAGTCAAGCCGAAAATGGAGACACATTGCACTTCAGACTACATCATTAAACAGGAGGACAAACAACAGACTTCTAAACCTCAATTTAAAAAGAAGAAGGTAGCAGGGATTAAAATTAGAAATGCCTAGGCTATTGAGGACTCCGATTCTGAACAGGGAATGGGCAGTGAAGATGCTAGACAGCGCGGCAGAAGTCACAATAGCTCTCCGGTACCTGATCGATTATCTGGCAGCAGTAGAGCTGAGTGAGCATATCACGGTGGAAACACCTGATACAAGGGTAAGTGTCCCACATCGCTTACACAAAACAATGCTCCAAATGGAGGAGGACACCCCAGGCAAGTGAACAGTCTTTTTTGGGAAAAACCTGGCATGTGGTTACGACATTCTTTTGGCTGAAAAGGATTGACCATCCGAGTTCGTAATGGAGTGCCCAATGGGAGAAGATGTAATTTTACCTGCCTTCTCTGACCTTCTATCAGAATCAGTTACAAATTCATATGCGCAAGAGGGGGCGTTAGCGCCAGCTCCTGTACTTTACCGCAATCATGTTGGGTGGGACGATGAGCCACCTCATCACAAAATCCCATTAAAATCCATTAGTCAACCACAGAGACAATACTCAATAAAACATGAAGCAAACAAACAAGTCAGGGAGATATTAGATCAACTTGAGTACCAGAGTGTAATAGAGAATTGCACCTCATCCATGAATAATCCCTTATTTCCCGTAATGAAACCCGATAATTCATATTGTCTAGTCTTATACTACAGACATTTAAATGCTTCTACACATACATTTGCTGTACAATATGCACATAGCACAGCACTAATGAATAACATTGTGCGGAAAAAATACAAAGGAACATTAGCGATCTCAAATGGATTTTTCTGCCAAAATATAGCACCTGGGAGAAGATATTTTACAGAATTCCCAGGGCTAGGTTCTCAACGCAAATTTTGTTGATTACCACAGGGGTATAAGAATAGCCCTGTGCTGTTTTCAGTGACAGAGTTGCTTCAAAATTTTGATGAGGAAGCATTGTCCTATGTAGACGATATTAATCTGACAGATGATGAATTAATGGAACACTTGGCTAGAGTGAACCACATAATCCTTGGGTTCACTCACCTGGGTTACAAATTCAATTTCAAAAAATCAAAAATTGCCCACCTCAGTGTCCTATTTCTAGGATACGAGTGGTCAAGTGAAGGCAAAAGCCTGGCAACACATGCACTGCTCCCACCTCCAACAACTCTGAAAGTACTACAATCTATTTTAGGATTTTTTAATTTTGTCGGGACCAAAATTTTGGATTACGCAGAAAGAGTAAAACCTTTCTACCACTGAATTAGACCTGATTTTTCAGTGCATCATTGGACACAGGAACATACAGATATGTTATGTTCCTTACAAGCTGACATGATAGCTTCTAAACATTTACATACGAGTGTTAACACAACTAACCTCATGATCCGCTTAGTCACTGGACCAACTGAGTACACATATATCACTTTCAATGAAGGCGATACAGTTCCTATTGCATATAAATCACATTTGTACACAAACGCTGAAATGCATTTTGCACCGACTGAGAAAATACTCACAGCGGTACAGACTGCTGTAGAGAGAGAGAGAGAGCACTAGCGCTGGGGAAACACATAATTGGTATGACCCCGGTACCAACCTTAGAGGCCATTACGAAAGCGAGCATTCCCAGTGCTAAAGCTTTACATCCAAGATGGATTCAATTGGCTAACACTATCACTGCAACAGATGTAGATTACAGATTTGACTCTACATCACAAGCATTCTTGCAGTACAAACAAGAATATCCTCTGCCAAATGAATGAATGAAATGAATGAAACAGCAATATTCTGTGGCATGCACAATTGTTAAAGGGCGCGTGCGTGTCGCAAAATTCCGTCCTGGAAAAACCCACACTCTGTCCCTAGGGGACTGTACAGCGCAGCTGGTGGAACTAAAAACCCTGATACTGGCACCACAAGATATGTGAATTCCCCACGCTTATAGTGTGTGATTCATTTTACTGTGTCCAGTCCTATAACGAATATTTACACTATTGGGGCCAGAATGGATTTAGAGATTCCAAAGGTTGCACAGTAAAGCACAGATGCTTTAGGAACAAGTGGGAAAGCTGAAAGAAGGCCTGCCATGGGCTCATGCTATTCATACATTGAGTCATCAACGTGTTGGCGTTCACATTGAAGGGAATTCGATGGCAGATGAAGCCGCCAACGCAACAGTTTGTACTGCTGCCGTTGCTGCAATAACTAGCTCAAATACGAGGATAGAAGGACAACTATGGTGGCAGTTAATGTCATGCGCAACGGAACAGCCCTGCCAAAAGGCTTTCCACTTAAGTACTCCTACAAGTTAGATGCACAAAACATTCTGTACGCTCCGATTCCAGATAGAGTAATACCAAACATTGATCGTAGATTAGGACTGATACTAGCTGCACAAGAGGGTCTAGGTTCCGTCCACGTAGGGATTACTGCTACGATCTCTTTACTGAATCACCGCTATTGGTGGCTAGGTCTATCAAAACTGACCAAGGACTTTGTCCTTAAATGCGACATCTGTCAGCAGATGAAAGGCTCCACCATAGCACGTCCAGCACAGACACTTCTAATAATTTCAGACAAGCCCTTGGCTTGTGTGTATTTGGATCACTGCGGCCACTTACAATCAGATGGGGCTTACAAGTACAACTTGGTGGCAGTAGATTCATGCTCCAGATTCCTGTGAGTTTGGCCACAGTGCTCAGCTGACACTAAAACTCTAATAAAGGATTTGCGAGTCTTCATTGGGACATACGCAATTGGCACACTATATCCGACCAGGGTCTGGCATTTCGCTCTCGGGCTTACAAAGAAGCCGTGGGAAGTTTGGATGTGGCCTTGTGGTACTCCTCCCCTTACCATCCTGAGGGAAATACAGTGGTTGGGAGGAAAAACTATGACTTAATGCAGTCCTTAACAGCAAGGGTATTTGGCTCGGGTGGCAGTTGGGTAAATCACCTATATGGGGTCCAGAGGGCACTTAACAACATGGCAATAAAATCCCTAGGGAGTCGTACACCTTATGAGCTCCTGTTTGGTGTGAGAATGTGGGTACCAGACCTCGACAGTGTCAGCACAGTGTGCGGCTAAAACACCATTTGACATCAATGAACGTTTGGCTGTTTTACAGGAACTCAATGATTTTCAGGCTTTGCAAAGCAACGTCCAAGTAAAATGCACTGCCACTGGGGAAGTGCAGGTTGTACCAGCAAGACCTACCTAGGTCCCGAAGATTGGGGACCTGGTTAGAGAAAAAATAGTGGATAAAAAAGAATTTGGGCCATCATGCAGAGCGTCTGTACCTGTCCTGGCTGTTGAAGGTACCAGAACTGTACTTCTTCCGCCTCTTGCCGGTCGCTGTGACAAAGGTTTTCTCTATTGATCTGATCAAACCACACTATGTTGCTGATTCTCAACAGTAGGCCAGGTGGGCTCCTGAGTAGCTATAGCACTCCTCTCACTACCGTACAGGAAGTTCAGAAGGAAGCTTTAATATCGACAGATTCTACCCTTCAAAGTGCTACTTCGTGCATTATGACGATTTCTCATCGGATTCAAGTGAACCTGAACTGCCAATACCGCCTCTCCCTTTCAAGCTACGAATGTGGGTTCTCTATCATTGGCTGAAAAAGATATACTTTGTTGTTCTCTGGATACATCTCTGGATTACAATTGGAATACTTTTCCTGGTTCTCTGGATTGGTTTAGTGACTGTCTTTTCCTACTTTTGAATGGACATTATCTCCCAGAATGATCCCCAGTACATCTTGTGATCTTATTTCTTAAACCACATGCATCATCACAACGTGAACTAAGGGACCTGTCCCTGGTGAACACTACAGCAGTTCCATTTCCTGAAGGAATTGTATGGTCACACTGAACTATTACAAATTCTTTATTTGTTTAAAATTTCCTTAAATTATATCATCACCTTTCTCTGATGATTGAAACATTGAAACTTTGCATAATTAGCTTGCAGATCTAGAGCAATCAGCTGCATTTTCTAATGATCAATTGTATGATGGTATATCTAATTATGGAGACATGTTCTGTTATCAACATTATGGTCACCATTTTTACACAAAGCTAGAGTCCCGCGTGCTGTTTATAATTACATACAATGGGAACACTGCCCCACACTGCCGAAAGGTAGTTCAAAGACATTTGCACAAATGTTTGCTTATTTTTCTGGTTTCGATAGATCGGACCCCCCCCTCGTATTATTATAGGCTTGCACCTACACCTGCAAAGAAAATATGCTCACAAACACCAAGCTGATATACTCTGCTTCCTTTATTTCCCAACTGTCTATACAGGGTTTCGACTTTTAAAGAGACCATAGACACAAAATTTGTCTGGGGACAAAAGATTTGTAGGTTCAGGGAACTGAGGTCCTATTTAGAGAATGCCTCATACCACATCAAATACTTTCCCTGAATAAAACAGTGCAATAGTCAAGATGTAGGATTTGAACACGCCGCGTATTCCAGCGTTCTCGCGCTTTGAGAACTGGCAGTATCTGGCAGTATCTAACACACTTTAGTGAGGATACACTAGATACCATGATACAAAATGGTTCTATTAATTCATCAGATACCAATTGGAAGGGGTAATTGGTTTCTCCTGTGGACACGAACAGGTGTCAATCTAGATTCCTGGGTAACACGGAAGAGCATGATAAGCGATATGTACAGACACAACACTCAGGGGTGGTTTTGTCATATAGTGTTGGGAAGTTGTGCCTAGACTCGCTAAAAATCTTGACACTTCCCCAGGTGAAGCAATACTTGTCCCTTCTTTCTGATGACATGGATCTCAGGGATTTTTAATTAGGTCCCCGGAACCCACGCGAAAAGTGCTTTTTGTACGAAATTTGCAATGAGCTGTGGAAAATGTCTCAATAGGAAGTTGCTGAGAGGTTGGGCAGGAACAGCAGAGTTAATTTAGAAAAGGCTTTGGCTGTGGTTGACAACAGTATGACCACATTATCATCCAGAATTTTTTCTCTGGGAAACATAGTGTCTTCTGCAATTGACATAATACAGCAAGACATGTGTATTTTACTACATGGACAGTCACAGTTACGGTCAATTGCAATACTGAGCTGGACATTACAAACGTTACGTTCTGGCCACGTGCCATGGCGTTACATAAACAGTACAAGTCTGTTTTCGGCATATGATCTAACGGAAAGACAGATAGTAATGGCACACAGAGATGCGAAATATACCATGTGGCACATTGAAAAATTAGACCAATTACCTTTCACCGTGGCTGAGACACCATCCAGTGAATGGATAATCCATGGTTGCATAACCCTACTGGTCATGCCTTTCCAATTCCAATATTGTCTCCTATACCAATAGGTGGGCAGGTATGAAGCGCTAGGGGAAGGTTATGTGCATGAGTATTGGGAATTACCGTTCAGGTTTAGATGCAGGAATGGGGACACAGAGGTTTTTCTTATTGGCTCCGACTGTGAAGATGCTTTAAGCAGATCCTTAGTTTGCAAGGACATTTCTCTCCACGGAGCATGCAATGCTTCGGTAGCGAACTTGTCTTGTTATCTGAAGGGTACTCCAGCTGCTGTGATTCATCCCATGTTCAGATTGCTCTTGAATGGGAGCTATTTGATGCCGAATGATCAAGGTTGCTGCGGAATGGAACCGGGCATCACTTATCTAGTGACGGTTAATTCCATAGTGACTTGTTGTACACAAGTACTGTTTCCACCTGCCTGCACAGTTAGGGAGGCAGCGCTATGGCCTTCGATAAATGTTTCCAACATACAGTTTGATTTTCTGAGCAAACTGAAAGCCATGCTTTAAAAGGTTGTGGCCTTAACTTCAGCCAGAGAGACATTTGATCTCCAGGTTGCAAGGTCCTAGTTTGAGATACAGGCACTAAATTCTGACTGCATTTTGGTGGGCTGGTCCATCATATCTTTAACATGTCTGATACGAAGGGAATAGTGCACTTTTTCAAATGTATCAGCTCTGGTCTGGTTAACATTTTTCAGATGATTTTTGGAGTTATACCATCTTTCATACACTCCGTGTTGGGAAGCATGTTTAGAGAGCTACCGCTTGTCCTGCTACTTGTGGCAGGAATCCTGATATTATTTTATCTGCTCCGCAATGGACGTCGCAGTTCAACTCAGACTGGAGACA
This sequence comes from Calotriton arnoldi, assembly GCA_963921515.1. Classification (NCBI taxonomy): domain Eukaryota; kingdom Metazoa; phylum Chordata; class Amphibia; order Caudata; family Salamandridae; genus Calotriton; species Calotriton arnoldi. The sequence goes on from CAWUFW010003315.1 coordinate 785,534, forward strand.
GCACTGCTAGTGCTGCATTGCTGTGAGCACGTGGGACACTACTTCGGCACACCTCGGCTTCAAGAACTAAACGAGCATTGGTTCTTATCCTTCAGGCCTGTCTGGCTTGACTGCATACAACCTGTCTTCCCCTGTCTGCTTTACAGCCACGAATGCGTCCTGGATATATGTCTCGGATCAGAATTGGTTGCGCCATCGGACATTAAAGTACTGATGGACCCCTTAAAGGCCCATACGTATTGTTGTCCCCAGTGTATTCCATTGATGATGAATGCATTCTTAGAGCAACCCTGGGAAGCTTCAGCTTCTGATGATGTGAACAGCGGCTATGCGGAAAACCTATGGGATACAACACCTCCCTCAGCGGCTGCTGTGGGATTTGGATGGAATCACCTTTGCTCTATAAACCTGCTTCGAGGTGCGTCTCTGTGAACATCGTCTGTGGTTGCGGGCAACAGGAATGTTGCGTCTGCCACTTGGAACACATAAATAATTGGCTTTTTCTGTGTGGGAACAATTTGGCCTATTTCTTAAAATAAAATGAACCAAAACAGCTTTTGCTTTCTTTTCTATGTACCATGGCTTTCTGTCGGCTCGGGATCTCAAATAGTATATTGATTTAAATGCTCTTAAATAAATATTTTAAAGGGAGGCCCGCTTTTCGATGCCTTCAAAAGTAGTTTTTTAACATTTTTAAAATAATCTGCTGTCTTTTTAGATAGGTTTTAAATATCAACACTTAGTATGAGGAGTGAGTGTTATATTCTTGGGTTAGGCCCTTGTAGCAAAGCAGCTAATTTCTTACATTGTCCTCACAATAACTTTTCATCTGTGAACATTTGCACATATATGCGTGCACGGCAATGTTGGATTAATTTCCCCCAAACTAACCTTGTTTACTCATCTAGCTTCATACAACATTATCACAATGCTCTGAACATCATGTACAAGGTCGCTTTTTGCACTTTGTACAAATGTCATCTCTATCTTCATCCTCGGGGCTGCAGGGCTATCTACATATCCATAACATCACCAATCTATACGCACATCGCAAGGCTGCTTTCTATTGTAAAAGATGAGCATCCCAATAGACTGTGAGAGGAGGCATTTCAGCTGACACCAAGGGTCCCTGCATGCTGAGACTTCACCGTGCAGCGGTCTGACATCTCGTATCTCGTGGGGGGGGTCCAGTTTGTGACCAAGACGTGGTCCTTCATTATCTGCCATCAGGTAATTGGGTTGGATCCCCCTTTAGGGGGATTCTTGGCTCCACACCTACACACACTCTAGGTACACTTAGAGTAGGGTTTGCATCGCAGGAGTACGCTCAATTACTGCCTTGTTTTATATGCATGCATACTGTTTTAGCACCATGGTAGAACTATATCTACTATTTATGCTTTTGGTGCTTGTAATCACGTTTATCTGCTTCTGTCTATTAATCATTACAATACACATATTTTATACAAGAAGAACGTTGGCTCAATAAACTAATTGAAAACGTCCCACTGTGTATGCTCTGTATACTTCTCTGAGAGAAAGTAAGCACGAGTGACTGAGCATAAGGTTCTGTGCTGTTTCCACAATCCCTGAGGGGTGAGGGTTGTCATGTTCAGTGGTTTCCAGAAACCATTCACACCCTGGTAAGGTTAGGGGTGGCTTACGGTGGCACTATGAGCTAGCTGGTCTATAGGCCGACATTTCCTGAGGGGGTGCCCTCAATCAGTCTAGACACTAAGCCCCTACTTTATGTTGTCCAACAAATGCGCAGATCCTATGAATTAGTAGGAACTATGTGACACCACTGCCTGGCACCCCATGGACACTGATTGGTGAAATCGGCATTCCTGATCTATGAGGTAGTAAAAGAGTCTATAGGTAATATCCCTAGCCTAAATTTGATAAAAAGAGACCTTAAAGATGGCACATTAGCATAATTCATAAATTCTTCAAATTGGGGGCCACATTTGAAGGTCAGGAACAAGTATGTAAGGCTACCCTAAGAAGTTGCAGAAAGTTTGGAGCAAAAACCAGCATTCCAGTTGCAGTGTTTGACAGATTCACAAGCGCTACTTGGGATAGCAGTGGGATGGAGCCAAAAATCAGTCAATCCTAACCTGACCAGCCAGGTTTTGACATGGGAAACCCAGGGTATTTTGTGTGCCGATTGAGGGGCAAGAATTTTTCTGAGGCACTCCCTATACGGAGTTAATTGTTTTAATGTCCACAGCCTAACCCAATATAAGATAGGTTTCAGACAGGCTATATCTGTGATGTGTTTGCTATTGAGATCAAACCTTAAAGGAAGTAATGGGGTACATTTCTGGAGTCTCAACAACGATCTAAGGAAAGAGTTTCCACCTCTATTTTATGGTGCAAGATTACAATATCCCCACAGTTCAGTCCCATTTAAAACGCTGATGTGATGGGATACGTGGAAGCTCTATTCACAGATCTGACAATGGACCCAGCTCTGTGTTTCAGAGTCAGTATGCTCTTTTCTGACTTAGCAGACCAACTGTTGGAACCATTCATTCTCACCCATAGACAATCAAATTCTGAGACCCTTTCTAGTTTAGCTCCATTTAGGAAGAAATACCCTCTGAAATGTGTCTTATAGCTAAATACCATCTATTTGGCTTCGGAGTTATTTATTTCTAAACCATGGTCTTGGCAAAATAGGATGAACCTGCCCAAGAGCGTATTCAAGCCCTGGACTGTTTTTGAGAGGACCAAGCAATTTTAGGGGAGTCATTTGCACAATCCACTAAATAAATAAATACATTCATTAATGAACAATAAAAATAAGGTGGGGCAAAGAACGCAGCCCTGGCGAATACCACGCCTAATTGGAATATTCAATGTGGTCTCCCCTCGGGGCCCCAACTAACCATGGCAAAGTTGTCTGTGTACAGATTCTTGATTAGCAGCATACCCCAAATTTCCACAGGACTTCCCACAGTTTTGCCCTAGGAACCAGATCAAAACCCGCACGAAGATCTATAAATGCGACATATAGTGTCCCCCAGTCCATATAGACAGTTTTTCATTTGATAGTCAAAAAACTAAAGATTTGGTCCACAGTGCTAGCTCTAAAGCCTGCTTGTAAGTGTTACAAGACACTGTTGGAGTGGATCCTTTCCCAGAGTTTTGACATGTATGTATGTTGTCGATAAGGCTTATGGGGCAGTAACTTCCTGGATTTTGCCTTGAGCCCTTTTTAAAAATGGGGATAGGTTCTGCCCTTTTCCATGAGTCAGGTATAGGGGCACCTGCTGCAATTGTGCTCAACAGAATATTGATGTAAAAACCCCAAATGAGAGGTTCAGAACAAGTCTGAGGGAATTCTGTCAAGCCCTGGGGGTTTCCCCACTTTCTGCTCATTCAGCGCATTAAGGGTTTCTTCAAGAGTAAAGTGAAGTTTCTCCTTGCCGATGATTCTGCAGATAGATGGAGACCAGGACTATAAGTACCTTCCACTGACAGTGCCTTTGCATAAAGAGCTGTAAAATGCTTGACCCATTCCCCCTCAGAAATGTGACATTCTGGGTGGGCTTGGTCCTGACGACCTCTATGAGTAACCAGATGCCAGAACAACCTAACATCCTTGCCCTTCGTTGCTTCCAGCAAGTCCTCCCAAACCTTAGTCTCCCACTGAGCCTTACAGGACTTCATCATTTTAGTGTAATCTTGTCTAGCTTGTGTAATATCCAGCCTCACATTATTTATCAATTTTTATCAAACCGTCGTATTTATGTATATATATGATGTACTGGCGGTCGCCAGTAGATAGTTATAGTTAGAACCTAGTTTCCATAAGAGCAGCATTTTTTGGTTTGCTTATAACTTTGGCGCTGTTTGACAAATCTTCACGAAAGTAAAAAAAGAAAGTGCTCTTCTTTACCTAAGTCTGCAATTGAAGTTCTGGGGTGATCTGTCAAGCGGGGTCTGAGAAAAATGGGGGGGGGGTCAAAGAACACATGTTTCCCATTTTATTTCCCATAGTGATTTTAGACATGACCACAGCCTGAACCACTAAACAGATTTACACCAAACTTGGCAGAAAGCTAGATCTTGGTCCAGAAATATTGCTTTTTGTAATTTGGTGTAAATTCGTTCAGTAGTTTAGGAGTTATCAAAAAAAAGATTTTTAGATATCTAAGGATGTGGAGGGTCTGCGGATCCAACAGATCTCATGCTGATATCTGATTGGCTGCCAACACTTCAACCAGGAAGTGTTAGCAGCCATCTTGGGGCACAGACTTCTTCGAGTCCCAAGACAAAAAAAGGCAGAAAAAAGAAGGGGGCAAGGTAGGAATCCCCTGATCCCCTAGGCCTGGTGCTGGGGTCCCATAAGGACCCCGCTGAGGGCCAAAAACATGTTGCCACAATTTTGCAGAAGATCCAAGAATCCGCTGCAAAATTGAAAAAAAAAACAAGCACGGCCTCCCACACTTGCTTTTTAATCTGCCACCAGGTACCTGTACGTGCCAGGAGCTCCCCATTGCCAACTGAATGGTCTTGTGCAGCAGCCCTGCTTCCTCCAATTCTTTCTTGTACCCAACAGATCCTCTGAGGCAGCTGAAGAGATACAGTTGCAGTTGTATGACTTTATCTGGTGTGGAACTAAACACATTGTAATCTCATCAATCTCAGCGGATAAGGGATACATTTGTAAATATGCTTCAGAGTATTTTCAGGGTATTTTGTGTCTCTGCCGTGTATTGTACGGCGGCGAACACTTTGAACTAACCCCAAAGCCCAGGTGTTTTAAATCGATGACGAGAAACATAGTAAATTCCTTTCAGTATACGTTCTAACACTCGATTTAGCCAGCCACGGCATGTGCAGGTAAGAGCGGTGGGGTGGTGGGGCCCGGTGGGGGGATTTCAACAGACGATGACGAGGGAAAATTAAATAAATAATTAATTCTACCTTGTCATCGTCCCCCACCACCACCGGGCCCCACCGCTCTTACCTGCACAGGCTGCAGCTGGATTTAGAAGGAGCGCTCCAGAGCTTTTAAACCTGGCTTGCGTGTTTTTTGGCCATTGGACGACCCACAAACCAATTCCCAGACTCACCCAGAATTTTTTTATTTTTTCCAAAGTAACTTCTTTCCAACATTGATAGCTAAAAGTTAACCCTTGCCACCATCTTTCTCCATCCGTACTACTCTATGGCTCATTTCAAGTTCATGCTATATGTATGTTCATGCCTTGTTTTTATGGTGTACGCGTTCCATGACATTTAACTTCTCATTTACGGCAAAATGACTCCCCTCTTACTTAAACTTCACGCACTTCACTGTAAACCAATAGCGAAATTATGTCCCCTAATTCTTTCCCTAGAACTCAAACCCAGTTGTTCCCAAATGTAGCCATGTACAATTGAGGAGACGGCTGGGTGAAATGCTTTGCCTAATCCTGGAACCTCTTCTGACAGTTTACAACTACGGAGTGTGCGTCACGCATGCATGACCTCTCCTCCAGGCAGGGGCCTTAGTACTGAAATATTATTCCTGAGTCTCCGGACTAAATTCCTAGGTTTTACACAAGGTATTGTATTGCAATTGCTTATATAGCGCACACTATCCCTGATGAGGCATTGAAGCGCTATGCCATCAACAAGGTTGTTTTAATGGGTGCAGTGGACCTGAAATAACACACTGCTTGAAAAAATGTGCTGCTTCATTGCTGGTTGTATATTTTAGCAGCAGAAGTAGCTTCTCCCTGCCCATTATTATTCCTTCCTATTGCATCTGTGGGCGATTGGGGGAGTAGACTGCTTGCAAGTGTGTATTTGGAGAGGGAACGGGTGGGGGTTGTTCGAGTGGTGGGAGGATGACATATGTGGAGGGGGGAGGGGAGGGATCCCAGGCCAGGGACGAGTATAACTCGTGTTTTAGAAGGCTCTGGGAAGTTGTTCATTTTGCAGCATCATTGCATATGTTTTCCTCTCACTAAAAGCACACTTCTGCTCATACCTCAGCTTGCAAGTTAATTTGCTTGAGAAGTAAATAAAAAAAATGGCATCTCTTTTATTTTTAAATATCCCGTAACCCGAAATTAGCGGTTTTACACAAACTAAGATCTCAAATACTGTAAAGGAAAACCAAACAAAGCTGTGCATTTAAAAGACATTATAAAACACTTGCAGGCAGCACTTGGCAAATTTGAGCAGTGGATTTCTTATGTCCCCTCGGTTTCAGTGCTTCCCAAAGAAGACATGCTGACGTGGACACCAACGTTAATCACTGGTATAGTGCTATATATAAAGTGCCAAAATGCTCACAGGCTAGCGGTGAGCAGCCCAATCTGCTTTCACCAAGAAACTTGGGAAAATACCACATTTTTGAGAATTTACGAGGTGAATTTCAGTACAACTATATAGTGCACTAAAATTATGTATGCAGCACTTTGCATAACAAATAAAGAGACAGCCAGGTGTAATATTTCAGTTAGGAATACAACTGGAACGGCAATGATGTTATAGTTAGGAAATAAAATTTAAAAAACCTTAGAAATTCACTAAAAAAAGCAAAGGTTACAGGGACGTTATCGTTAGGTTCACAATGTACATACACAAAAACATAGAAATTCAACAGTTATAGTTGGAGTTATCTCAAGAAACTATAACTTGTTCCCTAAGGTAACTATAACTCGCGGAGTCGTGAATCTGCGGCAAAAGTAAAAAAAAAACAAGAGCGGGCTTCCGCAATTATTTACTGTATAGCAACCGGGTGGGCCATAACCTGGGGGCTTAAAAAAGAAAAGGAGGAAGGCTCATGCAACCGACCTCCTGCGGCTCATTTGCGCCCCGGGGAACCACCACCTCCCTTGGGCTTTATTTACATATTTAAGCGGGGCGCTCAGACCATTCTCCATTAGGGTTCTTGAGTCCCGTGGACCACCACCTCCATGGGACTTTATATATTAAATGGAGGGGGGCCACTTGGACCTCCCTTCTAGGGCTGTTAGAAGCCCAGGGGACCACCACCTCCTCAGGCCAAAAACAAACAATTAAAGGGGGGGTCACGCGGACCACCCACCCAAGGAATCATCACCTCCCTTGGGCCTACTTAATATTTAAAACTGGGAGAGGGACCCCGCGGTCCCTCTCAGAGGCAATTATACGACCCATGGGACCACCACCTCCCTGAGGCCGGCTCGTGGAAACAGAAGAAAAGGGGGCCATGTGGCCCTCCTCTTGGAGCTACTAATGACCCTGGGGACCGCCACCCTCCAGGGCTGGCTCCAGCCACGTGAGACTAAACATAACTCCGCTCCCAACAAGCAGGAGATGTCAAACTGAGAGCAGAGTTTTTATCTGTTTCCCTGCCCCTGGCAGGGGAGCAGAAGAAACAATTGCGCCTGCACACAGGGAGCTGCATTTCTAACAGCTCCCTGTGTGCAGGAACAATGCTGGCTTCTGCAGGAGGCGGGGAGCCGGCTGGGACTGCTGGGGCCTTGAGGCTTCCCCCGCAGTCCCCATCAAACCACATTAGATGCCCTGGGTGGGCTTGAGGGCACCCAGGAATCTGTGGCCTTGCCCCATGGGATGGTGTTCCGGGGGACCAAATCTGCCCAGGGAGAAGGGCCACCCAGCCCCCCTCCCTTTGTTTAAAAATAAAAAGCCTGTCTTCTTGGCCTTGGGGAAGGCATAGCAAGTCTGTTTGCGCTCGTATTCCACATTGAAAATCAATCTGAATTCCTTGATGGAGGTGACTGCATGTTGATCTATTGGAGCGCATTCTGATCTGGGTGACTGTGACAAATTATTTCTTTCTCCACTCTCCTGGTGAGAGTAGAGTCCATGATTCTTCCTTTTAATTACCCTGAGTATCCAAATGCCCAAAACCATCTGCAAGCTTCGCCTGTTTGGCTCTGCCCGGTTTTCCTTAGTATGCAAAGTTCTGCTACCTTTTCCCACGCTGATGGACATCTTAACAAAAGGCCCTCAAGTGTGTTTTCACCAATTTTTGGTGACGATTTATTGATGCAGAGGAATACAAGGACATCTCCAACAAACAAAGAAGCACTTAGTTAAGGGGGAGTGGCCCTGTTGATGGAGATTCACCTCTTTGTAGTCTCATCGTCTTCTCTTGATGAGGATTCTCGTTATCACAGATTTGTGACTGAAGATGATCGAGGAACAATCACATTGCTGAAATTACATGCTCACTTCATGGTCCTATTTTCAGCTGTAGTGTAGAATATGCATAAGACATTTACCCAACAAGGTAGCACTTACTAATTAACCAAATGAAAGTACTCCAATTGGGTAGATGTTTTCGGCAAAACCAGGGAATCTTCTTGGAAAAAATGAGGTTTGATTCTGGCCCTGGTGCTGATATCACAGAAATTAAACCTCAATGGGAAAAGTGTTTTTTGTGTTGCTAATAACTTTGACACCGTTTGACGAATCTCCACTAACTTTCCAAAAAGGTGCTACCTTTTGACTAGTTTATGACTGGAAAGTTTTGGGGTGATCCGTCAAGCGGGGTCAAGAAAAAAGGGGTGTCCCAAAACACAGTCCCCATGCATTTTCCATAAACTTCTTTAGATAGGGCTACAGGTAAAACTGCTGAAATGAAATAAATCAGATTTGGCAGAAAACTAGATCTTGGAACACAGATCGTGTTTGTTGTGATTTGGTGTAAATCCGTTCAGTAGTCTTTGAGAAATTAAGGTTAAAAAATATAGATATCTGGATGGTTGGCTCCACATTCTTCAGTTATAGGCCTCGGAGAGCCCACCCCTGAGGTTGCATTCCATAAGGGAAAGAGAGCCCACAGGCCCCCTTCCTGAGCCATTGTAGGCCCCAGGGATCCCAACCCCAGGGCCGCATTTGATGAGGGGAGGTGGGTGTGGCCCCTCTCCCCAGGCCATTGGAGGTCCTGGGGAGCCCACCCCCAGTGCCGCATTTTATAAGGGTAGGGGGCACACCGCCTCCCTCCCTAAGCCATTATAGGCCCCCGGGAAGACCACCCCCGGGGACAAAATGTTCGGAAAAGGGGAGGGTGTGTGTGGCCCCCTCCCTGAGCCTTCAAAGGCCCCCAGGGAGTCCACCACTGGGGACCAGCTCAGTGGATGTGTCCCAGGACACAGCAGTTACCCTGCCCACACTGGCAAGGGCAGGGAAACTTGTGCTTCCTCCCGCCTGGTGACGGATTCACAGATCCGCGAGCTCTATCATGAATTGTGATTGGCTGGCTGCAAACTGAAGGAAAAGTTGCTACCACCATCTTAGGCCTCAGGGACTCAGACACGAGTCCTAAAAAATACAATAAAAAAGATATAAAGGGCAGGGAAGGGTTGCCCTGACCCTCTGGGCCTTGTGGGTGAGTCTCAAAGGGACCCCACCTGGGGTTAAATTGTTTTTTAAAAGGTTTGGTTTGGCTCTGTGGATCCGCAGATCCACCACGACACCTAGCGCAACAACCCTTGGTGTCGCTCTGGATCCGTGGACAAAAGTGACTCCCGGGAGTGTTGCGCTGGGTGTCACAGTTGATCTGTGAAGCCACAGTGCCAAAAAAATAAAAAAACAGGGTTGGCTTTGGCCAAAGACTGTGCATGGCATGGGGTTGGCTTTACGTCTGATACTGAAATATTACTTCACATTAAAAAAAACTAGAAATTCACTGAAAAAACTAAAGTCCAAGTGACATTATAGTTAGGAATTGGAAATATATCATACTTTAGTTTAAAAAAAATCCCTATAAATTCACTGAAAAAAGCAAAGGTTAAAGGGATGTTATATTTAGATGAAAGTGTCTGTTAAGACAAAACCACTGAAATTCATCAGTTATCTTAAGGAATTATAACTCATGCTCTAAAGTAACTATGACTCGCGCCCTCACCATACACCGCTAATTACCCCACCTATTACATCACTCATGACACGATCTATGACATCACTGATAACATCAAGCCAACATCTGAAATTACATCATTGATGAAAACACTTTGCATGGCAGGGGCATGAGTGAAAAACCACTGAAATTCACCAGTTATAGTTAACTGTGGTAGCTAGCTAGAACATGTGCCACTACTATGCTCAGTGTTGTCAGCAATTATGTCCTTTGGGATGGTATCAGTGATGTCATCAATAATGTCATTGAACATGTTGTGAGTGATGTAATCTGAGAGTTCATAAGCAGGCTACAAGTTCTAGTCAGCTCAGTAAACTATAACTAGAGGCTTTCAGTGTTCCTTTTAGTTTAAAATGTTATGTTTTAACTGACATTTTCACCTAACTAAACTTCACTTTAACCTTTGTATTTTTCAGTGAATTTTTGAGTTTTTTTGTAATGTAAAGTATGATATAATTACAATTGCTAACTATAACCCCACTTTAACCTGTGTTTTTTCAGTTAATTTCTTCGGGTTTTTTACATGTAAAGTACTATTACCATCCGTAACTATAATTTAACTTTTGGCTTTTTCAGTGACTTTATAGGGGTCACCAAAAGGTGGCACACTGTCAGTGTGCCCCCTGAGAGCAGGCCTCTGGAGGGGGCAAAGAGGATTCTTTGGTCTCCCTTGATAATCCCCCTACAGGCAGGTGCAGTCAGTCACTGCACCCACCTGCAGGATGATCTCTCTCCCATCAAGTGACTGCTGACTGCACTGTGAAACAGGAAGCTGTTTGTAAGCAGCTCTCCATATTTCATTGAATGTGCTGCCCCCAGGGCTGGTCATGGTAGTTTTTGTGTAGGAAAGTGTGTCTTCCTGCACATCTTTTAGGCTTATTTCTCCTTGTATGTGAGTAGCAGAATGCATTTTGTAGCACTCAAACAAAGAGGAACAGAGAAGGAAAAATAAAGATATCATATCTCCACTCATTACTCCAGCTTTGTGTAGGTGAACCATTTTGGCTCAAACACATGTTGGTTTGCGTCAAAATACATCGGTGGATGCACAGGAACATCCATGCTTCATCAATGTAGTGCTTACCTTCATGCAAGGTAACATAAGATAGCACTATGCGCTGTGTTACTTCTTTTTAACAAAGCCACAGAAAGTCATGAAAATCGGGCTTTGTGTGGCTTTGTAAATCTCAAATTAGATTTTCTGTGAAAGGTGCACCAAAAGAGTGATGCAACTCCGACATAATATCTTATTAAATCTGGGCCGACATGTGCATCAATGAACATTGGGTTTCTTTCAAGGGGTTAAGCAAAGGCTAGTCACTGGCGTCTCTGTTGTGGAGGCATTGATCAGCATGCAACAGTTGCAATGTTTTCTATGGAGAAAGCATATACAGCTGCCAACATCCTGGAAGAATTCAATATGATAGTCTTTAGGTCGCTTCAGCACAGAGATCTCAGCATAGGCTTTGTTGCCACTGACAATGACCATAATAATTTCAAAGCCGCGGCTGATGGAAGATACTTTGGAGTGCTATTTTTAGTGCATTATATCAATCTAAATTTGCAGGACTTCATCCGAAAAGAAGATACCCTCAACCACATACTGGGAACCTCTCACAGTATTTGCATACATTTTAAACTTGTCTTCAAAATTCAAAAGCAGATAGCATAATTTAGAATGCTGATAGAGTCCCCATAAAAGCCCTCATGGAGGATGTTGCTGCTGTTGAAACTCTTCTATGTGGTAGCACACTGGTTTGAGCAGTACAGGTCTGTCATTGATTATCTATCACCAAAGAAAAGGGATACAATTGCCAAAGCCATGATGAAGGTTGACAAATGGGGAGGCTAGTAGAATTCCTGATCCGAATTCTAGTACCTTTTGAGATTATGACACGAGAAGTCAGAAAGGAGGATTGTACAATAAACCAAGCCATTTGTGCAAATTGGAATAATCATCTACCAAAGACAATGAAGAAGCAGCTGTTTTGTTCAACAGCTTCATCCTTTGTGTGATTACAAATCTCAGACTGCAAAAATGTGTATCCCCGAAACAGTACACCTGTGCCACTATTTTGGATCTAAGTACAAAAAAGGCCTTTCCACTTTTATTCCTTTTTCAGCACTGGATGTTTACCTTTATAAGATCTGGATCATCAAGAAAGTGGGTAGACTGGAAGATAAAAGATTGCAACTTCGAGGGCACTGAAGTGCTTTAGTACTATCTTCACCAACCTCTTAAAAATGCAGTGGTGCCTCTGATTCCAGAAGCATGTCATACCTGCAGCAGCAGCATCCACCAGTGGTGACACAATCATTATTCCAAGAAACACCTGCTACTAAGTCAACAACATCAACAACATCACTTTATCCAACCTTTGTAATGGTTTGGTTTCCAGGACGTAACTGAAGCACCCATGTGCAGGAAACTTGGAAACATCAGATGTCAACAACTGTGGCAATAGAGATCATGGTACAAGATTACTTTAATGACCAAATATAATCCTACTTCTATCAAGAGCCACTGTTCTATTTGGTATTGGAAAAAGGACCTGTAGGCAGAACTCAACAAACTGGCAACAAAGTATCTAGCATCAGGTAGTGAGGGTATACTCTGACTGAGTGCTCAGTGCGATTGGTGCAATTCTAAAGTCGGCCTCCTCTAAACATGAACAGATTGAAGATGATCAAAATGAATAAACATTTCATCTGGAAAATTTGTTAGGCTCTAGAAGACAAAACGGGGGTGAGAGTGATTGTCCTTCAGACGAAGTCCCTAAATATGAAGATAAAGGGGCCGATTCTGATGCGGGTTGGAAAAGCTTCCCGACCGAATCGGTTGGGAAATGGTGTCCGACCCACTCGGATCGGGAAAGTCCGACCGGCGGAGTAGGATGCATCCGGATGCTTCCAGATACGATTTGGTTGAACTCCCATTGACTTCAATGGGAACATTTGTTCCTAACCGCATCAGAACTGGGCCCTCGGTCGGGAAGACACGTTCCCGATCCGATTTGGAAGGAGCAAATGCCGTTAGGAGGCCTTCCTAACCGCATCAGAATCAGGCCCTCGGTCGGGAAGCTTTTCCAACCCGCATCAGAATCGGCCCCTAAGTCTCCATTCTGGAATAATAAGTAATAGACTAGTAACACAACAGAAATGTCTGCTGCAAAAAAAGGCACAGACGGATAATCAAGGAAGACAAAGCCATTTTAGCCTAGTGAATGAGTGGTGAGATGACAAAGAAAGAAAACTTATTCAACCTTAGAGTCAACCACAGACTTTTCAATGAGTGACTGCCTCTTAGTCTGCAATGGATGCCTCCCTTTCCTGAAAGAACAAGATGCCTCTGATGCCTTCCCTTCTATTTCCATAATTAGCTCCGCATAAAGATTAGAAGGACTGCACTGATTATATATGCTGCCTATTAAATAATGAGTGTCAAGGGTTGATTTATGTAATGGATGGGAGGGGCTTAGGTAAACTAGGTATTTTTACTGTTTGGGTGATCATTCTGGGAAAGTGCTTCTATGTGCCGCTGGGAGAGTTACTTGATTGGCCTTTCATTACCTGAATTCCAGAATGTCTTGTTTTTTCTGAGAACTTTCAGTTTACCTTGGCTCTAAGAGTCAATTTATTTTTCTTTTCCTGTTCAACAGGTCTATCTCTTTTTGGATGAAATGAAATCTAAAAGTCCTGTCAACATCCTGGAGAATAGCTCATCCCTATTAACGTCTATGAAAAAAACCACTAAAGAAGCTTACCCCTATGGCCTGGATAGAGGTGATTTATTTACGACAATGCAGACTAGCGGCTCAAGTGACAAATCCTAAGTAATTAAGCTATTAATTGGGTTAGCAATCATTCAAGGTACTTGCAGCTCGTTGTCTGGTTGTCTGGGTTTGGTACTTGATTGGCCCTTAGTTAATGGTACACCAGCTCATGCACTACACTCTGACTCATCTTGCACCATGTTTAGCGCTGGGATGCCTATGGGTAACCACGCGATTTGTAAATGCTACTTCATTCATTCATCTTGACTACCAAATATTTTCATTATCTATTCTTATTACACAAGTCTTCTGTTCTGCAAGGAACCTCTATATTGTTTCTGCTGTGCAGTTTAGCCCTGTTTCCTTGAATGACAATGCCATAATACTTAAGTTGTACAATGTTTATACATTATATTTATTTACTTTTATTATATATATTTTTTAACTGTTTGTATGCTTTGTATATTACTTTTTTAGCCGTGGTATCGATTAACTAACTCGGAGTCTGCGCGCTGCAAAGATTGTTTGAATAACTTAACTGACATCTTCATTCCATGACAGATGTGTAATGCTCATGGAGTTGATGAATGCTGGGTCTGTCTCTCTGTCACTCTCAAATGTTATGCAATGCCCCATACCCATTCATTGATTGATTCCTAACCTCCTCTCACACATGGTGGCATGGATGTGTTGTAAGCAAAGCTAAACTTTTACCGGAAAAAGATAAAAAAAAATTGCAATGTGACCCACACCATCACCCTTATCCTGATCATGAAGGATCATGGTGCAGTAAATAAATGATAATACACTCAATGCTAGGCAAAGGCTAGGTACTTTTTTCACCATCTATGCCCTACACAGAGTCTACCTGCTGAAGTGACCACTGCCAAATTTGTATGTGTTTTTTTTACAATCCACTATTTCGTAAATGTCCATGTACATTGTGTTGATTTATGCTGTGCTCTGTATTGGATTTTCCACTTATTCTGTTTTCTTTTAGCTTCATGTTGCAGAGTCCATTTACTTGTTCACTCAGAAAAAGAACATTGTACCAAGACCGCTAACCTGTATTTCCAGATGAGCTTGGAGCTGCGTAAGCGAATGGATCCCCCCAATCCCCCAAACAGGTATGTTCACTACCTGAAATAAACAATGCAGGTATGCACCCCATCCTGGGAATGGGAGTGGGAGATGGGAGGAACAATAGTGTCCTCTTTTCTTCTACATGGATGCACGGCTTGAATTTAGACTCATCTAATTGAGTCTTTGCACCTACGCAAATATTAAATCCAATAATAACAGAGTGTTTTAACTAATACAAGTTGTCATACATCTTATTCATTCTACATTCAAGAATATTTTGCGTACACTAATGTTTGATAAGCTAATGTTTAAATTGTCCTATTGGCAAAACTGTAATTCATCTCAGGATTTATTTCCATCTGCCTAGAGAAAGTTTCCTTTTCCCGGCATTTTCTAACTGGACTAACAATTAGCCCTAATCTTATAATCTGAAGTCTTTAAAACTTTTAGATCTCTTATTATTGGTGTTCGACTCCTACAAGGGGTTGGAGTGCTCAACAACCAATTTAAAAGGAAGCTCCTGATTGGAGTCTTTGTCTTTTTGGTTCCATTGTTCAAATAAACACTGTTCTGGAATAATTTTAACATGAACCTTGCCTTTAATCTGTTGCACAGTTGTCAGAAATAAACATGAGTCAATAACCTTGCCTTTTGCCTTTTCTTTTTGACGGGTTCATGCCTCCATCTAGGAAAGCTTCTGTCTTGGAAGAAGAGTTGAATCACTGCATCGAGTACTTATCTGGATCCAAGATTGAGGGACAGAAGAGTTCAGGTAAGAGAAAGACTTCCTTCCAGCCAGTTTCCACAAAACAAAGCAAGGGTGTGGCTGTATGGTGTGGGTTTTATAGCCAAAAGCAAACAAGGACGTGGCTGTAGGGTGTGGCTTTTATAGCCAAAGCCAAGGAAGGGTGTGGCTTTTATGGCCAAACTTTCAGAAGGGCTGTCCAGTCACCTGACCCAAGGCAAATCCTGTAAAATGTACCTTAGATACAGTTCATAGGTAGACCTTGAAATAAAAAGACTATGGTATGCCAATTATGGGGCTAACGGGGGCATTTTTGAAGCAGTTTTCCATTAGCTAGAAAAATGGGAGGGTTTTAACCAGGGGTGAATGCAAACGTGGAGTTTGAGATGTGCTACATACAGCACATATGTTACAGGTTGCCCCACCAAAAGTTGAACTAATTGTTTAGGTTTGGAGGGGTTTTTGAGGTAGAACAAACATTCTAGTCTGGGTGCACAGACATTGCCTGTGGGTTTCCAAGACCGGTCTTCAGGTCCATAGCCTTTCTAGTCGATTAAGAAAAAGAGTTTACCTTAAATTCACTTATGGTCCAGAATGTTTTTACTTCATACTAAAAGTGGTCTGCACTTGAATGGGTGGGAATGGTGGTTCAGGTCTGGTTTCAGTTGCTTAAGGCTTCAAAAGCGAGACATGAAAGACCTGATGGATCGTTAGATCTACTGGTAAAGTTAACTTAACAGTTACTAAATTAAAGACTTGTGAAATCCGGACAGGACACCTGGATCTAGGCTGATGTTTATGAGGACCTTCCAAATTAAAATTTTTGGTAGCCAACCAAGCCCTATTTTCTTCTGGATAGAAAGGTTCTTTTTTCTATTCAGATCTGCGTGCTCTTTGATTTGTGCTTTGTCTAGTTGGAGTTGATCTTTGGCCTTATGCTGGACCTTAATCAGTTGTTCATGATGATCTTTCACAGTAGGGACAAACTCAGATTATTTCAAGTTGTTAAGGGGAATGATTTTATTATATGTTCCAGTTAGAAAAAGGAAGGGTGAGATACCAGTGCGTGAATGAATGTATGTTATTGTTGTATGCAAATTCCAGAAGAATTAATTTTTCCATCCAATTTGAACTATGTGTAGATAATAGACATCTTAAAAATTGTTCAAGAGAGTGATTTACATGTTCTGTCTGTCCGTCTGTTGAGGATGGTAAGACAAGGACAGACAAGTGTTTATTTCGAAGGGCACTTGTAGTTATCAGCAACATTTAGACACAAATTTCAGATTTCAGGAGCAGGTTATGGTCCAGTGCCCATGCTCCTAAATCTAGTCGTTAAATCAAAAAGGGGGTACACTGTTTCCCGGAGGAGGGGGTGCAGCGTGTCACCCACTCACAAAAAATGAAAAGGAAGGAGAAGAAGAGACCAAGCAAAGAGGAGGTCCTAGGTCTAAAACCCACTGGTTAGAGGAGAGAAGAGGTCTTGTCTCTTGTTGCCCTCACACACCTTAAAGGATGTCATGCTTCATCATCGGGCGTTTGCTCCTGTTCGGGCCGGCGCTGCAATGCCCTACGGGTCCCCCGAAGGGTCACTTTAGCGGAGATCTTTTGAGAACTGCCATCATATGAGTGCGGGTGTGTGGGGTGAGTCCTAAGAGGAGGGGGAGAAAGTGTGTGTAAGATTAAAACTGTCTAAGGGTTACCAAAAGGGTGTGTTTAATGTGGCGGTACCCTTGTCAGAATTTTGCTTGGTCTCTTCTTCTCCTTCCTTTTCATTTTTTGTGAGTGGGTGACACGCTGCACCCCCTCCTCCGGAACAGTGTCCCCCCTTTTTGATTTAACAAAAAAATCATGAAGAAGTGTCAGTAAAAGCAGACTGCATATTGGATCAATATGTTGACTAATTGTTTGGCTGTGGGAAACTTTTTAAGGACTACAAAATGGGTCATTTTGGATAAAAGGTCCACAATGGTCAAAATGGTAGTATAACCTTGGGTAGATGGCATATCAACGAAGAAATCCATGCTGATGGTATGCTATGGAGCAGGTGGGGTAGGCATTAACTGGAGCCCTGCAAGACAGTAATGAGAATCCTTATTCCTAGTACATGTGAGGCACGTCTAAAGAAATCTATGAACATTCTTTGAAAGTGTTTCCCACCAAACATTTTTGGGAAAAGTCTGAGTGATATTTGTTTCCCCAGGATGCCCAGCCAAAGAGTTTATGTGACACGATTCTACCACTTATTCCTGTATTTTAGGGTCAGGTGCATACAACAAATGGTTCTTGTTGACCAACTCTTCCTTTACAGTATTTCCTTTGGTTTGTTCAACCTAAATAGGTCTAGTAATGTTGCGGGGATTCTGCACATATACAGAACTATGCGCAGGAAAACAGGACCTCGGTGTATAGTGGTGTACCAACCAACCACCTTAGTGCCCAAAATCCCAATCCGACTAGCTATAGTGTCTCATTCGTTCTCTGTACTACAGCGAAGCTACCAATGATTAGACATCCCAGAACATGGACTCTTTCAGGAATCGCGGGAGCAAGAGCACTCTTTCATTACTCACTCATACTTGTCCACAACGTGTGTATTAAGAGACACAGTATAGTTTAAAATGTTTATTTCAACTAACGTGCTCTAAGACACAGTACACGTGCCAGTACTAGCAGCATAATGCATAAAGACAAAATAGTAAGCATCGTTACAATTCCATAGAATACAAACGGGGACAGCATTTTATAAAGACAGTGGATAAAGGACTATAATGCCTTGCCACCCTCCCCATGCTAGTAACTAGTTTATTATAAAAACAGAAGACCTCTGGGCTTTGTCAGGGGGACCCCCATACCTTAAGAACTAGATGCAAGGTTTACATCATCGGACAAGCACAGCTCTTCTCCCTGGAAAGGTTTTTCTCCAAGTGCCTCTAACAGGTATCTTGCAATATTAAAAGCACTTGAATTTCAGTAGTGCAGCTGTGGTTCGTGTTATGTCTAAGTGCGTGGGGCTGACCAGAACAAAATAACAAGGGACGTTATTTTCCGACCTTGTACATCGTGTGCAGACGAAAACCACAGAGAACAGCAGAAAACGTGAAAGGCAGAAATGTAGACAGTTCTCATAAACATAGGCATGAGCAGAGTCTAGAAAAACAAAGTCGCGAAGTAACGTGTGCAAAAGAGGCATCATGGCAGCTAGGCCCAAGCTAACTTAGCAATGTCGACAATGAGGCCACAATCCACACTACACCCTCCCCTGGTTAGCCCATAGGTCAAGACATAGGACGAAAACAGAGTTCAAATAGATGGAGCAGAATGCAAACGTCTATTGTTAGGAAAGTGTTTTGAAAAAAAAAATGGGAACAAATTCTAAATAGGGCCAAAAAAAAATGGTCACTCAAAGAGAATAAAAATCCGGCAATGGAGTTTGTTGAGAGCCAACCCAACTAATCCATCAGAGTGTATGCGCAGAAGACTGCAACACCTTCCAAAAAGACATCATTGTCATCCTTTGAAAAAAGAGATGCCATCTAGTTCAACAAATCAAAACTGCATTCATGTTCCTCATAATAGGGAGCCACGATCAGCATTGCGGGACAACTTGCGTGATATTCAATATAACTTTGTTGTAGGAGATTCTGAGCAGCCGCACAGATATCCCATTGTGCCAAGACTCCAAGTGCAGCCGCACGCGCCATTAATCCATCACCGGAACATTCCCGTTCATGGGCCATTAAGGGGCTCATCAACTGGTCGAAATCCGGGTCCGAACAAGACGTATTGGAGAGGCAAACATCCAAGGACCATGAGAACGGACATCGTAAACAGGACAGCACAGGTTGCACGCAAGTGAAATACGCAAAGCGAAAAGACAATCCATAAGCCACGCTGAGTGTTGCCAGTGGCAGTGTACCGAAGCTTTCATGCATACGGTCATGGAGCATCCGCAGTCGCTCTGGGCTGTGTAGGCCCACAAGAGGTGCAGCCATTGCGCAGCAGGCAAAGCAAAAGCAATATTCCAGCAGCTAAGGCTAGGATCAATGGGAAGCCACCAAAGACGCTAGAAAAAATGGAATGAATAAAAGCCGGTATTACTCCAAATATCGTCTGAAAGGACGTCAGAAGGCCAGAGCCCACAACTTTAAAAAAGTGCACAAGGCCGTTGGTATTAGATGCATTAAATATACGGTGAATCAGTTCACCGAAATGTTGGGGGAGGTTAGTATTTAAAAGGGCCTGTATTTCACTGTGGGCGCTGGCCAGCTGGAGGACGAAGGTCTCCCATGCGGAAGTTAGCATAACCTCCTGGTTTAATAATAGTGCCTTTATTCTGCTCAATTTATTGAAATCCGCCTTCAAAGTCGGTATGTAAGGCCAAATGGAACTATCTAACTTCCCACGCGGGGGTGGAAAAAGCACATTTTTGCAGCATACTACGCGTTGCGAAACTGTTACAATGTAGGGTATGCCAGCTTGCAACCCACAGCAATCCTGATTATCTAAAAGCAGATAGCTACCGTTAGCAAGCATAGTGAAAGTAGGTGATATAGCTGGAACAGGAATACCCTTTAAAACACATGCAAGATTCGGGGCGGAAACATTACAAGCCCCGTGCAATTTAATATTTTTACAAACAAGGGAATGACCCACTGTAGAATCGCAAGACTCTCCTGTAAGGTACACCTCCTTGTCATCCCTAAGGCATCTGTATGTGAAAGGCAAGGACCACATTTCATGCAGAAAGGTACTGCCCAAGGGCTCAAAACGGCCAATCGGGTAATGTTTCATGCAGGAACTGAATTCAAACAAAGAGAAAGGCAAAGAGATAATCCCGTGTATGAGCCAAACTGCAGAGTCAGTTTCCGCCACAGAGAAAGGTAAAGGATCTATTTTTTCTATATGTAGAAGAGTGTATGTTGCATCTTTCATGGACATGAACTGCTGTTTCTCAGTCAAACTAAACGGCAAAAACAATGCAGAAGCGTTTAAGTAATCCCATGGTACCTTCCCCATTTTCAGAGTTTGCAAAGTCCATGCAAATTGCATTACTGAACGCAATTGATCCTGACCATGATATAACACAGACACTTCATCTTGTACAATATCAACAACAGAAGAAACAATGTTATCTAATGTGTAAATGTGGGAAGACAGCGTGTTAATACTATTGTCAACAACAGCAAGTACTTTTTCTAAATTTGCTTGGTCTATTTCCCGTAAACGGGAAGCAGCTTCTATTTGAGAAAGCTTCCAGATTTCATTGTAAGTCGCATAAATAAATCTTTTTGGTCTCGGACCTCTAGGTCCCAGAACAAAGTCGGCCAGATCAATGTTACTGGATAACAAAGATAAATGTTGTTTCACAGACTCTAATGTAGAGTGCTGCAACCACTGTTTACATAATTTACCCACTGAATATGTTGTAACCCAACGTGTGTTAGAAAAACGTGGATCAGGTCTATCCTGTTTGTAACCAGGGGCAGAGTTATGAAAACGCAGTTGGCAGGCATTAGAAGCTATCGGCCACACCAACCAGTCTGAGGGATCTAATGTAGAGACATTAAATGAATTATTTTGAAACAAAGCTTGCAACTCGTCAATGGAATAATTTAAATGCAAGCTCCAGTTAGGCAAGGAAGACAGCGCAGGAATGGTAGGTGCATTCAATTGTTTGGAAGTCGCCAAACCAAAACAAGTTGTCTGGTATATAGTATTATTTAAAAATAAAATTTGGGTCGGGATGAGGCAAGCACGATGTAAGGCCTTGGTACCGTGTACCTGCCAGGACTTAGTGCCCCAAATAGATTTCAAATCAATGGTGGCCTTCCAGTGCTCGTACCCACCAACAGCTAATGCGTCCATAAAGGAACTGGAATACAGCAATTTGGTGTGGGTTAACATTACCTTCGGATTGGAAGAAATGTTTAATTTAAAATAATAGGACCCTGGGTTCGATCTATCAAAATCTGTAAAATAAGTAAACTGATTTATCAGAGTTTGGGAGCTCCCTTGCAGAGGGGTGGGGCAATGTTCCCACTGGGTATAATTAAAACTAGCTCGAAGTGTACTAGATTTATGCAAGAAATGGTTACCATAATGTTGGTAACAATACAAATCGGCATAATTAGCAGAATTCAAATACAAATCCTCAGCATTAAAGGCAGCATAATATTTCAAATCGGAAAACAAGGATTGAATTGCATGCACATCCCAATCATCTGAACGTATGTTTCTTTTTACCACATCACCCATGGAAACACGAAGTACATTTGGTACATTGATAATTTCTGTTGGTCCATGAATTTGGAAATTCACTGCATCCCATACGATGCCATCTGTGACTGGAAAGGCAGAAATGTTCACAAATGTCTGGTCACGCTTCATGATGTGTGACGAAGAATGCGGAGCCAAAGTTCCAGCAACAGAGTTCACCGCAGAGCGCTCCGGCAAGTAGTGACCATTGATGAGTAAGAAAAAAACTGTCACAAAGCCAATGGACATGAACAGGAAAATCAGGAATAGTACCAACCTGATGTAAGTCCAAGGAGGGACCAAAAAATTGTCTCTTAACCAGGATATAAAAACACTGAATTTGGTTGGGACAAATGATGAAGTGGATCTCGAGTCAAAAGAAAAACGGGACTGGCTCAGTGGTGTTGTAGGCAAACCAGTCAATGACTCGCTTGTGGGATAAGCATATTCAGTTTCCTCGTTGCAGGAGGAAGCTGGTGGGACGAGCTGGCGATCTGGTTGAGAGACCATCCCAATGGCAACATCGTTACACGTGGTGACCGGAGGGCCACCAGCAGGATTCCTTGAAATTGCTGGACATGATACAGCAGGTGTTACACTATTCAGAATCGGCCAGATGTTGTAGCTTGACATTGTCCACTGAGATGTATCTGTTGCCTTTGCGACCGGGAAGCGGTGGTAAGATGACTGTACGAGTACCCTTTAAGCCAAGGACTGGAACCGGTGCACGATAAGAGGGGCCAAATTCTTTTTTGTTCTCCACCTTCTCTCGGACCATATCTCCAATCTTCGGAAGCCTGCCGGCAACCGGAATCTGCAGCGCAGCGTCAGTGGCTGAGGGTAAGTGTTCACTTGCAAGTCTGTCGCGGGTCTCTTGTAAGTCCTGTAACATAGTAGAATGATTATCTACGTCAAAGGTTGCGGCAGCTGCCGCCATGTCTAGACCATCAAGGTCTGGCACAAACATCTGTATGCCAAAGAGCATTTCGTATGGGGTCCGCCCATCCAGAGATCTTTTAGGGAGATTATTGAGTGCACGTTGCACGCCATACAAGTGGGCCAGCCAGTTCCTGCCAGTACCTAAGACTCTAGCTGTCAAGGATTGCTTTAAGTCACAGTTCATTCGCTCCACAATTGAGTTGCCCTCAGGCCTGTATGGAGATGAAAATTGCACCTGCACCCCCATAGACCTCATCGCATCCTTGTATGCCTTAGAGGCGAACGCTGGACCTTGGTCGGAATGGAAGGTGCCACAGGCAAAAATTCCCACAAAGACGCGCAAATCCCTGTTGACATTTCAAGCGTCAGCACTGCATTGTGGCCAAACCCAGATGAAACGTGTGCACGAATCAACTGCAACTAAGATGTATTTGTATGCAGTATCAGAAGAAAATTGGCTGCAGTGATCAAAATATACACAACCAAAAGGTTTATTAGAAATGCAGAACTGTGTTTGTGGCGGACGTGTAACCGTAGAGGGCTTAATTTGCTGACAGATGTCACAAGAAAGGACATAATTACGGGTCTGTTTATATAAACCACGCCACCAATAACGCTGCTGCAAGATTTAAACAGTTGCAGACACGCCAGCATGGGCCGAAGCCAAGCCTTCGTGTGCGGCTGTTATCAAAGAAGTTCTGCGGTCCGCGTTGGGAATCAGCCGATCACCAACATCTGGAATTCTTACATAAGGAAGCTGGTCGGGACTTAAGTGATAAGAGTACTTGGAAGGGAAACCCTGAGGGTAATTAGAACCTTCCTTAGTAGCAGCAATAGCTGCCAAAATCTCATTATCTATTTTTGTCATGGATCTTGTAATGGCTGCTACTGAGCACGTGGCGACTGCTGATTTGGCAGCTTCGTCCGCCAAACTGTTACCGACCGCGTGTGCGCTCACACGCTGGTGGCCAAGAGTGTGAATCACCTGTGTGAGAGACAGACGTTGTTTAAGATCTGCTACTCGAACCCAAAGCAGTTTATGATTAATTGCGCTGCCCTTAGAATCTCGAAAGTCGTTCTGAGACCAAAAGAATAAGTTGTCATTAAAAGGCTGAACACAGTAGTAAGAATCACATACAATGAGAGTAGTCACATCCAGGTCTGCAAACTCAAGTGCCAGCACCAAAGCACGCAGCTCGGCCAATTGGGTGGTACTGTCTCCCAGTGCCTGCGTGTGCACAATGCTCGACTTGAACTCACCGTTCACCATGGTACCCGCCACAAGAGCACATGCTGCTGAATAAGCATGCTTAGAACCCGTGGCCGGTTGCACCGAGCCATCGGTGTAAATGATACATTTGTACTCCTCAAGCGGCAGTAAAGACAGAGGAGGAGGATGAACAAATTCATACTGCAAGAACTCCTGTGTCTGAAGAGAGGAATCAAAGATAAAGGTGACATCCGGAGACGTCAAATAAGTAGCCCATTGTATCCAACGGGGGTGCAAAGTCTTAGAGTTCGGTACACTTGCCTTTGTCACTGCCTCAAGGGCAGGATATGCTGTTACCACCAAAATGCGTTTCCCCTGTGCCAGTGCGCGTTCCTTAAGAATCGCCATTTGCACTGCAGTCAAAACTTTTTCCACAGTGGGAAAGCGCAACTCGGCAGAAGTGTAAAGATGCGACTTGTATGCAAGAGGTACTGTGTCACCTTCGTTAAACGTCAAGTAAGTGAAACCCACTGCGCCTGGCACAATTCTGATCACCAGGTTCGTGTGGTTATCACGAGTCAACAAGAACTTAGATTCAAGGAGATCAGATTGCAAAGATTGCAGAATAGCCGAATGTTCCGGAAGCCAACACGACTTCGAAAAGGTTGGTTGTATCAAGGCATAAAGAGGCTTGATACGCTGGGCATACTCTGGAATGTAAGAACGCCCGAAGTTAAAAAATGCCAGCAATGACTGAAGTTGTTTCAGGGTTGTCAGAGGGCGCAGAAGTGCGCACTTCTCCAGGAAGTGGAGAGCTAAGCCCCTACCTTCATTGTTGAGCTCGTAGCCCAAAAACAACACTGCGTACTCTGCGATGTGTGATTTGGCAAAATTAAATTTATAACCGTAGTCCGCAAATTCAAGAATAATGCGGTCGACTCGGGAAAGATGCGGCCATAGTTCATCGTCTGTCAGATATATATCATCCACGTACGAATACGCATCTGGGTCTATGCTGTCCAACAAAGAGACAACACGGGCGGCGAAGACCCCCGGGCTGTTCTAGTAGCCCATTGGCAAACGCCAGAATTTTATTTATTTTCCACCGGAAGTGAACGCAGTCCATTGACTGCATTCAGGGGACACATTGTGTGTGTAAAATCCATTGGAAAGGTCAAGTGTTGTTTTATATTGTTTACGAACAAGACTGTCGACTAGAGCAGAACTATGGGTATTCTGTACCGCAAAGGTTCGACAATGAGAGTTCAAATGCCGGTAATCTAAAACTAAGCGGTCTGACCCATCGGATTTAGAAACCGCGAAAAGGGGGTTATTCATTGGTGACACGCATGTCACAATCACTCCTTGATACTCTAACTGTGTCAGAATGTCTGAAACGGGACCTTTAGGTTCCCGCCGGAGGGGATATTGGGGTTGAGCCTGTGGCGTAGACCGCAAAGGTATTTCATGGGGGGGAGAATTTTTATCCCAGCCCACGTGATTACGGTACAGTGCCGGGGCTAGGGCCACAGCCCATTCTGCTGCGAAAGCCTCCGCATGCTCCTTGGGGACAAATCATGGCCAATCCGCCTCTGCCAATAATATGTCGTAAGAAGAGGTCAGATTTTCCCCAAAAATCCCTTTAATAACACGCTCAATGTCACCTTCAATTAGAAGGACTATATTATATAGTCCGTCAGGGGGTGCCACTCGGGTGTCAGCTGTCTCGACAGTAATGAAAGTGTCAGTTGTTGTCGCTTCCACATGAGGACGTAGTGCCTCCCGCACTATGGTAACTTCCGCGGAACTGTCTAGCAGCATCACCGCCCACGTCCAATTCAGGAGTCTCGTTCTCACCGTCTGTGGCATATCTCGCTGTTAAAGCAGCAACTTTTTTCTTCTGAAATTGAGGACGAGAACGTGGGAATTCTTCTTATTTCCCCTTGCCTCCAGTCTGACGAGGCTGGTCCCGTCCTTGGGGGGCGTCTCGACCCTTGCCTCGATCCTGGCAATCTCCTCCACCAGCCTGTGAGCCCGATGGTGCCTGTGAAGAACGAGGAGAACGCTGTTCAGGGATCTGAAACCTGTCAGGAGACTTAATTCTCACTCGGTCGCGCAAATCATAAGTGCATTCAGAAGACTCGGCAGCCGGTGACGCAGCACGCGACCCCTGTTTCTGTTGTTGCTTCCCCAGCTTCTTTATTTTCCAGTTCTTTTTAGAAAAGAACGCTTTCTCGTCTTTATCAGACTGATATTTTTGTTGTGTTTGTGTCTGAGTTTGCGTTTTAGCAAAAGGCTTAGGTCCCAAACTATTGCTGCCAATGGTTTTATAAGCCTGTGCAATAATTTTCGGCAATTTGCGAGGCTTGTCCAGCTCTGGGACCAAAGCCAAAGCGTTAGCTACTTGAAAGTTAACTGCATCACCCTTGACATTGGCAAGGATTAGATCAGCCACTACATCGAACACTCCCACCCGTCGCATCCCCAATTCTACAGCCGCTTCAGGGCCATGTTCATCTTCAACACGCTTAATCACGGCGGGGAGGACTGTCATTGAGGGAGTGCAGAAACACTTCGCATACACTGCCGTGAATACCTTACCCCAGTTGTTACATTCTGTTAACTTGGGAATTAAGTCATTTGGCAAACTTATAGTCAAAAACCTGTGTTTTTCCACAGGAGAGGTATTCGGAAACACCGCCTCCAGCTGGTCAAATTTCTCAGCAAGCCAATAAGGTAAATCATCCTTATTCTGTGGGCGCTGCCCATCACCGAATTAACCATGACGGGACTTATAGTTACACCGCCAGGCCCAGCTGGTTGCGCTGCAACTCCAGGAGGGGCCATTTGGACGTTGCGTGTGACATATTGTACTAAAGCTCTGTGCACACGTACCAAAGATGTATCAATCAATCAATCAATCAGGGAATTGTAAGCACGCTACTCACCCGTGAGGGTCTCAAGGCGCTGAGGGGGGGGTCCGCAGATCTGTTTAGCCGAAGAGCCAGGTCTTGAGGGTCTTTCTGGAGGTGTTCAGGGAGGGGGCGCATCTGATGTCTGCCGGTAGCTCGTTCCAGGTCTTAGCTGCAATGTGAGAGAAGGATCTTCCGCCTGCTCTGGCTCTGTGGATGCGCGGGGTTTTGGCCAGTGCGAGGTTGGAAGATCGGAGGTTTCTTTTGGGTACGTGGAAGTTGATTCTGTCGTTGAGGTATTTGGGTCCGTTGTTGTGTAGGCATTTGTAGGCATGAGTGAGGATTTTGAAAGTGACTCTTTTCTCCATGGGGAGCCAGTGGAGACATCGTAGGTGTTGGCTGATGTGTTCGTGTCGGGGGATGCCGAGGACGAGTCTGGCGGCGGTGTTTTGTACTGTCTGGAGTTTGCGGAGTAGGGACTTGTTGATGCCGGCGTAGAGTGTGTTTCCATAGTCCAGTCTGCTGGTGATGAGTGCGTGGGTGACTGTCTTCCTTGACTCAGGGGGGATCCACTTGAAGGTCTTGCGGAGGATGCGGAGGGTGTTGAAGCAGCTGGAGGTGACGGCGTTGACCTGTCGGTTCATGGAGAGTGATGAGTCGAGTACGATGCCAAGGTTCTTGGCGTGGTCTGAGGGGTAGGTGGGCTTCCGAGGGCGGTCGGCCACCAGGTGCTGTCCCATGCAGAAGGGGTGGTACCGAGGACGAGGACTTCTGTCTTCTCGGCGTTGAGCTTCAGGCAGCTGTTGGTCATCCAGACTGTGACATCTTGCATTCCTTTCTGGAAGTTGAGTTTGGCAGTGGTGGGGTCTTTGGTGAGGGAGAGGATGAGCTGGGTGTCATCGGCATAGGATACGATGTTGAGGCCGTGTTGTCGGACGATGGCTGCAAGGGGGGCCATGTAAATGTTGAAGAGGGTGGGGCTTAGTGATGAACCCTGTGGGACTCCGCAGGTGATTTTCGTGGGGTCGGAGAGGAAGGGTGGGAGTCTGATCCTTTGGCTTCTTCCGGTGAGGAATGATCGGATCCAGTCCAGGGCTGTTCCTTGTATGCCTGCGTCGTGTAGTCTGACGACTAGTGTGCAATGGGAGACGGTGTCGAAGGCCGCTGATAGGTCGAGTAGGATGAGGGCTGTGGAGTGGCCTCGGTCCAGGAGGGTGCGGATGTTGTCTGTGGCGGCGAGTAGGGCGGTCTCTGTGCTGTGGTTGCTTCGGAATCCGGATTGGGACGGGTCGAGGACGGCGTTCTCTTCAATGAATCATGTCAGTTTCCTGTTGACTGTTTTCTCTGCAACTTTGGCTGCGAAGGGAGGAGCGAGATGGGCCGATAGTTCTTGAGGTCGGTGGGGTCAGCTGTGGGCTTCTTGAGCAGGGGTCTGACTTCTGCGCGCTTCCAGTCATCTGGGAAGGTGCCTGTTTTGAAGGTGGTGTTGATGGTGCGTTGTAGTTTGGGTGCCATGGCGGCCACGGCTCTGTGGTAGATGTGAGGGGGCAGAGGTCGGTGGGGGCCCCCGATTGGATGCTTTTCATGGTTGAGGCGGTGTTATCGGCCGTGATCAGTGTCCAGTTGGAGATGGTGGGCTGACTGGTGTTTCTGGGGGGCGGGGGGCCATCTGTGGTGCCTGGGGGATGGTCGATTAAGTTGTCGTAGAGGTTTTTGATCTTGAGGTGGAAATAGGTTCCAAGCTTGTCGCAGAGGTCTTGGGATGGGGTGATGTCTGTGGCTTCGCTGCGTGGGTTGGTGAATTCTTGAATGACACTGAAAAGTTCCTTGGAGTTGGTGGAGTTGGCCAGGATTTTGTTGTGGATGAAGTTCCTTTTGGTGGCTCTGATCTGGTTGTGGTAGTCCGTCATGGCGTCCTTGTAGGTGGTGTGGTTTTCGGTTGTCTTGGTGTTTCTCCAGTTCTTCTCCAGGCGTCTGCAGGTGCGTCTGGCTTCTTGGAGAGTGGTTGTGAACCAGGCAGCTTTCCTGGGGCGTTGTCTGTCGCATCACGTGCAGTTCATCTACCGGAACCGCTAAATAACGTGGATGCGGGGTGTACCCGGCCAAAACAGGAAAAGTGGCCCCATCTATCGATAAAGGGCCTAAACGAATCGGGGTGACCGGGTATGGGAGGGCGCCATTAAACCAAATTCGGTGTTGCCATGCCATGAGCGGTACCTCAAGAGCCTGATAAGGCCGATAAGCATTAGGAAGGGCCGTGGCAGTGTACACATGGAAGAAATGATCAGCTCCATCCACCGCCGAAAAAGTGACCCATGAATAAAATACCTCAAAGTGGTAAGCTGGATCAGCTTGCACCACAAAGATTAGAGCAACACCCGCGTCAGGCACTCCATATGCTGTCAAATGAGTTCGGAGCGCAGCGCGGCTATGTGCCGGGATATTTATATTTACAGCCATTAAGATTAACAACCTAGTGCGTGGCAGCACAATATAGGGTTAACAATAAAGAGAATACCTTTTAATAACTTCAAGCTTGAAAGAACCTATAAAAACATCAAGATAGGAGGTTACACCCTCACATCTGTTTCCGGAAACAGAAGTGAGGGAATTGGGGACAAGCACAAGCACTACTCAAGCGTCTCGTAGATAAGAACCAGATCAAACGTTGGGGGCACCATGTTGCGGGGATTCTGCACATATACAGAACTATGCGCAGGAAAACAGGACCTCGGTGTATAGTGGTGTACCAACCATCCACCTTAGTGCCCAAAATCCCAATCCGACTAGCTATAGTGTCTCATTCGTTCTCCGTACTACAGCGAAGCTACCAATGATTAGACATTCCAGAACACAGACTCTTTCAGGAATCGCGGGAGCAAGAACACTCTTTCATTACTCACTCATACTTGTCCACAACATGCGTATTAAGAGACACAGTATAGTTTAAAATGTTTATTTCAACTAACGTGTTCTAAGACACAGTACACGTGCCAGTACTAGCAGCATAATGCATAAAGACAAAATAGTAAGCATCGTTACAATTCCATAGAATACAAACAGGGACAGCATTTTATAAAGACAGTGGATAAAGGACTATAATGCCTTGCCACCCTCCCCGTGCTAGTAACTAGTTTATTATAAAAACAGAAGACCTCTGGGCTTTGTCAGGGGGACCCCCATACCTTAAGAACTAGATGCAAGGTTTACATCATCGGACAAGCACAGCTCTTCTCCCTGGAAAGGTTTTTCTCCAAGTGCCTCTAACAGGTATCTTGCAATATTAAAAGCACTCGCATTTCAGTAGTGCAGCTGTGCTTCGTGTTATGTCTAAGTGCGTGGGGCTGACCAGAACAAAATAACAAGGGACGTTGTTTTCCGACCTTGCACATCGTGTGCAGATGAAAACCACAGAGAACAGCAGAAAACGTGAAAGGCAGAAATGTAGACAGTTTTCATAAACATAGGCACGAGCAGAGTCGCTTCTTGAGTTTGGATACACAATTTTTGTGATTCTTCATAGCAATAATTCTATCAATAAAAATTGTGTTAGGATTTGACTGTATGGGATCTAGGGTAACTGGGACTCCGATTCAGAAAAGAGCATCCGCTGTACAATTGTTTGACCCAGTTGGTAAGTGATCCCAAAGTCATTTTCACTGAAGAATAGGAGCCGCTGCATTTACCAGGTTTTCTTGCTTTGTGAGGGCGTATATCCTGCTACAGGATAAACTAGCACCCAGTTAAAGGTCAATACAACTGTCAAAGCTTCTATGCAGTGGTAGAGTAGAAGCTTTTGCCTGATCAAATATGTCTCAATAGTCAGCGTAACATCTAGGGAGTTGGCCTTCCATAATGTTTTCTAAAGTTGCACAAGTTAGAGGCAGTTTTACCTCTGAGGCTTCCTCATAACAATGTGGTATAAAAAAGATTGTATGTAGAACTACCAACTGTTTTGCAAATCTATTTTGAGGTTGTAAATTTGAAGTCAAGGCACCCCCAGAATGGATCCAAACAATGTTGCATCATTAAGGTTGAAACTAATTAGTTATGTATGCCCATTATCACATTGCATGATAATAGGTTCAGTTTGAATGGTTATTAGACCAGAATGCAATTCTGTACTGTCTATAGCTCGAACTGGCACTGGCCTAGATTTCTTAATTACTGTTATGCAGAAATCTCTAGCTAAGGAAAGATCCAAGAAATTTTTCTGCTCCAGAGTCTAGCATTATTTGCAAGACCGTGTGAAATTGAACACTGTGTTTAGGAATTATAATTGAGGTATTTGCAAGACTGAATGAGACGAGAAATTGTCTTTCTCTCAGCACAATGGTCTCGAATTTTGTCAAGTAAGCTAGTTTTCCATAGGCTTAGGCACAGTTTCATGTATGGAAGCAACTGTCTTGGAATTTTTGGCTTTGGCTCAACAGTCACAGGCAAAATGGCATGGTTTTCACAATAAAAATAGAGCTTGAGGTGCCGTCTTTTATAATTTTCTTTCTTGTTATGGGTCCTCTAATTCCACCTATCTCCATAGCCTCAGTATCACCAATGGGTCAATTATCACTTCTTTTTGTCTCAGGTCTAACTATGATGACCTTAGGCACCCTTTAGATTTCTCCTTATTGTTCCCTAATTCAGTGGTCTAGTTTAACCATCATATAAATTAACTCCTCATGATCTTCAGGGATGTCAGCGATTTAAGAAAGGGCATCTTCAACATCATCACAAAGGCCTCTATAAAATAGTGTAGATCTCTTTTCTTTGGGCCAATTTGTCTCAGTGATTAATCTATTAAAATTGGATAAATATGAAAATAAATCTTTATAACCCTGACTTGGACTTAAGAACTCGTTGTCCTCTGCTTGCATGTAAGTATGTCTGGCAAACAACTTTCTCAAGGCTTCTTTAAAAACACAAAAGTTGTAGAGAAAG
Source organism: Calotriton arnoldi (assembly GCA_963921515.1). Taxonomy (NCBI): domain Eukaryota; kingdom Metazoa; phylum Chordata; class Amphibia; order Caudata; family Salamandridae; genus Calotriton; species Calotriton arnoldi. Next base: position 817,266 of record CAWUFW010003315.1, read on the forward strand.
GAATCATCATGATCCATTAAATGAATCGATCACTGGGCTGCGTTACCCACCATGTAGGACAAGACAAAGGCAACCTTGACCTAATCATTGGGCAAGGTAGTCGGGCGACACCTCCAGGAATTGAAGTTGACATTGGGTCATAAAGATTGAAAACTTAGAACTGTCTCCATTGACTCTTTCGGGCGGGGTCAGAGGGAAAATAGGAGGTGGTGACAGCTATGTCAAATAGGCATTGGTCATTTCCCCTATGGGATTGGAAGCATTCCCAAGAGAAATTTGGTAAGTACTGGAAAAAAAAAGAAAAGTGGTTGAAGTACTGGTTTAGGAAAGGGTCTGTATTCCTTAGGAAGAGGTAATTTCCAAGCCTCCCCCTGGGAGCGATTTCGTCCAACTTCCTCGCTTAGAACTTGGTTTATTTGTCATATGAGTGCACTTCTGCTTGCATGGCAGCTAATGCCCTTGCCATATCTAACATGGAGTGGGGCATTTCTTCTCAGGCTGCTGCTAAATCTTGGTCCTCAATTCTTGCCTCACTTGGATCTATGTCAGACGGGCTGCTAAATGTTTGTGAACTTGGCTTTCTGTCAAGACCACTGACCTGTATTTCCAGACAAGCATGGAGCTGCGAAAGTGATGTGGATCCACCAATCCCCGGACAGATATGCTCAGTAGCTGAAATGAAGAATGCATGTGTGCACCCGATCAGGGGTAGGGGGGTGGGAGATGGGAGGAAAAATAGTGCCCTGTTTTCTTCTGCAGGGATGCAGAGCTTGAATGTGAACTATTATGTTAACAGAGTGCTTTCACTAATAAAAGTTGTTACAATTATCGTTCATCCTAGGTTCTGGAATATTGTACTTACAATTAAGTTTTAATAACCTGATGCTGAAATTGTCCCATTGGCAAAAGCGCAATTTGTTTCCGATTAAATTCCAACTGTCTAGAGAAAGTTAACTTTTTCCTCTGAATTTTCTAATTGGGCTAACAATCCCTTATCTCAGAAGTGAACTCTTTAAAGTCATTAGACCTCTTATTATCGGGTTGGACTCCCACAAAGGGTTGGAGAGCTCAACAACCAATTTAATAGAAGGCTCTTGATTGCAGTTCTTTGTCTTTTGAGCTTCGTAATTCAAATAAATCAAAGAACAGTGTTCTGGAATTATTGTAACATGAACCTTATACATAATCTGTTGCACAGGTCTCAGAAATACCCAGGCCTGCTGGTTCACCGATCCTATGGAACCCGGTCCCGCATGCTTTGCGGCTCAGAAACCCTGATCGGGGGCATAGTCAGGTATTTCCAACAAAGCAATCTGTCACCAAATTGGCCTAAGTATGCCCGATCTACCAGAGACCTTGAGCAGGTCACCCTGTCCAGGACTGCAGAGCCCTACCCCGCGCACTTTGAGGCAGAGAGGGGCCAGCAAATGGAGTCCAGGCCCTTCCGGAGCTCTGACCAAGGGCATAGCCTCCCGGGCCTGCTGCTTCCTCTTTGCCAGGCACTGCTTTCATGGGGAGATGCGCGGTGGAGAACTGAGAGATTTGTGCTGGGCCTTCCGATGAGACCTCGTGAATGGCATGGGACATCGACAGTCACTGTCTTCAAGACACGGGCAGGCATCTGCTGAGGGCTTCTCAGAGCTCTCCAGGGCTCTCCAGGGCTTGTGTTCCAGGCCTTCATGAAGCACTGGTCTCCGCTCTAGGCCCAAACCCATAGGAGGAGCAAGAGATACCCTACTCTGGGTAGTGGCTGCTGCCACCATACTGTGGGCTGAGGGTGCTGCCTTTGGTGGGTGCCTCCCACCTTCCGGAATCCCGGGCCTGTAGAGCCAAGGAGACTTAAGCACAGCCTACCCCAAACCCTCTTTCCTCAAGCCTGCCCAGGAAGCTGATTTTCCTTGACTGTTAAGCCTCCACAAAGTATCCAAAAAGACCGAGGAAATGTAAGAAATGTTACAATGCAAACAAATGTCTTTATAAATCACAAAGGATTCCACTACCTAGAAAGCATAGCAAAAACAACATTATAAACCACCTAGCAATACAACGTACTCTAAAATCTAACAGTAACCAACAAATACACTTAAATATAAATACTTATCGATATTATTTAAATTATCTTTATTAATCAGTCAAACTTAGAAATATAATTTGAACAACATCTATTAAAACTGATAAATAAAAGTAATTCAATAACAAATTAACAAATAAATAAACACATACCTCAGTAATACAAAATTAGTAACATCTTATCCACCAAACACTTTGTAACAATTTCATACAATATAAACAGCATTTAATTTAAAATCACAGAATAATCAATAACTTTAAAAAAATCAAACATTTCCCATCCAAAATAAAAAATTAAAGTCTACTTACGGCTCTGTAGCTTATGTCCATTATCCTACTTAAGTCCACAAAAAAACAAATGCACCAAAATAGAGAAAAAGCAGCCCAAAAAATGCAAAAATTATTTAAGCAAAATGTAAATCCACAAATACATTCCACAGTCATAGATAACCATAAAACACCCCCAAAAAACGTTCTTTGAAACCAAAAAATAAAAGGAAATTCAAAATCAATATTGGTTGAAAGATAAGCAAAATTGTTTCCTTTTGATAAAAACGCACATGAAGAATAAAAAAGTCTTCCACCTCGACCAAAAATCCTGTAAAACTCAATATACTCACCCTCACATAACATACACCCCAAATACATTGCAAACAATATAAAATATATGTACAACAAAACAGTAAATTAACAAAAATAACCAGTAAAAGTAATTATACTAAACATACTACACTAAGGCCTACCTCACTATACTACATAATACCGAAACACAACCTACCACAAAAGTACACAACCACTACAAACCGAAAACACTATTCTACACTACCTACCCACAACCTCCCTATCCCTAAAAGACCCAAAAAATAACTTAAATGAGGTATCATCTTATCCTTAGACCAACAACAGGGAACCACAAACAATAGAACTGAAAATCACCTAACAATGATGTTACTAGACTAAATACCATAGGTAGCAGTAAACAAAATGCCGCTAAATGAAAATAAAAAATACATATTAATGAGGACTTAACAATATATATATATATATATATATATATTCTCCTGTGTCCGGCGAGGTTCCCTCTCGGCTGCCAAAGTGGCGGTGGTGCAGTTTGAGACAGCGCTTCGCCGCTCTCTGTTGAACATGATAGAAGGACAGCTCCCAAACATCCACAAAGAAACCCACTGCACTCCGGAGTAGTTAGAATGTTGTTTAATAGTCGCTGCGGCAGTAGCACAATCGTCAACGCGTTTCGGTGCCCAACATGCACCTTGGTCACGACGCCGGCCATGTCCACACTAACATTTTTTATACTTTATGTGCCTCAGTAGGAAACAATAAAGGTAGTAAACACAAACAATGAATGATGCAGTGGTAATGGCGGCCATATTGAAGGGGTGTAATACTTCGTAAGTAACAGTGCGTACCCAAAAGAATTAGATTAAATTCATCAAATAGTGTAAGAAATTAATATAAAAGGAAAAACCATATATCTATCAACATTGAATGAGCACATCAAACATTGCATCGTTTCTGCAAAGCATGAATGTCTTATCTGATAATGTCCAAATTAAATGCCCTTTGCGTCTGCAGGGCCAACGATCATTCAATTGTTGTAGCTACGTTAACAGTAATTCTCTGGTAGTCATGTAGCCCCTGTGGGCAGACACTGACCTTGAGATGTCAAAGCTATCATGCCCCTGTGGGCTTTTTGTCAATAAAGTTAAAAAAGTAGAAAAAATGTAGAAAAAAAGGGGGAGTTTTAAATCAAAAAGAGGTCTAACTTGTCTCTGCTGTTTCTTCCAGTTTGATGGCTGCATTTCCGTTTACTCTTACTCTCGCTGCTCTCAACTAAGGTTGAACATCTCAGTGCGCCTCAAATCTGCTTCTCTAGAGCAGAGTTCTCCTGTAAACAGACACATAACATATAACATTCAATGAAACTTTTTTAAACACAGAATCACTAAAATAGACGTAAAGTTTTTTTCAAAATACATGATCTTAGAGTTGGCAGTTCGGTTACTTAGAGATGGACAAAAAGCTCATCATCAATATTCAGGCCTCGCGGCTCCTTGCAGTCTAGTTCAAGAATATAGCTCGATTCTAACCTTCGGAGCTCTTTCTCTCTGTCACCATCTCTTTTCTTTTTCGGCACACTATCAATCACACTGTACTTGAGCAGATTGTGGTCTTCACCATGTATTCTATGAAAGTGTCGTGCTACGGGATAGATACTGTCGTTGTTATGTTGAGATGTTGATGTTGAGATGTTGGAGGACTCCGCACTAGAGAAGCAGATTTGAGGCGCACTGAGACGTTCAACCTTAGTTGAGAGCAGCGAGAGTAAGAGTAGACGGAAATGCAGCCAGCAAACTGGAAGAAACAGCAGAGACAAGTTAGACCGCTTTTTTATTTAAAACTCCCCCTTTTTTTCTACATTTTTTCAACTTTTTTAACTTTATTGACAAAAAGCCCACAGGGGCATGATAGCTTTGACATCTCAAGGTCAATGTCTGCTCACAGGGGCTACATAACTACCAGAGAATTACTGTTAACGTAGCTACAACAATCGAATGATCATTGGCCCTGCAGACGCGAAGGGCATTTAATTTGGACATTATCAGATAGGACATTCATGTAGAAACGATGCGATATTTGATGTGCTTATTCAATGTTGTTAGATATATGATTTTTCCTTTTATATTCATTTGCTCCACTATTTGATGAATTTAATCTAATTCTTTTGTGTTTTCACTGTTACTCACGAAGTATTACACCCCTTCAATATGGCCGCCATTACCACTGCTTCATTCAGTATCCTCCGTTTGAGTTTACTACCTTTATTGTACCCTATTGACGCACAGAAAGTATAAAAAATGTTAGTGTGGACATGGTCGGCGTTGTGACCAAGGTGCATGTTGGGCACCGAAACGCGTTGACGATTGTGCTACTGCCGTAGCGACCATTAAACAACATTCTAACTACTCCGGAGTGCAGTGGGTTCCTTTGTGGATGTTTGGGAGCCATCCTTCTTTCATATATATATATATATATATATATATATATATATATATATATATATATATATATATATATATATATATATATATGATGAAAAAGTATGTAAAACTGTCTAAAAATGATAAAAACCATAATGAATATGTACAAAATTAGTTCAAGAATGTATATTAAGTAGTATTATCAATCAATCAATCAATCAATCAGAACATTTGTAAAGCGCACTACTCACCAGTGAGGGTCTCAAGCGCTGGGTTGGGTGGGGGGGTGCAATTATAAAAATTGAATGTATTAATTAACAGTATGAATTAATATGTATTTAAAAAATATATGTTGTTAAACATTTCCATTTCATATTTAATTTGAATGAAAAATGTATATCTTAAAAAATATTTAAAATGTGTAAAAAAGTAATGATCTGAACTACATATATAAATATATTTGCAGGTCACATTAAAAATCCCATTAGAACATGTATCAACTTCAAAAATAAATATGTAAAATGTGTGGTACTGCAGAAATATGTAAAACAATGTATTTACCTATATTTTGTAAATGAAAAATGAACTACATACATGTATATGGTGCAAATAATTAAACAATGTATAAATAAAATCTATGTAATACTATACATATATATTTTTATGAGTCAAAACATACAAATCCCATCTCTTCTCAACTCTGCGTTGGTTCCAGCATCAGCGCCGACCCCTTATCCAGCCTCTTGGCATCTATTTAAAACCTTTCTCTCTGCTTGCCAGCAAAACAGCCAGCAAAATAGCAAAACAGCAAACTTGCCACCCAGTGTGCACGGCCTCTTCTTGTTTGGTGAGGGCGAGTGCGACGTCAGCAGTCAGCGTCTGCTGAGAGTGGCCTTGGTGTCCTGCGGAGGTGGCCCGGTTAGATCCGGGCGCTGCTTGTAGGACACCTGGAGGCCCCACTCGCTACACTCCCCTCCCCCCGCTGAACACAGACGCAGACACGGACTCCTCTAATTTTCTGCTGCATTACTCTCGGACCATACCCTCAGTTGAGGAGTAAAGGCAGCGAAGGAGTAAAAAGGCAGACCCAGCTGCACCAGTACTGGGGGAGCGGGGTCGAGTGTGCGTGGCGGACAGGAGAGGACCTAGAGGACCCAGGGGAGTGACTCACGGGAGTGGCAGCGGAAGAGCAGATGCAATAGCGGACAGTGTAAAGAAATGCTAGAGTGGGATTGAGCAGCAGGGGAGGTGTGGTGTTCTCCCTCAGTCGCTATACGATCTGATTCCACTTGCGCCCTGGTTTACTATCCACCGCACCACCGTGACACCGTATGACTCAGCCCTCACTCACCACCTGCACTCCTCCTTCAGCCTAGGCAGCCCTGTTTTTCCGCCTACTACTCTACCCACCATTCATCATTCACAGCCCGGCCGAACTATAAGTGCTACCAAAAGATAATTTCGTCGCCCGTTTAGTGTGCTTAGATTTTTCCAAGTCCGAAACGCGCCCCTGTGATGTCATACGTGGGGGCAGCAAGAGGCTGTAGCAGCAAGTGAGTGCTGTTCTTGAGCCCATAATGCCCCATTGTCATTCTCACCTCCATTGTTTTAGGCGTTAAGCAGGGGGTGAGTCATAATATCTCATAATATCTCTCAGGCTGACAGCAACTGCCTGGCTGTGAAGGAGAGTGTTGCAGTGTGAAGAGGGCGAGAGCAATAGCAGATCACTAAGAGGTGCGTCATTTTTGGTGGATTAATGAGATGTGTTCTGGGTGCTTACACTCTGGTCGCCTAATTGCGCCCTCAGGGTCACTCACAGAGTCGCAAGGATCTCTCCCTGGCTTATCAGGAGTTACCTCTAACCACTCCAGTTCTCCAACACTGATAAAGACCATCAGGCGGAAGAAGCCTGGAGCTTGCCTGTCTCACTTGTAATCTCATCCCTCCGTGATGTCCATGTTCACGAAGGGTTTGAGGAATTCAATGTTAAGGAATAAGGAATCAGGAATGTGTCCAGGTGCTGCTGATGCTGACATAGTAAGCATATGTACTGCTCTCCTCGAGTCGACAGTCTTGCATCTCCTCAAGTACTCCAAATTGAACACATCTGTACCAATACCTCTAATCCAGGCCACATATGATCATATATTAATGACAGAAGCTGGAACAATAACAACTGGAACGGAAATGGGAATGGAAATGGATGAATGTGTTTTATTTACAGAAGTCTGAAAGACCGAAATGGAAATGGATATGGACTTGGACGATGACAAGGGCAAGGTTAAGTATGAGGCAAATGTTGCTGTTGAAGGCAAGCCATCAATTGAACCTGTTGTTACAATGGAACATACAATCTTGGCTCCTATAACTAGCTCCTTGAAAGTCGTAGAGCCACCACCAGGTACCTTACCAGTTAAAGTGAGACCACAAATAACCCAGAATGATAATAGCAGTTTTAACCATGAGGATTTGGCGGATCTTACACTCCCGGACAATATTACAAAAAGGGTATGCTGTTCCCCAGGGCGGACAACGTTATGAGGGGGGAATTCCCCTTATAGGAACTAAAGTCCTCACACACCCAGCAAGCTAGGTGTCATGCTTCATCATCTGGACTTGCTCCTCGTCGGGTCGGCGCTGCAATACCCAACGGGCACCCGTAAAGGGGCTCTTTCACGGAGATCTTTTGTTCCAGCCGTATGGTGCATGGGTGTGAGGGCCCTAGAAAAATATATGGTGTAGATGTGATGTGGGTGGGTGATTTAAAAAGGTTGGATAATCCAAAGGAAATTTATTATTTATTGTTAAGGTGGTTATCCACCTTATTAAAAAACAGAGTGGCCGCTTTCTGGCTCTATGGTCCAGTGGAGCTAGCTCATCTCTCACAGTGTGGTCGACATGTTTCATGCATTTTGGTCACTACTGATCCATTGCATTTCATCAGGACCTATTATTAATACTATCTACACGTGGTGATGGGACGGAAAACTCCTACCTACCACACTTCAAGGGTGCGAGCGCAAGGTCCCGCCAATCATAGTGATAACCTAGCTGGAGGGTAAAACTCACTCCATTCGGTATTATTGGCTCCAGACACCAATATCGCGGTGTCCTGTCCACGCTGGACGTGCGCCGATAAACCTCCCGCGCGTCGAGCCGCAAATGCCGTACATATGGAAAAAAATCAAGAGATAGAGGCTAAATTGAAAATGCATTGTGTACCAGGTGCCCCAGAATTAGCTTTCAGACTGTCGCCGGACTATCTTGTTAGATGTCCTTGCATGCCAGCTGTGTACAGTAGCACTCCTTTGAGCGCTTCACTTGTGCGATCATTGGGATTATCGAATTTGGAAGTGACCTCAAATGAAAGGGTACAAGATGTTTGGCACACACTGAATGAGGGTGTTAATGAAAATAGGGAAGGGAGGGCAAATTTGGATGTATTTTATGTATTAGAAAGGATTCTTTCATCAATTTTAACCTTGCATGAGAAATCCACTGCCCATTCTGATCATGTGCTGGGTGTATTATCTTCAATTTTAAAGGGGGTGCAGCAGCTTAATTCTGCTAGTTCTTGTTTAGAAAGGGCAGGAAAATGTAATTATGTGAAATCTCAGGTGAGTCAGACTAGTATAAGGGGGATTGAAATGGGGACCCAGGTGGGGAATGGGAAAGGTTTTGGGGCTACTTCCTCAGTGCAGTCCAGAGATAGCCCTATGCTTGTTAATGTATCTTGTAGCAACCCAGAAGATCATGAATTGGGGGGACCATCTGCATGTCATAGGGGAAAATATAAATGCATTAGTGCCTAAGAATACCCTGCCGGTCTACTCTATTTTTAAAAAGGGAACACCAGGATGTCGCGTGGATACAGTTTTAACAACTGATGTCTCAGTTGTTAAACAACAATTGGTCAAGTTAGAGGTTGTTCCCCCGAGGAGGGTGTCCCCCAGGCAGAAGCTAATGGTAAAAAAAAAACGGAAAGAGAAGAAGGAGAGGACCCAGCATATAAAAAAACTGTGGTTTCCGACTCTATTTGAGGAGCCCGTTGAGTCCCCCTTGCCCAAGAAAGGTAGTGAGTCCAAGCCCGCGGGTTCCCTGGCTGGTCAGCATTCCTGGGTTCCCAGAGGTAAATCCTCTCCCTCTACCTATTATGGAAGATGACCTTGTAGGGAGGGGTTCAGGACCAGAAGAAGGGAAAAAGGTGTTGGGGGCAATGGGACATAATGGGCGGGAATTGTGCCCTAACTGGGAGAATCATAACATAATGACAAATCAGGTTTCTGAGCTTCATAAAATAAAGATAAACCCAGCCTCGGAGAATAAAATAGTAAAAACAAATGATGCTCTGTTAGAGGTAGGGCAGGTTGGGGATAGCTTTCACTCAAACCCTACTGGTAGGGATACTATCCCTGTACGGCTAGATCCCAACCATGGGAGGCTTTATGAGGGAGGGCCTATCTTTACTTCCCCTATAGGACAAATGCCAGAGCCAGTGTCTGAGTCAAGGCTGAGTGATAGGGTATGTGTTGTACATGAGCCAGGACATGTAGTGAACACCTTGGTTTTTGTGTCATTATTTGATAGAGAACTGGACCCTCTTAATAGAAGTTTCTTTTTGCAGCTATTATGTGAAATTGAAGATCTGAGATTGGTAACAAGTAAAGATATTGAGCAGGTATTTTTAGAACCATGAAGTGAACTCCCACTTTTCAGAGTAACTTTAAGCTCTGGAATAATTGCAATGTTAGTATTGGCTAATGTAGATCATTTTAGGAAAAATGGGATTGATATTTTTTCGTTCAAGGAGCCAGCTTTTGTCCCATGTGAGTCCCATCAGAACGATTACCAGGACATTGGTGGAGTGTTATCCAATACTAAGGGGGCTGTTAATCTGAAAGATATTAAAATCTTGGTTGGTAGTACTTCCGTGAAAATAGTGATTAACATGGTGGGACCCGCGGTTCAAAGTACCACGGAACATAGAGGAGGGGAGGAGGTGGATCAGTGGAGTTGGGTAGCTGGCTCGTTGAATGGTTCCAAAGAAGGAAAAATAATACCTATGTTGCGGAGGTAGCCCTCTGAAGAAAGTTTTGTCCTGGAACATAGCTGAGTTAGGAAATCCCAGCTCTAAGCTAGACACTGTAATGCAACATGATCCAATGATAATCTGCCTACAGGAAATATGGTGCAGCACAGATTTTAATTTTGAGAATTTTTTGTATTTTGTTGTGCAGAAAAACGTCTAATCTTTGTATGGCCATGAAACTTTACTGGGTAATGGGAGGCTTGGTCAGCACCCGTCCCTTTTACTGGTAAATGTATATATTCCTCGTGGGAGGGTGTCTGATTCTCTGGTTGAATCCATTTTCTCTTTTATCCATAAAAAAAGTATCTTAGAAGAATGCACAATGATATTGGTGGTGGGAGATTTTAATGCAAAAATATCAAACTGCTCCTCCCTGGTTTACCATAACCAGGAGCTGGAGGATGTATGGACCATCCCAGAGCCAATGTTGCCCGATCATATTAGGTTAGATAAGCGAGGACTACATTTTTTGCATTGTTTAAGAATGAACGACCTTGTTATTTTAAATAGTAGATTCCCAGAGGATTCACCGGCATCACTTACTTTCCACGCCTCTCGGGGGCAGTCACTTATTGACTATATGGTAGTATCTTACCCGCTTTTTGGTGCCTGCACCCAATTTAAGGTATTGGGGACAAACTTGAGTGACCACAGTATTTTATTAGTGGACGTCAGTTTGAAGCTCAAGTCCTTGGAGCCTTGGAATTTTAGAGACAATAGTACTCTGTATAATGAAACAAATGGGCGCACTTTCTTGTCCAATAAAAGCATCATATGCTTAGGGAGGCTGGTTGAAAACGTGAGTTGTGGTCCTATACAGGAAAATCCCATCTCCAGGTTTTAAAAAATCCTTCTCTTATTTAAATCTTGCGGAAGGAAAAACAGGTCAAATGCACTAAGCAACCTGCGGTTAGTTCGGGGGCGGTAAAAAAGTTAAATCAGGAGATAAATACCCTAGTGAGGGAACAATTTAAGCAATCTTCTTTGATTAGGCAAAGGGAAATAAGTAGACTAAAGCAAGTAAGAAAGAGAATGCAGGCATCTGAACGTAGAAAGGTGGAGGACTCAAACTGGATTGAACTAAGAGAGGTTGCACAGTCTGGGGACTTGCACAAATATTGGGCCTTAATAGCCAAATATTGTGACAATAGAGTTAAGGCAAAAGCCATTTTAATATCTGATGCAGAATGGCCCCAATATATTTCACAGTTATATGCACCGAATATAATGACCAGGTCCAAGTTAGAGGTATTTAAGATGTTTCACGTGGGGAGTGACTACGGCCCCCCTTCTTGTAAAGAAATTGAGAGTTTCATTAAAGGGGCAAGGTATTCAGGTGCAATGGGCCCTGACAATCTAGCTGTAATCAAACAAGATAGCCCTGCATGGGCTCAATTCCTTTGCCCGGTATTCTCCTATTGCTATGCATATGGGATTATCCCACATTCTTGGAGAGGTAGTATTGTGGTTCCATTATATAAAAAGGGTCCCAGAACGTCCCCTGCCAGCTTTAGGCAAATCGCACTGTTAGATGCGACTGGAAAATTGTTTGCTAAAAGCATCCTTCTCCATCTTCAGGATTGGGATTTCGGAAATAACTTCGTCCCGGCAGAGCAACCAGGGTTTCGTAAGCATAGCGGCACATTAGATAATATTACCGCCTTACAAACCCTAATTTAAATTTTTTTTAAAAATGGGTAAGGGAATGGCCCTGTACACTGCTTTTATAGATTTCTCCATGGCTTTCGACCGGGTAGTCCGGGGGACGCTGTGGAGGAAATTGGCAGCAATGGGGATCCCCATGCACTTGTTGGGACTGATTATAGCATTGCACTCCTCAACTTGGACTCAGGTTTTGATGGGGGGTAATCAGTGCCTGTCAAAATAAAGTAGAGACTCATAATGGGTTGAACCAAGGGTGCCTGTTAGCCCATCTCCTCTTCTCTCTTTATATTAATGACTTGCCGAGTAGTGTGGGTCTGTGTAAAGGGGACCCCTCCACATTAGGAACAATGAAATTGAGTTGTCTGCTTTATGAGGATGATGCCATCCTGATGTATCTAACCTCAATAGGACTTCAAAGGCACCTTAATGAGTTAGCATGCTATGCTGATGATCATTTTTTAAACATAAATATAGCGAAAAGTAAAATTATGGTTTTTAGATATCGGGGGTGTAGAGTCAGGAAAAATATGCACTGGTTCCTGGGGAAAGGTAAAATTGATGTTGTGAAATTGCACCCGTACCTGGGAAGAATTTTTACAAGCAGATGTTCTAGCAATGATCATATTGACCAATGCCGAAGGAAGGCAATATCTCAGGCATGCGCAATTGGAAGATTTCATAAATGTTGCAGGCAAAGACACTTTGCACATGTTTTATCATTATACAAGATTAAAATCCTGCCAGTACTGAGTTACGCTTGTGAACTAGTGGATGAACAGCAGTCTATTTATTTTGAGGAGGCGGAGGGACGTATTTGGTACCAGATCTGTAATTTGAATAGAACAGCCCCCATAGCAGCGATCAGGCTTGAATTCGGGCTCCTCTCAACCTATGTGTTCGTGATGGCTACATGTTTAAGATGTAGTAATGCCTTACTGAACAGCGCTGAAAACCCTTTACGGGCAGTGCTAAGGCAGGAAATATTTGCAAGCCTAAAGGGGAAAAGCGTTGATTTTAGGAATTATGTGAAAGCGGCAGATTTATTTGGCATTGGGCTTAGCAGCGTAGGCTCCTTACCAAACCAAGCTTTGAAAATGCTAATTAAAAAGACCATTTATGAAGTCTGTCGTAAAAGAGATACTGGCTTGTGCTTAGGTTATTCCGGCAATGATACAATAGCTGGGAGTAGTATTTATAAACAACCTCAACCATATCTTGTATGGAATCTCCCTCACATAGTGCACAGAACTATCCTGTTGTTAAGGATGAATCTGCTGCCCCTACGAATTATAACAGGGGCACGGGAGGGATTAGCCAGACAGGACAGACTTTGTCACCTATGTGGAAGCTGGGTACAGGATTTAAAGCATGTCTTATTTGTTTGTCCCCTACTACAACAATTACGTCGTTTGCTAGGGCCACTGTATTTAAAATATAACATCGCCACAGCCGAGGAGCCCCGAAATTTCCTTTTGGCCCCCCCTTCTGAACAAGTGTGTTTTAAAATGTATATCTTTTGTAAACAATTTTTAAATATATTTTAGATAAGAACTGATGTGAAGAAATAGACTGTGGTATGCTGAAGAGAGTCCTATGTGGACAATATTCACTGCATATTATATAATAATTAGAACTGCAGGGTCCTCGCATTATATATTTCATGATGTCACATAATCTAACGGTACAATCTGAATTACACCTCCCTAGTTAGTTGGCTCCCTAAAGGATCAAAGGATTAATGGAATTGGTATAGTGCTCACGCACTTGCACTTTTGATATCATGTATGCTGCTACGTAGACTGCATCGCAGAATGAATGCATTTTGCACCTTTTAGGCTACTGCTTGTATTCCTCCCTGGGGGACGTCTGAGTAAGTTTCACTTTTTTTCTTAAAAGAAATTGTTACAGGGTGTTTTCGCATTTGCACTTTCATTTATCTTGCGCGCACTTATGAACTTAGTATGTACAAAGAAAACTTTAACCGTTAGGTCTCTGCAAATACCCTGTACTTATAATATATATAGAAATATAAGATGCTGTATAATGGAGTATAAGTTTTTCTGAGAGTATTTAACGGTACAGCTTGACCCAAACTGTCTTATCAGTATTCCACTACAATGGTGAAATTGGTCTAATATCTGCGTACTTGCACATTTAGTTTTAGTAAGCTGTCTGTATCTCTAATTGCTCAACAAAATTGATTAATTTATGGTTTTATATGCATTTTGTTTTGTTACTGTTATCATAGCTCTGGATGATTTGTTAAATCAGAGCCTTTTTATTTGTGAAATTTTTATGTGGAACTCCTAGGAGCTCCAAATCATAATAAAAATTGATTGATTGATACAAATCAGATCAGATCAGATCAGAATAAGCTTTATTCGATTTCAGGCAAATAAAATCACAAAAGCAGACATAAGCAGATAAAAAACCAGTTAAACATTATTAGCTACAAAATAAAAAGATACCATATATTCTATAGATTCATCCATGTAAAAATGCACATAGTCATAGAGATAAAAGAAAAAATTAATCAAAGTGTAAGTTATATATTACAAGCAAAGCATTCCTCACATTTTTAATTGTTTCCAGCTTTCTAAGGGGGTTCAACATTAATACTTTTCCTCACTCTAAGTATGCTTTTTAAAAAACAAAGTACAACCCCAATACAGCAATCACTCTCTAAAAGTTGCAGATACAAAAAAGCTGGTCGACATTGCCTCCATCCCCCCAACCTTAAAAGAGGCAAAATCCACCTTGATCTCTCCCTTATATAAAATTTACAGAAAAGAACCGCATGTATTGCTGATTGTGGTGACAAATCATCGCAAGGACAACAACATAAATCTCTGGACCAGTTATTCATTTCTGGGTAACTAATTAATCGATGGAAGATCACAAATCTGAAGCGAGTTAAAACATATCTGTCATATCCGCTTAAACTACATAAAAGATATGGTTGTATATCATATGTTGTTAAAATCAATTGATCGGTTTATTTATTTCCGAAGCAAATCTAATTGACTCCAAGTGGCTCATACATATTGTTTTAAACTCCTTCCTCGAGATGGAGTTCATTGTCTCTGGACAGTTATAATAATCTGGATGCCCAAGGTTGTACACAAATTTTCTTTATGTACTTCAGCCAAGTGATCTTGGTAGCATGGTCCAGCTTCTTTGAGTCCTTAATTATTTCTTGATTCAAAGCTGTACTGCTGGAAGTCCATATTCTATGCCAGAGTAACACTGGTTGGGCTTTAATAACATCTGCAATATATGGAATACCCAACTCGCTATGGCAATTGAAAACAGGAGTACTAGCAGGTACAGCTAAAATAAACCTTAAAAAAGCATTTTCAACATGCTGAATGGGAGATGAATCATAAAAGCCCCACACACCCGCCCCAAAGGTGGCAATGCTCACGCATTTTGCCTGGTAAATCTTAAGGAGTATCTCAGAAGGCTTTTTTCCCATCTTTTTAGCAAAATTGACCACAGCAGCAGTTGACTTCATAAAAAGAAGGCTCCTATTTTTCACGGCCTTACTCCAAGAACCAGTTCGGTCAAATAAAATACCTAAATACGTGAACATATTAGTGGATTCTACCCTGCTTCCCCCCAAGTGGTAAACTCCTGCATTTCTGTCTCCCTTTACCACAAGTCATAATATATGTTTTTTGGACGTTCAGTTTTAAACCCAAGTCATCCATAAAAGTAGTATAAGAGGCGAGGACATTTTGTAAGCCCACCTGAGTACGGGCCATCAGCACTGCGTCGTCTGCGTAGAGAAGGGAGACTATCGGGCGTTTGTTAATATACGTTGGGTCCCTCGCCTTTTCCACCAACACTTGTTCCAAGGTGTTTGTGTAAAGAGTAAACAAGAATGGCGCCAGGACGCAGCCCTGTCTGACCACCCTCTCTACTTTAAACGACGCAGGGCATTCCCCTTTGGTTCCGTTTCGAACCTTAGCAGCCGCCCCACTATACAATTGTCGCAGGTACTGAATCAGAAGTGGGTCAACCTTTAAATCCACCAAAATGTTCCATAATTTACTGTGTATAACACAGTCAAACGCGGCTGTAAGGTCTACAAAAGCCAAATAAAATTTCCCTACTTTAGCCTGAGTATATTTCCCTATTAAAATACTGAGATTAAGAACCTGCTCCGTAGTTCCTAACCCCTGCCTAAAACCATATTGCACGTCCGTTAAAATATTAGTTTCCTCTGCCCAGGTTTGAAGCCGATATAAAACAATTCGTCCTGCTACCTTCATCAAAGAATCAAATAAATATATCGGACGGTAGCAGGCAGGATTCTCTCGATCTCCTTTTTTAAAAATCAGTACAATTATTGACTCTGACCAAGTGTTAATAAAGCCTTTTATACAGCAGGCTTGAAGAACCCGTGTTATCAACGGAGTCCAGAGTGGAAGGTTTGATTTAAACAAATCAATTGGCACCCCGTCTGGGCCGGGGGCCTTCCCACTCTTCCTAGCATTTATCGCCCCAATGACCTCCTCATGTGTAAATTGGAGATCAATAGATGAACAACCATGGAGACCTCCCCCCTGCTGACTTGAACAAACTGTTTCCCTTTCAGTGTATTCCTGTAAGTTATAGCACTTGAGAAAAAATCAACCCATTTCTTCTCATCTATTGCAACCTCTATCGTCGGGTTATTAGGCCTACTAAAAAACGGCACATTTACTGCCCACCAAAAAGAGGCACTGTCTTTACTCAGAGAGGCTTCATGAAGAGTAGCCCATGCCTTCTCTTTTAACTCCTTCCTTTGTAATCTTCGTGCTTGATTATATATCTTCCTGCACTCTCTAATTTCCTCCTTATCTCTCTCTGTTTTATGTAAAGCCGCCTTTAACTTTCTGTATGCTTTGGTGCAGTTTGTATCGAACCATCCCTGGCTACGGGTACATGTACCCTTACTTTCCACCCTAAGCAAGTTTTGAATAACTGATGTTATTTGAGAAAATGCTATTAATATACATTCATGTGGGGTAGTTTCCTCCAAACACGCTAAAATTGGGTTATAGGCCTTAGTTACAATTTGTTTAATTAACTCAACTGGGTCACAATTAGACCATCGCAAAGTATATCCATTTAGCTTTCCCAGTAATATATTCTGGGTCCAAACTATTTGGTTATTATATTGTCGTTCTAACATAGTTGGAAGTGTAATACTAATGCTTAATGGCAAATGATCACTCATTACATTTTTATGGATTTTATAATTTGAGATATAATTAGCATAACAATTAGGGCCTATTATAAAATCTATTGTTGATTCTAGTCCCCTGCCAATAAAAGTGTGCTCAAAATCCACTCTAGGGGAACACAAACAGTTGGCAAAACCACGGTCATGTGAAAGTAAGATCTCATATAGTAAGTCCCCCCTATCAGAATTCACAAAATGAATCAGGGGGTCATCATCTTCCATTGTTAGACCGCATTTGCCAAGCCCGCCTAGCGGGCATAAGCCGATATTAAAATCACCTCCCCAGATGGTGAACAATTCACAATCCCTGACTTCCTTTAATTTACACAAATCATGATTAAGCATCTTCAAAATAACCCCCAATTGTTCCTTTGGTACATTATTGTAGAAGTTAATTAAGACCAAAATACATTTACAATCTGTGTGGATCAGAACTATTTGATAATAGATTTCAGATTTTAGCATTTCAATCTTTAATGCCCCAACCAAATTAGAAACATAAATACAAATTCCTCCCTTGGGTCTCCCATGTGTTGAGTGGACTGCTGGGGTATGATACGTCTGAAATCCGTTTATATGGATTTCGTCCACAGCCCAAGTTTTTTGTAAACACAAGATGTTAAATTTCTCAATAAAATCCACCCAAATAGAGTTCTTTAATTTGTTACGCAGGCCAGCGACATTCCAGAAAAGAATGCCGAAACTAACACTCTTGGGTAATCTTAGACCTGAAACAACAAATTCCGTCTGGCCCTCATACAAATCAAAAAACAAACCAACACCACAAAACATGATTTAAGAAAAGCAATTTATTTTTCATTCCAATTAAGTTGCGCTTTGAAAGGATAAAATATACAATGCCCACTCTAAGAAAAACTATTTTGTGGAATGCATTGGACATTAAGGGGATCATTACGTTGTCGGGCGGAAAGCCTCCGCCCGACACCGACTCCGAATCTGAACCGACCGACTTGCGGTCAGCGGTTCCGACCGCCAAATTATGATGCGACCGAACACTGGTTGGTCAGAGTCCCATTGTTCCCTATGGGAGCTCATGTTCCGCCCAACAACCGGCCGCAACACAGGCTCCTATGGGGAAATGGGGTGTATGCAGAAAACCCTGCACCCTGTCGCAGGCACCCCAAGGTGCCTGCCACACAGTGCAGGGTTTTACAGGGGGGTCCCTTTGGTACCCCCTCAGCCATCAACCGCAGGCCGCTGGGCTGAGGGGGCCCTGCCAGGAGTCCTCAAAGTCACTTTCTGACAGCTTTTCTGTGTTGGACAGGCCGACGTGGAAAAGCTGTTGGAAATCGGCATCGTAATCCTGACGGCGGAAATGCTATCCATAGGGTTGTACGATGCGTTTCTGACCGACAAGAAGACTCCGCGAGTTGCTCAGAACCAATTCAGAATGACCGCGCGGTTTATATTCCGACCGTGAACATCGTAATCGGGTGGTCGGAAGGGCTCCGACACGGTCGAGGAGTTTCCGACCGTCAGGAGAAGGCTTTCCGTCCGACATCGTAATGAGCCCCTAAATGTGTAATATGTGCTATTCCCACTCCAAACTAAACTACACTTTGGAAGGTTTATAGAGATTGAAGGGGTCAGATTTACCATTCCAACTCCTATCTAAAACATTTTATATATCATTTATTCAAATTATTTAAAAAAAAATCTATTTAAGTTCAAGGTTTAAATATATAGATAAAGAATAACACCATTTTGGTTTAGTTAAAATATAATTACATCTAAAAAGTCTATATTTCAAGTTAAGAAAAACATTTAAGAAATTTATTAAAATATATATAATTATATATAATATTTTAACTTCCAATTATAATACAAACTTTAAATATAACATTAAAATGTCAAACATTGCCTACATAGTTAATAAACATGCCAATGTTAGAACATAAACCAAACACCTACACTGTTCTAAAATGTAAATTAAAATGTAAAAATATACATTCATCTTTCTTTAGAAAAATTAATTTTTGCTATACACATATATTTATATATATATATATAAATATATATGTATATATATATATATATTTTTTTGTTTACAGCAAGTGAATCCTCCATTAAAGGAGCCATAGACCCTGCAGATCCTCCTCAACTTGCACGGGAATGAAGTAACCGTGAATCCATCCAAACAAAGAGTGTTGAGGCCAAGTCTCAGAATTCCCCATGCATGAGTTCCACACAAAATAAAAGAGGCAAAATACTTCTCCTTTTATTGAAACCGTACGCATATATGTGCCACAGCAGCACCGCCAGCTTATTACAACCTCACACTGCTGCGCTACTGCCGTGGGATCAGGGATCCAGGGCAGTTGCAGCAGTTGCAGCAGTCCTGTGGTGGTCCCGGGTGAACCACCAGCCTGATGGTCCAGGGACCGCCACAATGGGTTCAACGGTCCTTGTAATTAGGCCCATTGTCTCTGGAGATATTCAGAACTTATCCTAAGTTCATGATGGATGCTTTACCTATTATGTGATGTATGGGTCCACCTTCTTGGGGTAAACCAAGCCTACTTGGGCTTGACTGATAGATTTACAAATACTTTGCTGTAAAGTTTTTTATGCATAAAAACTAGTGTATCTTGCATAAGCTGCTCAGTGCATGCCGACTGTTAGATAATGTAATGGGCTGACACATGCTATCCTGTACAATTTTATGAGGTAGGATGTAGGTGTGTTTGTACCAGTCAAAATATGTCAGATTGCCTATAGAACAAACATCTTGGGGGATTTACTGTATGTATTATATGGTAGATATAGTGGAATATGAGTGTATGGCTAGATGTTCTCCGTATTTTATTGAGAGTAACGTACCACATGAACCATTGGCTATCACCGATTCAGTAACCCAGGTGCTCTAATTCTCACTTTTTGAAAAATATGTACGATATGTGATTGATTTGTTTTTGTTAACCTGAAATGTAATATTCATAATTTTACACTTTGATGTAACCAATTTAAAGATGGCTGCCATGTAATTTCTCTGTGTTAGGGACCAAGTTGTCTCTTTTCTATTTTAGTCACCCTCTCACAAATTTGCTTCAAACCATGTAATTTGTTTATTCCCCACCCGTGACCAAGGCGTCTGCAATGCCGAAACATGTTGGGTGTTTTTCTATATACCGCTGAAATGTGGATTTATGAAGCAATAAGTCTATATTAATTGCACACTGGTGGTATGCACACTATTTGTCACAGGAAAGTGTGATTGTGTGTACCTGAGAAGTGCTTGAAAATAGTGATGGGCAGCCTCGCCCTTGCATGCACCACTACTGCAAGGATTCGATGGGGCATCGAGGCCTTGGGGACTTGTTTTGGAATATATATATATATATTCACTGAAATAACCATAGGTTTCAGAGACGTTATAGTTAGGAATTAGCATTTGAAAAACCTTAGAAATTCACTGAAAAAAACACCGTTTTCAGGGACGTTATAGTTAGGTTGACATTTCACTCGTACAAAACCAGAGAAATTCGGCCGTTATAGTTAGCTGAGCTAACTATAACTCGCGCCCCTGCAATGCACTGCTGATGACGTCACATATTACATCACTCATGACATGGTCAGTGACATCACTGATGCCATCTCAAATGACATCACTGATGACATCACTGATGACATCATCCAGTGACTATGAGTGTTTCTAAAAAGTTGACGAATGTTATATATATATGCCATGGTGTATTGAAGAATGAGTGGGTGTATGAGTGTCTGAATAGATGATTTAGTGGGTGTGTGACTGACTGTATAAGTGAGTGATTAAACATATCTTAGTGAATGCATGGGTGAATGACTAATCTGTGTGAATGTCTGTATCAGTCTGTCAGTTGGTGTGTAAGTGGCTGCATGGGTTGATGAGTAGCTACATGAGTGTCTATATGGGTTAATGAATGGTTGTCTGATTACCTGTAGGGGGACCTGAGTGTCTGTGTGTGTGTGGGGGGTGTGTGTGACTCCCTGCATTGATGTGTGAGTGTGTTATTTACTGGGTGTATGGGTTCATGAGTGTGAGTGTTAGGGGCTGTATGGGTGAGTGAGTGTGAGTATAGCTGTGTTGGTGAGCAAATGGATGTCTCAGTGGTATATGTGTAAGTAACTACATATGTGAAAGGCAGTATATGTGAGTGTTGGAGTATATAAGTGACTAAATGTGACAGTGAGTGATTGTGACAGTAGCTGCATGGATAAGTGTGTGCTTATGTCAGTGATTGTAGAAGAGAGTAAGTATATGGTACTATCTGTATTAATTAGTGAGGTGGTGTGTGTGTATAACTGTATAGGTAAGTAAATGGCAGTGTGATTGATTGTTTGGGTGACTGACTAGGTGTTTGAGTAACTCTTTGGGTGAGTGGCAGTGTGTGAGTGTCTGTATGTATGGGTGTATGAGTGGATATATCAGTGGCTGTATTGATGAATGACTGAATGGATGATTGATTGTATGGGTTAGTGAGTGGATGTTTGTGTAGACGTATGAATCAGTGAGTGGGTATGTACTAACTGGTATTGGTCTGTCTATGGTTTCGATATTGGTAGTCTGTATTTTAGAGTGGGTGTATCAAAGGTCATATTAGGGTGTGTGAGGTGCATCAGATGATCAGGTAGATGATGTCATCAGTGATGTCATTTGAGATGTCATCAGTGAAGTCATCAGTGATGTCACTGACCATGTCATGAGTGATGTAATATGTGACGTCATCAGCAGTTCATGGCGGGGGCGCGAGTTATAGTTAGCCTAGCAAACTATAACGGCCGAATTTCTCTGGTTTTGTATGAGTGAAATGTTAACCTAACTATAACGTTTTTTCAGTGAATTTTTAAGGTTTTTAAATGCTAATTCCTAACTATAACGTCCCTGAAACCAATGGTTTTTTCAGTGAATTTCTAAGGTTTTTTAAATGCTAAATCTTAAGTATAAAATTATTGTAATCTTAGCTTTTTTACGGTATTTCTAAGTGTTTTATAGAATTCCTTTTATTTAAAAATGATTAGAAGTATATTTTTGAACTTTTCTTTTTAAAATCATTCATAGTTTTTCTAAAATCTTCTTTAATAATTAAAATCACTCTTTTAAAATACATATATCATACACTACTAAAAATGTATTCTGTAATTTATGTGAACAATTTAACTTTATATTTATTTGAAATAATGCTTTTCATACTGTAAAAGTTGTTTTATTGTATTGTTATGATATATATATATATTTTTTAATTTTTACACGAACCTACACGATGGGTGCACAGATTCAGGGTGTGCGAACCCTGTTGCCGCGTATCTCCGGAATCGCGCATGAGTCGCAACTCCAGCGTAATTTCAAAAGTATGAAATATCCTTGTAGAAATTTTAAATATTAGTTTTGGTGAAAGACTTTCACTAATATACTTTAGAAAACAATTTATAAACAGGAATTTATACTTTAAAATGAACTGTACGAGAGTTTACAAGTGCGTGACGTATGTGCGAACCTTGCCGGCACGTATTTCCGGGGTCGAGCAGGGGTCGCGACTCCAGCATAATTTTCAAAGTGTGAAATATCACTGTACAAAGTTTAAATATCAGTTTTGCTTAAACACTTTCACTAATATACTTTTTAAAATATTTTATAAACACCTATTTATACTTTATAATTATGTATACAACATTTTACGGGTGCGCAACATGTACGTGACGGGTGCGCACACCCTGCGCGACTCCATGTGACCTGAAAAGAAAGCTTCTGATTGGTTTAAAACCTTTTCATTCTGTTAGAGTGAGGATCTAACACCTATTTTATTTCTCTTATTTTTGGTGTGTCTTCCTGGCAAAACCTGTTTATCCTAGGCTGTTGCAATTTCTTTTTTTGGTGTGTTCTTTGTCTATTTTTCTTAAAAATGGCATCCAGTCATCCAGAAGATCTCCTTGAAGAGGTAGACGATGTGGAGGAGCCTGTAAAAAAAAGAAAGGAGAGTGTAGTTTGGGCTTTTTTTACAGTGCCAGAGGGTGAAAAAAAGGTCAACGCAAGAAAAGTTACTTGCAAATTGTGCAAAAGAGTACTTTCAAGAGGATCTGAAAAAAAGTACTCTTGCGGAACATCCTCAATGAAAAAGCCCCTGGAGACCATTCACCCGGTTCATTTGGCAAAAGAAGTCATGCAGAGAGAAAAAAATGAACAAGCTGCCCAGGTTGACCCAGATGCACCATCAACATCAACTGCAGCAGTTCCACCTTCACCTCGGCCACACATTTTCCCAGAGCTTGTGGATGCTTCTATCAACTGCAAAAAATGTGATGCAAAACTCTGCATTGAGGAGCAATGCATGTTATACTCAATGCAATAAAAACACACAAGTGTTCATTTTTTTTTTATATGCTCCCAAATTTTCTTTTTTGTCTTTTTTTTCAAATAGTCATATTGGACTGTAGAAGTCAAAAACACCAAAAAAAAGAAAAAACTGTTAGAAAATACAACATAAATTTTAAATTGTAAAAAAAAAAACATAAAAACGATTCTTACGGAACCACATAAACTGGTTAAAAATAGAAAAATTGCCTGAGTGATTGCATGAGTGCAGGGATAGTGCCTGGGTGATTGAAGGAGTGCATGGGTAGTGCCTGGGTGATTGAAGGAGTGCATGGGTAGTGCCTGTGTGATTGCATGAGTGCAGGGCTAGTGCCTGAGTGCATGGATGAGTGCATGGGTAGTATATGAGAGAATGGATGAGTGCATGGGTAGTGCCTGAGAGATTGCATAAGTGCATGGCTAGTGCCTGGGTGATTGCAGGAGTGCATGTGTACTGCCTGAGTGATTGCAAGAGTGCAGGGGTGGTGCCTGAGTGCATGGATGAGTGCATGAGTAGTGCCTGGGTGATTGCATGAGTGCATGGGTAGTGCCTGGTTGATTGGAGGAGTGCATGGGTAGTTCCTGAGTACATGGATGAGTGCATGGGTAGTGCCTGGGTGATTGCATGAGTACATGGGTAGTGCCTGGGTGATTGGAGGAGTGCATGTGTACTGCCTGGGTGATTGCATGAGTGCAGGGGTAGTGCCTGAGTACATGGATGAGTGCATGTGTAGTGCCTGGGTGATTGCATGAGTGCATGGGTAGTGTCTGGGTGATTGGAGGAGTGCATGTGTACTGCTTGGGTGATTGCATCAGTACTTGTATAGTGCCTGGGTGATTGCATGAGTGCATGGGTAGTGCCTGGGTGATTGAAGGAGTGCATGGGTAGTGCCTGTGTGATTGCATGAGTGCATGTGTACTGCCTGAGTGATTGCAAGAGTGCAGGGGTAGTGCCTGAGTGCATGGATGAGTGCATGGGTAGTACCTGGGTGATTGCATGAGTGCATGGCTAGTGCCTGGGTGATTGAAGGAGTGCATGTGTACTGCCTGAGTGATTGCAAGAGTGGAGGGGTAGTGCCTGAGTGCATGGATGAGTGCATGGGTAGTACCTGGGTGATTCCATGAGTGCATGGGTAGTGCCTGGGTGATTGGAAGAGTGCATGGGTAGTGCCTGGGTGATCGGAGGAGTGCATGGGTGGTGCCTGGGTGATTGGAAGAGTTTATGGGTAGGGCCTGAGTGCATGGATGAGTGCATGGGTAGTGCCTGGGTGATTGCATGAGTGCATGGGCAGTGCATGGGTGATTGGAGGAGTGCATGTGTACTGCCTGGGTGATTGGAAGAGTGCATGGGTAGTGCCTGAGTACATGGATGAGTGCATGTGTAGTGCCTGGGTGATTGCATGAGTGCATGGGCAGTGCATGGGTGATTGGAGGAGTGCATGTGTACTGCCTGAGTGATTACATGAGTGTAGTGGTAGTACCTGAGTGCATGGATGAGTGCATGGGTAGTATTTGAGAGAATGGATGAGTGCATGGGTAGTGCCTGAGTGATTGCATGAGTGCATGGTTAGTGCCTGGGTGATTGGAGGAGTGCATGTGTGCTGCCTGAGTGATTGCAAGAGTGCAGGGGTAGTGCCTGAGTGCATGGATGAGTGCATGGGTAGTACATGGGTGATTCCATGAGTGCATGGGTAGTGCCTGGGTGATTGGATGAGTGCATGGGTAGTGCCTGGGTGATCGGAGGAGTGCATGGGTAGTGCCAGGGTGATTGAAAGAGTGCATGGGTAGTGCCTGAGTGCATGGATGAGTGCATGGGTAGTACCTGGGTGATTGCATGAGTGCATGGGCAGTGCATGGGTGATTGGAGGAGTGCATGTGTACTGCCTGAGTGATTGCATGAGTGCAGGGGGAGTGCCTGAGTACATGGATGAGTGCATGTGTAGTGCCTGGGTGATTGCATGAGTGCATGGGTAGTGCCTGGGT
This sequence comes from Calotriton arnoldi, assembly GCA_963921515.1. Classification (NCBI taxonomy): domain Eukaryota; kingdom Metazoa; phylum Chordata; class Amphibia; order Caudata; family Salamandridae; genus Calotriton; species Calotriton arnoldi. The sequence goes on from CAWUFW010003315.1 coordinate 842,651, forward strand.
GATTGGAGGAGTGCATGGGTAGTGCCTGGGTGATTGGATGAGTGCATGGGTAGTGCCTGAGTGCATGGATGAGTGCATGGGTAGTGCCTGGGTGATTGCATGAGTGCATGTGTAGTGCCTGGTTAATTGGAGGAGTGCATGTGTACTGCCTGAGTGATTGTATGAGTGCAGGGGTAGTGCTTGAGTACATGGATGAGTGCATGGGTGGTGCCTGGGTGATTGCATGAATGCATGGGTAGTGCTTGGGTGATTGGAAGAGTGCATGGGTAGTGCATGGGTGATTGAAGGAGTGCATGGGTAGTGCCTGTGTGATTGCATGAGTGCAGGGGTAATGCCTGAGTGCATGGATGAGTGCATGGGTAGTATTTGAGAGAATTGATAAGTGCATGGGTAGTGCCTGAGTGATTGCATGAGTGCATGGCTACTGCCTGGATGATTGGAGGAGTGCATGTGTACTGCCTGAGTGATTGCAAGAGTGCAGGGGTAGCGCCTGAGTGCATGGATGAGTGCGTGGGTGGTGCCTGGGTGATTGCATGAATGCATGGGTAGTGCTTGGGTGACTGAAGGAGTGCATGGGTAGTGCCTGTGTGATTGCATGAGTGCAGGGGTAGTGCCTCAGTGCATGGATGAGTGCATGGGTAGTATTTGAGAGAATGGATAAGTGCTTGTGTACTGCCTGAGTGATTGCAAGAGTGCAGGGGTAGCGCCTGAGTGCATGGATGAGTGCATGGCTACTGCCTGGGTGATTGGAGGAGTGCATGTGTACTGCCTGGGTGATTGGAGGAGTGCATGTGTACTGCCTGAGTGATTGCAAGAGTGCAGGGGTAGTGCCTGAGTACATGGATGAGTGCATAGGTAGTGCCTGAGTGATATTATGAGTGCATGGGTAGTGCCTGGGTGATTGGAGGAGTGAATGTGTACTGCCTGAGTGATTGCATGAGTGCATGGCTACTGCCTGGGTGATTGGAGGAGTGCATGTGTACTGCCTGAGTGATTGCAAGAGTGCAGGGGTAGTGCCTGAGTGCATGGATGAGTGCATAGGTAGTGCCTGAGTGATTTCATGAGTGCATGGGTAGTGCCTGGGTGATTGGAGGAGTGCATGTGTACTGCTTGAGTGATTGCATGAGTGCTGGGGTAGTGCCTGAGTGCATGAATGAGTGCATGGACAGTGCGTGAGTGGTTGTATGAGTGCATGGGTAGTGCCTGGGTGATTGTAGCAGTGCATGGGTAGTGCCTGGGTAAATTGAATGAGTGCGGGAGTAGTGCCTGAGTACATGGATGAGTGCATGGGTAGTGTTTGAGGGAATGGATGAGTGCAGTAAAAGTGCCTCTAAACATTATTTCACGTTATCATGCATATTACATTATTTGTTCTTACATTTTTTAGCAATGTAGATACAAAACTCAATGAAACTATTTTAGAGTAGTTTTGTTGTAAACTGAATTAAAAATATTTTCAAACTTCACCATTACCTTCTGTAAAAAAGATGAAAAATTGTTATTGAATATAATATTATACTTTTAAGAACACAACATAATTTTAGAATTACATAACATTTTCAGTTTCCCTTTTTTGCTGTTCTCGGATAGGCCTGGGCGGTAAATTCCGTTCCGCTCGCGGAATTTGGGTAATTTGGGTCATTTTGCGTTCCGCGGAGAACGCGGAATTACCAACATTTTTTGCTTGTTCGCGCTTACAAACTGCGTGTTCGCAAGATATTTCTCCCTGAGCACGCAAACAGCGTTCGCGAACAGGAAAAAAGCATTGCGAACGGGCGAAACAAGCAATTCCGCATGTTCACAGAACTTTTGCGTGCTTGCAGAGATTTTTTACCGTTTCGCGGAGCTTTGCGTCGCGCGACTACGCAAATCCCGCCCACACCTATTCTCGGATTCTACTGAATTTCACCATACTCAGAGATTTTAATATAGTATCATCATACAACAGCGGGGGAAAAAAACAATCAACGAGATTGTAAAAAAAAATCAAAAATATATGCGTTGAGCATTATTTAGAATATGTGTTGCTATGTGTTTACCCATCTACAGTTTCTTAATTACATTCTTCAAGAACATTAAGTCTTTTGTTTCTCTCAAGTACATTTTGTAGAATGTACCCTCTCATTTACATCTCGGATAATATAGACAACAAATATATAAACTATTTGTTTCTAAACACAATTTTCCAAATGCAATATGAATTAGCACAAACAATAATCCATACACTAATTGTTCACATCTTCCCAATAGGCCGAATAATGTTTCTGAAACTTTTGCTTTGAAAATATCCAAAATAAACTCGTTAATTCACGGTCACATCTTCCCAATAGGCCGAATGATGTATTCAAAACTTTTGCATCAAAAATATCAGATATGAATTTGGTAATTCGTAAGGCAACCTAGATTTGAATTCCAAATGGGCATCATTGCAATGTGTCCATCCTTTATTGCACTTTAAATACACAGTATAATGTCCAGATGTAGTAGGTCCATCATGGAAAAATAGCCACTGCTTTAAAAGTTCTTCCTGAAATTGATACTTGACTTGCCACAAAATGTTTATTTTGGTTTCCAATTTTCTTCCATTTCCTCTACAACGTTGTCGCATTAAAATGACATATTTTCCAAATCTTTCTATATATAATGTTGACAACATTTCTTATTTACAATGAGAACATTTCATATCTTGATTAGCTGTTTTTACTAATTTGTTAAAAGATACTGATTTGCAATCTGGTATCGTCAAGTATATGAATCGTTCAGTGTCTATTTCAGTGGTAGAAGAAAATGAACACTCTTCCATTTATGATCCCATCTGTAACTTAGTCCAAATAAATTTTCAATTTCTATTCCTTCATCTTCCAATACACCAAGCATAAGGATTTGAAATTCTTGTGCATCTTGTTGTATATTGAGTGTAAATTTCAAAGAACCAGTACATATATCCAAAAGATGCCGAATGCCAGAAGCAGTATGGATTTTACTTCTGTCAGTTACCAACTTTTGAAATACATAATGTAGTACAGAACAGAATCTTTTTTCACGAATTTCCATAATTTCATGATGAAGATCTTGTAGATAAAACACAACATTCAGAATTACATTAGCATAGCAGTTGATACCTGAACTATTTTCTAACTGATATCCTACAATATCATCAACAGTGTCCATTTTCTTTTTCTTTGCACCTTCATGTTTCTCTTCAATTGATTTCTTTTTGGAATCTCAGTAGAATGTTTGTCATATTTCCATTTTGGACATACTACACGTTTCTCATATATGGGATGTTCACCTAAGTTAGGAGCATAAAGTCTTCTTAACAGATTGTACTCTCTTACACAATTTGCATCAGCACTAATATTTTTCTCATCAAAATCAATCAAATACAAAACAGATAATGTTCTTACTCAAGACAATGCAACATATGTCATTCCCTCTTTAAACACTGTACTTTCAATATTTACCAAAGCACTGTCTACACTTAAACCTTGAGATTTATGAATATTACTGCATATGTTAAAGACAGAGGAAACTGTTTTCTACGAACATACAAGTCTTTTACAAACGTACAGCACATTGCCCAATCTGTCTTACCGCTTCAATCTGATCAAATTTAATCTTCAAAAATTCAATTCCATCTGTTCTGAAAATTTACAAAATCAACAACTTTTCCCATTGCTCCATTTACTAAACCTTCTTCTACATTCAAATTATGCCGTACAATTACCCGACAGTTTATACATACATGTAAAGTCTTTTCTAAGCCTGCAGTCTTAGATACAGACTTTTCCAAAGAATCCAATTTTGGTTGTAATTTCTCTGAGAGAAGAATAGTCACTCCTTGGTGTTCCATTTTATCAATAGCTTCCATTTTCACTATTGGTTGTTTTTCCAGTTTCAAAAGGTCTTGATTGAATGTAGAACACTCTTGCAGTGTAGGCATTAGGCAAACTATAGACTTCTTTTCTACAATTTTTTTGTACTTTATTTCAGGTGCTGTGTTTTCAGTTGTAAACAAGTTCCTTAGTAGCCGACTTTGTAAAGCTTGTTTACCATGTTTCGTCAAAACACCAATTCTTATATCTTTAAGAATATTTCCAGAATCTTCATCACTTGCTTGTCGCATATACATTTCCAATACTTCCCAAAGATTTCCTAGTGTCTTCATGGACAAGTTTTTTAAAAACCGGCTGCCCTTTTACAGGAGTAAGTTGTAGTAGATCGCCGAATACAATTACATGTTTTCCTCCAAACAGATCATCATAATCTGTTTTTAAAATCTGTTGCATTCTTAAATGTACAAAGGCAAGCATTAAGTTTGAGACCATGCTCACCTCATCAATGATTAGAAGTCTAATTTTCTTCAGTACTCTTGAAACTTCATAACAAGCTTCTCCAGATAGCTGGGGGCGCTAGGTGGCGCACTGGCAAGATGGCCGCACTGATGTGAGGCTCCTGCTACTCGGTGTATCAATCCTATCAATTATCCTGCCCAGTTGTAAATCTAGATGCTAGGAATGTGGCGCTGCAGTGGTCGAGGATCCGAGAACTGATGGTGTGAAAGCGGCGTCTGTATCGTGACACGTTAAGCTGCTGCCGAGTGATTCTGTCTGCACCGGTGGGAGGCCCCAGTCTGCGTGGAACTGCTACTGGGCTGAGCGCGCTACGCGACTGCCGTGCTGACCACAAGGTATCCAGGCTGCACCGGAGGCCCACAGGCGCTGTCGCCCGCTGACGGGAGGTGAGTGCAAGCCCCGCTGTCAAGGCGCAGATCAGATAAGGAAGTCGCCTGCAGTATATAACGACATCGCGGATGAGGAGCTGTAATTCCCGCATATGTTGCCCTGCATTAGTTACGTGACGCCCTTGACTATCGATCGCCCGGGTGGCGGACCGGCCACAGGCAGTGAGGCGCGAAGATAGTTTACCGCTCGAGGCGCTACTGTTGAGGCCCTGAGACAGGAGTGCATATCATAAACCCAGGTGACCGCGCCACAACGAACAATAGCATGGTGCTGGACTGAGGCCCATTGGCTAGTAAAATCGGCGATTGCTGCAAGTAATGTCCAACAGCATATACAGCGGACGGCTGCCACAGCAGGTACATAGAGACACTTTGGGCAACAATTCAGAGATAGTCACCACTGAAATACTCTTCTGAGGCGGGCGCAAATACCTAGTCAACCCCATAATGTGAACATTGCTTTCTGCGCGCCAAACCCTCTCCCAGGCACAAGAAGTCAGGGCAGCTACTGGTGGTTGATGCGGGCTGCAGCATTGTTGTATACCATGGTGATGCAGTTAACACGCGGTTCGCTGTAGTATTGGTCACCTGCACTAAATCTTCTAAATACTCGGCCAAGACGATACTGTTTACTGGTTATTCCTTACTTGGTAGGGCACTGAACTGTCACGTTGGTTACCGCACTAGCCCAGTGCAGGACTGAAGCTGAAGGGCTGGAGTGAATATCGGGGGAAAAAGAGATAGCGCGCAATTTATAACGACTTCTGCTAACGATTACCAGCCCTGCTGCCGGCGGACGTAATTGAGCCTAGCGCTTCAGGATTCCTGCCTGTGTAAGCTCGGAGCCTTGCTGCTACTAATAGTGAGCCACGCTGTGACACAGTACAAATATGGGGAAGACTGACACGAAGCAGACACAGCTGACATTTGACGCCAAGAAAAGTACGCGCGTGCAGCAGGAAGAAGAAGAAAGAGGTAATGAGCAATCTGCTCTACAGGAATCCTCATCTACAAACGACGACAGGAAGGCTATACTGCTAGAGGTTAGGCAAGGACTCACCACGATTGCGGACAAAATGGGTGCCATGACCACACGCATGGATGCCATAGTCCACAAATTAGACACCCATGATGAACGTATCAAGGAGACGGAGCGTAGGATTTCAGACGCCGAAGACGCTACATCTCACATACAAGCCAATGTGGCGCAAATGGACAAACTACTAAAAATCATTGCTGCAAAAAATGAAGATATCGAAGCAAGGAGTAGGCGGAATAATATACGCATCATTGGCATCCCGGAAAGCACAAATACCGGCAAAATGGAAGTCTATGTGGAGAAAATGCTGCTAGCCACAATCGGAGCTGAAGCTTTCTCTTCACATTTCGTAGTTGAACGGGCACACCGCCCATTAGGACCCAGGCCTCCACCCGGGAGCACGCCCAGACCCATCATCGCGTGGCTCCTGAATTATAGGGATAGAGACGTTGCCCTGAAAGTAGCCCGGGAAAAGCGACAGCTCAGCTTCGAAGGGAATTCATTTACCATATATCCTGACTTCACGTCAACTGTGCAGGAAGATAGGCGCAAGTTTCTTTCTGTTAAACAAAAGCTGAGAAAGCCCAAATTGACTATGCGCTTTTATATCTGGCCCGCCTGAGAATTACGCATCAAGGCAAGCAGATGTTCTACACTAAACCACAGCAAGTAGAAGAGTTCCTGAAACGCCTGAAACGTCAGAATCAAAATTCCAACGCACCGGATGTCTCATCCAGATCAGTCTCACCGATTACTGAGTGACCTACTAGGCGCAGAAGAAGGAACATTATACCCAAATGGCCCATGGTACTGAGGTAACATGATGCCTCAGGGGAACTGAACTTTACACTCGCTGAGGCGGAACTCTATCCCCTGTGGACTAAAGCAACGATACTCTGGGTAATATGATAATGTACGCCGAGTACCCTCACCCTTTCGGAGGTAGCTGATATCATCTCGCTGGTTCTGTGAGGGTGAGGTGTGAACGTGCATGAGCCTAGAAGGTTCCCCCACGAGGGCATTTCCCTACCAAATCACATCGCGTTGTTCTGTGCGACCTATTAATGGACACCTAGGGGCAGGGGTGGGGGGTGCAGTTGTTAAGTCTGGCAAGATTGGGATGTTTCAGTGGGAGGGGGGAGGAAGGGGGTTTGTTTCAATGTTCATTGTTATCTATTTGCTGCAGCAAGACAGACAGATGTATGGTGTTACACTGCTTACTTCACACAGGACACAGGGGGTACACTGCCAACTGTCACACACCAATGGCACCGATGGCTGACTTGACGGCACACCAGAGCTTACAAATTATCACCTGACATGTGCGAGGGTTGGGGGACCCACGGAAGTGTCGCCAGCTACTGTCTTACTTAGATCGGCATCAGATACATATCGCACTACTTCAAGAAACACATATTAATCCACTACACCCCACCGCCTTTGCTAATAAGTGGGCAGACTATCGGCTATTCTCATCATACTCTTCCTATGCCAGAGGCACGGCTATACTTATAAAAAAGCAGACTCTGTTTGCCTTAGCTGGTACATTACTCGATCATAATGGGAGATACTCCATTGCATGGCAATGATTGGGCACAGACTCAGTCACCCTGGTGAATTGTTATGGCCCGAATGTTGACACTCCTGAGTTTTTCACTGTGCTGTGGGGGAATATTGTGGAAATAGGCTCTACCCACATAATATGGGGTGGGGATTTTAATGTTGCCCTTAACCCAGCAGAGGACAGATCTAATCCCGCACCACATCATTATAATAGATCATATCAGATCTTACAGGGAATCAAGACGGACACTGGTCTCCTTGACGCCTGGCGTCACCTCCACCCCCTTGCACGGGAGGGCACACACTTTACAACGCAAGCCGCTTCCTGGGCACGTTTAGATTATTACCTATTGTCTCGTGGGCTGGGTCCCTTAATAAAAGATGTTACGCAACTGGCCAGGACATACTCTGACCACTCCCCGGTTAAATTTACACTTGCCCCACCCGGGTATAACAAACCACGCAGCAATTGGAGGTAACAACCCTTAGCGCTGTTGGACACGGTATTTCATAGTGAACTAGGGGACGAAATTCAAGACTTCTTCCAAAGAAACAGAGGCTCTGTAGACAGTGTAGAATTAATCTGGGAAGCCTTTAAGGTGACGATCCGGGGATTTTGTATTTCTAAGAGCTCTGGAGTACTCCGGGATGTACAGGGTACACTCCAACGACTGGACGCAGAGCTTAAGACCCTAGAGATGCAACTGACTATGGGAGGCGGTAGCGACATTCAGCATGCATTCCGTGAAAAACTATCGGAATATACCTCGACTGCTGATCGCGAAACAAAATTTAAAGGGAAATATTGGGTGGCCCGGCGGTATGGTGAGGGGGAGAGACCCGGGAAGGCCCTAGCTGAAACCATACGGCGACCGCGCTTTTCCAATTATGTACTGGAGATCTCTGGCCCTGGAGAGATACTGCAGCACGACACTGCTGACATACTTACTACTTTCACCGCCCACTATTCAGCACTCTACACCTCACAACGGAGGGATCATTTCGAGTTAGACAGCTTTCTAGGGGATGTAGCACTTGGTTGGCTAGGTGACTCACAAAGGGAATTTCTCAGCGTCCCCTTCGAACTTGATGAAATTCGAGAAGCTATCATGCAGATGAAGTCCGGAAAGGCCCCCGGCCTGGACGGGCTGCCTTCTGAATTCTATAAAACTTATATAGATTTGATGGCCCCTAACTTAAAGGAGATATATGAAGAATCACTAGAGATTGGCACACTTCCCCCTTCCATGAGAGAGGCACTTATTACATCCCTACTCAAACCTGGAAAGTCACCTCTTCATTGCGATTCCTATAGACCGCTATCCCTCATTAACTGCGATACAAAAATGTTGGAAAAGGTTATTGCAAATCGTTTAGCCATATTAATGGAAAAGCTAGTACTCCCTGATCAGGCGGGCTTTGTTCCGGGCAGAGCAACCACACATAATCTCCCTACCCTATTCTCCATTCTACAGAATGTCGCTCCTGAACTGCCGCTGGCGGCAGTTTTTTTGGACGCTACTAAGGCGTTCGACTCTGTCAAATGGGATTATCTACTCGGGGTGCTACAGCGTATGAGGTTTCCTCCGATATTTCTGTCCTGGATAAGGCTGCTGTATCAGCTCCCGACGGCAAAAGTCTTAATTAATGGCTATCTGTCTGACGTGTTCCCCATATCTAGAGGCACTCGACAAGGGTGCCCGCTCTCTCCCCTGCTTTTTGCACTCGCAATCGAACCCTTGGCGTCTAAACTGCGGCAGCATCATCAAGACAAAGCACTGCGGTGCTACCTACGACAGATCCTCATATCTTTATACGCGGATGATATTACCCTCTATGTAAGAGATCCGCAGGATAACTTAAACCCACTCTTGCGAGAATTTATAATCTTCGGGAAGCTGTCTGGGGTTCATATAAATTGGGGGAAGTCGCAAATATTTCCCCTAACACCTGCAGCCTCTCGATTTCCCCTGGATTTCCCATTGGCATGGTGCGACGCTGACCTGCGCTATCTCGGGGTTGTAGTATCTAGGGATAGGGAGGAGCTGCTGCGCCTAAACTATGGTACAGCCATAGATCGTATTACAGATCATGTCACTCGATGGATCTCACTGCCACTATCCCTGGCAGGGCGAGCTGCATTGATCAAGATGGTGGTTCTTCCACAAATAATATATTTATTTTTAAATATCCCATATTATCCCGGCCGACATTTTTTTCAGACACTCCGGTCAGAAATGATAAGGCTGCTATGGGGGGGCAAACAACCACGCCTACAATGGAAAGTGCTCACACAACCGTATGCACAAGGAGGCTTTGAAGTTCCGGATTTCGAGCTGTATTATACATGCGCGCAGGCCCACTATGCCTCCTATTGGTTCCTTGGTTCCACTCCCCTAGGTATATGCCACAGATTGCCGCGGAGCAATGGTTAGCAGACCCCATCCCCCTGGATGGCATGTTGGGCGCACCTCCCCGTACGCGCGACAATGCACCTACCACAATCACATGCACAGTAGACGCCTGGCACCGTATCCTGACTCTCCTTCAATGCCCAATGTTATACTCACCGCTCCTCCCACTCTCCTATCAGCCCCGCATGCCATTGCTACAAGAAACAGGGTTCCTCAGACTCTGTGAGCGCACCATAATTACCACATGGGGAGATGTCTATCAAAATGGGAAATATCGATCCTCTGAGCTCCTCTTTATTGAGCTGCAACCCTCCTCACTGGATATATTTCTTTATGTCCGGCTCCGTCAAGGCATACGATCTATTACCCCAGAGTTCCCTCAGGAACCCCCTACCCTGGCTCCCTTACACATGATGCTATGTAATGCGTCGCCGGGACACCTGGTCTCCACGCTTTACCACACAATACGCGCTCAACAGATGGAATCTCCCAGCTCTTCCCGTGCAAAGTGGAATCTGGAACTGGGGTATGAATTAACGGACTACCAATGGACATACTGCTGCCTACAAACAGAACAAATATCCGCCAGCGGTAGACTACGCACTACACACTATAAATTCCTGCAACGCCTATATTATACCCCTGTCAAAATGTTCCGCTTTAAATTAAAAAATACAGATTGCTGTGAGAGATGCGGCAGTCCAGGGGCTGATTTCCTGCATCTGTCCTGGGATTGCCCACGAGTGAGTAAATACTGGACTCAGGTTTTTGATGCCCTAGAACAGATGATACTCATTACTTCAGAGCGCACACCTTTAATAGCATTGTTGGGCTATACTAAGCTTATTCCTAAGTCATGTCGCAGATATCTCACCATTGCATTGCTGCTAGCTAAGCGTAGAGTGGCCTGTAGGTGGGGTAGGGGACGGGCGCCAAAGTTCAAGGAATGGCTTAATGATTTAATATTCTGCCAAGAACAATTGACTCTGTATGCCGAAACGCTGCCCCGTGCCTCGAGGCCGAGAGATATATGGAGTCATCTGCAAGGCTACCTTCTCGCACACTCGACAGAGTCCCAGACGGACATGCCGGAGGTAATGACGCAATGAAGGTCTTCACATTTCAGAGAAGTGTAATATGCTGGACATTCATGCCGAATTTACTATTTCACAAGTGCTTTATCATTATAATGAGCCTAACGTGGTGTGCGTTATGTCCTACATTCATACTGTGATGATGTTAACATGCTCTGGTGAGATCTCGAAGTCCCTTGTACGTTTCTGTAACTAGCCTAGTGCATTGTGTTTTCTCTATCTAGCAAGTGTCTTACCTAGCCCTGTGAGGAGCAGTAAGTACGCCCGCACGATGTACCGAATTTACATTCCATCTAACCATATTGCATATTGTGTATTTACCTGTGTGAAGTTGTTACTGCTTCTATTTCAATTCACCACGTCTGATGAATTCCGCTAAGAAGTGTTTTGTAATCTTTTTCTGTCTTAAAATAATAAAAATAAAATAATAAAAAACAAAAAAAAGCTTCTCCAGATAGCTTCTGATATTCCAATTTATTTTCATGTTCAACTGGTAGCATAAGTAATCGATGTAAAGTAATTCCTTTAATGTTGTGTGCTGCTAATCCAGTTGGAGCTGTTACAACACAAGATAAATGTGATTCAGTAGTTTTGTGTAGCTAACTGGTCAAAACTTTAATTAAGAAACTTTTTCCTGTTCCAGTTTGACCACTGATGTACATTAGAATAGGTTTAAATGATGTGCATTGGCATTCTTTTTTCATGCAGCAAACTATGCTGTAACTGTCCTGTCACTTGCTGATATATTTCTTTTTCTTCAATATTTAGTTCTTCTTCCAACTTTCCCATCTGGATAATATCCTGTTGTGCTTGTTGCATTGCCGTTTCTACTTCATTCATGGCTATTGCTGCTTCATTTTCAACAATTGGTTGTCCTAGTGGATCTTGACTTAGTGGAGCAGAACTTTGACTATCTTGAGAACTGTCTCTAGCTATTTCAGCTGCAATAGTACTTTCTTGTTCAATCTCATCATTTAACATTTGTAGATAAGTTGGGAAAATTGTACATTGAATACTGTCTTTACATACATTAAAAGAATCTTCATAGCAGTCGAAATCTCCAAGTAATTCCATTTCACTACGCCAAGGCTTGAACAGTTGCAGAAGTGCTAAATAGAAAATTTCCCTTTTATCTGGAGTTTCGCAACTGAGTTTTCTGTGGTTAATATGATTTCCGTTGGCATGTTTTACCAAACATCCGTCACATCCAATTACTGCATATTTTTCTTCATTTATATTTTCTGTAACATTTCTCTTAAAGCTGTAATGTTGCAGTACTTCATAGAGACATAGGTTTTCCAGATGTGGACTCCTTTTGGGATAGTACGTATCCAACATATTAGTTTTAACAATATCTGTACTTTCTGGTTCATTCAATGCTAAGTATTTGATTTCTTATAGAGATTTCAATACTCTATTTTCTGTGGCAGCAAGACCTAGACTTACCCAAACGATTACTCTTGACTTTGATTATAAACTGGCAGAGCTCAACCGATCCGAACATTCTTAGGATCCAAGCTCTTGATGGGAAAGCATTTTCAAGCTAAAGCTGTACAATTTCTTACTAAGACTCTTCTCTTGTGAAATTTCTTCCCACATTTCTTTCAACTCTGTCTTTTCAGATTTGGTTATATATGATGTAACATAGCGAGCAACACCAATTGAATTATCTGCAACATACTGGAAATCCATGATTGCATTCCACATTGTCAAAATCACTGGATTGCAGTCATTAATATACTTTGAATCTTCAGTTCTTTTTAAGTTGTATGTATTCTTCGGAGATTTTCGAGTTATAGTATGCCTTACTGCTGACATAAAACTATTGACTCTTCCTTTTGAAATTATTGGACGTGGGAATCCAAAACGACATTTTGCATAAAATGTTCCCTTTGACTTGCATTTTTGTCGACTATATTTTCCACATTGATGACTTTGAAACCGTAAAACTTGTTGTCTCATGATTTTTCTCCTCATTTTCTTGGAATGGCACAGGTAACATTCTCTTCGATGAAAGAGAAGAGAAAACACTATCATCAGTATCGGTTTCAAATTTTGGTGCATTCTTGATCCTTAATAGCATGTGTATATGAGGAGCACCTCTGGCTTGGTACTCCTTTCTCCAAAAGAAATCAGTAACTTCTCCAAGAGGTGGATTATTTTTATTGCAGATAAAAGACATCATAGCTTGAAACCTATAATTAAAAAATCTGCACACATTTACAGGATCCAAGGAACACAGTTCTCCAGCTGACTTTAATTCAATGTTTTTTACAATTGGATTTGCTTGTCGTAGAAATTCAAGTAAATCTTCCCACGCATATTCAGTAGGCCTGGGCGGTGAACTTCGCTCCGTTCGCGGAGTTTGCGGAGTTTTCTGCACTCCGCACTCCGCAGAGCTCGTGGAGTACAGAAAACTCCGCTTCGCGATGTGCAGCGGAGTTTTTTCCCCGCTCGCGATCGAGAACGGTAAGTTTGTGATCGTGAACGGTAAGTTCGCGATCGTGAACGGTAAGTTCGCGAGAGCGTGCTGCCACTCAGGTAGAATTTCTACCCGATCAGCAGGAATACCAGCACAAACTGCAGTTCGCACTGCACTCCCGCCACTCGCGGAACTTTGCTGAGTTTTTTGGTAACTTCGCGGAGTTCCGCGTAGCAAAACTCCGCGAACTATGCCCAGGCCTAATTTCAGCACAGCTAAGTGTTACAAACCACGTAGTGGTACCTAATTTTCTTAACTTACATTTAAGTTCTCCCTGACGACTATACCAATACTCATTAGTACCACAGTGACATGCCATCAAGTTAATTAACTGAAATTCTAAATGATCGTCTCTTTGTTGAACTTTGTCCATGAATTCCTTTGTAGAAACATGTGTAAGATGAACTCCTGTTTTTAATATGTGGTTCACTGCATATGAAAGTCCAGACAAGTCACTTTCAAACAGAAGATGAAATATATATGGAATGCACTGTCAAAATCTTGGATCTTCTGAGTACAATCTTGTTGAGCGGTTACTGAAGCAGGAATCTGTACTGCTCGTTCATCATATCGTCCACCTTCTCCAGTGGGGAACAGCTGTGGAAAACAGCGAGCTTCTAAATTTTTTTCCCATACACTCATTGGAGTTCCCTTTGCTTTCTTCATTTGAAATAATTCAATAGTGTTTCCAATCACTTCTTTTAAATGCAGAGGATGTATATTGTAATGTTCGTAAATCTCTTCACTCCTGGACTTGTCCACTTTTTCTATTTGGCCAGTAGAAATTTCTGTTTCATCTTCTAAACATATTTCCTGTTCTTCCACATTTACAGTTTTATAATAAATATTGTTCTGTACATGATATAATGTAGCCTTTTGAAGTTTGGTGACATCTACTAACTCTTGCCATATTTTCCGACTCTTTGTTGGTACATCATTAAGTAGAATAACTACAGGCTCACTTTCCTCTCTCTATACCAACAGTTTCAATATTTTTCTAAAAATCTAAAGGTAAGTGCACAACTCTTCCTTTCAGACCTCTTTGTAAATCTGTTGGAGGCAGCTTACCTGTTTTAGGCTCCATACGAACAATAGCCTGAAACGGGTGCACAGATTGAATAAGGATGGACTCATATGTATTTAAATCTGCCAGTTCCGGAGGAATAGCTACCAACTCTAAGTTGTTATGTACTGCTCTAGCTGGCATTTTGTTCTCTTCTAATTTGTTGGAACAATATTTACAAATACATTGATTAGTAGCCAACTCAAAACGACCTTCCACCAACAAATAAGCACCAAATTGCTCCCATTTATCATTGTTTTCCTTTTCATTTTTTAAATACACATCAATATTCCTAGTTTGACTTCTATAGTGAGTACGTCGACAACAAATACAAACATAGTTTAGTTTTTCACATGAAACTATCTTAAACTTTGTAATTTCTTCTGCAAACATGTCAGTACTAATATCTTCCACCTGTTCTTCAGCACCTACACTTATCAAGCTCTCACTTTCTCTACACTCCTCTTGTGAACCAAAGAAACAAAACTGTATATCAGCACAAACTTTTTTTTACATCTGATACTGATCCATGCAAAAGAGCTGTGTTCATTTCACTTAAACATAATGCAGGACTTTTTACATAGTAGAGTCTCCTTACTAACTTCTGCATTTCTGAGTGGCGAACTGCTAACATTCTTAAATGATGGAAAGTACTTTGGCACACTTTTCTTGAAAGACAAGCCAGAGAATGACCCTGCAATTTAGCATATTTTTTTACTTTACATGGATCTAGTCCTTGTAACATCTTAATCTTCTGAATAAGACTTTTTTTGACAAATCCTCGTATAAAAACTCGAAATATGTCAATAGATTCCTGTTGAATACTACAAATGCTGCTACAATCCCACTCATATACCGGAGCTTGTGTACGCCTCCCTTGAACTTCTTCAACTATTACTTCTTCCACATTCCTAAGAACCATGTTTTCTTTTGGAATTGCACAACCATCTTTCACTTCATAGCATCGACCACTAGTATCAACTGCATGAACTAATGTATTTTGTTGAAAAGAACTTTCTTCATTAAAGAAAGGCTCAGTACTAGAAGTGTGCTTCCATTCACCAGTAAAAAGTTTGCAAAAGTTACTTCTATTAACCAGTCTTTTTCTTTTGCTTTTCTCCTTCATAAACTGCATTGTTTTATTCAATGTTTTCATTCTCTTCAATACCAATATAAATAATTTTCGTTTCCATTCAAAAGCTTTTTCTACTACTCTTTCAATCTGTTGCTTTTTCTTCTAAGCTGTTGATCTTCTTTTATATTTTTTACAATCTTTCAATACATTTTGTAGTACTCTATTTTTATACATTCTCTGCCTAATGTCTTTATATTCTTTCATCCTTCTTTCAACATGGATTGTTTTCCCATAACATGATTTTCCATTAGTATGTCCTTTTTTCATTTCCTTCCGATTGGTTGTAGAACTTTTCTTTCTCTTTTCCATATTTTGAAAATTCATTACATTCCTTAAAAATCTTTTAACAAATTCTTTAGTTCTCTTGCCAGAAGTCTTTTTCTTAAATGTCACATTTTGAACTTCTTCTAATTTCTGCTTTTCTCTCTCCTTTAAATAGTACTGTTTTGTTTCTTGTCTTTTTATTTGATCTTTTCTTGCCATACTCAATCTTTCTTACTAATAATGGTGAATATCTAAAAAAAAAGAAAAGTTTAAATAGTTTCTAAAAATAAGTTTATATTAGTAAAATAATTATATACAAATATTCTCATCTATAAATAAACAAATACCTTCAATTGTATTGCAAAGCTATGTCAGACACTGCACAATTCCTCCATTTAGAAGACATCACAGCCTCCACAACAGAATGACAGAGAAGAACTAAAGGATTTCTCTACTACTACCCACACCAATCAGGTTCACATGTATAATACATCAGACGATAGATGTATAAGTAGACACATACGTCATTCACAACACCATAAAGTCCCTTAAACTTCACAGACTGGTGTTCCCAATTCAAAATAACACCTAAAGTGTTGAGCTTACCCAAATATAAAACAGCAACCCATCACATGTCTCAGCTGTAAGTCTCACCATCTTCCTGAAAGCATGCATGCATATGTCTGTACCTTTTACTAGCAACATCATATATAAAAGAAACATACAAATAGATGTATACCTGTGTTTTATGTCTAGCATCTTCAGAAGCATAACACGTATCAGAATACATGTGCAAGTAGAGACATACCTCACTCACAAGACCATAAAGGCCTTAAAACTTGACAAACTGCACTTAACATTTCAAACAGACACCTAGATTTATGCGGCATACTTCAAGTGAGGTTTTCCACAGACTCTTAGAAAGTACCATAATCACTAATTCCTCACCCAACATATCTTAAACATCACTTTTCTGCTGCTGCTGCTTCACCATTCTACTACTACTCAGATGTAGAGCCTAGCAAAATACAAAGCAGCAACCCTTCACATATCTCTGTTGTAAGTCTCCCCATATTTCTAAAAGCATGGATGCATGTGGCTGTACCTTTTCCTAGTGCCATCATATATAAAAGAAACATACAAATAGATGTATACCTGTGTTTTATACATCTAGCATCTTCAGATGCATAACACATATGAAAATACATCTGCAAGTACAGATATACCTCAGTCACAAGACCATGCAGACCTTAAAACTTCAGAAGCTGCCCTTCTTATTTCAAGTAGACACCTAAAATTATGTGGTGTATTTCAAGCATACCTTTCCACAGACTCATACAAAGTAGCCTAATCACTAATCCGTTTCTTAACATGTCTTAAACCTCACTTTTGTGCTGCAGCTTCACCATTCTGCGACTACTTAGGGTGTTGGGCCTAGCCAAATATAAAGCAGCAGTCTATTACATGGCTCAGCTGTCAGTCTCACCATATTCCTGAAAGCATGCATGCATATGTCTGTACCTTTTGAAAGCAGCATTATATATCAAAGAAATATACAGATACATGTATACCTGTGTTTTATACGTCTAGCAACTTCAGATGCATAACACATATCACAATACATGTGCAAGTACACACATACCTCAATCACAAGACCATGAAGACCTTAAAACTAGACAGACTGCACTTCACATTTCAAACAGACACCTATATTTATGCGGTGCACTTCAAGTGAACTTTTCCACCGACTCTTACAAAGTATCATAATCCCTAATCTCTCACCAAACATATCTTAAACATCACTTCACCATTCTACTACTACTCTGGTATTGAGCATAGCCAAAAACAAAGCAGCAACCCTTCACATTTCTCTGCTGTAAGTCTCACCATCTTCCTGAAAGCATGCATGCATATGTCTGTACCTTTTGCTAGCTGCATCATACATAAAAGAAATATACAGATAGATGTATACCTGTGTTTTATACGTCTATCATCTTCAGATGCATAACATGTATCATAATACATGTGCAAGTAGAGACATACCTCTGTCACAAGACCATTCACATCTTAAAACTTGACAGACTGCACTTCACATTTCAAGCAGACACTGAAATGTATGCGGTATATTTGAAGTGTAGCTTTCCACAGACTCTTACAAATTAGCCTAATCACTAATCCCTCTGCAAACATGTCTTAAACCTCACTTTTGTGCTGCAGCTTCACCATTCTACGACTACTTAGGGTGTTACGCCTAGCCAAATATAAAGCAGCAGCCCTTCACATGACTCTGCTGTAAGTTTCACCATCTTCCTGAAAGCATGCATGCATATGTCTGTATCTTTTGCTAGCAGCATCATATATAAAAGAAATATACAAATAGATGCATACCTGTGTTTTATACATCTAGCATCTTCAGATGCATAACACGTATTAGAATACATGTGCAAGTAGAGACATACCTCAGTCACAACACCATGCAGACCTTAAAACTTGAGAGACTGCACTTCATATTTCAAACAGACACCTAGATTTATGCGGCGTACTACAAGTGTACCTTTCCACAGACTCATTCAAAGTAACCTAATCACTAATCCCTCTGCCAACATGTCTTAAAACTCACTTTTCTGCTGCTGCTTCACCATTTTACTACTACTCAGAGTGTTGATCCTAGCCAAATACAAACCAGCAACCCTTCACAGGTCTCTGTTATAAGTGTCACCATATTCCTGAAAGCATGCATGCATGTGTCTCTACCTTTTGCTAATGGTATCATATATAAAAGAAACATTAAAAAAATGTATACCTGTGTTATATACATCTAGCATCTTCAGACACATAACACATATGAGAATACATGTGCAAGTAGAGACATACCTCAGTCACGACCATCCAGATCTTAATATGTTACAGTCTACACTTAACATTTCAAGCAGACACTGAAATTTATTTGGTATATTTGAAGTGTACCTTTTCACAGACTCATATACCTGTGTTTTACATGTCTAGCATCTTCAGATGGATAACACATATCAGAATATTCTCCTAGTAGAGACCTTCTTCAATCACAACACTATGCAGACCTGAAAACTTCACAGAACACACTTCCCATTTCAAGCAAACACCAAACATTATGTGGCATATTTCAACTGTACCTCTTTAGAGACTTCTAAAAAGTAGCCTACAACATGTTTTAAACCTCACTTTTGTGCTGCAGCTTCACCATTCTACTACTACTCACAGTGTTGAGCCTAGCCACATACAAAGCAACAACACCTCTTTGTTATACATCTTGCATCTTCAAATGTATAAGACATATGAGAATACATATACAAGTAGAGACATACTTCAGTCACAAGTCCATGCACACCTTAAAACTTGACAGACTGCACTTCCAATTTGAAAGTGACACCTAAAATTATGCGGTATACTTCAATTGTACATTTCCACACACTAATACAAACTACCATAATCGCTAATCCATCTTCCAATATACACATATTACTATACACATTCTATTTCAAACAACATTTAAGTACAATAAAACAAACTAGAATATACATCTCTTCATTTAATAATATATTTCAAACATCACAGTTCTTGAATAATTTTTAAAGTTTGAAAATAAAGCTAATACATAATTCACCTCACAAATGTATAACTCACCTTCCAAATAGTATTGTAGAATATGAAACATCAGAAACTCATAAAAGATTATCTTATGCACACAATCAATGTAATGCACCACTCTCAACAAGGTAAAACCAGTAATGGCAAACTTTCCCACATAAATAAATGTAAGCAACAAATCACATTGCTTCCTACATTATTTCAAATTGTAAAACACATTTCTATTGGTTAGACATATTAACCCTTTCCAACTGTCTTCTAAAAGTGCCCAAACTGGTTCTGTAATTTTTTGGAGTCGTGACTCCACCGCGGTGCCGCAGTGTAGCATCGCGATGGAGCCGCATATCCGTACGGGAGTTCAAAAACCTATTACTAATAATATTAGTATTATTTTTTGAGAACACACCACTTCTAAACATAGTCCTGATTCGGGAAATCTTACTTTAATAACATATCACTTATATATAAATTACAATTTCATATTTTAAAACCACAGTTAAGTTTTAACCCTTCCACCATACTGCTTAATCCCAGTTTCCATAGTAACAGTTTCTGTAACATTCAAATGAACTGGCAGGTCACAAGTTCACCATATTTTCAAGTTCAGCACACAAGCTTACAAATGCAAATAGCAGGGAGTGGTTGACTTTTGCAAAATATTACCTTATCCTATCTACTGTACATTTCAAACATTTTTTAATAACCAATAAGAAACATGATTTTTTTAAGAAAGTAACATGCATCCTATTTTTGAGTGTACAATGTTCATGAACAGCCAATCAGTTATCTTCTTTTTAAAAAACAGCATCTTGTCCACCATTTTAGATACCTCTCATTCTATCAACTGACTACCTGAGCTACAGAAATCTTCTCATTACTTCCAGACATCCCTTCAAGATGCTTACAGTATGGATTGTAGGGCACAGCTATGTTTTCTGATGCAAAAGGTATGCTGAACATGGAGGTATTGACAAAGACCTAGCTTTGCAAAATGTGGATATTAAATGGATTGCACAGAGAGGATTATAGTGGCACCAATTGATGCCTTTGGTTAAAACCTTTTTGCGTCTCCAACCCCCTGACCTCATGATTGTGCACTGTGGTGGCAATGACCTAGGCACATTGAGTGGAGTAGGACTGGAAATGCTCATGAAGGATACCTTTGCACAATTGATGTTGCTTTTCCCCCAAAGTGTCTTTGTGTACTCTAATATATGCCAAGGACAGAAATGGAAGTGGTCAAATCAATTCTGTCCACAGATTGAGAAAGCTAGAAAGAATGTCAATAAAGCTGTTTCTGCTTAACTCAGAGACCATAGGATGGGCTCCATCTATAACAACAATCTACGTTTTATATGAATGACATCTACAGAAGTGATGGAGTACACTTCACAGATCAAGGGAACAGAGTCTTTCTCAACAACCTAAAGCCATGCATCCGCACTTACATGTAGCTTCAACAAACTCATAATGAAAACAAGGGCTCTTTTTAGAGCCACCCTATAACACAATAGTGAATTACATTTTTTTTTACACATACATAATCTTTTTGAATTTTTGGGGGATTCGAGCACCCGTCGCGACTCTGCAGAAGCATGAATTCAATGTACTACAACACAATATACTTTTCAGGTTTAACTTTTAATTTCTTAATTTTATATATTTTTACTAACTCTATCAAATTTAATCTTATTATTAACTCCAATCACACTACCTCTATAAAGCAAGTTCACAAATGCAACACTACCTTCTAAATTATATACTAATAAATTATTTATTTGAGATGGAACCGCGAATCCAAAACGACGTTACAAGGGGGGGCCGCTGAGAGCCGCGATGCGGTCGTGACTCCAAAATCGAAAGAGGAAAAAAACCACCCCACTTCCATTATTCGGTATCCGCCCCGGGGACCCCATCCCCCGGGGCATGCTATCACATTAGGGACCACGGGGGAGCCCCAATGCTCCCACTGTCCCAGCCAGCTCCCCGCCTCCTGCGGGAGCCGGCATTGCTTTTGGACAAGGGGAGCTGTTGACATGCAGCTCCCCTTGTCCAAAAACAATACGGCTTTGCTTCGTGGAAGCGAGAGCAGGTTTCATGCTCTCGCTTCCACGAAGCAAAGCAGAGTTTGCAATGACAGGGCAGGGGCCGTGCTCCCGCCCTGCCATTGCAAACTGTAATGTCCCGGGGGTGGGCACCCCGGGACATTGCTGGAGCCGGCCCTGGGGGTGGTGGTCCCCAGGGCCAAGGGTGGGCTCTAGGAGGTGGGCCCCCTCCCAACATGTTTGTAGCCCTGGGAAGGTGGTGGTCCCGGGGGCCGGGGGTCTGCAACGGACCCCCGCATTAGCATAATTAGTGCCCCAGGGAGGTGGTGGTCCCCGGGGCAGTGTGGGGAGGGGCAGGAGCTCCCCCACACTAATTTTAATGTATTGGAGCCCGAGGCAGTGGCGGTCCCCGGGGCTTGGGGGGGCCCGTGAGGCCTCCCTGCCCATAATTAAAGAAAGCCCTGGGGAGGTGGCGGTCCCCGGGGCTTGGGGGGCCCATGAGGCCCCCCGCCCAATGTATACAAAGCCCCAGGGAGGTGGTGGTCCCCGGGGCCAGGGGTCTGCAACGGACCCCCATATCTTTATTACTCAATGCCCCGGGGAGGTGTGGTCCCCGGGGCAGTGTATATATATATATATATATATATATATATATATATTCCACAGCAGGATCCCAGGGGTACCACCATCCAAAGAAAGGCGCAACACCAGGAAACAGACTCCAAAGGCAAAGTTAGAAAGTAAAATGATGATTTATTCGAGCATCAAATGTCCAAATGACACGTTTTGGCCACCAGACATGCGGCCTTGATCACATATATATATATATATATATATATGTATATAAATGTTACCTACCTACTGGCGATCGCCATTAGGTAGTTATAGTTAGGACCTAGTTTCCATAGTAAAAGCGTTTTTTGTTTTGCCAATAACTTTGATGCTATTTGAGGAATCTTCACGAAATTGTCAAAACTAATATGACACTCACTTCAACTGCTATCTTGAAAGTTTCGGGGTGATCCTTCAAGTGGGGGCTGAGAACCAGGGGGTGCTTAAAAGCGTTTTTTCCCATAGGATCTTTAGACACGGTTACTGCCCGAACTGCTGAACGGAGTTACTCCAATTTTGGCAGGAAGGTAGATGTTGGTTTAAGGAAGTGCCTTTTTGTGATTTGGTGTAAATCCATTCAGTAGTCACTGAGAAATGGAAAGAAACTCACAGTTGTATATATAGGGACGCAGTGGATCTGTGACCCCTCCTGATCTCATGCTGAGATCTGATTGGCTGCCAACACTTCAAATCAGGAAGTGTTGGCAGCCATCTTGTGACTCAGTTGAACTGAGTCACAAGAAAAAATGTTAAAAAGAAGGGGGGCAGGATAAAAACACCCTGACCCCCTAGGCCTCCGGCCTACAGGGACACCCCAGGGCCAAAAAAGCATTTTAAAAACAACTCAGTGGGAGTCACACTGGATCTGCGACTCCCACCAACATTTTTATTTTTAAATGAAGTGCGGTCTCCTGCGAGTCATTTAATATAGGCCCCCGGGTGGGCCAGCTCCCGGGGCAAGTTTATATAGTAATGCGGGGGGTGCCTATGTGGCACCCCGGGGACTGCCACCTCACCGGGGCAAAACATATTGAAAGATATGCCCTATGGCCTCCCCAGCAGCCATGGGGACCGCCACCTCCCCGGGTCTAATTGTGACAAAAGTGGGGGGCCATATGACCCCCCCACAGCCCCGGGGACTGCCACCTCCGGGGGCTAAATAAATATTAATGCGTCGAGGGCTCCGGCCCCCCACGCAGCCCCGGGGTATGCCACTTCCCGGTGCTAATTGAGACAGATGCAGGGGCCACGCAGCCCCCCACAGTCCCTGGGGCAACACTCTAAAATTACATACGGGGAACGCCTGGCCCTGGCAGCCCTGTGGACCA
The DNA here is from genome assembly GCA_963921515.1 of Calotriton arnoldi. Taxonomy (NCBI): domain Eukaryota; kingdom Metazoa; phylum Chordata; class Amphibia; order Caudata; family Salamandridae; genus Calotriton; species Calotriton arnoldi. The sequence goes on from CAWUFW010003315.1 coordinate 866,061, forward strand.
CCATCTCCCCAGGGCTTAATTACATTGGATGGGGGTCGCGCGACCCCCCATGCAGAGCACTAGATGGTCCTAGGGTCTGCCACCCCCCAGGGCTGGCTATAGCCATGTCCCGGGGGGCCCACCCCTGGACATTGCAGTTTGCTATGGCTTGGCAGGAGCACTGCTCCCGCCAAGCCATAGCAAACCTGCTCCGCTTTCAGCAAGCGAGAGCAGAAAATGCTCTTGCTTGCTGAAAGCGGAGCATGTGTCTATTTCCCTGTATGCTGTCAATCGAGCAGGGAAACAGATACATTGCTTTGACATCCAGGGAGCTACATGTTCAGCAGCTCCCTGGGTCTCAAAGCAATGACGGCTCCCGCAGGAGACATGTAGCCCGGAGGGACCACGGTCTCCAACATTGAAAAAGTGGGTGCCATGGATGGGACCAGGGTACCCACACTATACTACAGCTGGGCCCCAGGGGATGGGCTCCCTGGGACTAAAATCGGCCCGGGAGGGGAGCTGCACAGCCCCCCTCCTTTTGTTTTTTTAGTAAGTTTTTTTTTTAAAGTGGCAGGGCCCGGGGGTTGAGGTCACCGGGGCTCAAAATGGTCCAGGGAAGGGGAATCACGCTGCCCTCCTTCCTAAAAAATAGAAAGAAAAAAAAAGCTGCATATTGCCAGAGGCCCTGCCCCCTTTCTCTGTGACTCTGCAAACACGCCTCCTGGTGCGCTACTGTTTGGGGGATGAAGTTCCCATGGCTGCTGAGGGTCCTTAGGCGCCAACAAGACCTCCTGTTACTTCCAGTAAGCCCCACACAGTGGGATTGCTGGGAGGTGGTCGGAGGCCACGCCTTTTTTCTCCACCACTCTGCAAACGCGCCTCTCGGTGCACTACTGATCGGGGGATGAGGTCCCCTTGCCTTCTGAGGGCTTCAGGACTAAAGTGGACTTCTTTCCCCAAGCAGCAGTGCACCAGGATGCGCATTTGCAGAGTTGTGGAGAAAGGAGGCATGGGCTCTGATGACCTCTCAGCAATCCAGCTGTGTGGGTCTTATTGGAGGTAACAGGAGGGCTAGGTGGCCCCCAAGGACCCTAAAGAGCCCCTAAACAGTAGTGCACCACCATTCGTGGGGGCCTTATCAGAGTGTCAACTTTCAAAGGCAATTTTAAGCTGCTTCGGGCCAGTTTTGCCTATGTTGAGTTTAGAGTGCCCAGAAATATGTGTTCTTGACAGGAGGCCGCACTCTATAGAGCCCAGAGATGTCACAGCAAGGAAAGAAATAAAATAAAGGAGATATGTTTATGACATGTAAATAGTCTTCCCAGTACAGCTTAGCATCTTGGTGGCCACCCCATAGTTCTAAATGCCTACTCATCATGCGTTATGGGAGGGTCTGCCAGGAGCAGGACTGCAGGCAGCAAAGGCTAAGAGTAACAACAGAGCCACATGGCCTGCTGTAGTTTCTTTCTCTGTGCCCACATGTATCAACATGCAAAGGTGCGCAAGTCATCTAGGTCAATGCGGCACCGCCAGCCCACACTTGCTACTCCAGCCACCATTAGCTGGCCTCCCAGGCAAACAGCCATCCAAACGCCAGGTTCACCCCTACACAGTCTCAGAGGCCTGCAGCTGCCCACAGAGACTCACCGCCCAGTACAGCTGCACCAGGCATCAATCCACGCTGAACTTATCACTTAACACTCAGGCCGCAGGCTGCCCTCAGTCGTCGCTATCCAGTCGTACGCAAAAAATGGATATGATGGATATTTAGTGTACTCCTGTATTAGACAGCCCTCTTGGTCAGTGTTTGGACACTCCCCTTTACAAAATAAATCGATACCATAATTCTTAAAAAATGAAATATTTAAACAACAATAAAAAATGCTTTAAAATGAATCCTTAAATATTTTCACTAAATAACACATAAATCAGAAAAAACTCTGTTGGGGCTATCCACAAGGGTAAATTACACTTGTGAGTAATTTAGACATGAACTTTACTCTTACTCTTTTGAGTAACTTTACTCCTTTAGGTTATTGACAAAATCCGAGCATAAAACTATTCAGAAGTGTAGACTTACACATCTCCACCCTGTGAGAAAGGGTATAAGAGCCAAACTTTCAAGTGTAAGTTACTAAACAAAAACACTTGCAGTAAGTCCAGCACCATATATTGCCAAGCAATGGCACTGCAATACCCTTCCATTGAAAATCATGGAGTTAGGAACTAATAATAAAAACCCATAGTAAATAATTTTAAAATACATTAAAATATTTAACTTAGTAAAAAACATAAATTAATATAAATTAATGTTAAAGAATATAAAATGGTGCCTATTGTTTATTTATATAATATCTAATATTTTTCTGTAAATGTAAAATACATGTTTAATAAATATCATTACAGTACTTTTAATTACTTTGATGAATCACTTTCAATAATTATTGGTGCATAATAAAACAAATTGTTGTACTTCAGGCTAGAATTTAACTTTTTTTAATTTAACTTTCATCAAGATCATTTTAGTTTAATAGATTTTCATTACTTAAAGATGTATATGAAAATTAAGTTCATAGTGATGCAGCATTTGTATCTATAGTCTTTAGCTCTACATTTAAAATAAATATAAAAGAATAATTCACATAATTATTTAGGCCCTGGTGAGGCATACTGTTGCATGTAGGATGTTCTTAAAGGGTGCCAGTGTGGAGTCTGGAAGGCCTTGGAGCACCACTATCAGATGCAAGAGTATGAGGGCTTGAACAGCACTTCAGAAGTCACTTTCTGGAAGAAACAGCTTCACTTTCTGTAGAAGAGAGAGCTGGTACAGGCTGTGTTTTGGCAATGTGTTCCCTGAGGACGAGCGAGGTTAGTGTCCATGCTAAGGTTGGGGGGTTGAAGTCATCAAGATTCATGTCATTGATCCAGGTTTGCAATGGTTGTTTTTTTATGTTCATGGCAAATAACAAGAATTCTGTCTTGGTTGATTAAGTTTCAGGTAGACGCTGGCTATCCAGGTATCGATGATGAACAGGCAGTGTTTAGGGCCCTGGATGACTTAAGCAGAGGAGATTTTCAAGCAGAGTTGAGTATCATTGACATTTTGGTGAATTCTGATGCTTTTATGTGTACGTAGCGTACAAAATGGCACCTTGAAGAGGTTGAAATTTACAGGAGGACAGTATATAACCCTGGGGTACTCCGCAGGTAATAGCGACCTTTTGTGACCTGGAGGTATCTATGTGAACATGTTGGTATCAGTTATAAAGGTATGGGTAAAACTAGTGAAGTACATTGCCAAGAATACAATTTGAGACTCCAGGTTGCCTATGGAGGTGGGATGATCAGCTGCGTTGAGGGCAGATGAGAGGTCCAGAAACAGGAGATTAGTTTTTCTTGTATTTTTTTTTTTTTTCTGTCTGAGGATGGATCATTTATTGTGACTAAGGTCTTTAGAGTACCAAGGCATGGAAGGATTTTGCTTGCACTTGCATGTTTTACTTGGGATGTGGAAGTTTAAAATGTTTTCAAAAACATGTTGAAGTTGGTTAGAATGATGGTGTCAGACATTGATTTGATAGGTTGAGAGATGAGTTCAAACATTAGGTTTCCATAGAGAAATCTTTGGAGGATCGGAAGGTTTAGTTTTCTCCTTCGGGGTGACCCTGATTTGTTGGTAGGATGACAAAGTGATCAGTCCTATCCAGGAGTATGGGTGGTTTGTGTTGTATTGCTGGTGATGTGAAAGAAGACAAGTTTGACAATATGGTCCATTCAGTGTGTTGGATGTGTGATATGCTGCCCCATGTTAAGTGTGCCACTGAAGTAGAACAGGTGTCTCTATTTTTTATTTGAAACTTTTGTTATCTGTAAGGATGAAGTCACTCAAGAGTGGGTATATCAGATGTTCAGGTGGCAAGGAGATCTGAGAATTTATCACTGAAGTCCTTGTTCTGCCTAGGAGCCCTGTACATGAGATGGAAGATTGCAGTTTGAGTTGCAGAAAGTGGAAATGAATTGTCAACCGGTCCATCGAGTTGAGTGTTACTTTGCATGCCTAGGGTACATGACCAGGAGGACTTATGGACACTTGCAAAAGTGTTGGACTCTAGAGGGGTCAGATGTACTATTCCTACTCCAACCTTAACCTCTTTAGTGAAAGTGTTGGATTTTGAAGGGGTCAGTTGCAATATTCCTACTCTAAACCTAGCCACATTAGTTGGGAAAGTGTTGAACTTGAGGGGGGGAGTTCAAATTTATTGTTCTTACTCCAAACGTAACCACAATGGGGGAATTGTTAAATTCTGGGGAGGTCTGATTTACTATTTCCACTCCAACCTTATTCACATTTGCAAATGCATTAGCATCTGGGTGGCGGGTGAGGTGTGAGGGTGGCAGGTCAGATTCATTATTCCCACTCCAATATTAGCCAATTTGGAAAGTGTTGCACGCTGAAGAAGGCAGATTTAATATTCCCACCATAACCTTAGCTACTTTCAGGGGGTTATATTCAGGGGACAGATGTACTATTTCCGATTTGAGATGTCAATAATGATGTCATTTAACATGTCATAAGCGATGTAATATGTGAGGCACTGTACGGCGGGGAAAGAAGTTATAGTTTGGTTTTTTAAAGTTACTTTTTGTATTGTTTCAACACCTAACTATAATGTCATTTAAACCTTTGTTTTTTTTCAGTGAATTTCTACTTTTTTTTAACATAAGCTAAAATCTTACTACCTTTCCTAACTAAAATGATCCTGCAGAAGTTTTGCGGGAGCCAGAGACATCCTCCTGCAAGAGTCCCAAGGGAACGCAGGGGTCATGCTGGCTCCCGCAAGACTCCAGCGGCATCACCCCAACAATTAAAGAAAAGGGGAGGACTCAAATGACTGGTTGGTTGGCCATGTATGGGAGGTTAGCCCTGTGGCTAACCCATGCAGTGCACAGCAGGAGGTAGTGGGTGGCATCACCCACAGGGGTTGGGCACAAGACCTGGCTATAATTTTATATGGTTATGAAATATGTTACACATCAATAGGTGGCAGCAGAGTTATATTCTTCAGAAGAGTATCACAAAATATAAATCACTTTTATTAACCTACCTTAGGTGCTCCAAAACAAAAGGTAGCCACCAAATAGCCTTTAATAGCCAATATTGGCTCAATTATGAAGAAAGTCTTTGAGCACACAAAAAATAATTGTCCATGGAGGGATAATTTAGTCTTGTGTCTTTTAGTTAAAATCATCACACTTACAATCAAGGCTCTAGCCTTCATGCTTTCAATCAAGTCTCTAGCCAACAAGTGTTTCGTTGTGACGGCATTGTGCCTCCAACTTTATCAGGGCTAAAGATAATAAGAACCCCACGGCTATATCAGGAACAAGCTCAACCACAAAGATATATACAGACCCGCCAACATCAATACTGGCGGACATGAATAGTATACCTATCTTTAATCTGTCACCTCATATAATTGATGATTCCACCAAAGATATTCTTACTAAAGGACTTTCCTTTGTCCCCTCGACCAACATAAACAAATTTGAATTGATGACAGACTTACATGCTTTCTTCCGTAAAGTAAGACTCAAAAAATATTTTGACAACAAATATCACACCATCGATAATGACAATCTGTCAGGACTAAAACCTCCATCTACCTTTACTCCCAGTTTAGATCTTGTGGGCACTGAAGTTGATATGTTTGAAAGGGCAGTTTTAAACAAAATCGAGAAGGTCATTAAATTTGTCCCCTGCCCAACCCATAATACCTCCAAGGAGGAAAATGCCGCCCTCAATGCCCTCAAGAAAAATAGAGAGATCACAATCAAACCGTGTGATAAGGGAGGCGGCATTGTCCTCTTTGATACAAATAAATACAAGGAGAAAATGGTGGAATTGTTGGGATCACCCAGGCATTATCTTAAAATTGCTAACAATCCGGAACCCAGAGTTAAACGCAGGATACTCCGGGCGATAGAAGGGGCAGTTGAGAGAGGAGAAATCTGCCAAAGCGAAGCGGAGTTTCTTACTCCTACATATACCCGTTTTCCAATAATTTATGGAGTACCAAAAACCCATAAAAACCAACTGGATCCGCCGATGAGACCGATAGTGTCTACCATCGGTTCAGCTACCGAACCTCTGTCGAAGTACCATGACCGGTTTTTACAGCCCATGGTCATGGCCCTACCATCGTATGTTAAAGATACGGGAGATTTTATATCCAAGATTGAAGGACTGGAATACAACCCAGAATTAGAGATATTGGTCTCTCTGGATGTTGAATCCCTGTATTCTAACATACCTCAAAAGAAGCACTCAAGGTAGTCACTGACATTATTGGTACTAAAACCTCACTACCAAATGACACCTTTTTGATTCAATGCCTGACTATTGTCCTCGAAGAAAATTTCTTTGAATTTGATGGTGATTTTTACCATCAGGTTCAAGGTGTAAGCATGGGGGGGGGCCTGTGCGCCAAGTGTGGCGTGCTTGTATATGGGACATTTTGAAGAGATTAATATCAACAATGAGCATGCCCCATTCTTTGAGAATGTACGCCACTGGATGCGTTTCATAGACGATATTTGTTTAGTCTGGAACGGCAACCAGGAGGCCTTGGAAGAGTTTCTTCTGTGGATCAATGCTGCGGATAACAATCTTAGATTTACCGCACATACAAGCACACACAAACTGGAGTTTTTGGATGTGTGGGTGGGGCACCAGGACCAAAAACTGATGGTATCCCTATACATCAAACCCACTGCCAAAAATACCCTCTTTCACTTCACAAGCTTCCACCCGAGAAGTCAAAAAGATGGAATCCCTTTTAGTCAGTTTCTACGTCTACGTCAAAACTGTACTACCATCAAGGATTATCTGCATCATGCAGAACTCATGAAACAGAAATTCCTGCAAAGAGGGTATCCATACAGGATGATAAGAGATGCATTTAAACGAGCACGTTTTTATAACCGTGACTCGATGTTCTTACCTAGACAACAAGAACAAACTGACAAATTAGTCTGTGTCACGAAACATTCATCTATTGACAATAAAATCAGACAGATTGTGAACTCTCAATGGCATCTGCTTAATCTGGACCGCCAAACCACACGGATGCCTAAACCTCTTTTTGCATTCCGACGTAATAAAAACTTGAGCAATCTATTGGTCAGTGCCAAGATTCCGGAATCCAAAGGATTGGTCCAAAAATCCATCACAGGCAGTTGCCCTATCTATGGAAATCATCAGTGTGGGACATGCCATGCATGTGCCCATGCCATCGTAAGTGATCAAATCTGTGTCAATAATCATAAAATCGTACTTAGAGAAATGACGAATTGCAGGTCTGCCAACTGTATTTATGTTATCCTTTGTCCCTGCAATTTACCCTACATTGGAGAAACATCCAGGGAATGCAGGATTAGACTGGGAGAACATAAATCAAACATAAGAAGGCACAACATCACAGCACCTCTGGTTAGACATTGGGAGGAAGCCAAACATACAGAAGAGGATTTACGTTGGACCATCCTTGAGAAAATTCGCCCCCAGCAAGGGTTAAACAGTACCAACATACGCAAAAAACGAGAAGTTTTTTGGATATTCTTTCTGGACTCCAAGGAAAGGGGATTAAATGAATCACTACCGTGGGAAAATGCTATTTTTTAAGACTTTAAATGGGACGAAATTCTATGCTAGAAGTTTATTTTTGCCTTTCCTAGTTATATATTCTTTTGTCCTACTTTTGATTTTACCTGGTATCCCTGATTCTTCCTATGCATCCACCTGATGTCCGGTGTGTCACGCATGTTGACTTTTGTGACTTCTGATCTAGTGTGTCTCGACATCCTGTATCGAAATCATTAGGTCTGTCTATCCAATGGCACATGCCATTTAGATATTTCTGGCGACAGCTTGCTATTTAACCTCCATCGCATGCTTGCGCGATGTACTAGGAGGGCGTTTCTCTTTTAAATCTGTCCATACTATCTCGATCAGCAGGGCCGTTTTCCTTTAAAAACTTTTCAACTATTCTGCTCCACCACTGACGTGACCATCCATTGGACTATTTAAATGCCTCATCTACTCACCCATCAACTGAACTGTTTTCCCGCATTCCCAGCAGGACGCTCTATTGAGATGCAGACGCGCATCGCAGCTACCATCACGAGCAGGTATTTTAACCATCAGGCGCTTTTCCAATTCTGTAAAACTCAAACATTAGAAGAGGATTTCGTGTATTAATATTTATTTTATTTCTCCCGTCTTTATCTCTCCCGTTCTTCCTCTGTCATTCTACCTTTTTTCACTCTTTTTCTTCATCCTTTTTATCCCTCAGAACCCGATTAGATCGGAATAAATAAGCTTTCCTCATACTTGGCGAAGGAGATCTTCGGCATCCTATAAACTATCAGCAGATGGAGCTAGACTCCTTATTAATATATCGTCACTCGCAAGGTATTCTTTTCTACTTTGGATAACCTTAATGGTGTGTGGCATGATCTTTGTTTTTCGGCCTTATTATACAGTCTTTTCAACCCTGTTTCTCTGAGATTTATAATTTATTTCTATTTAAATCATTAGACATGGATTGCGATATATATCTGCTCTCTAAAATGATCATTGAGCATTATAGAGTAACTGTATCATTGGCCTCTTGTTCTGTCCTATAAATCTGAATGTGATCTCTTACATCTGTGGAGCCCTTATGTATGTGATGCGGGCTCACTTTGTTAACCCATTAGCATCCTCTAAATCAATCTAACAGGTGCTCTATTTGTTTCCGGTCTTTGTATTAAGATATTTTGAGTAAAACTGTTTTTTTTTTTTTTGTCTGTTTGTTACATTTTTAGCTACCAATTGTTTGGATCTACACGATGTGGAACGTGTTGTTTTCCCTTTGGTCTAAGCCTTGAGCGAAATAGATTTTTCACTCCATTCTATCAGTGGCAATTTATACAGTCCATAGACTTCAGTTCCTGTGCTCCTGATGAAATTGATTGCTGTTTCTCTGGAAGAAGCCATATTGGCTGTTTTGCTAGAAAATAACTGTTTTTCGGTAAGATAGCTGTGATGCGCGATATATAAGGCTATTTCTGTGGTTGGTTGTTCTTTTATATTTCACCCATATCTGTTTTCTCCAATGGGTCTTTTATCGGGCCTTTTAAGACTATATACTTTAAATTTCATAAACTTTGGTTGCATTTGGAAATTAATTCTACTGGTCTGCTTCGTAATCGTAAGGCTTCAAAAATGCAACTGTATTTATGAGTTTTCATGTCTGTCTTGTTGTTTATGTCATTTATCTTTACTGTTTATTTATCTCGATATTGGATGTCTCTGGTCTCCGTCTCCCTCTCCCATCATTTTTTTCATCTTGTTGACTTGTTTAATTATTTACTAAAAATATTGGCCCGCTTCAATTTGACCATTGCCTGTGTCTTGTTGTAATATAAAAAAGAATTTTTTCTTAGCTAAAATTTGTTGTAAACCAATATGTTTTCTTGACAGGTCCCACTGCTTATTTGTTTTACATTGAAAACGTTCCAAATTGCGCCCTGAAGAAGGTGATACCCCAAGAAAGGAAAAGGGTTCCACCGAAACGCGCGTCAGTGCTTTAGACCTGCCCCTCCCATGTTTTCATCCTCCTTTCTATCTTGTTAAAAATTATGACATTATTTTGATATCAATCTTATCTCTAGATTATGAAATATATTTATTTCAATTTTTGCTAAATACTGACTTTCATGGTGAGGTGGACTTGATTGCGCACCATGCTCTATTTTGTAGTATATTTGTGATGTATATAACTGGTGATGTTGTATGAGTATGTTTGAGTATTAGAATGTATGTATGTGATTGAGTGTGAGTTCTTGCAATGGGATCTGAAAAGTCTTTTTAAAAAAATTGTATTCATTTTGATATGTAATTTTGTATAAAGAACAATTGTCTACCCAAAAAAAACGTAAAAAATAATAAAATTTGTTATGATTATACGATTTGGATTGATGTTTATATGCTGCAATGGTTCAATGAAAAGCGGTTAATGTAAAACTATGACGTACAGCATATTTCAAATTATATAGGTAGAGAAATATTTTTGTAAAGTTTTTGGCTAAAGATAATAAGACACAACTTTATCTAATCAAATACTCCAAATCAATATAATTAAAATCTTTACAATGATACATAATCCAGATTTAAACCGTTTCCTTACATGCATCATTAACCCGTGAAGGAATCCATTATTAACAGTGCTTGTTTTATAAACACCGAGTGTGAAAATTCACCATGTTATCTATAGTATAAACACAAAGAACAAAAAACAATACATCCCAATTGTGACAGATTTCAAATTGCTTCTCCATCACAAACTCTATAGACATGTGTAGACCCCCAGCAGACCCACAACTAAATAGGTACTTCACAGTATCCCTTAATTTTCAACTATAAGAAAAACATCCATCCATCAGTCTGAGTGCTCTTAGAATATTATAAAGAACTCAACAAAATTACACTTTATAAAAGAGAACACGTTCACTCAATCCAGGATATGTTCCACAAGTCACTGGTGCAGTAAAACATTTATTTTTTGGACCTAAAGAATATAAGAGTGCACCATTATATGTAACCTACATACCACATTAAATCTCCACAAATTGTGACCGTTAACCAATAATACATACATTATCAGTGAGATAAACTCATCAATACCAGTGTTCTCCATTTCAATAACATAGCAAAAGACGAGTCATATATTTTGTGTACACCATTCAATATCATTCATATCATTGTTATAAAGAATAATCATCAATTTAAATAAAAATTGTATTAGTGATGGAATCTCATCAGAGGGAGAGTATTCCCAGCAGCCAAATTGAATTTAAATCGGCGTGCCACTCAGGTGTCATAATGTCATGCGTAAGCAAAGGGACTTGATAAAGGACAATTCTACCATTGCTCAATACGACAGCCATCTTAACATGTCTCACAACTTAATACGTATGTATAAAATACATAGTTGTTTAAAAATCACATCCTCGCTAAAATGTATTTCGCCCATACACGCACAGAACTATGGCAGCCATCTTAGCATATTTAATACCTTACTTCGTAATTAACATATACATAAATGTATCGAAATAGCATCTTCACTAAACATTATAGGCCTAATTACTAGTCTTTGTTCTGAATTCTGTCCATCAATTGTTGTTTTTGCATTTATCACCCCGAGTCGGTCGGGTATGCCCAGACGTGGGTCCCCTGCTCTCCATGCCACTGGAGTCAAGCTATCCTGGCTGATGAGGGGTGAAGCCCCGAAACCGGTCCTAGGATGCTTGTTTCCAGTCCAGGGAGGACCTGGCATGGCAGTTCGGGCTGGACTGTTCCCATTGGGCACAGGGTCAAGACTGATTTGCATATGGCTGGGTTCCAACTGGAATGCATGGTGAGCAAAAAACTGATGGATTTAGGCCCAGATCTCTGTACTGGGGTGGATGTATGACATTGTTCTGCATTCTGTCCATCAATTGTTATTTTTGTAATTACTAGTCTGGCGGTCAGTGGCCAGACTCGCGGGGGCGCGGAAGTGGCGTTCCAGCCACCACCGCACCATTGGCCCGATTACGAGTTGGGCGGCCAGACAGACATTGCAACACCGCAGCCATCAGGAAACCGTTGTTTCCTGGCGGTGGCGCGGCAGTCAGGGCCTCAGTAATATGCTGGTAGTGCCGCTGTGGCACTGCCTTGCATATTAAGGGTTTCAGGACCACCAGCGGTGTCATGAAGGTCTTTCCTCCATGAAAAGACTGGTGGTCCTGAAACAAATGTACAATGGGATGCATGTGCCCCCCTGTGTGCATGCACCCCAGTTCCTGCATGGCATGGACTTCACTGCTTTTGGCGTTCCCTTTGCGGTGCCCATTTTCAGAGGCACCACCGTGGGATTGTCAAAACAGCCTGCCAAACACAAGGAAACTTGTAATCTGGTGGGCGGTGCAACCACAGGTTTGGCGGTGTGGGAGCGGACTACCGGTGTGCCGGTCTGCTCCCGCACCACCAAACTCGTAATTAGGCCCTAAATACTTCCCTATGAGTAACAATGTCTGTATTTATCAAGTTAAGTAATAATTGTATTGCAAATGCAAAATCACCAGATGAGGAATACTCCCTGTGACTAAACAAATTTCAAAGCGGCATTCAATGTGGGTGCATTATTGTTATGCCTCAAATAAACCAACAAGAGGACTTAATAACAAACAATTCTACATCCTCATAATACAGCATATCTTTTTTTTTTTTAAAACATCATACACTTAGTTATACTGAATTCACAACTTCACAAGACGTACAATATTTCCATACAGGTGAGCATGTATTTATTCGTCATATCTATCGGGCACGAAATAAATCGAACAAACAATCTTACGAGCCCTCAAGTAAATTAGTCAAAATTTCTCTGTAAAATGAAGATCGAAATCTTTCAATCTTTATTCAATCAATCACAAGATTTGTAAAGCGCACTACTTACCCGCGAGGGTCTCAAGGCGCTGAGGGAGAGGAGGGGGGGTGTTGCCGCTACTGGTCGAATAGCCAGGTCTTGAGTCGTCTCCTGAAGGTCAGCAGGTCTTGGGTCTGTCGTAGGTTGAGGGGAAGGGTGTTCCAGATCTTGGCGGCGCGGTGAGAGAAGGATCTGCCTCCGGTGGTGGTTCTCCGGATGCGCAGGACGGTGGCCAGGGAGAGGTCGGCGGAGCGGAGCTGACGGTTGGGAACGTAGAAGGAGAGTCGACTGTTGAGGTAGGCTGGGCCGGCTTTGTGGAGTGCCTTGTGTGCGTGGATCAGGAGTTTGAAGGAGATTCTCTTGTTGACGGGGAGCCAGTGCAGGTTTTTCAGGTGGGGGGTGATGTGGCTGTGGCGTGGAATGTCGAGGATCAGGCGTGCAGAGGCGTTTTGGATTCTTTGCAGTCGTTTGATGAGCTTGGTCGGGGCTCCTGCATAGAGGGCGTTTCTGTAGTCGAGTCTGCTGCTAACGAGGGCCTGGGTGACTGTTCTTCTCGTGTCTGTCGGGATCCACCTGTAGATCTTGCGGAGCATGCGGAGGGTGTTGAAGCAGGAGGAGGAGACTGCTTTGACTTGCTTGGTCATGGTGAGCGTTGAGTCGAGGATGACTCTCAGGTTGCGTGCGTGGTCGGTTGGTGTCGGGGGTGCCCCTAGTGATGAGGGCCACCAGGAGTCGTCCCAGGCTGATGGGTTGGAGCCAAGGATGAGGATCTCCATCTTGTCTGTGTTCAGCTTAGGTCGGCTGCACTTCATCCAGTCGGCGACGGCTTTCATTCCTTCGTGGAGGTTGGATTTGGCGGTGAGGGGGTCCTTGGTGAGGGAGAGGATCAGTTGAGTGTCGTCGGCGTAGGAGATTATGTTGAGGTCGTGCTGTCGGGCGATGCGTGCGAGTGTAGCCATGTAGATGTTGAACAGTGTCGGGCTGAGGGAAGATCCCTGGGGTACGCCGCAGATGATCTCGGAGGCTTCGGATCGGAATGGGGGGAGGCGGACGCTCTGGGTTCTGACGGAAAGGAAGGAGGTGGTCCAATCCAGGGCCTTGTCTCGGATCCCTGCGTCACAATATCCACAAAATTAAACTTATTAATTAAAAGAGAATAACTCAATAGAATCAAAATGTAGACAAACTCACATTTGTATTTAAGCACCCAATATATAAACAGCTCCAACAAATAATATGTCTCATAATTATTTTAATAAATCCAGGCTAAGCCCCTAATTAGTAACCTCATATTTACTGACAGTGATGATAAACTTTTATTAAAATAAACGTAATCCCCAAAAGTTACATATTCACATAATAGCCTTCCTTCCACTCAAATGGTAGTCAAAATCATACAAAGTCCTCAAAGTTATTAGCAAAAGGTATAATGGGTTATTTATCAGTAATGGAGAGGCAATGATACAATATGCTGCATCACATCACGTATATTCTTAAAAACATATTGATTACAGTTTCCCAATTGTCAACACATTCTGTGTCATAGTGTCATTTTTAACATCACTAGCAATCTCACATTTATTTAAATCTACTAGGAAATACTGTAATTCATGGTCTTTGTTCAACCCGTTCTCACCTGCATTTACAGTCATGACCCAAAATGCAATATTTTTTAAAGACACTCAATGCTGGATCTGTATGCTTTTCAGCTGAGGTGCAGGGGGCCTGAAAAATTTAAAAAAAGACTCAAAGTCATGTTTAATGTTCTTTAAAAATGCCTTATTGAAAATGTTTTGTGACAATCACTATTATTAAACATGTGAATTTATAAAACATACATTTGAATAAAGTTACTGGTGAATTTATCAGAAAAAACACTAGGTCTGCTTTATATATGTTGATGTGCTGACCCCTTGGTAAATCCAATAGTCCCTCCATGCACAGCTAAATAATTCACAGATTACACCCATCATGACATGTTGGATGACATCATTGATAACACTGTGCATGGCAGGGACACGAGTTATAGTTTCTTTAGGGCATGAGTTACAGTTATATGAGATAACTATAACTGGTGAAAATCAGTGGTTTTGTTCATTCAAAATAGAATAGTTTATGTGACAATTTCACCTAACTAAAACATCCCTTGAACCATTGTTTTTTTCTGTGAATTTCTAAGTTTTTTTAATGTAAAGTAAGAAATTATTGCAATTGCCAACATTCCTAACTATAACATCACTTTAACAATTGTAATTTCAGTGTAATAGTCACTAGCATTTACCCGAAATGGAATGTCTCCAGCAAAGTAATAAAAAGTAAATAAAAAGAAATATCAACATCACTTTCCTGTCATCACAGGGCTTGTTCATGGTCGAGCACTTCAGCCCAAAGTTGCACCACCTTCCACTGGGCATGGGAGACGCTGTTGTGGCGGTGTATGCTGCAGTGCTCTCACCAATGTGTAGGGTATGCTTGGCAAGGCTTGTACCCCTCATTTGGTCTGTCCTCAATGTGAGGGGGAGGTGGCACTGCATGAAAAAAACAGTGCTGCCCCCTTCTCCTTCCCAAATGTACTGCATGGGGTCAAGCCTGTACTGTTCCATCTGGAGCTAATGTGGAAGTCGGGCACACTGCTGCCTGCTTCTGCCATGATTGGCAGACAGACAAGCAGGGAATAAAATGAAAAGAAAATGTACAGGGAAGGAAAAGTAGATAGAGATTGGGCAGGAAAAGGGCTAATCTGGATTGGATTGGCAGGGAAATGCGAAGAAGGGCAGTCAGGAGCCGGCTGGAGTTTTGAGTGCCACATTCTATTGAAAATGGTAGTGCGCATATATTGTGTCACATGCTGTCACACTATTTTTTAGTGTGAAATGCGTCCTTGCAACATTTTTTTGCTTGAGCTGCTGGAACCGCTTTTCTAATAATATTGTGTAATTTCTGACAGTTTTTCTGGAATTCCACGTAATTTCTTTGAAGGTAATTAGGTAATTCCAGTTTCGACCTATGTTAACAATTATAGTCTAGTTTTTAATTCATACATGCATAAAAATAAATTTTCCAAGACCGACAAGCTAATTTAGAGCCTGATGGGCAACCTGCTGACTCACCAGGTTACCTGATGCTATGGGCTCCACTCCCCTGGTGGAGAACCATTCACCATATTTAGAGATTCTCACTAGCCCTGCGGGATCACTGTGTCTTCGGTGGAGCTGCTGCTTTGGCAGTTCCACTGAAGACACAGAACTTTGTTGAGTGGGCACCATGTTTGTGGCCCTGGTAAGCAGGGAGTTTCTTCACTGCACTTGGGAGTCATTGTGTGTTTTCCATACTCAGGATTGCCATGCCTCTCATGACATTTCAAATAGGTAAAATGAGGCAATAGTTGCCCTATTCAAGGCAGGATGACCTGGCGGCCCAGTCCTGGATGGAACTTCCAGATCACAGGTGTAAACTGGGCCCTTCTCCGGATTCTAAATAAAGAGGAGAACTATAAATTTGGTGGGGCACATTCCCTGCAGAATTATGATGGTGCTTCCCATTGCAAACTCTAAATTATCTCACCTAGGGCCAGATGTACGACCATGACAATTTGCGACTCCCAAATTGCGCTCGATTGTGAGTCGCAATTTGCGACTCGCAAAATACCATGTACAACAGTGTCTGAGACACTGTTTGAGATCCCCAATGGGGTTGCAAATTGCATGCCTCATGAATATTCATGAGGCACTCGCAATTTGCGACTCCATTGGGAATGGCTGGGCCTGCTGGGCTCAGCAGACCTCCATGTCTGGGACTGCTTTTAAATTAAGCAGTTTTTTTTTTAAAAATGCAGCCCGTTTTCCTTAAGGAAAACGGGATGCAATTAAAAAAAGAAAATGAAACGTTTTCGATTAATTTTTTAAGGGCAGGTAGTGGTCCTTGGGACCACTGCCTGCCCCTAAAAAATATTTTCCCCTGCATTTGCAAAGGGGAAGAGGTCCCCTGGGGACCCCTTCCCATTTGCGAGTGCATTACCACCCTCTTGAAGAGGGCGGTAAATTGCGAGTGTTTCGCGACGGCAATTGCGGTCGCAAAACATTCATACATGGGGTAGAGAGTCGCTATTAGGAAGGGACGCCCTTGAAACGCCCCTTCCTAATAGCGAGTCGCAAATCATTTTTAGCGAGTCGCAAATAAATTGCGACTCGCTAAATAGGAATTGTACATGGTCCTATTCGTTTTTGCATGTGCAAACGGGTCGCTAACCTGTTTGCACATGCAATTTAGGGTCGTACATCTGGCCCCTAGTCTTTAACATAAGCAGTCTCTGTATTTAAAATAGCATTGCGAGTAATAGGCACAGCCATTCTATTGTTTAAGGTAATCACTGCAATCTTTAGTTACAGGCACCTATTTTCTCATTTGTGTTGATGTTGTTCAATATAGTATTTTTAAGTGTACATATGAAATTCTGTCAATTAGTTAAGTTTGTAATATGTTTGTGTTGCATGTACGCAAGCTGGTGCTGGTTTACTTCTTGTCTCTATAAAAATATTACAGTAAATTTTAGGTAGCAAATCAGCAGGTTGGCTCCTAAGAACTACAAATAAGCTTGAATCTCATTTTGATTTTTTGTAATTCCATATAAAAGTTTTGAATCTACTGTATAGCATTATTTCTGTCCTTTTTATACCCAAAAGATTCAAATGGTGAACCATTCAAATGTAAGCGTTGCTGTCTGTAAATCCAGAACAATTGTGTATCTCTCGGTTTTAAGAGAAATTCACTGGCCATCTCTAAAGAGGCTATGCATAAACCAGAACACTTCTCTTTTAGCAAGTTGTGAGCAATTTCACAGGCATTCTAAGCAGGCAACAGAAAGACCCTGCTTTTATCTTTCTGATATGAAACAAACTGGATTTCATTGAAAACGTGCTGACTTGCTTGATACCTTTGTCAAACAAACTTAGCGATGGATGGAGCTACTGTAGTTTTCCTAATGTCCAAGGACTGTATTATGTTTAAAAATCACATAGCAAAAGCTTTGCTTTTGCTTTTAGAGAGCTTGAAGATCAAATGGACTGAAATGGCCCACTTATCATTGAAAATGTGTGCAACCTTTCGCAGTTCACATCAGCATATTTCTTTAAAATACCTACACATTAACAAAGCAGCCTGCTATCAGTTTGGTATCTTGCTTAGCCAGATGCTCGGTCATTTCCTTTCAATCTGTTTAAGCGCAGTGCTATTATGTAGGGAGTAGAGGAGACTCATTTAAGAAAATGTATTTCCTATAACAAAGTCACTGTAGTGACGTCTAATGAACAATTCCAATACCAGAAATAATTGCAGTTATCTTCTTTATTATCAATCCCTCCATAGTACAGTCACGGCACCAGCTCCCAGCAGCATCTGCCCTAAGATTCTATACCAAACAAGATATACACAGAACTCTGGAACATGGAACAGCTACAAGATTCTACATATTAAATGCATTCTGTATGTTGATTGCTCATATACTACATAATCCCCTTTTCTTTTTTTCTAACCTTCATTATAGACAATAAGAAATTGCCAAAAATAAAGGAAAGAAGGAGAGAAAAAAACAATAACAAAGAAAGAAAATCCAAGAATATTAAGAGGTTCTCACATCTGACGACAACCAGGATCATCTTGCAAACCTTTCTGAATAGGTTCATTTACCAAATCCCAATGAAGAAAAGGTACCCCCTATGTATTTTTAAGTCCAAGAGGAGAGGGGAACGACAGATAGTGACCCTGGGAAAAAGCCAGCAGCACGGGCTGTGAGTGACATAACATACCGGGCCACTATCTGCTTACATAAATGACACTCAACAAACTTATGTGGGCTACGAGGAAAGAAGTAATAATGCTACTGTATTTATAATCTCGGATAACGGCTGTAGTCCGTCTTTATAATCAGTATCTCTAACAGGAAAGAATTACTACAGCACTTGGCAGAAGTACTAATATAAGGTCCCTACTGGCCTGTGGCCTGGTCCTGCTGCTTATAAAGATATTCAATATAAATCAAAGAAATATGCCACTTCTGGCAAGATTAAGATAACCCCGTCCACTTTTCTGAGATTTAGATGATTCAATTTTGGTCCTGATGAAGGTGGCTTAATCGCTGGTCCACCGAAATGTGTGTTGACCATTACTAGACATATGGGGAATCCTTTCAGAGACATATACAACAGAGGAACCTAATGGGATACAACTGTACCATAAATAATAAGACAGTTTGTCTCTGACAATTTTTCCAGGATCTCCGACATGATTGGACTTTTTGGGTGTTTGAATGTGAGTGTGAGTGAGATGGTTTAACAGGTGAGAATGAAGTGCTGATGGCTGAGTGTGGGGTTATGTGTGTACAGATGACATTTATTTTGATTTTAAGTTGTATTGCCGGTTTTTCTGCCTCTAAAACAGTCACAGATGAGGAGTCTGTTAACATCTGTAGTTATGCAAATTCAATCAACTGTTTATGTGCTGATATATAATGTCTAAATGCTGTAGAATTATCATACACAAAAAGGTTAGAAGGACCACATGTATATTGGCAATTGTTTGTTTATTTGTACCACAGTTATATGTATTTGTAAATAATGAACTTTTATAAGCAATGAACAATAGTAAACTAAAAAACATATATAAAAAATGTTTAAAAATCTTTTTCTATATGAGGAATAAAAATAATAAAACAAAACAACTTTTTTGAATTAATTTTGGTGTATGACACTGATTCTTTTGGGGATCTGTCTTGCTAATGAGCCATAGGAGGCCATATTAAAAAGCAATATAGGTCAGATAAGAGGCTCCTTTCCAGTAGTTTTATGTCATTTACCAAATCCTCCTCTGACTCATTGGAATCCATGGCATTCTTTATCGCTCACTTCTCCAACTTCCTTTTCATTCTCTTCATTAACTATAGGACATGGTTCTTCCGCATTTAACCACCAATAGTTGGTAAACGACTTAACACTTACTTAATCATTCTTACTTCTACCTCCTGCTGATGCTAAGTGACTCATATGCCATACCTCACCATTTTCTAAAACAACAGTGTTGTTTCTTACTTGTGAGATTCTCTTGGGTTTACTAAACATACTCACTGCTTTAGCAACTTTTCTCACACTTTTGGCTTGCACCCATTGTCCAACATGTACATTTACTGGTCTGGTACCATGCTTAGCATCATAATACAACTTGTTCCTAATTTGGGAATTTGTTATATTAGATTTAACTTCATTCAAATCACACTTCACCTTACCACTGCCTCTAATCCAACCTGTATTGGTTTAGGAGAATGGAACTCTTCATGAAGTAAAATTTACTTTTTCCCACAAAAACTATGAGATTTCACTGTGTATGCCCAAATCATGTTTTTAAATAAATGTTCCCAAGAGACACCAGATTTGTTAGAAAGTTATAAAATGCCTTTTATCACTCTATTCATTCTCTCAACAATTCCATTTCCACTTGGATGATAAAGGGCGATTAATTTTTGCTTAATTCCAGGAACAGTAAGGTTTTCCACCATTTCTTTGTATTTGAAGTATACTCCATTATCAGTGAGAATGGATGCAGGAAACCCTTCTCGTAAAAATACATTGTCTATTAATTCAATCACTGTTTTGGTATCTACTTTATCTACAATGCTTAATTCACATCACCTTGAAAACATGTCAATAATGACTAAAATGTACTTAGTGCTGCCGTCCTTCCAGTTAATAGGTCCTATTATGTCTAAAGTGAATTCCTCCCAAAGCAAATTTGGGGAACTTACAACACCTAAAGGGGGATTAAAGGTCTTTTGTGATTTATCCGCAACTTCAAACTTACTCAAGATATTACAACTTTCTCAATGGCACTATCAACTCCAGGCCACCAGTATTGATCTTTGAGTCTTTTTGTACACAATATACCAGAATGATCTTCATGACACAACTGTATAATTTGTTTTCTTAGCATCCTGGAAGGAATGATCCTTTCTGCCCTTAAGAGTAAATTGTCTGAAATAGTTATTTTGTCTCTCACTTCCCAAAATACTCCTAAGTCATCTTGAATGCCTTTCCTGTCTGAATTGCTCCACCCCTCAATCACTTTCGATTTAACTTCTGTCAATGTAGTGTCCTCCATATCAGCATCAAACCATTCTTCGTGGGTTATGCTATCATGCAATTAATTTACTTGAAAAACATTGGCAACAGAATAATCATTCCATGAATTAAAGTCAATTTCTGTTAAAGGTAATGCTAACCTGCTAAGACAATTCTTTGCTCCAGAGACATACTGAATGTCAAATAGGAAATCCTGTAATCTCATTGAGAGTCTGGAAATTCTAGCTGTTGCTCTGGCAAAACCTTCAGTGGTTAACAATTTTGTGAGGGGTTTATGGTCAGTTCTTACCATAAGTTTTCTTTCCCATAAAGATTTTCGAAAATGCTCTAAAGACCAAACAACTGCCAATGTCTCTTTTTCAATAACAGAGTATTTCTCCTCTGTTGGGGGGAATGATCTGGAAACAAAGGCAATGACTATCTCTCGTTTGTCATCCTTTAACTGGCTGAGTACTGAACCCAACCCTTCACAACGAGCCTCAGTAGTAACAATGGTCTATGCATTAGGATCAAAACCTTGCAGATTAGATGCTTTGATGATAGCGTCCATAATAGTACAAAAAGCTTGCTGACACTCATCTGGCCATAAGAAGCTGACTTTGTTTTTTAGTAAACTCCTCATGCCAGGAGTTGTTTCTGAAAACGTATTCACAAATTTTGAATAAAATTCACCCAAACCCAAGAATGACCTTAAGTCATCCTTAGATTTGGGAGCTGGAGGGACAACAATTGCCTTAACGAGTTTTTCCTTTAGTTTGATTCCTAGGCCACTAATTTCATGTCCTAAATAAGTTAAAAATATTTCAGCAAATCTGCACTTTAAAACTTCAGCAGTGAGACCTTTTTGATTAAGTACATATAATACTTTTCTCAATCTTTCATCATGATCCTTTACTTTATACCCCATTACAAGAATTTTGTCATGGAAAAACACAATCCCCGGCATATCACCAAACAATTGCGACATGAGTCTTTGAAAGACTGCAGCCACAGAGGCTAATCCACAAGGCATGCGGCGAAACTGATGGCAACCAAACAAGGTGCAAAAAGCTGTAACACTTCTACTAGAAGGATGCAAAGCAATTTGGTGATACGCCGAGGAAAGGTCTATGGTGGAAAACCATTTAGCTCCATGGGACAATGACAGCATTTCATCAAATCTTGGCAACGGGAATTGGTCCACCACAATGCTGTCATTGAGACGGCTGAAGTCTACACAAAGACACATTTTTCCATTAGCCCGTCTTGCAATCACGAATGGAGAAATACACTTGGAAACCTCGATAGGTTTGATAATACCAGTCTCTTGTAACTTATTAAGTACCCTCTTTACCTTATCTCTAACAGTACTTTGTGTATTTTTGGTACTGCATTGGTTTTTACTCCGATACGATGAGTGAATCCTTTACGTTTATCCACCTTACCACTGAATACATCAGGGAATTCATTAAGAACCCCATTCTTAATGTTCTCACCCTCACATGCAACAAGAACTTGTTCTGGACTGTTGGGATCAAGGATGATATGTAAAGCTCTTTGGTCTTTCCAACCCAAAATGGCTTGACCCTCGACAGCTTCATACAATTTGCAAGTGACTCTATGAATCTTGAACTCAAAAACTAGCAATCTATAACCCAACATGTCTATTTTATCACCAGTGAAACTTTCTGGAAGAACATCAATAGGTTCAAGATGTGAGCCAATAATCCCCACAAATTTACGTTCCTAAACAGTATGCGCAATAATTGTAAAGGGTGAACCTGAATCCGCAGCAACCTGCATAGGAATGCATCCAAAGGTAATTGTACACATTGGTTTGTTTCTGTCAGAACTTTTGATGCTGAGAACAACACTTTTCTTTTTACCCTCCTTGTAAGGATGCACTTGAACAGAATCATCCGAATCATCATCAGAGGAATTTGAGTCAGTTTCAGTAAGGCAAAAAACCCTCATGTTTTTCTTCCATTTCCTTCTGTAAATCTTCGCAAAATGACCTACAATACCACATTCTAAGCATTTTGCTGATTTGGCGGGACATTTTTCAGATCTAGCATTATGTGCTTTACTACCACAATGATAACAAGAAAATGTTGTGGTTTCAACTTGCTTTTCTTTAATTGTGGGTTTCATCACACTATTGCGATTAAATTTGTTTTTTGCCTATGAGCTTTTTCCTTTTCTTTCCCCTAAAATATTGTTAACCGTCGGTGAACCATTCTGACTAGAAATTGCTTTGGAGCTCCTCTCTGATAATTCTGCTCTTTTCACCACTGCTATGATGTCCTTTAAGCTAGAATCACCTCCAATTCAAAGTCTATCTTGAATTCCTTTGTTTTTTGTGCACACCACCATATGGTCTCAAATTAATTCATCATGCAACACTCCGAATTTGAACATGGCTGCTAACATTTTAAGAGCAGAACCCTACTCTTCAATTGATTTATGCTGCTGTTGCTTTCTATTGAAGAAAGCACGTTTAGTAACAGCAATACACACCGTAGGGGAATAATGCTCACACAAATTGAAAATGGCACTTTTAAAAACATCTATATCACCAGCTCTTTCCAGTTTTTGCATTTGGTTGTAGACTCTAAGGCCTTCAGGACCTAAACAATGCATAAGAATTCTTTTTTCCTTTCAGGAGTTAAAATGCTGTCATTGTCTTTCAAAGTAGCAGTATAGGTTAAAAAGTATTCCTTCCACTCCACCAATTTTATAATAGAACTAGTTAAAAATTATTTTGGTGTGTTTAAGGTAATACCCACATTTGCATTTACTGTACTTGTGGTGGTAGATCTAGCATTGGTATCCAAAATGCTACTTTAAGTCACATAAAGGAATTGGAAAGTGAAAATAAATTGTTCTCTTAAGTATAAAAATAATCTTGATACTTGCTGTGTGCAGAAACCTTCAAGCAGTAAAATACTTTACTACCTTGCATTGGGAAAACAAACACGTGAACAAGATGGCGGAAAAGGTCATGCTGCGTGACCTCGTAACATCCTGTGCTCACCCCAGAATGCACAGCGTGATGTAGACGAATGCCGACACGAACCCCGGGGAGGAATAGGTGCACGCAGAGACTTGCTGGAGACCTTTCAAATCTTGCTGGAGCGGGAAAGAGCCATACAACACTTGAGGAGGTATGTTTTTAAATGTACACAAGGCTGTTTGGGATGGTATACACAGCACCAACAGCCTTGCACAGAAAACAGTAAAGGTATCACCAACCTCAAGCAATGCATATGGGAAAAAAACTTTCTGATTTAACTTGCAATGTTGTAATCCTTAAAGAGGACTCTCGATTTCTAAAGGTGATTGCAGAAATCAAGCAGCAGGCGTAGAAATAGAAAGGAATTCATCCGAGTGAAAGCTCTTACGCAAAGTGGGTCCAGGGGTTGACAACTGTCATCTCGTCGCCCAATTAATGTAGTGACTTATTATGAATAATTCCAATACCAGGAATAATTGAAGTTATCTTCTATATTATCAACCCCTGCATAGTACAGTCATGGCATCAGCTCCCAGCAGCATCTGCCTTAACATTCTATAACAAGAAAGATATACACAGAACTCTGGAACTTGGAACAGCTACAAGATTCTAAATATTAAATACATTCTGCATGTTGAATACTCATATACTACAGTCATCTTATTGTACAGACGTTTTTGATGGGCATTTTAGCACCTTTTGTAATATGTTTCCCTGGTTCTAAATGGCTTTGAATACTATATGTAGTTATAAATGAAAAAGTACCACTTATGATGAATACTGAAAGCTATACACCACATTAACATATCACTGGGGAAACATTCTTATTTCAAGGATCTTTTTAGAGGGTTTTAGTTTGGAAGCAGTGGGAAGCCTTATGTCAGTTTTCTGCCTATGACATAAGTAGGTATTTTATGCATTAATTGATAAAGTTTGTCTTCATTATTAGCTTGATGAAATTTGTTGATTAGAATTGCCATGAATCTGAACTGTAAAAAAAAAGTGATTTTAAGAACAAAGTGTTTCTTAATTCTTACTCATGGGAGCCCCTTCCCATTGGCGAATGGGTTACCAACACTTTTGAATTGGTGGTAAAGTATTAATGTTTTGCAACCACAATTTGGTCGCAAGGCATTACTACATACTACTGCGAATCAGTATTTGAAAGGGACACCCTAAGCACGCCCTTTCCAAATACCGAATCGTGAATGAAATGAAAGAATCAGCATTTGCCTTATGTACATTAAAATCAGCTTTTTGGGGGTCTCAAACTGCATATGAGACCGATGAGTTTGCGAAAAGAATATCATAGGAGCAGCATTTACTAAATACAAGGTTTCTACTTCTTTCATGAAAATGACCTCATAGAAATGGGTGGTGGTAACAGACCCCACCAATGGATTGAAGAATAAAAGCATTATAATGTACGGTTGAGCCAGAAACTGAGATTTACTCTCTAAGGACACTTTATTGCAGGCTATTGTGTGGGCTGCCTTTAGAAGTGATGATCTTGGAGTGAAGTGTTGCCCTAAACAGTTATGGAGCAGGTTGTGATGATGGTCACACTTATTTCCAGTTTGTCATTGCACCTCCTTATCTTAATTATGCAAACCTGTGTTTTCAATGCGATATTACTCATGTCCCCCACCTGCTTTCAGCATCTAAGAGAATAGACCATATACCATATGTTTTGGTTCAGCTCCACTCTGGCCAAGTGGTCAAATGAGTACATTTCTGGTCTCTGCACTGATATGCAGCTGCAGTTGAGCTTACAGCAACTAAATGCAAACGTCTTTCACTTTGTCCTCCCTCCCCAAGCATCTGTTATCCTCTTCAGAAAGTACAATAAGCACATTATGGTCCCATGCTTTCTTTAAGTGTGATCTAGAAATTGCACTTATTCAGTGACATCATCCAGATTATGTAGCACTGTGTCTTGGCCTCAGATAACCATCTGGCCTTTTGGCACAGGCTAAGGACAAATAGGTTTTCTCAGTATGTATGTATGTATGTATCTATGTATGTATTTCGTATTTCTATAGAGCAAACCTATCCAGAAGACAGAGGAGCGCTGTACATGGTCAAAAACAAGCATACAGGGGGACGCTAGAGGGCGCACGGCAAGATGGCCGCACTCTAGTGTAGCTCTGCCCGGCTGAGCTACTATCCGTCCATTATCTGCCTGAAATAGCTACATCACCTTTCTTAAAATACACGTGCCTACCTGAAAGATCTCGCTGCACACTTTGGCGACATTCTGGCACAGCGGAGAGCGCTGTGGAGACTGGTTTGCTGAGGCGGTGGGCCCGGGCGCGTATTCACAAGATGGCGGCCGCCGTGATGCCCTGCTGACGGGCCCTGCCTGTCGATGCCACACCGGAGCGCTGGGTCAGTGTGACGAGCTGCGGCAGATTGCACGCCGCCGACGCTGCGTGGCTCCTGCGACAACGACTTCCAGCATTTAGACCCCATATGCTGCCTGAGTGGATTCCAGCCTCTTTCTGTGTGCAGCGCGAGGTGGCGGCCTAGTGGAGGACTGCTCCACCGGTGCTGAGGCGCTGTGGGCCCCCAGGTGACAGCGCTGCTCACGGCGCTTGCCCCGGTAAGTGCGGCGCGGCTTGGTCGGGGTCCGTAACTGCGGAGGCAGGAGTCGGCCCCTGCTGGGTTGCACCCTGCGAGCTGGTGTATGCGCCTGTGGGTGTGCGGCTGGCTGGAGCGGCTCGTTCCTGGGGTGCGCGGCAGCAGGAGGGACATCGCACCACCTGAGGGGCCTTGTGAGCGGGATCGCATGTTGATGAGCCTGGTATCGGAGCTGGATGCCCCTCCGCTGCATTGAGTGCACTGAACACTGTGCTCCTGGTGGAACACGTGTAGCTGCTTGAATTGAGGCTGCGGAGTCCATAGTGTGGTGACCTGCGGAGCCATCAATGCAGGCGCTGCCACTGGCGGTATTGGTCTCTGCTGGACTCCTACAGGGGAGCGCTACATATCTACTGAGAATTTGAGACCCTGCTGGCTCGATTTCGGTGAGGCTGCCGGTCATAGACATTGGCCCACAAGGAGCTCATTGATATCATATTCATATTACATATAGTGCTGGGCGGTGAACTTGTGCTGTGTTCCGGGCCGACCAACTGTGGAGCCCTGCATCTGCTGTCCCTCTGCTGTTCTTGGGTAACATAATCGTGCCTTGTGTGTAGGAAGCTGGGCGATTACTGAGGCTGGGTGCTAGTGTACTGGTGGCTCAACGACTATTCTGGGTGGGCGCTGCTTCTATACCCGATTCCTGCGCAAAGTGGATGTCATTTAGTTGTGTGCTAGCATATTTGGAGTGGGGGTGAGCACTGCCTGGTTAGTGGGGCAGTGAGCTGGCGACTAGTGCCTCGGCTGGGTTTCTGCCCTGTTACCAACTCCGCACGACCATACGCCACCCTTTTAAACCTCTTCCTTATTGCTGCGTCCCTGGCCATAAGGGGCGCCCCCCGCGTGAGAGGTCATGGGACGTACGGATAAATCACAGCCTCGTCTTACCTTTGAGGCACACAAACCATCTAGAGCTATGCAGAAAGCTGCATCGGACTCGGAGGCGGATGCCCAGGCGGACGCCCCCCCACTCTGGAGGCTACATTGCTGGCTATGCAGCGTAGCTTACAGTCAATTGAGGGCACAATGGCTGCAGTTAATCACAGGCTGGACCACATGTCTTCTCAACTCGAAAAACATAACGCCCGCATGGGGGAGGTGGAGCAAAGGGTGTCTGCTGCGGAGGATGGCCTGGGGGAGGTTTCAGAAAAGGCACTCAATATGGAGAAGGTATTAGCCCTCATCCAGGCCAAAAATGAGGATTTAGAGGCACGGTCCAGGCGCAACAACATTAGAATTACAGGGCTGCCGGAATCCACAAATGTAGGGAAAATGGAGACCTTCATAGAACGCCTCATAACTGAAGTTTTTGGCGCAGAACACTTCTCTAACCTGTTCGTTGTGGAGCGCGCCCACAGATCCCTCACTGCCAGACCAGTCCCGGGGGCTCCTCCCCGCCCTGTAATAGCCAGACTTTTGAACTATAGGGACCGCGATACCATTTTGAGGCTGGCAAGAGAGAAGGGAAATGTTGTACACCAGGGAAATTCACTGGCATTCTTCCTTGATTTCACGGTGGCTGTCCAGGCGGCCAGACGTAAATTTGGCACCGTAAAAAAATTCCTGTAGACGGAAGAGGTCCCATATGCGATGCTGTACCCGGCCCGTTTGCGCATAGGCCCAGATGGGGATTGCAAAATTTTCTCTTCTCCAAAAGCAGCCCTGGAACATGCTAAACAGTTAAAGCGGAGGAAGCATGAGGCCAGTAGCGCAACTAACGAGACTGAGTAGCTGCAAGCTACAAAACACTACACATTGCTGGGTGCTGTACATACATCTGCCTTTCAGAACTCTCTCCGCTGTACTATGCAATAATGTGTGTTATTTGGAATGATCTCTAAACTCATGCCATGTTTTTTTCTTGTAAAATGCTTGTACTGGTTTTTGGATTTGTTAATATGAGCGCACTAAACTCTATGCGGCTACTGCTCTGTCCCAATGCTGGTTTCTCCCTGCAGGTTGTCCATGACTCATTGAAGGTGCCTGCTCCGGATCCGAGGAAGCCATATAATGGGGTGTCTCTACAGGGGTGTCTAGATGCCCTGATAGATACTGCACGCTGTTTCATTATGCTACATGCTATTGATGTATTCTTCTCCTGGCGCAATATTAGACCTACTCAGCCACCTCCTACTACATGGGAGGCTAGTAGCACTCAGCACCCCTGAAATTGGGTGTACCCCAAATGCATTGTGTTGTTGTTGGGTATGTTGGGGAAGGGGAGGGGATTCTGGGGGATGGCTTTGGTGAGTTGGGGACGCTGAAGTGGGTGGGGGGTAAGGGGGGGGTGGTTTCAGGGTAGGCAGAATGGAATTGTAGCTGGGATGGTTATCTACCGTTACGGTGGACCGTGGTACTTCGGACATGCTTTAAACGCGTTATTATTCATGTGCTCTGTTATGGGAGGCCCCGAACCATGAACAATACAGTTAGGAACGTATGTGGCCTTAACTCACCTAAAAAAATAAGAGCAGTATTTGCCTATCTAGACCGCATGGGAGTGCAAATAGCCCTACTGCAGGAGACTCACTTAACTAAGGATTCAGCTAAGAAAGTAGGGATGCGCTGGGCGGGTGCCAAAGTCGCGTCCTCTTATTCTACCTACTCTAGGGGTGTGTTAACTCTGGTGAAAAAAGGAGTTCCATTTACAGTGATTCGCTCTGACGTGGATGAATGTGGACGAGTGGTGATTCTACATGGGCGACTAGGCGGCTAAAACGTGTTGCTGGTGAATGTGTATGGCCCTAATACCGATGACCCCTCCGTCTATTCGGATGTGTGGCGTAGAATCTCTGCATTTCCTCCTGTTGCTATCATTTGGGGGGGTGATTTTAACATTAGTCTGGATGCTACAATGGACCGAATGGGTAGCAGTGAGGCACGACCTAAACAAGCTGCAGAGGTTCTGCTGGGTTTACTGGACGCAGGTCACTTGTGTGATATTTGGCGCAGCCGCCATCCCACAGACCGGGAGGGTACCTTCGTGTCTTCTGTTCATGGGTCCTGGTCCCGGATAGACCTTTGGCTGGTCTCGGAGCGGGTCTGTTCTTGGGTGGTGGGGGTGACGCATGAAGCCCGCACTTTGTCTGACCATTCTCCCGTGCTCCTCCAATTGCAGATTCCTGCCTGCGAACGTCCGCCCTTTGCGTGGAGACTACAGCCCTCTGAGCTTACTGATCCTGTCTTCCGTCGGACTATTGCTGAGGCGATTACAAACTTTTTTAAGGAAAACGAGGGATCTGTGGATAGTGCGGGACTGATGTGGGAGGCCTTTAAGGTGACTATTCGTGGGACGTGCATAGGGGCACAATCCGGGGTGTTACAAGATATTCGGCGGAGACTCCAGCGCTTAGCTTTGGATATTTCTAAGCTAGAACGTGAGTATGAATCTGATCCTTCTACTGCTAAATTAGCTGCAGTGCGGGACCTTGTCTCAGAGTATAATGCAACAGTAGACCAGGAGCTCCTACATTGCTCCCGCCGAAGAGTTGCCCGCTACTATGGCGAGGGAGGCCGACCTGGCCGTTCTCTGGCCCAAAAACTGACTGAGCCACGCAGCCAGGACCATATCACAGAATTGATAGATGAAAACGGGGTGGCTCACCACTCGATAACTGAGATTTGCAATACGGTATTGCAGTTCTACACTAGACTATATGCCACGAGGGCTTCTCCGTCGACTACTGCGATCGACGCATACCTGGAAGATGTCGCATTGGGGTGGCTATCTACTTCGCACCGCGAATATCTCACGCAGCCGTTCGCTGAAGAAGATGTTAAGGAGGCCATAATGTCCCTTCCGACATGTAAGGCTGCAGGTATCGACGGACTGCCTAGTGAATTCTATAAAGCCTATGTGTCGGAACTCGCCCCCAGACTTTTAGAAGTCTATGCGGAAGTTTATGAGAAGGGGAAGTTGCCACCCTCCCTCCGCGAAGCTTTGCTTGTTACATTGTTGAAACCTGACAAGGCCCCCAATCTATGCGAGTCATATCGGCCCCTTTCAATTATTAATATTGACGCAAAGATTTTGGCAAAAATGATCGCCACTAGAATACAACCATTGGTCCCTCTTCCGGTTTTACCGGATCAATCTGGGTTCATCACAGCGAGATCCACGGCTCACAATTTGCGCACTGTCTTTTCTACCTTACACTACTTCGACCCTGATTTTCAAGAAGTTGCTGT
This sequence comes from Calotriton arnoldi, assembly GCA_963921515.1. Lineage (NCBI taxonomy): Eukaryota > Metazoa > Chordata > Amphibia > Caudata > Salamandridae > Calotriton > Calotriton arnoldi. Next base: position 896,504 of record CAWUFW010003315.1, read on the forward strand.
GCTACTAGATGCAGCAAAGGCTTTCGACTCACTACAATGGCCTTATATGTTCACTGTATTGACTAGGATGGGCTTCCCGCCGTTCTTTCTACAATGGCTCAGGGTATTGTATGTCTCTCCAGTGGCTCGGGTTCGGGTCAATGGCTGGGTGTCCTCGCTGTTCCCCTTTCAGAGGGGTACACGGCAGGGGTGCCCCCTTTCTCCTATGCTGTTCTCGCTTGCCCTGGAGCCCCTTGCATGCAAATTGCGTCAAAAACACGCGGCGGCTGCCTTGCGGTTTCGGCAGAGGCCGCTTGTGGTCTCTCTCTATGCAGATGACATGTTGCTTTATGTTCGTGAACCTGCGGTGTATCTACCTGCGCTTCTCCGGGAGTATGTAAAATTCGAGGGGTTCTCGGGTCTCGGGATCAACTGGTCAAAATCTGTTGTGTTCCCCCTTACAGCGAATACGAAAGAAGTGGAGATGGACTTTCCGCTAACCTGGACGTCTGATCCAGTGAAGTATCTTGGGATCTGGCTCCACAGGAATCCAGAAGTAGTTATATCTGAGAACTATGGCCGCACGGTCACGCGCATCACTGAATTAGCTGAGAGGTGGGTACACCTGCCCCTCTCCTTAGCAGACAGGATAGCGGTTGTGAAAATGGCCTTTCTCCCCAAACTGCTTTACTTCTTTGTAAATATTCCCATAAAATTAAATGTGGCAATGTTTCGCACTCTTCAGTCTTCCCTGCTGACATTTGTCTGGGGCGGTAAGAAGCCTCGCTGTAGATGGGACCTACTGGTGCAGCCCTTTGATCGAGGCGGTTTTGAGGCCCCTGACCTTCGCTTGTACTATTTGTGCGCACAGGCGCAATTGGCGCATTATTGGCATTTCCCCCAGCGTTTCCAGCCTCATGTGGCTATTGAATCAGATGCTGTCCTTTCCATGCCACTGCAGGCGGCAATTCTGTCTGGGGGTTCGGGTGGCCCGCGTATCGAAATAAACCCCGTACAGTGCACGGCGTGGGCTTGGAGAATGCTTGCGAAACGAGCTCAGTTACCCTATCTCTATGCGCCGCTGCTGCCCCTAGCATCCCACCCTGAGATCTCTGCGGCAAGGGAGCCATCGGCCCTACGGGAGTTGGCTAAGGTGGGTATCTCTCGGTTGGGTGATCTGTACAAAGAGGGTCAATTCAAAACGCAACAGGAGGCACGGAATGGTGCTGACCGGGGCTTTATGTTTGACTTCACAATTGTTAGAGTTCGACAGGCTATTCGGACGGTTTATCCGGATTATCCAATGGAACCCACTACTCTACGGGCATTGCAGGCGATGCTGTCGGGAGAGGGGCGCAAGGGGTTAATCACGAAACTCTATAATGCTTCATTATGCGAACGGGAGCAGGTTGATCACCCCTCTTGTCTACGCTGGCAGGCAGCGTTGGGTACCACTTTTGCACCGGAGGTCTGGTTGGCGTGCTGTCAACTCACTGGTCGTCTTACGGCCAACTGTAATCTCCGTATTATTCACTTTAAATTCCTCCACCAGCTCTATTACACCCCTTCACAACTCTGTTGGTATGGTCTACGGGAGACTGCTAATTGTGTGCGCTGTGGAGTGGCGGATGCTGACTTCTTACATGTGGCCTGGCTGTGTGCGGGTATATTTGCTTTTTGGACAGCTGTGGTAAAAATGCTTACTGATGTTGTGCTGGAGCCTGTGCCATGCACCCCTGAAATATGCTTACTTGGGTATGTCAAGCGTCTTAAACCCTGCAATAGACGAATAGTGGCAGTTTCCACTTTATTTGCGAAACGGGCTGTTGCGCAATGCTGGGGTGCTAAAAGTACTCCAACGGTAAAAAAATGGCTTCGTGATCTGATCTACTGCAGGGACCAGCTGCTGATTTACGAGGAGGAGCTGCCAGTTGCAACTCGTCCCAAGGATTTCTGGGCCCCGCTTTCAGCATATTTAATGTCCAATCCAGACCTGATGTGAATCTCTAATTGTTTCCATTCATTATCTCTGTAGACCATTGAATTGCTTGGAGAAGCCCGCCCCTCGCACTGGTGTATGCCATCCCTGCATGTAATTTTGTGTCTGTTGTGTTGCTCCCCCTACTCGGAGTGGTGGGCCACATGAATACGCCAATTCATTTCCATCACTGTTATTGTCTTCTGTATGACAGTTTATTATTGCGCAGGCATTGTCCGAATGTACTAGAACCCTGATCACACTCTGCCTGGGGGTGGGGGGGGGCAATGGTGGGTTTGTTCGACTTTATTATTCTGTATCAAATGTGCATTTATTGATTGTACTTGTCTCTAATGAAACTAATAAACATATTTAAAAAAAAAATAAAAAAAAAACAAGCATACAGTCAACAAGTAAGACAAGAGGAAGATGGGTTGTGGATGGGTAATGAATTGTGGTGTAGTGTCTCTGTAGTCTTCAACTCTATCCAAAATTTGAGCAGTGTTCTTGCCGTCCTGATGGATATGGGGAATGCTGTTCCAGATCCTGGGTGCATGGATGGAAAAGGTCTGCTGCGTTGTGTTTTTCTTTTTACACTTTTTAGTCTGAACTCCAATGGTGTGCCTAGATCGACCAGAGATGGTAAACTTGTCTGCAAGGTAAGTGGGGATACTGGATGTGTAGCTATGTAAGTGATGCAACTTGTTTTGAAGATGATGCTGGCAGGCAACAAGAGCCACTGGAGTTCCATCAGGATGGGGGAGATGTGGTAATATTTCTTCAAAGCCTGGATCAGACGGGCAAACACATGTAGGATGTCCCTAAGGGATGCCAGTGTAGAGTCTGAGATGCCATCAATCAATCAATCAACCAAGGTTTGGTAAAGCGCAACTACTCACCCGGGAATGTCTCAAGTCGCTGGGGGAGGTGGAGAGCAGATCCATCTAAGTGCTTGGGTCATTCGAAGAGCCAGGTCTTGAGTTCCTTCCTGAACTGGGGTAGCATGGGAGATAGTCTGAGGTGGAGCGATAAGGTGTTCTAGGTCTTGGCAGTGGGGAAGGAGAAGGACTTTCCTCCGGTTCTGGTCTTGTGGATATGTGGGATGGTGGCCAGGGCGAGCTGGGCAGAGCAGAGGTGTCTTTTGGGTGCATGGAAGGAGAGGCGCCTGTTCATGTATGCTGGTCCAGCATTGTGGAAAGCCTTGTAAGCATGGGTGAGGAGTTTGAAGGTTATTCTTCTGTCTGCCGGGAGCTAGTGGAGTTCCCGGAGGTGTTGAGTGATGTGGCTCTACCGGGGGAGATTGAGGACCAGTCTGGCTGCGACGTTCTGGACGTTCTGGACATTCTGGAGCTTGCAGAGGTTTTTCTGGGTAACACCAGTGTAGAGTGCTTTGCCGTAGTTGAGGCTGCTGATGATGAGCGCGTGAGTGACAGTCTTTCTGGATTCGGTGGGGATCCATCTGAGGATTTTTCACAGCAGGAGGAGGGTATTGAAACAGGCCAAGGATACTGAGTTTATCTGGTGGTCCATAGTGAGCAATGCTTCTAATATGATGCCGAGGTTTCGTGCGTGGTCCGTCGGGGTGGGGGGAGTTCCTAGCGCACGAGGCCACCAGGTATCATTCCATGCGGAGGGGGTGGATCCCAGGATGAAGACTTCTGTCTTGTCTGAGTTGGGCTTAAGGCAGCTGTTCTTCATCCAGGTGGCGACAGCTTTCATCCCTTCTTGGAAGTTGTACCTGGTGACGTTGTGTTCGTTGGTGAAGGAGAGGATCAGCTGTGTGTCATCTGCATAGGAGACAATGTTGAGTCTGTGGTTCCTGACGATGGTTGTGAGGGGTGCCATGTAGACGTTGAAGAGCATGGGGCTGAGAGAGGAGCCCTGGGGCACTCCACAGTTGGTCTCTGTCGGTTCCAAGAGGTATGGCGGAAGTCTGACCCGTTGTGTTCTGCCTGTGAGGAAGGATCGGATCCAGTCGAGGGCCTTGTCACGGATGCCAGCGTTGTGGAGTCTAGTGGTTAGGGTGGGGTGGGAGATGGTGTTGGATGCTGCCGAGAGGTCCAGGAGGAGGTACAGGCGGTTTTCCCATGGTCGAGGAGAGAGCAGATATCATCGGTGGCGGCAAGGAGGTTGGTCTTGGTGCTGTGATTGCTTCGGAAACCAGATTGGGAGATGTCCAGGGTGTTGTTTGTTTCGATGAAGTCGGCTAGTCGGTTGCCATGGAGTAGGGCATTATCACCGTCCAGATGTAACAGTACAAAGGCTTGAACAGCAGTTCCCAAGTCACTTTTTAAAATAATTTGACTTTTTATAACAGAGAGAACTGGTACCAGGTCATCTTTGTTTTTCCAGCAGTATGTTCCTTGAGGGTGAGATTGATGTCCAAGGTGAGTCCAGGTGCCTTAGCATTCAGTGAAAGTTGGGGTTCCAACCCATCAAGGTTCATGTTATTGAGCCAGGTTTGTACTGTATCTTGTTGTTCTTGACAAATAACAAGAATTCTGTTTTGGTTGGGTTGAGCTTCAGCTAGGTGTTGGACAACTGGGTCTGGATAATGTGCAAGATGTGTTTGAAGCATTGGATGTTTGAAGCAGAGGAGACTTACAATTAGAGTAGTGAATAATTGGCATATTGGTGAATCCTGTTGCTGTTATCTTTAAGGAGTGCACCAATAATGCCTATCAGATTCACATTGTATAGGATGTCAGGCAGATTAGTTATGTGTACAAGATTTCTAAGCATCTCTTCTAGAATATACATTAAAACTTTTAAAACATAGTGAGACACACCAGGACTCGAAATTCCAGCTGTAGAAGCATTTGGCCCTGAGTTCTCTCTCTAAGCCCCATTTGTGGTGCACAGTAATTTGCTATTAAGAAACCCCTGTAACCAGACACTACTAGTTCTCTGTATGAAATGGTTACTCTACTGTCTCTAGAGCCAGTGACAGCGACAGGTATTTTGGTGTGATGTACCGGTGCACAAGAGTAGGGAATGGCGAGTACTCAGTCCCCATGTCCTTAAATTGTAAAGAACATATATTGGGGCAGGAAGGGACTTCCTTAATGCCCTATCAGTCATGGAGAGGACTGAAATGGACCCGTCCATGGGCCCCCCAAAAATGTTTTCATCCCATGTAACCCAGCATGGACCTCCTTCACTATTTGAAGCTTGCAAATTCCAGGGAAACCATAGAGGTAACGCTTAGCTGGTGGTACCGTAAAAATATTTATATATATATATATATATACATATATATATACTTGTGGGGTGGGGGGGTTGGTGTCTGCAGGGGGTTGGGCACAGGTACAGGCAAGAGACCACACCCTGCACCAAGTCCACTGCTGCACATGGCTGAAGCCTGCACACAGCAGGGTTTGGCCACCTGCGAGTGGTTGGGTGCACAGCCAGGGAGAAAGCAGTCACAGACCACATTGTGGTACTGGAAAGACACTCCATATAGAAGAATGTTTGACCAGTTGGCTTCTAATTTCCTGGATAGAAACAGACTTTAACATGCTATTTCGTCATCTGCTATGTTTTCTGTCTTTGTCTGACGCTATTGAAAATGCATTTATTTATTTACATCCTTCTGCAGCACCACTTTACTGGGGAGATTTAAACATGTCTCAATGAAATTGTAAGAAAGAGGTAAGTTAGCAGTAACTGAACATGTATTGTGTGAGAAACCGGGGCTTTTTGCAGTGTCCCTCACTTTTTGGCACCATTTAGACTCCTAGAAGCAGGTTTTTTGACTCCGATTGTGCCCTGGGCTCAGCTAACCAGACTCAGGGCATGTGCTCTGATTAAAAATACACTTGCCTGTAAGTCCCTATTATATGGTAGGACATATAGGTTTCGAGGTCCAGTAGATTTAACGCACTAAGTGTGCACTGCTGTGTGGCCTGCTGTCATTTTAAAAGTCAGCCCTGCTTTGCAGGCTGCTTTAAATTATAATTATATGCAAATTCAACTTTTGAATTAAAGGTAGTTCCAAAGGCTTAAACTACCTTATTTTTACAGATAAGTCAACAGTAATGGCTAACCTAGGTGTCTCCAGGGTAGGGAGCCACGTAAAAATAAGCAGAGACATTTTAAAAGATGTTTTATAAGCCAATTTTGTTTTTCCCCATTGTAGCACATTGGCTCCATGAGATAACATGGTAATACTTTAATAAATTACAACTATTGACAGGAGTGAGCTACAAATATACTTCAAAGTATTAAAATGATGGTCAGAATAAATCCAACAACTTGCCAAGGTTGGATTTATTATAACTATCACATAAAAGAAGTTATAGAAATTTCTTTTCCGATTAACTGAAATCCAGCCTTCAAGCAGCTTATCCTGATTGGCCAGCCTTTGACAGGCTGAGCCAAACTGCGCTGATGAGTTGCGAAGTGGTCTGCATAGAGACAAAGGGCATCTGGTAAGAGGAGATCTGTAGCTGCAGAGTAAAAGGCAGGATGGGGTGGAGTAGCCAAACTGGTCTTCAAAGAGGGAATGACAGTTAGTACAGGACACAGGCTCACCCCCACATCCTGATACCCAAGCCAGACTAGAGCCCCAGTAATTGAATTAGTAGAGGGGCTGGAAGGGGAGTGTTAGGGGAATTTAGCCACATCAGTGGGTTGGCTAAGCCAAATCTTAACCTCCAGGAAAAAGTTTCTCGATTTTGGATTTTAAAAGAACAGTGCTTTCTGAGTCAAGAATATGCCACACATTGGAGGAAGTTGTCATACCTACGGGTAGCACCCTGCATCCCATTGGTCAGAGGTGCCCCCTGCTTGTCACTCAAGAACACTGGAAGAATATGGGAGAGCTGCCCAGCAACTCAGATCCCTGCCTTGAAACTCAAAGAAGAAGGAGGACTGCCCTGCAGGACCCTTGGACTGCACAAGAGAGGATTGAACTCATAAGGACGGCACTTGCTGTACACTTTGGTCTTCAGCCCAGACTTTGCCTTGGTCTGAAAGTTAAAGGAGTGGACTCCCTGAAAGCAACAGGTTAAAAGAGCTCCACCTGCATAATCACCACCAAGAAGAACCCAGCTGGACAGCGTTCAGTGGACTTTTAAGGATTAAGCCAAATGTATTGTGGGTCTTGTAGTCCCAACTTTCCAAGGAGCAACTCAGACATTCTGGGACCTTGGATTGGTGTTGTGAACCCTCAAAGACCCAAAAGCAACATCTGGAGAAGAAAGACTGCCCCGCTGGACCCTTGGACTGCACAAAAGTGGACTGCACTCATAAGCATTGCACCTGCTGCACTCACAAGGCTGCACAACAAAAGGGCTTTGCCTGTCTTAAAGGGAAATGAGTGGACTCTCTAATCAGCAACAGATAGAAAAGTGCTGGAAGGGCTACCTGTAACATCAACAACAAGGACAACTCTAGTTGACAAGCATCACCTGCATTTAACTTGGATTGACCTGGTGAAATGTGGGAGTTGTAGTACCAGACCCCAAGACAAGAGGCAAATCAGAGCTTCTGAACCCTTGTCTTATACTCTGGAACACATTCCTGCATCAAGAAGCACTTCTAGGAGTAAGTGTAAAAATGTTACATCATGGGTGGCCTGAACTCTTGACTTTGTCCCGGTCTAGTGTGACATTTTTTAGCCCTTTGAGTGCTATTTGCTTCTAAATGCTGGTTTTACTTTTAATCTTTAAAAAAACATACCTCTGGTTCCCTACATTGGATTTTTGTTGTTTTGGTGTCATTTTAAACATAACATTATTTCCTATATTTATAAATTGGTATTTATTTACTTTATTCATGTTTTTAAATGCTTTACACACCTGTCTCCTAAGTTAAGTCTGTCTACTTGCAGCCAGCTACCAAGGGTTGAGCAATGGAATAATTTATTGAGACCTTGACTGTACCTTATATTGTGATTGTAGCCTTATTACTAGCGGTAGGTACCTACCTACACCTACTATTAAACCACCTTCCACATGTATTGAATTGTTTACAAGTGGTGGGAGATCTAGTTGCAAATAGTAGTTTTATTAGGCAGGAGGGAGGGAGCCCTGAAGCGTGTGGTCAATAGGGGAAAGAGGTTGAAAGATCAAGTAGGAGATGGCACAAGGTGTTAACTCAGAGTGCAAGAACCAAAGGAAAAATATAGAAACCAGTGCAGATGTTTGAATACAGCAGTAAGAGGTGGGTAGCATGAAGAGCAAGAGACAGAAAGGAAGGGGTAGAACGAAGGGCCGAAGGAGGTAGAAAAGATGTGATAGAGAGTTAGAGGGTACAGGCAGGAGGAGAGCGAGCAGTTGCATTGTATTGTGCATTGCCTACTCAACAGGGGACTAGCACAGGGCTGGTATCCTCATCCTCCATTGTGAAAATTATAGAGCTGGAGAACTCTTTGGGAGAGCATGTGGCATAACGCCACAGCTGTCAACTTCAGAACTGGGGAACCAGGTTTAAGTCTCGGCATCGGATCAACATCCTTCGGATTCTCAGCAAATCCCTTAATCTCCCTCTGCCTAAAAATAAAAACAAAAAAAATAATGTTTCTTTCTGCAATGTACTGGGTGCTCATGTAAAGTGCTCCAATAACTTTGGGTTGAATTTGCGCAATATAAAACTAAAAAAACAAAACACTTGTATAAAAGGGGAGAGAGAAAATAATTGCAAGTGGAGGGGAAATTGTCTTTATTCCCAAACTGCAGCAGGTCAAGAAAGTTCTAAGGGATAACTTCTTAGTTTTACAAGGTCTTTACTTGATGGCAGAGTATTTTTATGAAAAAAATTATTAACTCTTTGCAATTGCTGGTTGAAATAAAATCTGCAGGATATAAATGACCAAAAAGAGAAAGTGTAACAGTTAATGTTTTCAGAGATGGCACACAACACCCAGGTTCATACACTAATTTTACACTTTTTATGTCAGTGATTCTCAATTTGTGGTCCAGGGACCCCAGGGGTCAGCAAAGCCTAATGAGAGGGTCTACAACTTCTTAGAAAAATAAATAATATTAAGAGATTAATAAAGAATATAGAAATAAAGAAACAAAATGTAAATTTGAAGGCTTAAGTTAGTATCCTCAGATTAATTCGTGGAAGCAGTGCACGTGAACCAAACGAAATACAGTATGAATTATGATTGACTTAAATTCAACTTAGAAAAGCTCCAACCTTCCCATTGATACTAAAATGTTTTTTTTGTTTTTTTGTTGGTGAATTAAATATAATTTTTCATAATTTGTGTATTTGGTTGAGAAATACTTGTTTATGTATTACTTTTTATATTGTTTTGCGGTTCAAATGATATGAATGAAAATGCTTTGGCCGGGGTCCCTGGCTTCTAGTAATGATTCGTGGTGGTCTCTGATTTTCAATAATGGTTTAGTGGGGGGACCCCGGACTCCAGTAGTGATTAAGTGGGGATCCACAGAAGTCAAATGATTAAGAACCACTAATATATATCATTGTCTTGTCCAAGATGACTTGAACTCAATGTTATTTTACTGCATTTGGGTTTTTAAATTCATTTGGTATCAAAATGTTGTAGGGTTAAAGACGTTTGGAACAAGGTGGTAGGAATTATAAGCAACATCAAGGCTGGACTGGAAACCAAAATTGGCATTGGCAAAAATGTTCAAACCAGCGCCACTTTGTAGCAGGCTCCATGTAAAATGGGGCAATGGCTAATGGTTGGGTCATGGAAGCCCATCACGCTGTGAAACCAGCCCCTTAGCTTTCTGTCCACAGGGAAATGCAAGTGTGGCAGAAAGGCCAGTCCAGTCCTCAGCAAAATTTAGACAAAGTGCTTTAAATTCTCCACTGGGCAATGTCTTCTGGAATTATTCAAGAGGACACCTAAATCTGTGACGAGATTTTTTTCTGGATTGTTACTTTGCTGGCCTGCTGTTCTTGTGTTTAGAAGCTTTACTTAATATCTTAGGGCCTATTTTCAGGATGTGCCATACTGAAACAGCACTGAAGAATTTTGTACTAAATTACGCTCCAGCAATTCTAAGCCTAAAGATATACAAGTGTTATTTCCATTTTTATCTGTTCAGAAATGCAGTGGTCATCATTGAATGACACGTAACCATAGGTGTTGGAAGCATCCCCAAAATAACCATGCTGGAGTGCAGAAGGTGAATTTGCAATAAGGTTGCCTTCTAATTTTGATTTGATTTTGTTACATTAACTGTGCGTAGAGAGACAGAGTTCAAATGTTAGGCTATGTCTTCTGGCAAATTGCTGCTTATTCTTTTAACAAGGAGATATGTGTTTCCTTTTCCTTCGGTGACTGCAAAGTGAGAGGATTTTTGTGAAGTGTGATGAAAACAAAGATTTTAAAACAATCAAAACACTTTACTCAGTGATGTGCAAAGGATAAATATTGGCTGACACCTCACACATTATGTATCATTTGTATCCTATATAATTTTATCAGTAAAACAGCATGTCTTTGCAAATTTCAACCGGAAATATACTGTCTATAAATGACAGTGTGCTACCATGCTATGCTTTAGTAATGTATTTACACTCCCCAGCTGAATGGACGTGGCTCATTTGCTACACTTGTTCTTTGTGTGATGCTTGGATTTTCCACAATCCTAATGACTTCACTAATGTAAGATTGATGCCAGCACTCCCACTATGAAAATTGTTCCAACACCACTGCATGTAACCTAGATGATTTAATCAATTGTGGGCAATTATTAAAGTAAATGCAATGTTTTGATTATGGCTCTATCTCAACTCTGAATATCTGAATATTACACCTGCTTATCTTGCAGACTAGCTCACCATCTCTGGTGGCTCATAGCACACCTGCATCCAGGCCACCATCAAACTGGAGACGAAGAAGTGCAAATAAGAAAAAAAAACACAGCAGAAGGCATTTTCTGTCTATGCACCCACGATCTGAATCCACAAATCCTTTGGGTATGCTGTTCCAAGTTAGGGAAGTGTTGAAGACGCATCTCCTTAAGGAACACCACATAACAATGCAGTAACTACACTTCTGCTTTCAGACTACCTCTTCTGTAACTCACTGACTGTATGCTTCGCTTTGACACTGTACAGCGCTTTGTTACCTTTTGAGGTATACACATACCTAATATATACATACATACGTGCCTTAAGATGTGCTCAAGATGGTGTTTAGGGCAGTGATATTGGAATTGCTATTAACTTTTCGATTGTTTTAATTGACAAAGTTGAAATAACATTTTTAAAATAATAAAATACATTGGTGCCTATAAAGCATTTGAAATGTGGGTACATATGAAGTGAGTTTATCTATTAAGAAATCAAAATCTTTCAGCTATGTAGATGACACCAGAAGGCTGATTGAGGAGCTTATACATTCGATTTAAAAGCAAGACAAAGGACAACTGGCACATTTAGGAAAATTTACATATTTTCATCCTTTCACTGATTCCATGTGCCACTGTTCAGAATAAAGCTGAGGAGATTTGACAAGGTCAACAAAATGCAGGGCTCACAATTATGGAGAAGTGAAGCTACGTAGAGCCAAGGACATTTACACTGCATATGACTGCAGGCATGACATGTACAGAGAGACGTCTTAAGATATGTTTTTTTTTAATCATATTGAGTGAAGTATTGCCTCCAAAGACTCTTGGCACTGACTATCAATCTGGTGGGGTATGAGGAGTCCCCTTGTAAGCACTGTGGGATGTGAAGAGAAATGTGTATAGGGATCTTTTATATATTAACATAGGTGAAGTTTCAAAAAAGAATATAGGTCCATACGATGGAAGGCAACTTAGAAAAAAGTCAGGCAAATTACCAGTCAGGAAGGATAGGGTATTGTCAAGCTAAAGGCAAATAAATCATGGAGTAGGATCAAATTTATAGAAAGTGGTAGGGGTGATAGGGCTTTAGAAGGCAGGACAAATATAAAGAACATTTCTGGCATCTTTGCTAGGACGAATGAAGAGCATGATTACGCTGCCAAAAAAAGAACAGAATAGGCAACTTTAGAAGAAGGACAATGGAGAAGGACGCTACCAAAATGTGTGCATGTAACAAAGGTTATCATTAATCAGAAACCAAAGATGAAAGCACAGGTCCATTTGAGGTGGCCAGAAATTGCTTACCCAATCCTGTAATGGCAACATGTAAACTTGACAACAGGTTCTGACATTCATATCTGGAACCAGAGAAGGATTTAAGGGGCATATGTGTGAAGAATCCGCTTTGCGAGTCCTTAATAGCGATTTTTAGCGAATCGCTATTAAGGACTCGCAAAAGGCAATGTATGTAGGATTCGCAATATTAATTGCGATTCCTACGTATTCCTTAATTGCGAATCACAAATTCCGATTCGCAATTAAGGAATACCTTCCCATTCATTCCTATGAGCCTAGATGCCCATAGGAATGAATGGGAAGACATTCGCAATTTGCAAGTACCCATTAGGTACTCGCAAATTGCGAATGCAATTTCAAGGGTGCAAGGGTGTCAAAGGGACACCCTGTTGCACCCCTGAAATGAGCATGTGTGCACATGTGGCGCACATACATGCCCTAAGGGCATGTATGTGCGCCACATGGCACTTTGAAAAATGCCAAAAAGTGAATTTTTCAAAGAAATCGCTAAATACCACCAACTTGAAGGTGGTAGTAATTTGCGATTTCCAAAGGCAAAATCGCACAACTTGGGTGCTTCAAGAATTGCATTTAAGGAATCGCAATTTTCGATTCCTTAAATGCATTCGCAGAATAGGGAATCGCAAATTTTGCGATTCCCTATTGTGCGAGGGCCTTTTGGGATGATACATCCCAAAAGGCTTTTTTTTACGTTCGCAAACGGGCCGATTCTGAGAATCGGCCAGTTTGCGAACGGGAAATAGGCTTTATACATATGCCCCTAGATGCTGGCAATGAGGATGTAAGGATGGCACGCCAAGGATCACAGTGGACAGACCAGAGTATCAACATAAACATTAAATAAGCTAGAGGAAAGTGGGGGGGGGGCAGTCCAATTCCAGATGTTAGCTACTTAGGCCTGGAACAGAAGACATGGGGTGGGTGCAGTCTGATTATAGTCTTCAAAGAAGCCTGAGACCATTTTAGAACTGTTGCCCCAAACCAAAGGAACTTAACGTTTTCCTAAGGGGAATTGCATGGTTGATGGTGCCAGATGCCTCTGAGAGATACAAAACCAGAACCAGGTCACAGACCCAGAAGAAATTGGAGGCCATGCGCAAATCAAGGAAATTCGCTAACAAAACTGACTTTCTGTCAGCATTGAATAGAGGCTGATCTGGGGCTAATCTCGACTGTCGTTACTTTTTTTATTAATTCTCAAAGCTGGGCATCAATCATCGTTTCCAACATTTTTCAGCAGTCTAGAAAAAGGAAACTGACCCAAAATTAGTTGGCTTATTATCAATTTATTATTATTTTTTTAGAAGGGGAAACACCTTGATGTCTATGAATTAATTGTGAACCACTCCTTATGAGAAGGAAATATCTAGAAATTCTAGGGTGGGTTAAACATCATCAGCAAGATTTGCTTCTGGAAATGGGATGGGAAAGAGCCTTGAAGGCTGATTTCGGAGATAGAATTAAAAAATAAGATGATCAAATTAAGTACCTTTAATAGTCACATAAAGACGTACTTCTTCCACCATTTCCTGAATAAACAGTGACTCTTGAAATTGGGGAAGCGTTTTTCCTTGATTTCCTTTCTATTATGCTTCATTGTCTATCTCCTACCGCCTACTGATGCCCACATTACTATCTATAGCATCAACGGTTCTCCTTCTTAAGTATTTTATTATGTAATTTATTGTTGTATATGTACAACATCCTAATACCATTTGATGCAGGAGCAGTATATGAAACAGTTAAATATGTAAATAGATCTATTTTTCGGACTCCATATACGGGGAGATGCTGTCCTCAATAGAGAGCCAGTCACAGAAGCTTTTGAGAGCGGTAACAATATCAGACAAGCAGAGAGGGCAAAGAAAGTTCTAAATCAATAGAAAAATACCTTTGCAACAATTAGGAGCATTGTCGAGTTTATCATAATGATAGGCACTGTTTCTACTCACAAAATAAAGGGCCAGGGGGCAGATGTATCAACATTGTCTTTGCGAGTCCTTAATAGCGAATTTTACCGATTCGCTATTAAGGACTCACAAAATGCAATGTATGTAGGTTTCGCAACAATAATTGCGATTCCTACATATTCCTTAATTGCGAATCGCAAATTGCGATTCGCAATTAAGGAATACCTTCCCATTCATTCCTATGGGCCTAGAGGCCCATAGGAATGAATGGGAAGACATTCGCAATTTGTGAGTACCCACTAGGTACTCGCAAATTGCGCATGCAATTTCAAGGGTGCAAAGGTTGCCAAAAGGACACCCTGTTGCACCCCTGAAATATGCATGTGTGCACATGTGGTGCACATACATGCCCTAAGGGCATGTATGTGTGCCACATGACACTTAGAAAAATGCAAAAAAGTGAATTTTTCTAGGAAATCGCAAACTACCACCAACTTGAAATTGGTGGTAATTTGCGATTCCTTAAGGCCAGATCGCAAATTTTGGGTGCTTGCAAAATTGCATTTAAGGAATTGCAATTTGCGATTCCTTAAATGCATTTGCAAAATAGGGAATCGCAAATTTTGCAATTCCTTATTTTGCGATGGCCTTTTGAGATGATACATCCCAAAAGGCTTTTCCCATTCGCAAACGAGAAAACCCTTGATACATCTGGCCCCAGATGTACTAATATTAGGAATAGCAATTTTCTAATTGCGATTATTCCCAAATCTCAATTAGGAAATCACTATTCCTAATGTGTGAAACTTTTTTTTTTTTGATAAACAATTTTATTGATTTTAGACAGAATAAAAAGACCAGCAATACAGTACAGCTCAGTAATAATAAGAAGTCCCACATTTGATTAGGTGGTAAACCATGATAGTTCATGACCCCGAGAGGTCCCAAATGGTATGTACAGTCAATCAAGCAAAACATATTCAAGCTATCTGACCCAACCATTTGCCCCAGACCTTACGGTATTTAGTCGGACAGCCCCATGCTTCATATAGGGGCTTCTCTTGTGTGGCACACCAGTCAACTCCCTTGCGCCACTTCGCGACGCTAGGCGGAGTGGGACGTTTCCAATTGGCGGCTATGTCTCATTTGGCTATGATCATAGGCGTATTAAAGAACAGTTTTTCATTCCTGGACCCATTTAGACTGTCTGTGATCCCCAGGAGCGTGTTTAATGGGTTAGGGTTATGCAGGACCTCCCAACCCAAGACCTCTGTGAGTTCCTGCTTTATACAGCCCCAATATTGCACCAAGAGGGGACAGGTCCAGACCATGTGGAAGAAGTCTGCCTGGTCCTAGCCGCAGCGCGACCAGGAAGCAGTCGGGTATAGGCCGGCCCTGTAAAGGTGAGCAGGGGTTAAATAGGCTGCATGCAAATAGTACAGCTGGATCAGGTGGAGCCTGGCTGATGCAGTGATCATCTTAGGCACCATCAGCGCGTCCCTCGAATCCTCTTCCTCAAGTGGTCCCACCCAGCCCTCCCACTGGTTTCTGAGCCGCTCAAGTGTAGTTGGGGTGTTATTGGTTAGGGAGCTATAAATCCGGGAGATACCCCCCCTTCCCCAGGTTCCCCATCATAGTTTGCGCCTCTGGTGGACTATATTCCGGTAGCGTTGTGCCTTCCGGTATGTGTGAATGGAGGGCGTGGCGTAGCTGCAGGTATCTATAGAATTGTGATGGGTGCAAGGAGTGCCTGGTTTGCAGATCTTGGAAGGAGCGTATGTGGTCGCTGGTCCACATGTCCCCGAGTTGGGAGATCCCGACAAGATCCCACGTCCGAAATCCTTTTAGTGCACTAACCTCCCTAAGCCATGTGTCTTACCAGAGTGGTGTGTGTTGGGTCAATTTATTTGTCCATTGGGTCTGGCGCATGGAGGTCTGTGTCACCCCAGGTAGAGTTCTAGGTATGGGCCCCCCATACAACATTTTTGTTGAATTCTAGGTAAGTCCAACTCGCTCAACTCGAGTCTGTATGCCGGATCCGACCATCCCCCATTAAACCAATTATGCAATGTGAGTAGGTGGGTCACCAGGTAGTATAAGTATAAGTTAGTCATCCCCATGCCCCCGTCAAAGGGTGGGATCCGGCATCGGGCTAAGGCTATACGGGGTCTCCGGCCACCCCAGAGAAATGTAGTGGTTAGGCTATCTAGATCTCTGAACCAGGCCCGTGGGAAGCAGAAGGGGGTGTTCTGAATGACATAGAGGAATCTAGGGAGGATCATCATTTTGAACAGGGCGACCCTCCCTAGGGGATTCAGTGGCAGCGTCTGCCATTTGCAGAGGTCTTCCTTAGCTCTTTTCACCAGTGGGGTTATGTTGAGGAACCAGGCGAGATCAGGGAGCAATGCGATCCAAATCCCCAAATATTTTAAGGACTGTCGCCTAATGGGTATTGTGGACTGCCAGTCGAAGCAGTCCCTAGTTAAGTGTAGGGGGGACAAGACCGATTTGCTTGGGTTAAGTCGCAGACCGGAGGCCTGCCCGAAGGAGTGCAGCGCCCAGAGACAGTGGGGACCAGATTGGGCCAGCTCCGCAAGGAAGAGTAAGACGTCATCTGCGTACAGGGCTATTTGTCCTCTTCCGAGTTGGGCCATTTCCAACCCCGAATGCGGTTGTCCGACCGAATGAGGCTCGCTAAGGGTTCCATCGCCAAGGCGAAAAGGAGGGGTGAGAGGGGGCATCCCTGCCTCGTTCCTCTTCTAATGGGAAATGCTTCCGATAATACCCCATTGACTAGCACTCGTGCTTGAGGTCGAGAGTAGAGGACCTTCACCAGGTTGCGAAAACGTGGACCGAAACCCATCTCAGCCAGCACGTCGTCCAGGTACCGCCAATCCACAGAGTCGAAGGCCTTCTCAAAATCAATGAGAAGAAGTGCCAGATAAGGAGTTAGTAAATGGCGGTTTGCCAAGGCCAGGTGGAGACGACGGAGACAGTGCCTAGTCCCCCGCATTGGCATGAACCCGCATTGGTCGGAGTGGATCAGTTTGGTGAGGTAGGGCCTCAACCGTTGGGGTAGGACTGCGGCAAATATTTTAACCTCTGTGTTTATGAGGGATATTGGGCGGTAGTCGGCACAGTTGGACGACGGCTGTTGCGTTTTAGGGAGAACAACAAAGGTGGCGACATCTGTCTCGGGGGGAAAGGAGCCCTTCTCGAGAGCTTCAGCAAATAGATTGGAGAGATGCAGGATGAGGATCTCCCGGTATGCAGTGTAGTACTCCTGTGAGTGACCGTCTGGGCCTGGGGTTTTACCCGACGAGGTGTGCGCTATGGCATCATTGATTCCCTCGCGGGTAATGGGGAGGTCCATATCAGCAGACTCAGCTGTGCTGAGGCGAGGGAGATGGAGCTGACCCGAGTTGAGCAGTTTTGAGAAGGAAGTTTCAGGGTGCTGCACTGAGTATAGCTCGCGATAGTAGGAGGCAAAGGTCTGGGCCATTGCCAGGGGGGAACGATGGGCCAGACCGTCCGGGTCATTAATCTCCGGAATTATGCGATTGGCCATAGGATATGTAGCTAGTCTGTGAAGGATCTTCCCGTTCTTGTCTCCCCAGCCGTATACTCTAGCTATAGAGGATCTCCATAGGAGCTTGGCGGCGTCCAAGGAGAGTTGCTTGATTTCGCCTCTCAGGCGTATGAGTTGCCTCTCCTGAATCTCATCTCGGTCTTCAGGGGGGCGCTGTTCGAGGAGTAGCACCTGGGCCTCTCGTAGGGTGATCTGGTGTGTCTGAGCCTGGCGCTTGAGTTTAAGTTGGCCCTTGGCGAAGCCACGGATGGTGGCTTTGCCCGCCTCCCAAGGGTACCCGGGGATGGGACAAAGCCAGTATTGGTGGAGAAATATTGCTGAAGTTCTGCCCCAATCACTTTTTTAAACTCTTTGTCCTGGAGGAACCATGCATTCATCCTCCAAGTTGGGCGTGTCAAGTTAGGGGGTTCTCCAATGCTCAGAAGTACAGGTGAGTGGTCCGAGATGCCCCTGGGAAGGATATGGATGTCTCTAATCGTTTGGCAGTCAGTAGGGGGGATAAATATGATATCTATACGTGCGTGGGTGCGGTGTGCAGCTGATGTATGAGTGAATTGCTTACTCCGGGGATGCCAGATTCTCCAGGCGTCACACAAGCCCAGGGAGTCTGCCCAGTTCGCCAAGTGTTTGGCGTGTGTGGTTCTTACAGCGGACGGTGTGCTTGTAGTGTCAAGGTGGGGATTTAGAACCGCGTTGAAGTCGCCCCCAACTATTGACGCACCTAGAGGTAAGGATGCGATGAGGTCGGTGGTTTGTTCCAGGGTCTTTGTGAGCATCGATGGAGGTGAGTATATAGAGACAAGGTTGAGAGGGTTACTTCCTAACATTCCACTCAGAGCTACAAAACCTCCCTGGGGGTCGTGACTGGCCTGCGTGAGCACAAAGGGGAGATTGCGACGTATGAGGATTGCCACCCCCGTGAGCCCCGGGCAAACCCTGAGTGCCAGACTCTATCTTACCCATATCTCGCTAGGAAGGGGCAATGGTTGCCCATGAGGTGAGTCTCTTGGAGTAGGAGAATGTCAGCTGTCTGGCGCTGGGCATAGCGTAGGACTGCCGTTCGTTTGACCCTTTCAAGAAGCCCATTGACGTTCCAGGATAGTATGCGGAGGGAGACTCCGGTATTGTTCGCACACGTCATGGTGGGTGCAAGTGGGATCGGAATTCTACAAGACTCGGGTTAGCTGCGGGCGCAACTGGGGTCTGGTTTGAGTGCGGGACAGCAATTGTGACTGTAGATCACAAGCGGTATGTGGGACTAACATAGTGTACTGTAAGAAGGCTGGTGTGACAACACGATAAAACAGCAACAACATCAGGACAACGGTACCGACCCCCTCCCTACCCCCTCCTCCCACCCTATACTTCAGGAACAGAAGCATCTGTCGTCCCAATTAGACAAGGTAAGTAACCAAACTAAAACGTTTGGGTTGGATTGCGTGGAGGACCCCTCCTTACATAAGGATGTTCAGCATCTAGGCAAAGAGATCAACAGATTGAAACAAGAACTCTGCCATGTTGTCCTTGACAGTGAAACAGTGAAGTCGCTGCACTGGCCAGGTCCGTCACTTCAGGTGTGACGGGCTGTGAGGAACCCTGAATCAGCAGGGGCAATGCGGAGGCTTTCTGGTAAGGCATACCACAGTTCAATGCGACTTATGAAATTGGGTCGCTGCGGGGAGCGAGAGGTGCCCAAGGGCGCATAGTCTCCAGGGCGTGGTTAGGCCCCTCCGCCGGCATCGGATGTGAGCGCACCATCGGCCGATGCATCAAGCCCCACAGCGTGACATTGTGCGGTATGTACTTTAAACTGATAGGTAGCAGTGACCCCTCTCTCTCGGTCGCCACCCCTCGTAGGGCGTCAGATTGCTGGGCTGCGGGAGAGGTCCGAATCTGTGGTCGCCAAGTCCAGGGTGCCCAAGGGGATGCGTTCCCCAGATGAGTGTCCAGCAGAATGATTCCTTTGTCGGGATTGGGAGCCCGGAGAGCTGGGAGTGCTCCCGGGCCCGCGAGCGGCCAGGCTCAGTGATCTGGATGCTTCTCTGTGGGACTTACGCCCCCTGCGTGATTGTGTACACCTCCTGTGTTGTTGTTTGGGGGACCGAGGCCGCAAGGTCTGGGGGCCAGAAGGCACAGGTGAAGAGCTCGGCCGGGACCCGAGGGGGCGTTCCTCCGTCAGCCAAGTCCAGGCAGCCTGTGGCGAGTCAAAGAACTGTGTTTTGCCCTGGAAGATGACGCGGAGGCGGGCCGGAAAGAGGAGTCTGTATTGAAGGCCGAGAGCTTGCATTTTCTTTTTAACGTCTATGTAGGAGCGTCGCTGGTCTTGCACCTCTCTGGTGTAGTCTGGAAACACCATGATGGTGTGGTTCTGAAATTTTAGGGTTCCCAGGGACCGTGCCTCATGAAGAATCGCGTCCCGGTCTTTAAAGTTGAGGATCCGAGCTATTATGGAACGGTGCGGGGCTCCGGGCGGCGGTTTAGGTTCAAGGGACTGATGGGCTCTCTCCACCGCGAACCATGTTGAGAGTGTGTCTTTGGGCATCCAGGAGGAGAGCCATGTTTCGATGAAGGTGGACATCTGCTCCCTCTCGGATCCCTCCGGAAATCCCACCAGGCGGAGATTATTGCGTCGTGAGCGGTTTTCGGCATCCTCCGCTCATCTGTGAAGTTCCTTGGTGTGGGATTGCAAGTTGGTCACTTGTTCCTTCAATTGATGAACAACATCCTCCACCATGGAGAGGCGAGACTCGGCCTCCGTGATGCGGGCTGTGGCGTTGCGCAGGTCCTGTCAAGTAAGGGACATGTCGACCCGGCCCTCTCCGATCTTCCCCTTCACCGAGGCCTGGGACGCGCTAATCGCCTGCAGGGTTGCGGCCAAGTCTTTGCCCTAGAGAGAAGGGCCACCGTCGACTTGCCCGGGGGATCATGTTCAGCCGTGGTGTATTGGTCGATTTTTGTTTGCGTGTGGCTGGTGGAGGATTTGGGGCCCCGGTCTTTCCCCATGGCGAGCGTTGGAAAGAGTGCCAGTGGGGGGCTGGAGTCAGGGTGATTCTGGTGCAGGTCCGCATGGGCTGAGGCAAGGTGGGGCACCCCTGGCTTCGGGTGAAAGGCCTGTAGGTGTCTGAGGCCTGGGCCCCGGAGAGTGCGCTGTCCCAAGGGTTGCAGGTACAAACTCGGCTGTAGGTATGAGCCCCCTAGGGGCAAGTGCTGATGTCCAGAGCCGACTGGGAGCAGGCAGAACCCCACTGCATCAAGGCACCGAGTTGTGGGCCGGGGTCACACCCACCGCGTTGCGTTCGGGGTCCCGCACACACCCAGGAGTACAATCGAGTCAGTGGCGGAGGGGAAGATGAGCTGTGGGTTCCAGCATGGATCTTGCTCCCAACCACGAAGGGCGCAATCCGCCATCTCCCAGACCCAAGCGGCAGGCCCCAGCCCCTTTTATGACCAGAGCTGCGGGACAGAACTCCAGGCGAGCACCATAGGCACCATGTTAGAGGCCCGGTGGCCTGAAGGGATCACCACGTGGGGCCCACGTCATAGAGGCCTCATGGGGGCACCGATCAAGCAGCCCTCCTCCTCAACACACGAGAAGATGATGTCAGGGTGGGCCCACCATCAGGCCCGCCGCCGGGGAGCAACCCGCGGCTAGGGCCAGGAATGACAGCGGGAAGGGCAAGACGTAGCAGGCCTGAGTCAAGAAGTTCACCCCTAGGCAGCCGCTTCAGGCCTCCGGATACCCGGGGTGAGTCCAATCTCACTGGTGCAGTCTCTTTGTCCAGGGACCGCCCAGGGGGTCTGAGGCTCCGCCAGGACCCGGGGTCAGTCTCTCTTCATAGAGGGAGGGGAGGGGGGCCACTCACTGCCTCATCGGGGGCCCAGCTGTTCCAGGCGGCTCCTGGCACCACTCGTCCCAGCCTGGTACGGCCCAGGGCCTCCGTTCTCCCGCAGCCACAGTCCAGAGTCATCAGTGCGGGACGGGCCCATTCAGGATCGATCAGGTGCTGCGCTCTGTCACTCGCCGTTGGCTGCCAGCAGAGTCCTCCCACCTTCGAATAGGCGCGCGGCCTCCGCAGGCACATCTCGGCATGACAGCCCAGGCGAGGGGGCCAGGAAGAAGGCCGAGGTCAGGCCGGTGGAGCGGCCACCCCACGCCAGGCCCCCAGGTGCACAGCCGGGATCCGGAGAGCCGCTGGCCAGCAGCAGGAGCTCCGACGGTAGGTCTCGTCCCCGAAGAACCCCAGCAAGTCACAGTGGGCAGTCCCAGGCCTCTCCGCAGCCGGTTAGAGAGGGGCCGGGACCGCCATCTTGATTGCTGCTCTTACGGCCGCTGGTGAAAGGTGGCTTCTGGGTGGACTCATTCAGCTCACCAGACTTCGCAAGGCCGCAGCTCCGTCCCCGGGAAGAGAGATCTCCTCACTCAGATGCAGGCAAGGCGCCGATGGCAGCGGATCTCGGAGCGGATGAAGGAGGGGTCCGGAGCACTCTTAGAGTGTGACCGCCATCTTGACGCTCCAAGCCACGCCTTCCAAAACTTTTTATTTTAAAATAGTGATCACTAGTGGGTCATAAATCGACATTCCTCATGAATATTAAGGAGATAGGTCATAATTTGTAACCCACTAGTAATCACCCCCAACACAGGTATGGTGGCCTGCATGGGTTAGCAGACCACCATGTCTGTAATTGCTTTTTAACTAAGCAGTTTTTTGTTTTATAACTGCAGCCCGTTTCCCTACAAGGAAATGCGACTGCATTTAAAAAGAAAAGTTTCTTTTTTTATTGTTTTTGTTTTACAAGGCGCAGTGGTCTGCCTCCTTTTATATGGACTTGTTTTTACATTCATAAAGGGGAAGGAGTTCCAATGGGACTCCTTCCTGTTCGCAAGTGGGTTACCACTACAGGTTTGTAATCGGCAAAAAAATTAGGTTTTGGGAACAGAATTCGATGGCAAAACATTAATACATAGCATTCTGATTCAGTATTTCAATGGACTCCCTTCCAAACACCAAATCAGTATTTGGTGGCAAACACAAATTGTGATTCGGTAACATGTTTGTACATATCAGAATGCGTTGTTGCGGTTGCAAATGGCCCAATTCTGTGAACCAGGCATTTGCGACCTCAAAAAACGCGTTGTACATCTGGCCCTCAGAATCACAGTGGGTCTGCCATCATCATTCTGCAGATTTTTTGCTAGCTGTAAACGTAATAAGACAAGTGCAAACCAGGGTAGGCTGCTTGAAAAGACCATTTTGGTTTAATATTGAAAGAGTCATCATGTCTGTCACTAAGAAAATTTCAGCTGGAGATGCCATCATTGAACGTGAAGAAATTACTCACTGAAAGGGGCTTTGCTTGAGCATGTAAAATTTGACTGAGTAATTTGAGATCAATTCAATTCAATTCAATTTGATCACTTTATTTCGCCAATACAGAAGAATGGCATAAAAAGTTTACAATATACAATCATAAAAGTTTCCAAATATAAAAGTGTATACAATTTCATACAAGCTCTTCTCAGATTTATATAATTAATCACGACAAAATAAAAAGATGTAAGTTCATTATGGAATGGTCATATGTTAGGTTTAAAAAAGTTGTTTTCTTGTTTTAAAAGCACAACTTAAAAACTAAGCTATACAGTAGCTGGTTAGTGGATCTGTTAATGATTGTAAATAATAAAGAGCAGGACGACATTGCATGAAATTAAGAATGCGCATAAGTGGTAAAATATATTTTTTCCTCTCCTCTCTATAAAACCTGCAAAAGAATAATAGATGGAGTTCCCCTTGAACAGAACTTCCATCGCAGGCCCATGGTGCGAGCGCGTCAAAGGTATAATCATTAGGAGTAAAATCCAACATAAAGGGAGTAAGTTTTAGCCGGAACCTCAGCAAATGATATCTATGAAGGGGCCGCGTAACAAAAGTTAGGTAATTGGTGTCAATGTTATTTAATGTGGGTGTTACATTGTATTGTATTACCCTAGTCTTAGTACAATTAGAGACCCACCTATCTCTCATGCATTTTCCGATTAATAACTCTTTCAATTCAACCTTAGACACAGTAGTAGATGAAGCTGTTCTATCAGATAATTCCCCCTTACAATTAGATATAAACTTTTCTTTACATACTGAAGCCATTTAATCTTGCTTAATCCATCTAGGTTTAAGCAGTCCTGAACAATTTCCTGAGTTTGCTTTAATGTATCTCTTTTCCAAAAAGAGTGTCATAGAAGTATCGGGGCAGAACTAATCTTATCCTAGATAAACGGTATGTTCAATTCTGAGTGACAGATATAGGTGGAGCAGGATTGAGGAACACCTAATAACCTCTTTAAAAAACTATCCTCAATTCCTTGTAGGGTGGATGTATTGGCTATTCCCCACACAGCAGTCCCATAGGTGGCAACAGAAATCGCTTTAGCCTGGTAAATCCTTTTTACTGTTGCAATGGGTTTAGAACTAAGTTGTTCTTATAAAACTGAACAGCGCTCCTATACTTCTTTCCATAAGGAGGGCTCTGTTCACCACCATTTTTACCAAGTATATTTTGAGTCAAAAAGTATTCCCAGATAAGAAAAGGTATCCACCACCTCCAGTCTTCTCTCTTCAATAGTCTTGCTCCTGGCACCAACACATAAGACTTTGATTCGTTAACCCCAAGACCCAAATTGTGCATAAATTTAAAATAAGAAGTTATTTAAATTTGTAATGTGTTGCCAGTCCAGGCCAATAGGACTGCATTGTCCACGTACAAAATTATCGGGCGGGAATTAAACCGACTAAAGGGACATCTTGTGTGGACCCAATCAAATCAGCTTCTACGGCGTTAGTATATAGAGAAAGTAAAAACGGTGCCAAGACACAACTCTGCCTCACTCCGCGGGTAATCCCAAAGTGACTTGTGCATTCACCCTGTCTCCCGTAGCGGACACAGGCTGAGGCCACAGAATACAGAACAGAAGCAATGGGGTTTGCCCAAATACCCCTCTACCATCTAGGCAAGCAAATATCACACTATGCAACAAGTGATGTGGAGGAATGGATATATTCAAAGTAGTCATAGGGTACATCAAATTACTCCTATTTCATGGTACATAGTCCCATCTCTTTTACCTACATCTCAAAGAACCACATACCAACGTTTATTCCTGGTTGGAACAATTATTAATTTCTTTTTAATTGCTCTCCAAAAATCAACATAAAAAACAATACATAAAAGTACATAAATCATCACAGAAAAACACATAAACGACAATTGTTTCCTACCCCCCAATTTTACAATGAAGTGTTCGCTTTCTGATTAACAGCAATCCACTGCGAGGTAATCCTTTGCACACTTGAGGTACCAACTACACCTCTAAAACCTTTTTAATAGTGTGAACGTCCATTTTTAACACAATGTTTATAATATGGTGGATTCCTCCATTCTTCAACTGTCGGCGCGTTTCAGCCCTTTCATTCAGGCCTCATCAGGACAAGGATATAAGGAACAACTTGTGAAGCCTCCCACAGGCACTAATAGACATCTAGGGTACGGTCTGCAATCTAACTGTTGGACGCCTGTAAATCAGGATTCAGTCACGCAGGTACTCGCACACTGTACACTAACATGGTACGCCTAGTCTTACTTTCAACGCCTCAGTTCTCCGTATGCGTGTTCCAACACAGTCCTCATTTAAAGCCTAAAGCACTTCTCCTCAGGCGCCAGTCTCCGTTTCCTCTACTTCCGGTAATCGCATGCACGGGACCCGCTCTGCGCCCGTATTTAAAGCCTGCCTGTCTGCAAAAAAGAAGCCTCAGAATACATCTCACAGATAAAATTGATTATGGACTTGTCAACACCCATAGATTCCATTAATAACCAAAGTTTTGTGTGGGCCACGCAATCAAAGGCAGCCGACAAGTCCATAAAGGCCATATAAAGGTGACCTTTCTTAGCTGGAGTATATTTGGCAATTAACAAATTTAAATTTAAACATTCAGCGACTGTGCCCTTTCCCTTTCTAAAACTGTATTGAGCAGAAGATAAGATGTTTCTTTCCTGAGCCCAAATTTCTAACCTATTCAGGAGTAGACCACACATTAATTTAGTTGTACTATCCAGGAGGGATATGGGTCTATAATTCTTGGGATTGGTCGAATCCCCCTTTTTATATATTGGGATGATTACAGTCTTCTTCCAAGAATGTGGAACTCCTGTTTGGCTTAAAACATTAATGACATTGGTGAGGAGAGGAGCCCAAAGATCCTGATTCAATAAAAAGAAATCGATGGGGACCCCGTCGGGACCAGAAGCCTTCAGTGTGCTACACTGATTGAGGGCAAGTCTCATTTCAGCCAAGCTAAATGATAATGGAACATTGGTGGTAGATGTAAATAAAGCATGTGGCTCAAATGGTTCACTCTCTGAATTATCAAATACTCCTTTGAAGTGGGCCACCCATGCTTCCTCGCTTACATGCAGGTTCAGTGTTATCTCACTTTCATCCTTCAGAAACTGGGAATTAATTACTTTCCAAAAATCACTGCTTCTTTTATATTGCTGCTTCTTGCAACCTATCCCACGCTTCTTCCTTTAGGATTCTCAACCTTGTAGCTCTTACTTTGTAATATACTTTGTATGAACGATGTAGGACTTTTACTAAAGCCTCATCCCTTGGTTTCTCACTGAGAGCAGAGGGAAGGTTCTCAGGGCCTTAGTACAGGCCTCATCAAACCAGTCTTCTTTACTAGTGGGCCTCTGTGTACTCGGGCAAGTGAGATTACTGTGAACTTCATCCAGGATATTTTCAAAGGCCAAGGAAATTAACATATGAGAGAAATTAGGGTCTAAACAAAAAATACATTTCTTGGTGCATTTTGAAGACTACTGTGTGGGTAAATGAGGAAGTGTCAATCTTCCCCCATTTCAATACTACACCATTTTTCCTTGCAATTTCAGGTTTAGGCATTCTACAATTTCTCCCGTGGGACCATTCCATGCGAAACGAGATCAATGCATGATCACTGAAGACCTCCTCTTGAGTGCCCTGCTCTAGAGGTGGTCGCATTTGTGTGGAAAGTATGGAACCCATCCATTATAATGAGTTTTTATTCCTGGAATCAAAACTTGGAAGATTAGGATATCAAAATTTCCAACAATTGCTAACCAATGAGAATTGTTCTTTTTAAGGTTATAGCCCACTATATTCCACGACAATACTTTCAAGGAAGTCGGAGGGAGTATTGGACTGTCAATGGGGACCTGGTTAGAAGTGTTTGGGGGGAGATGGGAGTCACTAGATAAATCGGAGGGTGAAGGTAGTCAATCGCATGCTTCAAGATCACTCAAAGGAATGAATCTGTTTGTGTTCAAGAATGGTGAAAGAATTAGATTGCAGCCATAATACAGGTGAGCTGGGGGGGTTGACCCTAGGATGTGAAATAGAATTTGCCACAAGCGGTTTATAGAAAAATAAGTAATGCAAAAATCTGTTTGGCAGAATGGAGGGAAGTAGAAAGTACGCCTAGTAAATGCTTGACCACCCTCTGATTATTGAAGTTGACGACAATAGAGTCCCCTCCGATTAACTTAGAGCTTTTACCTATCCACTTTATTCGTCTTGACATAATAATATGATTGTAAAGTTTAAAAGTGCCATTTTGAAATTTAGACAACCAGTGTTGGGCTTTGTCCATCAGTTGAACCGTGGATTTATGCTGGTCTTGGTGCAAGACAGGGACATTTGCTGAAATAATTACAAAGGGACACGCTGCCGGGGGTAATTCCAGACTATCACCTATAGTCTCTATTTTGATGAATTCAGAGGACCATGACCATTAATGGTGGCCGCCCTCCTTATCTCCCACCTGCTGCAATCCTCTGCGGAATCAGAAACAAGTTCACGGGCCGCTTGCGCAACATTTAGCCGTTCTGAACCGGGAGGTGCCAAAACATGTTGAATAGGTTGGATCGAAGAAGGGTTTATTCCACTATCAGCACTGCCAGATTGCCTAGAATTGGTTGTGACCAGTCTCTCTTTTGAAAAGGGACACAGTGAATGAGGCTCAAGACCTGAATGTAGAGCTCGGGTGGAAGCGGAAATTGAAGCAGAGTCTCCAGAGGTTTGATTTTGAGGCCACCCTGATCGTGCAGAGATCAGTCTAGGGTTGGATAATTGGTCCAGTCTCTCCATTATTATGTCCAATTTAGTCGTAAGTGGTTGGAGAAGTAGCTGAACAATTTGCTCCAATTTCTGGCACAGATCATCCCCATGCGCTGTCAGAAGTATATCAAGTGCAACATCTGAACATAGGCCATTTATGCCCTGCGTGACTTCCAGAGGGGCTGATAACATTTCCGGGGCAGTAGAAATAGCCACCGGGGTTACAGTGAGGGTAGTAAGTGCAGATACTTTAGATTGTTTAGGGAGCGTTAGCCTTTTTGCCTTCCCTCTTTTCCTTTTAGATGGTGGCTCATCTTCGGAACTTTTTGAAGCTGTTGGTGACTTAAGATTTTTAGTCAGGGACGGTATGTTTGCTGATTGATTATGGCTAGCTGAAACCTCACACAGACCCTGGTCATTGGGGACAATAGAGACAGAGTCCACATGCTCAACATTAATATGTCTTACCTCCTCCAAGGAGAGGCGGTGCTCCGTTAGTTCAATCTCTCTGGAAAGCACGTCTGCAGCTCTGAGTAGAAAGGAGTCCAGGGTATTAACAATTTCCCCTCCAGGTTCAGGGGTCTCCGCCTTACGCTTAACCACTCTCTTCCCCCAAATCGATCAATTACAAAGGTGAAAACATTAGGAGATGGCCCAACCCATCCTCTTCCGGGCGATGACAGGCGTAGATGTGCCTGCCCTTGGCCCAGGCTTTGCCCGGGCGCATCCCCGCGCACGTCCCACGGCCCGGCATCACGCTATTTAGCACTCTGCAACGCTGGGGATGACGGGAGTGGTAGTCTCCCCCTGCGGCTCCAATCACGGTCCCTCCCCCCCTAGGGAATGGCAGGCACAAGTGTTGGCGACTACAATCTGCCACGGACCGGCGTTGTGCTATTAAGCGCTCTGCAACGCAGGGGATGACGGGAGTGGTAGTCTCTCCCTGCGGCTCCAATCACGGTCTCTCCCCCTCCTGGGGCATGGCAGGGACAAGTGTTGGCGGCTACAATCTGCCATGGCCCGGCG
The DNA here is from genome assembly GCA_963921515.1 of Calotriton arnoldi. NCBI lineage: Eukaryota > Metazoa > Chordata > Amphibia > Caudata > Salamandridae > Calotriton > Calotriton arnoldi. Next base: position 925,242 of record CAWUFW010003315.1, read on the forward strand.
TCATGCTATTTGGTGCTCTGCGGAAGCAGGGGATGACAGGAGTAGAAGCCTCCCCCTGCGGTCTCTCCCCCCAGGAACAAGTGTTGGCAGCTAGTAATTTGAGATCAATTTTGACCCGACATAAGGAAAGCACTTTTCTGGACTGAATATACTCTCTTCATTACTAGGCAAAATAACAGGAACATACTAAGGAGCAAGGAGATTTTTGGGGGCACAAAAACAGTATTTCAGCATGTTGTCCAATAAATATGCGTATTCAGAAACTTGCTGCTGGATCCCAATGGACTCCAAATGACTAATGATCTCCTGACAAAGGATGCCGTAGGTCACAGTCTTGAGCTGAAATTGATGTGAAATGCCCACTAGGCTTCAATGAGAACTATGGAAACATTCTGAATTCATGGCATGATGCTTTCCTTTTGGATGTCAGTAGAATCGTTGCATAAATTCAAAGACCAAATACAGGAACTGTGTTCTATTTAGTAAGCTGCTCAAATGACCACTGCAACTGCTTGTGGCTTTCATCTTGTCCATAAGCTTTAAACATGCAATTAGACTTGTCACTATAACCCTGCTGCCAAGCCTTAAACTTGCCTTTTATTGCATATACGTCACCCCTAAGGTAGGCCCCATGTAGCCCATAGGGCAGAGTGCATTGTAATTAAAAGGTTGGACATGCACTTTTAAGTTTTACATGTCCTGGTAGTGAAAAACTCCTAAATTAGTTTTTCAATACAGTGAGGCCTACCTGTCCCAAATGATACCATTGTGTTGCTTTATTACATCATTAAGTGCTAATTTTTGATTGGGAACAGATAAGCATTTCATGTTTGGTATCTATAAAATTGTAATAAAAATGTATTTTTAATAGTAAAGTCGGATTTTAAATTACGATTGTGAAAAAGCCACTTTTAGAAAGTTGTTCCTTTGCCATTTCATACCTGCATTCTGTCCTAGGTACATGACTGTGTAGTTGGCAGTTAGACTTTGCGAATTCCTCCTAGACAGTCACACAATAGAGGGATTAGGTGTGTCAGAATGAGCCATCTCCTGGCAGGATGGGGGAAGATCTGGGTACAACCCCTCTTGCAACTATACATGCTGTACTCAGCCTTCACACAGGGCAGAGGAGTCAGAAATGCCAGGCACTTCAAAGAAACACTTCTAGAAACTTCTTCTACTTCAAAGAGGGCACCAGGTAAAAATATAGAAACCTAAGATCCACTCTTCAGTTCACTTTCTGGACCCGTGGTAGGACTCTCAGAGGACTGCCTGCTGCTGTGGCCTGCTTTGTACTCCACAAGTTTTGCTGCGCCTGCAAGGACTGTTTTGCTGCATGGAGCCTGCCTTGAACCCTCAGAGGCCTGCCCTGCTTCTTTACCAGAACCCAGGACTACCAGAGTGATTGCAAGGACTAGTTTGCTGGCCTCCTGTTCAGAGCCACAGAGCCATAGCAGGCTTCCACCATCTTGAACCCACACCTGGGCCCAGCATGAGTGAGTCCCAATCCCTGAAGACGTGCCCCTCCAGTCCTGAACCCTTGATAGTGGTGATAAAGGTGCCCAGAGTGCCAAAATCCAAAACTTGGAACTAGTTGAAAACTGCTCTGAGAACCGACAGAAGACTGGGACTAACCTCCTCGTCTATCCGCCCAAGGTGCATCGCTGATCTGCCTGACTTTACGGTAGCTCCCACTACACTCTTCTCCGCAGCAGCACATACTCTTCAGCAGTCCTTCACGAAAAGGTATCTGGCCTCCTGGAACTCCTGCCTCATCCCACTGGAGATTATTGACTAAGTCAGAACATAGCAAACACAAGGAGATGATGGATGGAGCGCTGAAACGTTTCAGACACTCACCCACAGTCACAGATATGGGTTTAATCCATCATCGTTCTTTAGCTCATTCGCCATACCAGTTCAGACACAGCTATATGCAAATCAGTCTTGACCCTGTGCCTCATGGGAACAGTCCAGCCCGAACTGCCAAGCCATGTCTTCCTTGGACCGGAAACAAGCATCCTGGGACCGGTTTCGGGCTAACAGCCCTCATCAGCCAGGCTAGCTTGAACCCAGTGGCAAAGTGAGCAAGGGACCCACGTCTGGGCATACCCTGCCAACTTAGGGCGAACAAAGCAAACACAAGGAGATGATGGACGGAGCACTGAAACTTTTCAGACACTCACCCCCAGTCACAGATCTGGGTTGAATCCATCATCGTTCTTTAGCTCACTTCGCCACCCCAGTTCAGACACAGCTATTTGCAAATCAGTCTTGACCCTGTGCCTCATGGGAACAGTCCAGCCCAAACTGCCAAGCCATGTCTTCACTGGACCGGAAACAAGCATCCTGGGACCGGTTTCGGGCCAACAGCCCTCATCAGCCAGGCTAGCTTGAATCCAGTGGCAAAGTGAGCAAGGGACCCACGTCTGGGCATACCCTGCCAACTTAGGGTGAACAAAGCAAACACAAGGAGATGATGGACGGAGCGCTGAAACTTTTCAGACACTCACCCCCAGTCACAGATTTGGGTTGAATCCATCATCGTTCTTTAGCTCACTTCGCCACCCCAGTTCAGACACAACTATATGCAAATCAGTCTTGACCCTGTGCCTCACGGGAACAGTCCAGCCCGAACTGCCAAGCCATGTCTTCCCTGGACCGGAAACAAGCATCCTGGGACCGGTTTCGGGCCAACAGCCCTCATCAGCCAGGCTAGCTTGAATCCAGTGGCAAAGTGAGCAAGGGACCCACGTCTGGGCATACCCTGCCAACTTAGGGCGAACAAAGCAAACACAAGGAGATGATGGACGGAGCGCTGAAACTTTTCAGACACTCACCCCCAGTCACAGATCTGGGTTGAATCCATCATCGTTCTTTAGCTCACTTCGCCACCCCAGTTCAGACACAGCTATATGCAAATCAGTCTTGACCCTGTGCCTCATGGGAACAGTCCAGCCCGAACTGCCAAGCCATGTCTTCCCTTGACCGGAAACAAGCATCCTGGGACAGGTTTCGGGCCAACAGCCCTCATCAGCCAGGCTAGCTTGAATCCAGTGGCAAAGTGAGCAAGGGACCCACGTCTGGGCATACCCTGCCAACTTAGGGCGAACAAAGCAAACACAAGGAGATGATGGACGGAGCGCTGAAACTTTTCAGACACTCACCCCCAGTCACAGATCTGGGTTGAATCCATCATCGTTCTTTAGCTCACTTCGCCACCCCAGTTCAGACACAGCTATATGCAAATCAGTCTTGACCCTGTGCCTCATGGGAACAGTCCAGCCCGAACTGCCAAGCCATGTCTTCCCTGGACCGGAAACAAGCATCCTTGGACCGGTTTCGGGCCAACAGCCCTCATCAGCCAGGCTAACTTGAATCCAGTGGCAAAGTGAGCAAGGGACCCACGTCTGGGCATACCCTGCCAACTTAGGGCGAACAAAGCAAACACAAGGAGATGATGGACGGAGCGCTGAAACTTTTCAGACACTCACCCCCAGTCACAGATCTGGGTTGAATCCATCATCGTTCTTTAGCTCACTTCGCCACCCCAGTTCAGACACAGCTATATGCAAATCAGTCTTGACCCTGTGCCTCATGGGAACAGTCCAGCCCAAACTGCCAAGCCATGTCTTCCCTGGACCGGAAACAAGCATCCTGGGACGCGGTAGGTGCTTGGGTCTTTTAGGTGCTAGTTTTTACTAAAAACTGTTAAAAATCATAACTCTGGTTCTACCGACTGGATTTTTGGTAATTTTGATGTCAAATAATTTATAAAATGTACTCTATTTTTCTAAATTGGTGTGCAATTTTTCTTTTGTAGTGTTTTTATGTTATTACTGCTTGTGTGGTGCATTAATATTTTACACATTGTCTCTAAGTTAAGTCAAACTGCTTTTGTGCCAAGCTACCAGAGGATTAAGCACAGGTTAATTTAGTAACTATTGTGGTTCACCCTGACAGGGATTGTGGCTGTTGCTTGAAACACCCTCCCCTCTAATGAAAAACCCAATTTCTCAATTTCTCACAGATAATAATATTCAATGTCTTGATAAAAGACATTTGTGATTATCAACTGCATTCCTGTGGTCATATCATATCTCTCATTTCCTGGACATAATCCCTCACATATAGACAATAAGGTTTTAGGTTGGATATCTCCACGTACAATTTTTCCACATATACATAAAGGCCAAGGCAGGTAAATGTCAACCTGCAATTGGGAAAGGACAACTAGAAAACAGTTTCATCAATAAAGTAAGCAGCATAGAGACAATTGGGGCTTCACTGTGTGCCCCAGATCTATATCCGGTAACAATACTCCGGGGTTGCAGAGTAACAGAGATTACTAGTAGGACCATGATGTTCCATTGAGAAATAAGAATTTACAATGGAATCAGGAATTTAGTGTTTAGTTCCAGTGTTAATTCTTCATGTTTCCTTGAGTTATAGCAGCTGGAGTCCTGGGTGAAACTCATCAGGTCCATAGTAAGTTCACCGACCTTTTGATTCTGATGGAACCTGTAGCTGAAGCTATCAGCCCCATTGGAATTGAAAGGAACCTTCTAACTGAGGCTCAAGAGAAACAATTGTTTCAAGAGAAAATGCAAAGGCCAGATTACAATATTGAGCAGCATGAAAAATGGTGCCTGTAAAACAAGAATGATCCAACTCATTACTTGTTTGCCAAGCAGTTTATGTGGCTATTTACCGAAGTGGGTATTGATTAGGCCTGGGCAGTAAATTCCGTTCCGCTCGCGGAATTTGCGGAATTTGGGTAATTTCGCGTTCCGCGGAGAACGCGGAATTACCAAAAATTTCGCGATCCGCATCTTTGCGGAATTTTTTGCTTGTTCGCGCTTTCAAAATGCGTGTTCGCGAGATATTTCTCCCCGAGCACGCAAACAGCGTTCGCGAACAGGAAAAAAGCATCGCGAACGGGCGGAACAAGCAATTCCGCGTGTTCGCGGAACTTTTGCGTGCTCGCGGAGATTTTTTACCATTTCGCGGAGCTTTGCGTAGCGCGACTACGCAAATTCCGCCCACCCCTAGTATTGATGGTGTAAAAGTACTGTTACTAAGGATTATTTAACTGATGAGTTTAGTTCCACACTGAAAAGCCGACAAATGTTATACCACAGCATCAGCACAGCAGGTACATGCTAAGCTCACAATACATACCACAGGTATCGATCTAAGTAGTCATGTTTTGAAATGTTTTATACTCTCATAGCGACGAAGTCACCCGGATGGTGAAAATATATTTTGCTATGAATGCAACAGTTTACTGAGTGTTATGATGAAAACCTGTATGATATGTACTACACAATTGAGCAAAATGGATGTCTTGTGTGAAAATAAGAAATACCAATAAAAAGATTTTACAAAAAACAAAAAACTAAGGATTATTTAACATTGGCAAGTCAATATTATCTGAATTTGCTGAAGAATCTTGTTGTAAAATGGGCATTCAAAGAAAATACCCACTCCATCCCAGAATATGAATGCATTTCACATGTCACCCATACGCAAAGGCATGGTCAATTTAAAGGATGATTTGCTTTCAGTGCAAAGTGTACCCAGAATAGAAGTATAGTGATGGTGGGCAGTTGGACATTTATATTGGTAGCAGCAGTACTGATGGGAAAGGAATGAAGCTGAAGTGGATGCTAGACCAAAACAAGTATGATTTTAACTGTACGAGTGCTCTCCCCTGCATATAATTGTCCACTTCTCCAAATATTCAGCTCCTGTATAGGGGAAAATATTTATATTTCAGAATAGGTTCCTAATTGGTAAGTGTTTTACTCAATAGTAAATGTGGGAAGTACCAGAAAAGTGGCTGAAAAAAAGGGCACATTTACTCCTAATTGGGAGGGCTTAGGGAGGAGTAAGGAAGAATTTAGTGAGTTTTGGGAGGCTTAGGAAGGGGTTTACGGAGGGACATGCAAGAACCTACTTCAGTGTAAGTCCATTGCTAGAAACTGCACATCTAAAGTTAGTACAGCATAAAAGGGACCCAAAACAGTAGTAAATTACACCAGCTCCGCAGATGGTACGGCAACACCCTCCTAACGAAAATAACAGAGGTAGGAACTTAAATTTAAACCCTTTAGGAAATAATGTTAAATTAAATAAAATTGTTTGAAATATTTCAAAAATAAATATTAATAATTCTAGAAACATCTTACAGTAGTACATATTTATTATTTATTCATTAATAGTATAACACAAATATTGGAAATTCAAAAATGATTTAATATTAATTTTTGCATTAAAACATAATTACATTACTTTCATTAATTCTATTTATCACTTTTAATAATTTTTAAAGCGTTATAAAATATTACTTTAGGTGGCAATTTCTTTTTTTGATATAAATTTCAGAAAAATTATTTAATTTAATATTATATATAAAATATAATTTATACCTAAGTTAATAGTGCTGTAGCATTTTTTATATTTTGTTCCACATTTAATATAAATATATAATATTAATTTACATTAATATTTAACATAAAAATATATGTACAATTTATTTTCTTATACTTAACCAGAGGGATATTCCACAGTCAGAAAAAGTTTTTTTAAATGTTATAAACAAATTAGTAAAAATATTTTTATGTTAAATATTAATGTAAATTAATTTTATATATTTAATATAAAAGTAGAAAAAACTAAAAGTATCCACCAGTGATCCCGGGAAATCATATTAGAAGGCATTGCATTAAATATTAGAAAGAAACTACAACAGTACATTCCCAAAAACATCAAAGAGTTGTAAACATCAAAGGTAAAACAAATGAAAGGTCAGTCCATTTTGACCAAAAACAAAAGGGGACTATAAATCTTGTTCCTTTTTTCCTGCTTGACAAAAAGAGTCAGGGACATGCTTATGGCCAAATGGAGTCTTCAAGAACCTGGTTAAAATTTTCACTGTATTTTTTATAGTCCATTTATTCATTTTTGCTTTTTTTAAACTTTTTTTGACTTTTTGACAGTACAACTTTTAAGCTTTCACGTAATGCATGAATAAGGACAGGTAGGCACTCAATCTATTTTACAAGGTATTTCCACATGTTACTTACTGCATCCTCCTGGTGTATTCGTTTTCACAAAATTATGGCATTAGGCCAGTCACTGTCCTGATGAGACCCTTCTGAGAAATTTTAAAGGGTCAAGGTATGTTGATGTTTTGTAAGCCTGAAAGGTTTGTACTTCGGGCCTCAGGATCTTCGAGCATCCATCAGCCTGAGGGCCTTTAAAAGACAGCGCCTCACATACATCTCATACATTGAATGGGTATGACCATGTCCCAGCCCAGTTATTGTCATCAGGGGTGGTTTCTCCGTAAGGGCAAGGGGGCATTGACCCCCTGCCTGCCAGCAATTATATTACACACATTATGCCAGGAGACAGGAGGTGTATTGCTGGAGGCGTGGTTCACTGCTGTGAATATGAACTGCGCATGTCAAGTTGACCGGTATTTTGCTTGTATCCAGCCTTACATGCGCAGATCAGGCTTTCCCAGTCATAGCTGTCTGTGAGATGGGGCACTAGACACGCAGCCCCATCGGTCGCAGATGGAGCGATGTGATCGTCTTATAGTTTGAGTCCTGTGTAATGTAAATATAGCTAGTGATCATGTTAAGTGCTCCCATACTGTGAGAGATTGAGTTTGCGCTCGCACTGTGTAAATACCAGGGGAAAAAACAATAGACGTGTAGCAGCCGCATGCTTCTAATCGCATTGTGACATCAAAATTGAAATCTCTGAGCACTAGTTACATTTACATCTGTGTAATGTAAATGTAACTAGTGCTCATGTTAAGCGCTCCCATACTTTGAGAAATCGAGTTTGTTGTAGGCAAATACCGGGGTAAAAGCAATAGACATGTATAGCAGCCGCATGCTTCAAATGGCCTTGTGACATGAAAAATGTATCCTATGTATGCCTACCATTTTCGAGGGACACCAGCCGCTTCTGGTTGTCACTTCAATTGATTGCATTCCAAAGATAAACTCTGACGGGAAAAAAACTTAAAGAGATTTAATGAATACATTTTTTAAACCAAGATGTTGAATTTATGGGCCACATAAGGATTTTGCAAGTTTGAGTCATCACTATCGACAGACTTCTCAAGTTGCCAAGCTTTCCGGAGCCTATTTACTGTTTGCTCTTTAAAATATCACATACACACATAAATACCAACAAATCCCTCAAGCCAACTAAAAACACCCCAAATTACTTCAAATACAATAGCGATGCTGAGGCTGATGACATTACTATATATTTCTATTCAAGGTGATTCCAACTCTAAATCTCCCTTTCATACAGGTTACTCATGACTACAGATTGTAGCCAGTGTTGAGAGGCAGATTTTTTAATTAAATCACCTTTAAACTTAAACCACTAAAAAGTTTGAAATTCCATTAAGGTTAAAATCACATAAAAATTCAGGTGATTTGAATTTGACCTGATTTGATTTGATAAGGGCTATTCATCCCACTCTCCTCTAAATATTTGTGATGAATATTGCAGCTAAGAAATGTAACCATATGAAAACTGAACATTAAGAAATTGTAAAGTTCAAAGTTCAGTGTAGAGATTAACTTGAACACTTTGGGGCTGATTACGATGGCGGTCGGACGAGCGTCCGACCGCCATCGTTGCGGAACATGACCGGCCGACAGGTAGTCGGCGGTCCCGCCTGCTAAATTACGATCCGACTGCCGTGGAGGTGGTCGGAAACATGCCTCTTTGCATTGAGGCTTGTGCTGTGGCCCGGAAAAGGGCCGCAGCACAAGCCCCAATGCTAAAAGGCATGTTTGTAAACATGGTAATCACTAACGGGTAACTGTTCCTTTGAAAAAAGAGGGAAGCGACCTAATCTGGTAGCTTAAATCAATGTGTTTGGGGTGTCTCATTCTGTTTATGATGAAGGTTGGATATCCATGAAGGTGGGGGAATTCCTCCTTTTGGAAAAAGTGCCCTCACACACCCTTGCGGATGTCATGCTTCATCATCGGGCGTTTGCTCCTCTTGGGGGTGGCGCTGCTGTCCCCCACGGGCCCCGCGAGAGGGCTCTTTGGCGGAGATCTTTTAAGGAGAGACGCCGCAGTTGTGCATGCGGGTATGTGGGCCTAGAAAGTGAGTGCGTGAAATAAAATTGCCTAACCGGTACCCGGCAATAGACTTTTATTCGGGGGTCCAGGAGGCAATGTTAAAAAACAATCACAAAGGATAAGGAGAACCTCTTTTAAACAAATTATGTAGAGGGATGAGTCTTGTCCTGCTGCTCTCTTATCCGTGAGTGTAAGTGATAGTGAAATTAGGTCGACATGTTTCGTGCTAACTTTGGTCCCTAATGGATTGCAGTGCGCTTCTTCAGGACGTGATGTGCATTAAAAAATATAAAAAATAGGAATTAGAGACGCCGACACTCTATATACCTATGGTACCTAATGTTAGGTGTGGGCGTCTGTGCGCCTAATGTAAACATTCCTGAACCCTGCGGCAGGCACCATGCGGTGCCTGCAACATGATGCAGGGATGTTTAGGGGGGCAGCACTGGTGCCCCCCAGGGCCCATACCGGAGGGTCAGGGGGAACAGGGGCCCTGCTACTTGCCCCAAAAAAGCCTTTCCACCAGCCTTTTCACTTTGGAAGAACCAACGTGAAATGGCTGGCGGAAAGGTGGATCGTAATCCCCACAGCAGTGCCTGAGAAGGCACCGTCTTCATTGTGGGGAATGCTATCTGACCGACCGCCCAACGGCCTCCCTCATTCAATCAATCAATCAGGAGTTTTAAAGCCCACTACTCACCCGTGAGGGTCTCAAGGCACTGGTTGGGTGCGAGCAGCTCCATTGGTCTTTCGAAGAGCCAGGTCTTGAGGTTCTTTTGAATTGGTGCAGTGCCGGGCTTCGTCGGATGCGGTGGGGGAGTTTGTTCCAGGTCTTGGCCATGAGGTAGGAGAAGGACTGCCACCTGCTCTGGCCCTGTGGATGCGGGGGACCGTGGCAAGGGCGAGGTCAGCAGAACAGAGGTTTCTCTTAGGGGCATGGAAGGAGATTTGTTCGTTGAGGTATTGGGTTCCGGTGTTATGGAGGGCTTTGTAGGCGTGTTTGAGCAGTTTCAAGGTTATTCTTCTTTCGACTGGGAGCCAGTGGAGGTCGCGGAGGTGTTGGGTGATGTGGTCATGTTGTGGGATGTCGAGGATAAGTCTGGCTGCGGCGTTCTGGGCGGTCTGGAGCTTGCGGAGGAGTTTTTTGTTGATTCCGGCATAGAGAGCGTTTGTGTAGTCCAGTCTGCTGGTGATGAGTGCGTGGGTGATGGTCTTCCTGGCGTTGAGGGGAGATCCGTTTGAAGGTCTTGCGAAGTATGATCTGGCGGTTCATGGTGAGTGAAGAGTCGAGTATGATGCCGAGGATGCGTGCGTGACCCGTTGGGGTGGGTGGGTTTCTGAGGGTGGGGGGGGCCACCAGGTGTTGTTTCATGCAGAGGGGGTGGAGCCGAGGATGAGGACTTCGGTTTTCTCTGAGTTGAGCTTCAGGCAACTGCTGCTCATCCAGGTTGCAACGTCTTTCATCCCTTCTTGGAAATTGCACCTGGCAATGTCGGGTTCCTTGGTGAGGAAGAGGATGAGCTGGGTGTCGTCGGCGTATGAGACTGTGTTGAGTCCGTGTTTTCTGATGATGGTTGCGAGGGGGGCCATGTAGACATTGAAGAGCGTGGGGCTGAGGGAGGATCTATTGGTTCAGAGAGGAAGGGCGTGAGTCTTATTCTTTGTGTTCTGCCTGAGAGGAAAGATCGAATCCAGTCTAAGGCTGTTCCTTAGATGCCTGCGTCGTGGAGCCTGGAGGCTAGTGTGCGGTGGGAGACAGTATCAAAGGCTGCTGAAAGGTCCAGGAGGATGAGGGTTGTTGTGTGGCCTTGGTCGAGGAGGGCGTGGATGTCATCGGTGGTAGCTATGAGGGTGGTCTCAGTGCTGTGGTTGCTGCGGAATTCAGATTGCGAGGTGTCTAGGATGTTGTTGGTTTCTATGAAGCGTGATAGCTGTGTGTTGGCAGCTTTTTCGATGACTTTGGCAGCGAAAAGGAGCAGTGAGATGGGCCTTAAGTTCTTGAGATCCTTCGGGTCTGCGGACGGCTTCTTTAGGAGGAGGTTGACTTTGGCGTGTTTCCAGTCATTGGAGAATGTGGCGGTCTCGAGGGAGCAGGTCATAGTTCGGCGTAGTTTGGGTGCGATGGTGGCGGCGGCCCTGTGGAAGATGTGTGGTGGCAAGGAGTCAGTAGGTGCTCTGGAGTGGATGCTTTTTATTGTCTTTGCAGTGTCTTCTGTGGTGAGAGGGTTCCAGGTGAGGAGGATCTGTTGGATGGAGTCGCTGGGGGTGGGTGTTGAGGTGGAGCCGCGGTCTTGGTCGTCGAAGTTGTCGTAGAGCGTCTTGATCTTGAGGTGGAAGAAGGAGCTGAGTTTCCCTGAGCCTGTCGGAAGCTGTCTGTTGCTCCCTGGGCCAATGCGGTCCGACCGACCGCTTCGTAATGCGGCAGTCTGACTGTAGTTATAGATATTGTTGCGGTCCCACAGACATCGTAATCAGCCCCTTAAAATTAAAAAATGCAACATATGAGTCAAACCTTTATGATAACAGATAAAAGTTTTAAATGTTTTTAAAATCTTGAAGTTATTGATAAAGTTAAGTTACCATTCAAGAAGTAACATTTTGGAAAGATAAACACCCCAGTAGACAACTCTCCCAGGAACGTAGAAACTCCAGGACAGGTATATATTGGGAGGGGAGAAATAGAAACTGTAAGATACAAACACTGACACAAAAGTCCCACCACTTCCACCTAAGTAGGAAGACAGACTATTAAGAGGAGAACAAACTAATTTAAAACAATAGCAAACTCTTACAATCCTAGTTCTAGTTTAGCTTGTCACTAGCTATGTACTAAGAAACTCCCATAAAATTCTGCAATTGGTCCCCACCTGTGCTGTCTCTGCATTACACCACTCCCTTCTAAGGCATTATGTTATTCTTTTCTCCTTGTTTTCTAAAGACAAGAACATTCCACTGGGACAGGGAGACACCGTGTCAGGGAAACAAAGACATGGGGATTGGTAAACACAGACACGTAGGCCATGTTGCACAGCCTTGGGGACAGGGAAACACAAATAACATAGGGAAGAAGAGATACAGGCATTGAAATTTATAGCCTTCAGCACAGACACCAAAATGATAGACTCAAACTGTCATACTTGAATGGAAAGACACAAACACAGAAGACTAGGATCAGCAGATACAGTCACATATACTGAAACTGATAGATGCAAATAGAGACCAAGGGAATAGTACATGTAAATTCAGACCAGGGAAACAGCAAGCTGATGAAGATTCTTGGGTCTGCAGAAAAAAATTACACTGGCTCCCCATTTCCCAACGTACGGCCTTTAAGACGGGATGTTTAATCTTTAAGTCTCTTCACAGTCGGAGTCCTAGATTTATTAACTGTCTTTTATCAAGGCATACTCCCTCCCGTAACTTGCGCTCAGCCCACCTTCAGCTACTGACCATCCCCGCCTTCAAGTTAAAACGTCAGGGTGGCTGTAGGTTTGCTTCCTTGGCCCCTAGACTGTGGAATTCTTTTCCACTGGAGGTCCGGTCATGTACTGATCTTTTGAGATTCAGAAAAATGCTTAAGACATGGCTGTTCGGGCAGGCTCATGAATAACTATCCCCATCGGTCCCGGCACATTCTAGAGTAGCGCCATGAAACCTTCTGGTGTACGTGCGCTGTATAAATTCTTGTTAACATAACATAACATAACATAACATAACACCTCCATACAAATAACACTGGTAGACAAATACCAAGAGCATGACATGATGTAGCTTACTTCTTTCTTGTCCGGCAATGGTTTTAGGAGACAATAAGTTCATCTGTGCATCCACAGAGAGAGGTACCCGCAGGTCTACATCTTAGGATGAGATCTTGCTTCATAGAGGGAGAGACACTTTTGGTTCATAGCTGAAGGAAATTGGGTTATTAGCTAAGAGGGGTGATCACAATCCTAAATAAACCTGTGTTTAATCCTGTAGTAGCTTGGCACACAAACAGTCAGGCTTAACTTAGAGGCAGTGTGTATAGTATTTATGCAGCACTCAAACAGTAATAAAGAGAAAAAACAGCACAAAAACAATTTCAAACCAAATAGGAAACATAGAGAATATTTTAATATATAAAATGACACAAATCCAGAAGAGCCAGAGTGAAAACCTTCCAAAGTCATTTTTCTCTATAGTGAGCCTATCTTCCCATAAACTAACACTGGTTTACCTTATTACATTAGATAAATGCGAAATTCAGGTGGGAACAGCTCAAGAGATTTTAAATTACTATTTTGAAAATACCACTTTTATAAAGTTTCTGCCAACCCACATGTGCCCATCTGCCAGTGTCTAGTGTCACTTGACTGTTAATGGCTCTCCTGCGGTGTGATGTGTATTCCTTCCAAATAGGTCAAAAGGGCCTTGGGTGTGGTTAAGGGTGTTCCACTCCTCAGCAGGATGGACTGAGGTGTTGTACCCTGAGCTTCCAAGGGTAGCTTGAGGACTGTACTCAGCCCCTGTCCGACTTCATAATCAGCCCCTTAAAATTAAAAATGCAACATATGAGTCAAACCTTTATGATAACAGATAAAAGTTTTAAATGTTTTTAAAATCTTGAAGTTATTGATAAAGTTAAGTTACCATTGATGAAGGAACATTTTGGGAAGGTAGACACCCCAGTAGACAACTCTCCCAGGAATGTAGAAACTCCAGGACAGGTATGTGTTGGGAGGGGGAGAAATAGAAACTGTAGGATACAAACACTGACACAAAAGTCCCACCACTTACACCTAAGTAGGAAGAAAGACTATTAAGAGGAGAACAAACTAATTTAAAACAATAGCAAACTCTTACAATCCTGTAAGCAAAAGTAAAGTGCACAACTTCCTAAAAGCCAATAAAACAGGTTCACCAAAAAGTTAGGATAGTGAAGGCAAACATTTGGGAGGAATACCACTCAAAAAATGGTCATTTCCAACAGTGGCGCACAGTAGTTTGCCTTTCCATTTTCAATACCCCTTTTCACGTTTATCGTCTTCCTGTAAGGTAGAAGATACAATCTTTCACTACAACCCAGCTTCCTTGGCATGTATATCATACCTTACTCAATGAGGCAGTCCACCTCTTAATTGGTGATGCGGCCCTCCTAGACATTTTAGTTTCAAACTCCAAAAAACACAAATATGGCCCCCAAAAGCAGAAATTATTCAGCAATCCAGGCAGCCCATAGAAACCCCCCCAAAAAACAAGTAGCAAAAACAACCTCTTCCCTCAAGCTATTCACACTGAGTTAGAGAGGGTGTGAAACCAACTTAGGACCTGATTTAGAGATTGGACGGGATATATCTGAATGCACTTGTATATGGTATACGGGCTATCCATTATATTTGTGATGCAGTACGCATCGGCCAAACTCCAAATCAGACCCTTAGTGTTCAGGTAATAGCAACAACCAGACAGCATTTGTGAATCCAGAAGCAGTGCATCAGAAAGTACATGCAGAGTAGCACTGTCATCAGTGCTTATGTTGCCTTGACTGCATGTTGTTTCACATTTTTACTAAAGCTAGATGCTTTAATTGACTGATTGATAAGTGCATGATAGAAAGGCATGTGGTACAGTGTTTCTATCATAAACACAAAATGGGATTAATAATGAGATACAAAGGGAAGTGGGAATGAATTGCGTGAGAAGAAATCCTAAATTGGAGTGAAAGAAGAACGGGTTCTCAGCAGCAGATACATTATTATATAAGTTGTGTAGAAAATGCTCTCTTAAGGCAAAACCGAAGCACAATATCACATTTTGTGCTTCAAGTGAATTTTGTTGCAAAAAATGAACCCCAATTTCAGGTTTAAATGCGCTGAAATCCTACGTACCCTTTTCTCCTGTGAATATGTATCTGTAAAACGCAACTCCCAAATCAGACTTCTCAGCACTCCTCACAGTACTCTACTATCCTCCTCAGTATTGCCCTACTTTCTGTCAGATGTCCACAATCTGCATAACCACCTACAAGACAAAGGACACAACATTCTAATTATGGGTGTTTTTAGCATTCAAGAAGATACATTTACAAAATACTTCCTATCTCTAATTGATTCCCACAGCGCCACCTAACACACTCTCCACCTCAGGACCTTCCATCAAGCTGTTCTTATTGACTAACCACACATTATTAGGATTCTCCATTTCCACACCTCTATGTCACGGAAAACATCACAGCCCCGCCCAAGTTATTACATCGCAATGAGAAATTGCAGGATCATCCCAACCAAGGCATTATCCTTAGCATTCTACACCTATCTCAGCATCTCCAGTAACCAGGTTAACATCACAAATCAATGCTACTCCAAATGCACAAAGATGCTTGATCATTGATCAACCGGCCCCACTAAAATCTAAAAATATTTCTTCAAGGAATGAGTCATCTAGAGACTGGGTCAATAAGTACCTCGTCCAGATGAAACAATAAGACGTCAGCATAGGCAAGAAACTCTTCTAAAATGACTGCATGGTTTTTGCTAACAACTCCCACATGAACATTTTCAGAATTTATGAAGATCTCTCATCCCCAATTTCCTTGCTCAGACAACCAAATCACATTACTAAGTAATGTGCGTCAAACTGGTTTATTTGTTTCACAAAAAAAATCCACGAATATTTACGATAAAATAACCAATTGCTCCCTCACCTATTCTAGCAACAATCTACTCCACTGAACCACTTCAAAGCCAAACTCACTTCTTTCGAACTAATTTCTGACAAAGACGTCATCAAAACAGTATCCAAAATGAGAATGATCAGGATCTGTAATAAATGCATGGACCACTAAACTTATAAAAGAGAACATCGAAGCCTTACAGAGGACATTGCCTGCATAGCTAATGAATCCCTAAAAGAGAACATTTTGCTGACACTCTAAAACTTGCAATAGTTCTTACTCTGATCAAAAAAACTAATCTGGACCACTCCACTCACAGTAACTACTGTTCCATCTCTATTCTTCCATAGCTGGCAAAGATCATTGAAGCAGAAGTTGCTAACCAGGCTGCAATACAAGGTGGAATCAAAAAATGTGCTTGCCAATATCAAATCTGGATTTCGTCCCCTAAGAGAGTTGGAAGTAACAGTGATCAATGCCATAGAGAAACCAGTAACCGTGAGAGACAGCAATGACTCTGTGGCACTCATCCTTGTAGACCTATTGGCAGCATTCGACAGTATGGAGCTCAAAGTTCTTGTAAACTACATAAACTCTGGTTCAGCGCCACAAGAAAAGCACGGGCTTGGTTCGAATCCATCCTTCAAGAGCGAAAACAGGAAATAAAACTTGATCAATAGGTCTAGGAACCATCTACCCTAGTGAGTGGGTCACCCAATCTTCGACCTTCTCCTACTTACACATGTGCAGCTTGCCCACTTGATCAATGAGAGAGGTCTCAATCATCATGCAGTTCTTATGGCATGCAATTCTTATGTCAACCTGAGAATTAACTCCCATATGGAAATGCTACCCAGCTCCTTACTTGCTGTCAGACATTAAATGCACCTCAATGGCCTCTCACCAAGCAGGGATTAGTCTGAGATAATGATACTAAACATTGACAAAATCTTCCCTCTAATCACCGGCTGGCTTCCCCTCCCAGCTGGGCCACTCTTCCGCCACACCATTGCAAGTGGCACAAATCACAGGAGTTCTTTTGAGCTCTCATCTGTCTTTCAGTGCTCAAATCCAAGTGATCATCAACCCTCTACTAATCATCTATCACCAAAAACTACGGATCAAGGCTCCCATCTTACTTAAACTGTATTACTGCATGGCAATATACCTAAATATTTGCTTTTTTAAAAGCTGCCAAGAACGCCATCATGCCAAGAACAGAGCCACATGAATCCCCCCTCGGACTGAACTAAAATGACCACATTTTAACTTTCAAATCTGTCCATTTTAACTTTCAAATCTGTCCATTTTAACTTTCAAAACTGTCCTGGTTAACCTTGGAATGCCAACTACAGCACATGCATTTGTCCTATATGACAGGCCTTCAATGCAAAAGCACCCAAATACCTCAGATTCTATCAACCATCTACCACACTCCAGCACCAATCACAATCTAACTATTCCAAAGTGGACAATAGCAAGATTTTGAGGCAAAGCACTGAGAGTGGCAGGAGGGAAACTCTGGAATAATCTTCCAAAAGCGTTCAGGTCAGTCAACTTCTGCTGAAGAGGCAACCATGATAATACCAATTATGCCTCACTAAGAAATCTTCAACTCAAGAGACAATTGCACACTCTGATAACTTCACCACGTTTTACCCCACTGCCCCTTTTAACTACCTTCTCTGTTCTAGCCTCCCACCGGCCACTTCCCTCCCTTCACTACATCCCTAGCAGTCCTTTCTCCCTTCTTTTAAAGATTAGAGATGTCTACTGCATCTTTAATGTATTTTGCCTTTATAATTTATACTAAGCCTAGCGGTTGGACCCCTAGCATTTGCTGTGCTTTAAAAATTCGGTGCTTAAATAAATAAATCAATATATGCTTAGCACCTACATATTCATGATGAGGCATGCCATCTTCTGCATTGGTCCACTGCCAAGGCAAATGAGAAAGTTCCATTGTCCGCGGGCCTTGTCCCTATTACAGAACATGCCAGGGACATACTTGATTCCACACGATTGTGCACATTGGAAACAACATATGATTAATAATTTCTTTGCTGGTCAATTAAAACCATAAACCTCGACAAGAGAACATACACAATAAAACAGTGGACGATTTCGCATAAAGTGCAAATGTGCAAAGGTTAAAAAGCTGGTGAAGTCTATGCGTTTCGCAAACTACACAGAAGGTACCGCTCTTTAGCCACAGGAAAGGAGGAGTAATAAAAGAACTGGTACTTGACTTTATGGGCTTGAAGATCGCAAACCTTATGGCCCCTAGCAGGCTGCTATAAACAAATACATTTGTGCAATTGTGCAAATTTATGGTAAACGTGCAATTGTGCAAATTTATGCTAAAAGTGCAAATAACCAGGGACAGACGAGGTGATGCTGAATTGGTATTCAGCCTAACGGTTTAGGAAGCAACTACTGTTCATTTTCCCTAGCAGCCCGCCACTGTGTGGAAACAACATATGCTGTTGCTGGCATTTTGCACCTCAACCAATGTTGAGTAAGGGAGTTTTGAAAGAGAGTTAAGAGGCTCGTCCAACAGAGGTGTGATAACTGAATGCATCCCTTGGGGTAAGGGCTTAGGCCAAATCCATAATGAGGTCAATAAGCAACTCATGTTGTACGACCTGTAGCAGAGAAGTCAAGATGTGGACAGACGGCCCTCACCACCTGCTTCGAGGGTGCTTGGGCCCCTTTGCGCACCTTGACCTATCGGAAGTAAAACAGCTTTGAAAGGTATGTAGGAGGTAGGGCTGCTGGGGTGCACACTAATGGTGTTTTTACACTTGCACCTCATCGGGGCGCTGTGACTGACGTAAGAACCGCTGGGCAGCTGTGAGGCAGGCCCACTGCACAGCTGTCCTCGGTTAATGTCCTGACAAATGGGATCAAAAATAACAAGCGTTCTGTTCCCCACTTCTCATTTTCTGCACGTTTGTACAGGACACGGCGGCAGATTAGTTAATTTATGATAATCCGAACATATCATGAGGGGTGTGATGTAAATGCGAACCTGAATTTCAGTACATGGCTGCGCGGTCATCTGTCAGGCCGTCAGCGATATATTCCCAAGACTACGAACATCAGAATTACTCATAAACACAACCCAGCTGCCAAAAGCACATTTCTTAACTTAATGATTCTTCACTCTAGTACTTATCCCACAGTACTCTGTTTCAGCCGCAGAATACTGAATTCTTCAAAATCCAGTTACAAGTTGGAACAAGGCTGCTTTACACAGCACTGGTATCATGTAGCCTTCAGGCTCTAGCAATGTTGTGACAGAATAAAAGAAGTGACTCAGACCCCTGTGAAAAAAAAATACAGATACATTCTGTAGTTAAAAAAA
Organism: Calotriton arnoldi; assembly: GCA_963921515.1. Taxonomy (NCBI): domain Eukaryota; kingdom Metazoa; phylum Chordata; class Amphibia; order Caudata; family Salamandridae; genus Calotriton; species Calotriton arnoldi. The sequence continues at coordinate 944,386 of CAWUFW010003315.1, forward strand.
GGCATTTCAAAAGGAGCATCATACAGAACTTGAAAGAAGAACGAATGTATTTTTCCGTAAATGAATATACCATGAAAATAAATGAAAATAAGTTTATATTGATTGCCATTTATGGCCACTCTGGGTTGTTGGTTGACTCGTTCAGCTTTCTGGCCACGAAAATCACGGATTTATTTCCAATAATAATGTTATTTCAAACTATTTAATTAAAAAATCCGGATATTTATTGCAATAAAGGACAGCAAAAAATAAGCTGTTCTAGTTAATCAAAACCTTAGGATTTATTTATTCAAATTGTCCAGTGTCTTAATCAACAGTGCAACGCAACACGCTTAAGAGAGATATATGAGATAAAGCCAGCGGTAAGTACGTCCTGCCGCTAGTGGTGAGCCAAGCCATATTACACAGTAACATTACCAAACTCGCCCCTCTCACTTTGATTAATTACATTATGAGGTCACTGCGCCTCCTAGACACACCCGCCATCAATGTTTTGCACTCGTTCAAAGCACCCGGGACCACTTACATATTATGTTTTCTGCGTCTCCTGGAGGACATATCTTGTGGTGACTCCAACATTGGATTGAATCCTTTGGAGCTTTCTGTAGTAATGTAGTCCAAGCTGTATGATGTAATCCAAGTAGGTTTATTCAGGTAAGTAAACAGGTAGCATAAATCCTTATAAGCAGGTGTATAAGTGCTGTAGGGCAGCCTGTTAGTCATAATCAACAGCCCCACCAGGAGCAGCCTGCTAGCTGCTCAGCCCCATCCACCAACTGTCATCACTAATCCAGACACTCAAGCATTCCACTCATAGCCCACACACCAACATTCCACTCAGAACACTCACACAGGCTGAGCAGCTAGGGACAAGATAACATAGGAGATAACATAGGAGAAAACCATAACATCAGAATACTACATTACCTCTTCCCTATTGAACAGAAGAATAACGAAACCAATGCATTTAACTATAAACATAAAAGTACAGCAATAGTAAATAGCCCACGACCCAAGGATGAAGGAAACACCGCCCGCATCATAAAGTGGAAAATAACTATTTAAATAAGAGTAAAAAGTTCAGACCCAGGGATGACGAGAACACCGCATCACGAAAGGGTAAGGAACTAAGAACTATTTAGATCAGAGTCAAAAGCCCAGACCCAGGGATGACGAGAACACCGCATCACGAGAGGGTAAGGAACTAAAGAGAAGAAGGAAAGATGGATAAGAATACCCATCCCCCTCCTCTACTAAGGAAAAAAATTAAACGTCAAGATGTAAGTTCCCCATGTAAGGAGACTAGTCATGTGGACCAAAGGGACTAAAACCAATATCCTGCCCCCAGCCTAAACCAAGGGACAATAAAGTTACGTAAGTACTCTCCAAGTAGAGAGACAAGTCGTGTGGACTAAAGGGACTGAAACCCAATGTCCTGCCCCCACCAATAACAAGGGACAACCCGCGAAAAACATACATGCTCTCCGTGTGAGGAGGCACACAAGGACAAAACCCTGCCACAAAAAAAAAAAACGTGCAGCACAAGGTGTCTTACGCACACAGGGGACACACCCCTGCAACAAACAAATAACGTGCGGCACAAGGTGTCTTATGCACACAGGGAACCCAACTCTGCATCAAAATTGATCGTGCGGCACAAGGTGTCTTACGCACGCAAGGAAAGTGTCTCCTTGCAACAGGTCAAAAAGGGACCATGACCCATTACTTAATGTAATGGGACAAGACCATGCAAACCAACCCTACGTAAGGGTTAAACGTAATGTAAGTGGGGAAAAAAGCCCAAAACATACCCCGTGTAAAGGTTACAAAAACGAACATTGCGTAAATGCGAACCCATGAACCTACCCATGTGTAGGGGCCACGTGAAGCTCTGCAAGGAAAAGAAACTCGCACCCATACCCATGCCCATCCCTCATGTAAGGGAAAAGAAAAGAGACCATAACTTACAAAAATTCGTGGTCCACCTAAATAAAGTGAAGCATAACCAAAGACATGCAATAATAAAACAAATAGAAATGGCAATTAACACTGTGATGAACATTACACCGGTGAGCGACCCCTCACCCGAGCAGTGGGTACACTAAAACAGATACTCCAAAGAACTTGAGCTTTAACAAAATGTACAATAACTCTAAGCTGCCATAACAAGTTCTTTAAGGAGTGCACCAAAATTGAATACGTTCAATTCAATGATAACGCTTCAAATGGTCAAAAAGGCTGATGTCCCTGATTGCTAAAGTCCAGGATGACACACCATCACACATGTATGCGCAGAAAGAAATCCGTCGTTCCCAGAAATGTTCGTTGAATAAATAAAAATAAAAAACACAACGTGGTTGGCAAAGCGTAAAGGATGCAGGATAACATGCATTGTAACACCAAACTCAAAATGGCGGCACGCACAGTGACGCCGCGCCGGATGGCTCCAGGCGCGTTCGTGTTGGACAACGTCTTTAAGCAGCGCGATGCTTGTGGAACTGCTGCGACGTCAAAAAAAACGAAGAAGCTCCATAACGCGAACATCGTAAAGCAGGTAAGAGCACGCTCAGCTAGTGACTCGCGCCCCTGATTTTTAAACTTGAGAAGGGCAGTTGAACAGGCATTGATCTTCAGAGGACTGAAGAGACTCAAATAATAATAGACGAAAAATGTCTCACCTCTTATGTCGGGCTGAACGCGCCGACACTTAAGCAGATTTGTAAACATGGCAAAAACACTCCATATAATTAAATCTTGGCAAGACAAGGCACTCCAAACTGGACGATGAGTCAAATTGTGAGATCGCAATTGGTTACAATTTCTGTTCCAGTGCAGAAAACACAACAGCTAGTAGACACAGCAAACCTTCTCAACAAAACTCTCCAGAAACGGGTTGTCAGGAGCATAGACAAAAATTGTGGAGTACGCACACATCCGGATGACAATCACAAAGTCCATGAAAATTTCAAAGTGAGCAACGTTAATAACAGAGATGCAATGTAGAATGTCAAAAATGATGATTGTTACCTCCATTGAAGGTACATTGCTTATGGTCAGAAGGTAAATTGCTTGTAGTAAGAAGTGTCAAACCAACACCACAACGTCGCAAAATGTAGCAAGAACACACCGCACATGCCTGTCTCCTCCAAAGCACACATCTGATGGAAACGCAGGTTGGCATGGAGGATGACACTCAGCATAGCGTCCATGAAATAAGAGTGGTGGCATACTTTACATGGAAGCTTTGTTCTTGTCGTTGTGTCTACTAGAGATGGTGTACAGCACGCTTGTGTGGGGGCTGTCCGATGTAATGGACACCGGTGGGGCTGCTCAGCGCGCTGTCGTTGTACCTGTTTCATTTGTCCCCTTTGTAAGGCCTCTTGTGACTCCTTTTTGTAGCGTCTTGTTCTTGTTGCGTGTGCCTGTCGTCTCTTCCATGTAGTAGCCTCTTCCCAACATGTTGTAGAAGACATCTTGAAGTCTCTTCAGACTACTTGTACCAACTGTAGAGCGTGGGAAGGTCTCCAACTCGTCGCCAAAATTAATGTAGTAATGTAGTCCACGCTGTATGATGTAATCCAAGTAGGTTTATTCAGGTAAGTAAACAGGTAGCATAAATCCTTATAAGCAGGTGTATAAGTGCTGTAAGGCAGCCTGTTAGTCATAATCAACAGCCCCACCAGGAGCAGCCTGCTAGCTGCTCAGCCCCATCCACCAACTGTCATCACTAATCCAGACACTCAAGCATTCCACTCATAGCCCACACACAAACATTCCACTCAGAACACTCACACAGGCTGAGCAGCTAGGGACAGGATAGCATAGGAGATAACATAGGAGAAAACCATAACATCAGAATACTACACTTTCCTTGCTCCTTCTTCTTGTGGATCGATAAGTGGCCGCTGTGCGGACAATGCAGCGTTTACTGAGCGGCTGGACTGTGAAGCTCAAGCCAGATCGAGGTATAGGAGGCAACTTGGACCATGATGGAGGGGCTGCGCTTGCCTACACTGACCACTAGAGAGTCGGGCAGAATTGAAAGGCTTGTCAGGGAGGGCGTCATAAGTGTGCACCACAGGAGTTAGCGGGCTCCTCCAGGGCACCCAGAAGGGCATGTTTGCAGTCAGAGGAGACAAGGTGTCTCACTCTGGGGTAGAATATCTATGCAGTCTGAGAGCTCTGTTTACTGGCTAATTGTGGTTGAAGCATACTCATTCGTGGATACTGTTGATTCCTTATTGGTTGTGTTTAAGCTGATCAGAGGAATTTGAATCTGCTGCATCCTGGTTTGTGTGTCAGTCTTTGATCTGGTGGCAACATGTAAGGCAAAGAAGGGAGAATAGAAGGCATGCCCGCTCTCCTTTAGTTTCTAATGAGGCGAATGGTGAACCAAGAGGGCACACATTGAGAGTGTCCAGATCCTTGTCCACTTGCAACCCTGCATTATTATCTGCCTCCCAAGTACGGCAAATAATAGAGGAAGCTGTATTCAAGCCTTCAACTTCCGAACCCAGAGAGACGTGGAAGAGGTCTGTGACTTCAAAGGATAAGGCACAGACTCCAAACTCCTCTTCAGAGTCAGCAACAGAGGCTCCCAGTATTTCTTCATCTGGGAAATATGTAACAAAGGAAGAGTTGGCGCATCTTTTGAAGCACACAAAAGAAATCTTAGGATTCAATTCTGCTTCAGCTCAAGAGGAAGAGGAGGGTCTGTCTCCGCAATGTACAAACCCTTGTGCCTTGGTTCTCCCAATTCACAAAAAGGTTAAAAAAAATAACGTATAAGCACTGGAAAGAAGTCAATCAATCTTCTATTCCAAGATAAAAGACTTGTGCCCTAAAAGATGGAATGAATGTTCTTCCTCATTACTTCAAGGTTGACTCCATATTGGCTCCCTTGATTGGCAGAATGGGTTTGAATCCTGACAGGGACTCACCAGTCGACGCTGTAGACCACAAAGTGGACAGGGGATCTCAAGAAATCCTTTTTTGCGTGCAATTTATCCGTAAAGGTAACCACATATGCAGTTTATAATTCTCAATCCTTAATGAAGGATTTTGAGTCCCTGTCAAAATCCTTCATTAAGGATTGAGAATTATAAACTGCATATGTTGTTACCTTTAGGGATAAATTGCACGCAAAAAAGGATTTCTTGAGACCCCTGTTGTGGTGCACATCGTCGACTAGTGAGTCCCTGTCGAAGGCCATCCAGGAGGGTAAATATTTCTCAGAGCTTTTACTCTGGATGGAATAGGAGGTTAAGTTCCTCGCGGATATTTCTTCAGTTGTTATTAGATCAACAGCAGGGACGGCTGGAACAACAGTTTTTGCCAGGAGAAACCTTTAGATAAGGAACTGGAAAAGATTTTGCTGAGAAGTCTTCTTTTCTACACGTCGGTTTTGAAGAGAAAACGCTCTTTAGAGATCAATTGGATGCTATGATCATGAACTCTTTTAAGGACAGGAAACTTACATTCCAGCCCAATAAGTCCTCCAAGGGCTAGGATTTATCAAACTAGTCTGAGGCCTCTAAGCATAGGTCCTGATTACTATCCTCCTGCTTCAATATTAGATCAAGGGCGAGGAAAGATCATGGACTTTTACAATAAATTGAAAACCTCCATCATGGATCAATGGGTATTGAATTTGATCAGGAGAGGTTATCTTGTAGAATTTGATGCATCATCTTCAAATCTGGAAGTCATCCCTGCTACTGTCCCCAACAATTTTGTAAAGAGAGCTGCTTTATGCAGTGGTGTAACGAAACTCGAGGGGGCCCCCCTGCAAAGTACATGGAGGGCCACCTTTCTGGCTCACTCAGGAGATCTCAGGCCAGCATACTTTGCTGAGGGGGCCCCCCTGTAGCTCGGGCCCCTTGCACTGTGATGTCTGCAGGGGCCTTTGTTACGCCCCTGGCTTTATGGCTAGGACTCCAAACCCTGCTGTAAAAAAGAGAGTTCGTTCTGGCTCCACCAGCAGAGATAGGAAAAGGGCAGTAATCTATTTTTTTATTGGCAAGAAAAGCCTCAGGGAATACAGACTGGTCCTCGACCTCAAGAGATACAACTGCTGGGTAGAACAATCCATTTCTGGATGGTGACACTGCAACAAGTAATATTCCATACACTCATTAAAGCAAGTCATCAGACGTTCCTATGCTTTAAAATAGGAACTCATGATTTCCAGTTCAGAGTTCTGCTTTTTTAGCTAAAATCTACTTCACGAGTATTCACCAAGTTCTGGCTTTCTTGATGGTGGTCCTTCACTAGGAGGAGATCTGTGTCCAACCCTACCTAGACAATTGTCTGGTGTTTTCAGTGTCTATGAAGTTAACAAATACTGATATACAAAGGGTACTGTCAATACTACAGGAGCATCAGTGTTTGATAAACCTAAAGAAATCACAACTATCTCCATCAAAGGACCAAAGGCCTTATTACGAGTTTGGTGGCCCGACTGCCATAGGACCGCATCCGCCCCCAACAGCAGCCCACGGCGCTGGTGGTACAAAGACTGCTGTATTACGAGTTAACCACGGGCCAGCTGTATGGAGATCTTGCAGCGGTGATGAGTATTTTTCACAAATATATCAATGCCTGTGTGTGCATTTCAACTGCAGATGTGTCGGATGCACACATATGCATGATATATGTGGAAAAATATCATATACCCATTACCAGGGTTCAGCCCATATGTGGGCAGTCCTGGCCATGGGTATATGGTACAAAAAGACTCACCTGCATATCGCCACACACAGGGTTGTAATTCTCGGGGTGAAGATCCTGCTTTGAAGGTGGGGCCTGGAGAAAGGGATCCATGTTGGAATCTGCCTGGAAGAACAAGAAAGCGGTGAGTATGCACTGCAAATCCTTTGTCACCGCCATGTTGAAGCAGGTGGTCGGACTGCCGCGGATCAGGCAACTCGTAATACGGACGTCAGTGATTCGTAATATGGGCGGCAGTGCAGCTCCCCTGTACGCACCTATGGCGGCTGCCTTACTCCAACTGTGAAGCCGGCAGTCAACGGTCTGCTGGCTGTCTCGGGGGTCCAGCGGCGGTAATGGCAAAGTTCATCTGCCCAACTTGTAATAGCGCGGTTGGATCACCGAGCTCACTGCGGTCAGACCGCCACCACCGATACGGCGGTCCATGGGACCGCCAAACTTGTAATAAGGCAGGGAGGGACAAGTTCTCTAGCCCTGTCCAAGATCTTGGATTAGATTTTTGCCGGGGCAGAGATCAAGATCAACTCTCTATTTACATCTCAATTTACATTCAGGAAGTGGCAAATGTTTTAGCAGATAGATTGAGGAAGGAGATACCTTCCTCACACAACTTTTGCCTCAACCCCCAGTTGTTTGCAACTAACCACAATGCTCCAACTTTTTTGATTGAGAGCAAAGGAGAGCAAATCTTGAGCTCTGGATGCCCTATCAAATCCTTGACAGAGGAGTCTCCTTTATCCATTTCCCCTTTTTCTCATGATTCTCAGGTTTCTGGTCAGGGTTAGGAGGGAGCAGGTGACAGTGCCTCTATCTGCACCAACATGGTCCTGCTCATCTTGGTTTCCTTTCTTGGTAGCAATGAGGACCAAGCAGGAGTGGTGCCTTCCAATAGTTCCGTCTCCTCTGTCATTCCTTCCAGGATAGCACGTTAGTGAGACTCAGGCTAACAGCATGGAAATTGAAAGGACAGGGTTGATTAATAACTGTCTGTTAGATAAGTTAGCTTCTTCCATTCAGATGCCCAGAAGAGTATCTATTATCTCTTCATACACCAGGCGTTGGGCTACTTTTAGAAAGTGGTGTTCAGAAAGGCAGGCAGTGCCACAAATTCTGGATTTAGCTCAGCTCCTAAAAATTTTACAGAGTGGTTTTACATTAGGTCTCAAAGTTTCAACCCTGAAGATCCAATGAGCAGTTTTAGGCCCTCTAGAACCGCCTCAACATCACTCCAATAGCTCAGGTAGGACCTCAAGATCTGGTTGTTAAACCAATAGGAACAGGCAGCGTGATCCTGCAGCATGACCCCACAGGGCCTCAAGACCCTCACGGGTGAAGCAGCCACGCTATGCAAATCCTGATTAATTGATTTATTTTGATTAATGAATCCCTCCCTCCTGCCCTGTTTCTGCCAGACCAAATTTGAAGAACTTTGCTTGAGACAAATGAACAAGATGTGAAAGAGATCTCAGGGGCTTTTATGGGGGAAAACATTGATGGAGGAGTGTGGCTAGGAGGCAAAGCGGCTTCATAATGCAATTATTCAAAGCAAGAGACAGACTTGGCATAATGCAATTACCGGTAATTAATTGAAGCAAAAGCATACATCTGCTGAAAGAAAAACCCACATCATCAATGGAAACCAACATGCTGTAGCCCTCATTAGGAGCCGGTGTTAATCTGTCCAATAATTCCTGGCCCGAAGATGCTGTTAGCGGCTGGGTATTTGGACCATTGTGAGTTGGATGCTGATTATTCACTTAGCAAAGAGGAATACGGCTGAGAAATCAGGTTTAAAAAATCGAAATCCCCTCAGTATTTAATATTCATGCCCAGATATTCAACTGGACATTTGGACTGTTTTGGTAAGCAGGAATCTCTGAGGAAACGGCGAGGGCCAATGGTGTTTTCGTTTTACTTGTAGTGTTGTTTGTCCCTGTAACTACTGTTACCACCCATGATTGATTACAAATATCACGTTATGAGGGCCCATGTGAGCTATATGACTTACTGTCAGTAGAACGGACACAAAGAGGGTAGGGATGGGCAGTAGCTGACAATATACAACAGACATGCAAAATCCAAATGGCAAAGGATGCATAAAGAGTCATCCACAATACCAACAAACCGCAGACAAATATGTATGAATTACCTTATCAAAATTTCATATCAATGCCCTGCAAAAGCAAATACGCTTAGAACGGAATAAGTTAAAAATGCAACCAACAGTAATTCATTTATCATTAGCATCTACTTAGAGAAGTTAAAAGTTCCCAAACAACCTATTTGTGCTTCTGTGAGTGTAGCAGGCAATGGCTCATACCACAGCTCCGTGGCTGATTAGTAGGCTGGCACAGGGAGGAGCCAGAATTCGCAGGTCAGAAGGCAGCGAAGATCAAACATCCCAATAGTGATGCAGAACATTATTTGTATATCTAGTTAGCAGGTGAATACCTTGCACAGATTGTCATCAGAAACGAGCCTGGACCTGCAGGCCCATGCCACTCATTGTGATAGGATTTCACATCCTCCCTATGGGAACATTGTGCAATAGGTCTTTGAGTCCATTACCCACAGACAGCGAGCATATGTTCCATGGCTTCAGTGCCTCGTCAAGGAGAGCTTCCATGGCCTGCATGCCAAACTCAATACCATTGAGGCCATGAATGGATTAAACATGCGTCTTTAAGAATGTTCTAGGGAGTACTTCCAATCTATATTGCCTCTCTCGTAGGCTCTACGCCATGCAGGAACTTTCTCTGCCTTCAGAGAAGCAATCACCATAGTGGCTCCTCTAAAGGTACTGAAGTTTTCCTCTGTGCAGATCATGTTCAGTGTGCCTGCGCAGTAACATTTTTATTTTTTTTAAAACAAGCTCTCAAATAGGGAGTTTGTTTTTGAAAAAGCAAAAGAAAATGTACTCCCAGCAAGTAAGGGTCATTTATTTGTTTTCCTTTTTGGAAATGCCAGGCTTTCCCTAGCTGTCCCAAACTGGAAACATTTACAGTGGATCATCTGCCCTAAATAGAGCAGACGGTCTGAGGTACTTTGACTGATGTTCTAATGTCAGCAAAGCAATTAGTCAAAGGTTCTCAAAAGCAAAGCCAGCACAGTCTTTGCTGGCAGAAACATGGCAGTTCCACTGACTTTAAATAGAGAAGAAGAACTGCCAATTTGATGTACAGGGTACAAAGTACTCCACCACATTTGTGTCTACCAAGCTGTAATTAAGGCCCTTACCTAAATCTGTGGATACTGAAGGTGGTTGAATCCCAAAGTTGTGCTAGGGACCCTGTCATTGTGCCAGCAGCCCCAATCCCACAGTCTTTCATGGCTTGTACCCCTCATATACCCTGGGACTTGTGTTCCAATGGTGTCCGTCTCGTGGTCATAGCCAACTGTAACTGTGGTACACCTCAGCAAGACAGACTACTGTACAACTACCATTTTTTTCTGTTGATTATCAGAGTGCTGATGATTAAGTGTATTTCACATTTTTGCATGCCTGGGCACACTTGTGTGGCTGGTAGCTCCACTGAACACTACTCTACTGGTCCAAGTATATACAGACTTCAACCTTTGCCCTTGAGAGAGCTGAAGCAGTAATGCAATGTATGGGGCGGTGGATACAGTTTGGCAGCATACTGGTAGCCAAGCGGAACAGCACAAATTGACCCCTGGGAGTCAGCAGCATCTCCTTGATCTCATTCACACAGCTTCCTTCCCCATGCCTCATTCATTGACCTGCACTTCTGGCTTTTATGCCTCTTGCACAGCTATTCACCTTCTTCAGGTCTATCTTCTAGGCAGCTCCTAACAGCAGGGATGTCTTCAGTGTCACTTATTCTTCACTGACAGCTCCTTCCTTCATGGCTCCCTGTACAGCTCTTCTATTGAAATGGCAATAGGACAACAACTTTGACCCTGACCTGAGAGGAGGCTGGAATTCAAAGATCGTCTCTAGCCCACTGCTGTAGACTTCCAAGATATTGGTCAAAGCAAAATCCTGGATTATGGATCTGGGAATGCCACCCTATATTTATACCAAGAATGTAGACTAGAAATGTGTATTACCCTTGACCTGATTGGATTTCAGGAGAAGGGCCTACAAAACACATTGAGCTGCTCATCACAGGTTATTCTGCAAAGTTTTGCAGGCATGAGTGTGGAGCTAGGCGTTCCTTGACAGGAGCTTGCACAAAATTATCTGTGCTTTCGTCACCTGGAAGATTGACATAACATGGCTGTGTACACCTCTGGGGAAGGAAGAAACTGGAAAGGGGCCCAGACTGTACTCACAATCCAAATGGTCTATCTTCTTCTTTTCAAAGGAGCCTAGTAAACTAGAAACATCTTTAAGAATGTTCTAGGGAGGACCTCCAATTTATATTGCCTCTCTGGTAGGCTCTACCTATTCTTCATTTTGTGAACCATTCGTACAAAAGCGATCCAAGATGGATTACTGGGTCCCTGATTAACACTGCATACTCTATGTTCACTCTGCTACACAACACAGCACAAACGTGCATGCTCCCTTGTAAGAAATTGGGTTTTTGGTTGACGGGGTGAAAGCCCCATTCAGGTAACAACCACAATTCTTGTCCGCGTGAACCACAAAAGTCACTAAATTAACCTGTGCTTAACCCTGTGGTAGCTTGGCACAAAAGCAGTAAGAGGTACTGTGTAAAATATTAATGCAGCACACACCTAGTAATAAAGTGAATACACAACACAAGAAAAATTCCACATCAATTTAAAAAAATAGAGAACATTTTAATGAATATAATGAAACTAAAACAAATGATATCCAATCAATGGAGCAGGAGTTCAGAATGTTTCAAGTTTTTAGTGAAATCTGGCACCTAAAACATCAAAGCGCCGAATACAGGTATTGGGATTGGGCCAGGTCTCGGCTTAGGTAAAGTTCATCAGGGCATGGCAGCAGGCTGGGTCTGATGTTGGGATGCTTGCGAGCCGCTGGACAAAGTGTCGATGAAGCCATGGTTGATGGCAGGAAAAAGCTCTGAGTGAGAAAATCTGGATTTACATGCTGACTAAGTTGTCATCGTCGATGAGGAGCCAGTCGTCGTTGAGCCCTGTGAAGATTTTTACCTTTGGACTTTGATAACTTTTTTAAATTTGAAACTCTCCAGCAGGACGAAGTTGCAGTTTGTAGCTGAAAGGAGCTGCACAAAGCTGGATACCCTTGCCAGGATGTCCCGCTGAATAGGATTTACTGCTGTGGGTAGAACATTGTGGCAGGAGCTACAGCAAAATCAGGCCGACTGGCGATGCCTCTTAGGCGGATCAACTGGCAGGTAAATCCTAGTCTTCTGTCGGTTCTCCAGGAAGTTTTTGTTTTTCTAAGTCCCAACTTTTAGGGTTAGGTAGGAGAAGTTCCACCAACACCTATACCAAGGGTCCAGGACCTGGGGGATACAACTTGGAGGGTAGAACTCACTCCAGCAAAGGCCAGCAGCAGGGTCTAAGGCATCAGGAGCTTGCTATGTCACAGTAGATCACACAAGAGGCCAGCCAATTGTGTGGGCTTAGAGTTTTGGAGCATCGCTTTGTTGGTGTTTAAGCTGCTCTGCTTTTTTCCTTCTTGAGAGTCTTTGTATGTAATGCTCTATTAATGGAGTTTATTTCTCAATGTGGATCCGTCTGTCATTTCCATCTGCACACCACAAACACATAGCCCTCTCCAGATCTTACATCATTTCACAGGTCTTCAGTGTACATGCATGATTCTTATTTGTGCTGAAGCAGCGAAACCGGCCCAAATGGCACAGAGATGGCTAAGGGGAAGTCAATGAAGAGGTGCACACTCGGAGCTATACAAGAGACGTGTTTCACACCAGATGTTATGAGAGATGATGACGTGGGATGGAAGAGAAATGTCAAGGCAGCTGTGAAGAGAACTCTGAGGAAGGACGAGAGGTAGTATAACATAGAGGATGACAGGGAGGCTGTGATGGAGAATGACATGGAGACTGTGTGGACACTGTGAAAAAGGATGGCAGGGATGATGACAGGTGCAGTGTTTCCTACAGTCTAACAAACCTCTGTACTAACACAGGATCATATGAACTGCCATTGAATCAGGTACTGGTATCCTAAAAAAACAGATTATTATGGATGCATATTTGAGGTATTCCACGGTCTTAGCCAGCATTTTTCTGCCCATAGCGCTGGTGTGTGCCATCCTGCATAACATCGTTATTCATTGTTGAGTGTTTTTGGAGTAGAAACGAATTGATAGTGAACAATATACACAGCTAATCACAGTTGAACTGGGCAACCGTGCACCTCTGATTGAGTCTCCAGTGATCCAGTGACCTTGATGCAGGGGACTCAGTGTGCCTGATCATGGCTTCTGCTCACATTCTGAAGCATGACTCTTCAAGGATCTGTGTATCAGCGTTTGTTTGTCAATGTGCATGCCATGCTGCAATATTAGTTGCAATTGAATCAATTACACCAGCTACCCTGGTAGTCGCATGCACTTTAGTTTCTGTATTACAAGAATGTATAAGCCTGAGCAGTGGACAATCCAATGTGTGATGATGGAATAACAGAGATTTTCATCCTCAGATCTGGTGAGTAAAGAGAAATTACAATGGATTTGTATATCATCAGTTAGAGGTAATTGTGCGCACCAAATGAATATATAACGTCGCCCAGGTATGTAACATTTGGAGTAGAGGAAAGGAAACCACACCGAATTCTGGGGGTGTGGCATCAGACTGGGGAATAGGCATGAATGGTGAGTAGCACCTAGAAACAGAGTGCTACTCACACTTCGTACCTATTTCCCTGAAACAATACAGTGACGGGACGGTTAACAGATCAGGGCACTATGGGAAAAACATAGAGAGGGGAGAGTGTCCAGCTTAGTGGCCTGATGGTGTAATGAATGGTTTACACTATCAGATCCATGATAAAGATCGGAGAAGTATCATCTCAAGTTGGATAGAGGTAAGAATAGCGTGCACATGGTAATACCATCATTGGTAGCGCGTGAGGAGGACAGCAGCTTTTAAGATTCATGACTAGAATGTGGCTAAAGATATAGTAGAAGTTCCCATGGAACAACAGACATTGAAGCATTTGAGAAGAAGAAGGGAACAGGAAGACACAGGGATATACTAAAGAAGGGTGAATTCTAGGTCCCGGGGTGATCACTCAATCGTCAACACTTTATTATCAATGAGTCCCAAGTAATGTAGTGCTCAAAAAGGGGGGATGCCCACCCAACATCCTCAATCAACCCGAAGGTTTTCCGTAAACATTACACAGCCACACGACCAAACTATCATGAAGTTATTAATACTTCAAAGAGCAGGATTTTTTGATAGCTAAGTACTAGGGTAAATATATGTTTACATTTTTTCAGTGGACTATAGGGATGTTGATAGTTTGGTCGGATTAGATTTTGAACGAAAACAAGACGGGCGACAAGAGTGCCATAATCGCAACATAATTGGGACAGCCAATAGGTTAGGTTTCACTGAAACCTTTTCAGTTTGTAGAATGTGGAGTGACAGTCTACGGCTGCCAAACGGTACCGATAAAATATTTCACATGGTTGACGTCCTATGTGGGAAGCCGCATTTCAATGTTTCAATGTTTCAAAGTAAGTCGGACTGTTGATACGCAGATTTGCTATTTGAATATTTGACTTTGACACAGGACATTAGTACTGGATAGAAGGCTTACTTAAGATATCAATAGGCACTCAGAAATGGCGCCTGTGATAATAGCCAACAGCGCAGGGGTGTCATTAAGTCCGGTGGTTTTTACGTATTTAGGTATATGATACTAGTTCTTTTTTTAGCTCTAATATGGTCAGCACCTAAGGAGGTTCAAAGATGGCGCTTACACGGGATGCCATGAACCGATGCACACACATTAGGGGGAACTTTTGCATTAAGACTGGTCAGTGTTTGGGAATGGGTTCCATCAGCTTTACAAGTGCCTGCATGTATTTATTCCTGATGTGGGACATAGTTTGTATGTTTGGTCTCAGATACAGGGCACAGACTCTAACACAAGTGGTCGTACGATAACGTTTACTGCAATAGGACTGCGCTGGATCATTTCGATGAGTTTAAGAGGTATTTGGTATGGCATGAGCTCAGAGATAAGGAGGTTAATGGACAGTCGGGCTGGTACAGTATTGTTTTAGCAGGACCACTTAGAAATTTGATTGAATTTACTGGAGAAGAGACTATTATCCGGACAACTGGTATGGCGATTGCCGTAAAAATATTGAGATTGTAAGCAATTACTTGGTCCGATTACTGAGTTGGTTTGCTGTAATTTTGTTTTCAGAACCTTTGAGTATTTTTCAAAGATACAACAGGGATTTAGTTTTGGCATGTACTTGGACATATGACACGTGAACCTTCGGTGTGGTGTTTAAATTCACAAGATATGGGATCTGATAAACAAAAATGGGGTGGACCACGGGATGATGGGGCAATTCAGCAGGTATTCATGGGAAACCGGGTAGCACAATTTGAGTTTCTTGATGTTGTCTTTTTGCGCATGCAATATTGATGAATTAATTATGTGGTACGCTCTTGAACTTTTCTTCATTAGAGGGAGCTCTGAGAATCAGGATTGCGGTATTGGTCTTCCGCAAAATGGGCTTTCACACAACGCTCACTGCTTCTGTATGTAACATGAAGGTCCCCTTTGGCGTCACAGGGTGATTTATTTCTGTATACAGAATATATTATTGAGGGTATAACAGTGAGGTTATTTTGTTATATTGTTTTGTATGGAATTTTAGCCCTGAAGAAGTTATGAATATGACGAAACATGTGTTGGCTAAACTGAAAAGATTCGAGACAATAAAGTATTCAAAACTATTGATCCAGCGCGACTCCAATATTTTATCAGGGATCAATACTCAATAACATCACAATACAATGGCCCATACACATTCACCCAAAATCCCTGATGCGCTGGGGTCAATTTATATGTATGTTCAATTCTTTTCTTTTTATAGATTCAATTATGGCATCACAACTAACTTTTTACATCAACTTTCCTTCCACTTGGTCGATGGACCAATTAGTTGAATAGTTGATGGCAATGATAGTTTCTAACTTACCAACCATTAACTAATTAAATGATCACAGACTCTCGGTGAAGTTAATAATGAATTTTATCTCAAATAATTAAGGATTATGCTCAACTGCATTTGGTCACAAAATACAAACACTGAATCTCACGTGAGGAGAAATTTTACATATGCAGCCCAAATGAAATACAAACTCATCCAATGAAGGAGTGGATAGAGTAAGAGACAAAAGTTTCAGCAAAATGTGTGCGAAACATCATATACCTAACGGAGGGGATAGATGAAGAGACAATAGTTTTAGAGACAAAAATACATCAATAAGTTAAATTCTGAGAACGAGTTAGACTAAATACAAACCTATTGGTCTGTAAGAAAAACCAACCCCTCGGCCTAGGAGATGGTGGGGGTTCCCCGGAAAAGGATCAGGGAACAAAGGATAAGAAGAAACAGGATCGGGACAGGTCAGGAACAGCTAGGCCTCTCTGCAAACCGACGGACAGCGACGCATCTCCCCTCTTTCTCTCTTGCTAGCCTAAGCTTAAACCACACCCCTAAAGGCACCCCAATTATACCCTAAAACTAACATGTCCATCCCACAAGTGTTGCAAACTTTATTAAATCTCGCAAAGGGATTGGTGGGCTAGGGAGGTGGCGTTGTCACACCACTGTGACTACATCTTTTTTCCAACTACTTCATTGTTCACCATTCGTTCCCAGGGTATGGTTCTCAGCTTGTTGTCACTTTATTACGTGATACAAATTTTAACATTTTTCATTCTTTTTTTTAACATCATCCGCAGTTTGTGTCTCCGGTCTCACGCCTGGGCACTTCTTTTTGGCAGTCGTTTGACACTCTGGCCTTCACCCTGCTCATGTAATCTGCGGTGCACTGCGCGTCTGACTTGCTTCTGACAGAGCGAACTCACTCCTCGTGCTTTCCCCCTCCCACTTCAGCCACGTTTAGAAAGATGGCTGCTTCATCTAAGCTCACTAAAGTAAATGAAAATGAACATATATTAATTATATGATAGTGAAACCTTCACTGTTTACCACCCACCTTGCACTTTTCCCCATTAATGTTACCTAGCATAAGCTTTGTGCAAAAGCAGCATTATTTATTAGTTCAAAACAGAATGCAACATGCAAATTACTGAAGCATATGCGGCCTATTCATTCAACTCTTCTCGTTTTCCTCAAAACACAATGTTATTACAATATTAATTTGTTTACGTGTTAGTTCAGACATGCGCAAAGCAATTTCCCTTGTGTTCGTGTTGAGTGTACATTAGTTTTTCAACAACTATTTACTGTTAGTACGTATTATGGGGGTATCAATTCGAACAGGTTTCATTTTTGCGAAACCCTGCTCCATCAATATCAAGATTGAAAATGACGATTGAAGACTGATTACATCACTTTTGTTTACACGCCTGCGTGTGCTAAAGGCTGTGTAATGAATAAATATCCTGTATGATAGGAGGGGCCCATTATCATTAGCTAAGGCAATACTTTTGGTACCTTACCAAAAAGTATTGTATGTTGGTGACAAAGAAGAAGAATTAGCTAAAGAGAGGAAATGTGGAACAAGACTGCAAGAAAAGGCCAGTGGTTTAGAATTTTGCATTTGAAGTCATGCTTCAGCAGATTAGTAAAACAGCATTGGAAACATAATGCTCTGTGTATGAGTGAAGCATGCCATTATGACATCATGGAAGAAAGTTCTTGTATAGGCTGCAGAAAGGTGGACCATGTAGAAGGTAGGCAGTGAGAGAACTTTATTCTGATGTGGGTCATTTATAAAGAGAGCTAAGATGAGCAGTCACTAGCTGAATGGTTGGATCCATCCATCTTTTTGCCTTTAAACTAGGAAGTGAAGTGCGCATGATAGGTTCTGGGGCCATGTCTTCATTGATTGCTGTTTAGAATGCTGTCATCGAGGTCATAATGGCCTGCTTGTGTATATATTCAGATGCAGGTTGTTGATGACTTCATTCCTTCATGAAGATGTGAGTGCATCTTGAGAGAGTGTAAGGTAGAGTTGTCTCTGACTTGAGATTGTGGGTAAGTGGGATTGACCTTGTGGTGATGTTAAATGGATTACACTTCCAAAAGATCCATTAGACGTACACTGAAGTAGGTGATCAAGAGTTTCACAGGAAGAGAGGAGGGATAAAGGTTTAGATCAGTGAAAGCTAACTATGTGTGTATTGAAGTATCATGATCAGTGTAGGTGGTGGCAGTGGCAACAGTGTACTGTACTATAGTCCAAAATGTTATGATAGCAGTGGAGTGTGCCTCAAAGTGATTGGGGTTAAAGTGTGTATTTTTGCCTAAGGATTTGAATCGCAATTGCCAGTGTAACACAGCCTATTAGTCCTCTTGCGGTTCACTGGCAAAATATCGAAACCCAAAATCTTGTGGTTAAAAATATTGTGTCAAAAATATCAAGCACAAAAATATTGTTTTCCTATACTTATAATGTAAATGTCAAAAATATCGAGAAAAAAATTGTTTTTACACTAATATCGAAAAAAAATATATAAAAATATAATTTTTAAATATATATATATATATATATATATATATATATATATATATATATATTTTCACACAATCCTCCCGGTCAGGAGGAAAAAGCAGGTCGCACTCCGTAGTACTTTGCAATTTTTAGTTTATTTTCTTTTGATCCTTCATTTGCAGGGATATGGGCGAAAAAACGATCTCTGCGTTTCGGTATTCACAGATACCTTGCTCACGATCAACCGACCACTTGTCACCACCCCATACAAGTATTCAAACAGTTATTACATCATTTCCTGTTTGGTGATACAAGTGCCCTTTGCATTCTGGAGGATGTAGTTTTATAGTTACCATTCTCATGAAAGTGAAGTTTGAAAAATCAGTTATACTATTGCTTTTTGTTCATTACCCACTCCATTTTACAAAAAGATATCTAAAATTATTATGCACTTTTCTAAAAGCAATTAAACGGTCAATATTTCCATTTTGATCAAAGAGTCAATTTTTATCATTAATGTCTTCCTTTCTTTATTTTTCTATTTTCTTTATGTTATTCCTCAGGTGGAAAATGGGTTATCTCCCTCCAGTGGGAAAAATCATAGAAGAAAACCGAGGCCCAATTACCTCCCTTGACTCAATCTGATCATCTTTTTTTCTTCACTTCCTGATGTTCATTTTTATGTTCACGTGAAGCTGTTTAGAGTTATAGATGACTATAAAGTTCTTCCGATTGATTCAGGCCGTGTGGATTTAAGGTTCGTAGATTTAAAATATGGCGCGATTCTTTTTGGCTCAAGTTTTTCTCTGTCCCCCCCACGTTCTTTTCTTGGGACAGTCTCAATTCCATAGAATTTGAGTTGTTTCCAGTCGCTTTGATGGAATTGTTCCATATGCTTGGCCACAGTGTTAGTTCTGTCTTTATGAATGGTGGCTCTGACATGCTCCATTATCCTTTTTTTTAGCTCACAAATGGTGCTTCCCACATACATTAGTGGGCATGGGCATTCCACTACATATACTGTGTACGGTGTCTTGCACGTGATGAGTTGTTTGATTTCCCACTTTTTGTTATTAGCCATTCTCACTTCTTTTGTCTGTTTGGCAATTTGACACACTTTACACATATGGCATTTTAGGAACCCCTTTGTTTTCAGCCATGTCTCCTCCTTTTTCTTGCCTTTAAAGTGACTGTGGATTAGGTGGTCCTTTAGATTTTTTGCTCTCCTGTAGGTTACCGTGGGATGTTTCCCCACTATTTCTTTCACAGTACCATCCAATTGTAGGATTTTTCCTCAAAACTTTTACTATTTGGTTACTTTCCTGTGAATAGTCCATTATCAGACGTATGGGTTCCGGATCCACCTTCTGTTTTTTCTGCTTCAAAGCTAGACATTCCTCTTGTGATTTTTCCTTAGTTCTGTCCCAACATTTTTTGATTGTCCCAGTATTGTATTTTCTTCTTTTGAACCTTTCAGATGTAATAGTGCTATGTTTCCTCCATTCTTCCTCCTCACTGCAAATCCTTCGGATTCTTAGGAATTCTCCATAAGGGATGCTTGAGATTAGTGACTGTTGGTGAAAACTGGTTGCTTCCAGGGTGGCATTGGTTGCTGTGTTCTTTCTGTGCAACGTTGTATGGATTTGATTATCTTTAATATAAATATCCGTATCCAAAAATACCACTCTTTCATTACTTATCTCATAAGTAAATCTCAGACTCGTAGTGCTGTTGTTGATGACTTCAAAGTATTCATGGAATTCCAGCGTGGTGCCATCCCAAATGATGAATAAATCATCAATGAACCGTGTCCAACTGATGATTTTTTGCATTACATGATCATTTATTGCACTCCATGCCACCTCCTTCTCCCACCATCCCATTGCTAGGCACGCATAGCTGGGACTGAATGAAAATCCCAACGCGGTCCCGTTTTTCTGGCGATACACCTCTTCGCCAAAGAAGAAGATGTTTTCATTTAGACAGATTGAGATCATGTCTAGGAGCATCTTGTTATGGTCACTGTATTTGATATTCCTCTCTTGCAGGAAGAAGTTACATGCTTCCAAACCCATGTCATTCCCAATGTTCGTGTAGAGGGATATGACATCCATCGTTATCAATTGGTATGTTCCTTGCCATGGTGTGTTTTGTAATAGCCTCAATAGATCACTCGTATCCTGTATGTAAGAGCTTAGTTGGACCACATAGGGCATCAAAAAATAATCGATAAAGTTTGCGATTGGTTCCAATAAGGATCCCTTTGCGGACAAGATTGGTCTGCCAGGTGGTTTTTTCTGATCTTTATGCAGCTTAGGTAAGAAATAAATCGTGGATGTCACTGGATGTATTACCGTTAGGTATTTTCGTTCATCCTCATCAATTAAGCCCCATGACGTCCATTCTTGAAGTTTTACATCTAAAGATTGCTTGATTTCCAAGGTTGGATTCTTTTTTAGTTTTTCATTGTATTTGGTATCCCTTAGCTGGCGATGTGCCTCCATGATGTATGCAGCTCGTTCCCAAATCACTATATTTCCGCCCTTGTCCGCTATTTTGATTTCTATCTGGTCATCTGAGGTAAGTTTCATCAGTGCTTCCCTTTCTTGTTTTGTTAAATTGTCTCTGTATTTAGGGCTTTTCAGTTTGTAAAGATCTTGAATGACAGCTTCTTGGAAAAGGTCCACTTTGTTCCCTGGACCCAATTGAGGATAGAATTTGGATTTTGGTTTTTTGCCACTCAAACCTGCTCCTGCTTGTGTGCATGCCACCCACAGGGGGATGTCTTCACCCTCTGCTGCATTAAGGTTTAACAATGTTAACATGTCCTCAGAGTCCTTGACTTGTAAATCCGTTGTTAATTCTTCTGGTGTTTTCATTTTTTGTTTGTCTTGATTCTCTGCGAAGAATTTTGCCAATTTAATTTTTCGGATGTATAGGTATAGGTCTATCCTTACTTGTGCCAGTTCCATTTTTCTTGTTGGGCAGAAATTTATTCCTCGTTTTAAAAGAGAGATTTCTGTTTCCGTTATAGTTCTCTTCGATAGATTTACTACTTGTAACTCATCCATTATTGGTTCTTCCTCTGGCGCATACTCCGCGTTTCGGTCCCTATCTTCTCCGAGCTTCCACTTGCGCCTTTTTCCCCTTCTCTTGGGTTTCTTGGTGCCCACTGGCGTCCTTTTCCTCTTCCCCTTTGTGGTTGTTGTGTGGGTCGATTTTGCTCCCACTGTCTTCTGTAACACGAGGCGCATATCCCCTAAAAAAGATAATTTGCCCCTATCAGATGATGTTCCGGATTCCCCTTCACTGAGATCAGTGGAGGCTAAAGAGGAAGCGCTACTTGAGATACTTGTTGCACTGTTCCATGTCCCTTGTTGTTTTAGCGCATCGAACTTCCGCGCAAAGGTAAATATGCGTCCTTCGGCATAGTCAGTTGAATCCCGTATAAATTTTGTGTGTTTCCGTTCTCTAACCACATCTTCATGCTTTTCAATTTGAGTCTCCAATTCTTCCTTGAACTTTGTCATTTCCGTTGTCCTTTTCAGTTGTGATAATTCCCTCTCTATTTCATATAGTTGTTCTTTGATTTTTTCTTATCCAATCTCAATATGTTTCACCAGTATCTCAATGAGGCCCAATGAAGATTTTAAAATAAATTCGCCCCACTCCTGCAGTAATTCATTTGATGTATCCTGGTGACTCGGCATCAACATTATTCTTAAGCCCCTCGGGACTCGCTGCACTTCTAGATATTTTTTAGTGTGATGAGTTCCCACGATTTGTTTATTTCCTTACGGCTCAATTTTTCCCATAATCTTAGTTTACTTTTAATGTCCGTCTTTCCGGGTGCCGTGCCTGTACTCCCTTCTTTCTCCACACTGACTTTGTCAAACATTGTCGTCAGTAATTCATTCCTCTTCGCTTCCCGCTTCTCCATTCTTATCGCCTTTTATTTCCCCTTGATAGTCTTATATTGCTTTTGTTACAAAATGCGTTGCTCTCTCTAGATGTATTAATGAAGAAGTTACTAAAAATTCTTTCTATTTTTCTGTATGTTTTATCAAGATTTTACATTTTTAGATTCAGGACCAATCAAGTGTGAAATTGTGAACTTTGAGATGTGAACATATACCCTCATGGTACAATCTATTTGAACAAATGTACTTTACAACCTATATACATATACTTATATATTTGACTGGGAGGGCTATTAGTGTACTTTACAACTATTTGCCCACGGAATTTCCTAAATTGATTCTGAGATAATGCACTAGTCACTTTATTTCAAGAAGGGTATACTCAAAACACAAAATGACCATGTTGTTGGGTAAGCTACTAGAGTACTTCACGACTATTAGCCTATAAACTATCTAAATTGGTCCTGTAACATAACAACAATGTGTGGATATTTTAATTGAAACATACGTTTTGAAATATTATTACTCTTGAGACATATTGGAAAAATCTGAAATAGGGTAATGATGAGAGAAAAAGAGAGAAATGATTGATGATCCCATTTGTATTTTGCACATGCTTTTAACATATGCTCTTTGCAGTCTAGAAAAATAATATCCTTGCACCTTTTAGAAACTGTTTTGTTGGCACTTTAAGGAAAAAACAAATGAAATATATAAAAATGCCTCGTTTTAAAATTAATGAAATGATCAAAACAAAAAATTATTCGTACAAAAAATAAGATTGTTTTTATGTCTAGTTTGTCTTCACTTTTTACTGTTTTTTAATCGCACTTGAACTTTAAATGAGACATTCTGGGCTCCAGGACTCTATGGTCCAGTAGAAGGCTGGGAGCTGAAACGCGTGAGACCGTCCTCTACCGTTCATGTTTGCACCTTGGTTTAAATAAAGCAACACTGAAACTAATTGCCGGTTGTGGTGCAGTGATCCTTCGTTGAAAAACCCTGAAAACTGTCGGGAGGTAATCTTGGAGGAATCGTATTCATATATATATATATATATAACCCTGGACATAGTTCGCGTAGTAGTGCTACGCATAGCTACGCAAAGTGCACTTCGCACTACGCGAGCTACGCGTAGCACTACGCGAACTACGTAGTGCGGTAGGAAATGCTGTTCGCAATGATTGCACAGTGCCGGATGCTTGTCCACACTGTGCAATCATTGCAAACGGCATCTTGCACAGTGCAAGCGGTCGTTTTCTGCTGCTCGAGTAGATTTGTACTCGAGCGACAGTTTTCTCAACGTGGACTGGTAGTTTCTCATCGCGAGCGGTGGCGAGCATACGCGACCACTCGCAATGAGAAACCTGACCTCCCCGCGTTGAGAATCTCGCCGGGAGGTTTATTTTCCACGCTCGCGATCGGCAACTTGATGTTGCTGATCGCGAACGAGGAAAAAGTCTCGCCGGGATGTCATTTTGCTCGCTCGCGGTCGCCAACTTGACGTTGAGGACCGCGAGCAAGCAAAAAATGCCCGCTACGCTATGCGTTTTTGCACTGTGCTACATGCAATTCGCGTAGCGCGTAGTTGCACAAACTACGCAAACTACGTGAGCGTAGCATAGTTTTCCGCCCAGGCCTAGTTATATATAGTTATACATAGTAAACATTTAGGGGCCGTTTACGATTCGGCCCGTAAAGGCTCCGACCATTCAGGGCCGCATCATAATGGGCTGCTCGGTTTCCTTTCCGACCGCCTCCTTTTGATGGAGGTGGTCGGAAAGGAAACTGGCCGGTCATTCCGGCTGGCTTTCGACGGGCCCAGAGAGCCCGTCCGCCAGTTGGAAGCCGGCTAGTAATCTCAAGGGCGAGACTTTCCGCCCTTGAGATTACAATGCACGATTTCCAACATGGTTTCCATGCCGGCCTGTTCGACATGGAAACCATGTCAGAGAGCGTGTTTGAGGGCCCCCAGCGGTACAGACACAAAGGCAAAGTGATTCCCACATTTGCATGTGCCACGCCCCCATGCAAATGAGGGAACACCCTCTAATGATAGTGCTGGCGCTACATGTGCACCAGGGCTATCTGTATTACTGAAGGGGTAGCACAAGTTTCTGCAGTCCCTTCTGTAATACCAAAGTGCCCTGGGGATGCACAAATCAGGCACACATGCCCATTGCACCCCCTGGGCACTCTCTGTAATACAGCTCTTGGATGTTATTTAGGTATCAGCAGTTCGACAGGTTTGATCTATGATCTCAATTGTACTGTGCCATGTGCCTGCTCTGCTTGTAACAAAAATTCTTTCTGGCTATATTTTCAGGTCATTGACTGCATATTTTATTACAAGCCGGATATGATGTTTGCCGTAGCAGGAAGTGGTCTTTCCATTCCTGTTTTTCTTTTTTTTATTGGGAACACAGGACAAGGGAACCCTACTCACGGGGAGCCTGGGTAAGTAAGTTAGTGAGGAAACAATGGCTCCTGTGGAGTGATAAAGGTTTTTCTAATAAAAATGTGCACAATGTCAAAAAGAAAGCTGGCCACAAACACTGAGGATGCAGTCAATTTGTAAAATTGTTTATATAGTAGGTAAGTGAGGTAAACAATATATACATAGAGCTTGGGAGTCGAAATACTTTTGTACAACAAACAATAATTAAACAATAGTGAGAGGTGTCCCAGTGAAAAAACGTTTGGAACCTAAACTAGTGGTGACATATTATGTGACATATGTGCAAGGTTTCACTTTAGAACATTTTGGCGACCATTGGAAATTTGGCAATGTATTGAACAACACTTTATACAATCATAAGTGCTGGGTAATGGTTCGCCTTTGTTAACTGTCGACGGCGTTTCGACCCTGTATGAAATGTAGGGTCTCTTCAGGACCTAGAAATGTCGGGACACCTGAAGGGAGGCCTGCACTGCCTAATGTGAAGAGCAGTGTCACCGTGAAGTTAGTGAAGAAAATGAACTCACAGGGGACCCAGCCGGGCGCCCATGTGAGGGTAGTGCTAGGCAGGCAGAGGAGATGGCGGAGCCGGGAAAGCCTCGGTGGTAATGGAGGCACTGAGTATTCAAATTTGTCAAGCGCTGTATGCGTTTGTATACGCTCTCTGTGCAAGGGAGCAGAGCTGCACTTTGATTCAGATACTAGCTCAACAGGCTGCAGCTCCGTGTCAACAATTAGTGCGAGGGTTTTACGTCCATGAGTTGAACTCTTGATCTTGCTGTGATAGCGATTTGTAAGCTCCCCGAGTGCTGCTGGAACAGAGGAGCGTCTGTCTCCCTGTTCAACATTTTCTTTGGCTCTCTTTTTCCTTTCTATATATGGTAGCACAAGGCTGATGACTCGCATTTGTCGTTACTGTCTGATTCAGTCTGTATTGTCAATTGCTGATCGGTTGATGCTGAATTCCAACACCTTCTCGTAATACCATTTCTTCTACTACCTTTTATTGCCAACAGTGTAGTTTATGCAATGAAGGACTTTTTTCTTGGTTTACCATATTTTCCATGTGTTACAGATTGTAATATAATGCTCGTGTTATTGTTTGGTGAGGATATAATGTGCAAAATAAATCCTCAATGTTGTTTAAATTACTGATTGTGTGTGTGTGTGTGTTCACTTGTGGGAGTTTCGGTGTTTTGCTGCACAGTGTATTTTGTTTCTTGTATAGAGAATGTTCAAGCATTGGTTTACAATGTATGTCTTTTATGGTGAAAGTGTAACCCTCATCAGTTTTATGGTTTAGTCATTTATTAGGTCGAGCCTGGGCAGCGTGCATGCGCTGCACTGCGAGGCATGTAGTATTGAGTTAGGGATGTGAAGCTCTGCCCACTCTCCACCCATATTTTTAATTGGCTTGTGTCATTGTTGTTCGTAAATGCTGCCTTCTGATTCCTTCTTCGTCTTGTTAGTTCCTCCTTAGTACCGCCTCGTCTTCTTTTGAAACCTCCCATGGCTACTGGCTTTTTTACTTCTGTTGGGACAGTGTATGTTTGAATTCGTCTGTAAGCACTATTTTCTTCAATAGGTTTTTTGCTACTGCAGGCACAACATGCTTTCCTTATATTCAGCGCGCCATGCGCGCTTTCACTTTCAAAGCTTTTGTTCCGGGAAAGAGGAGAAAACTAAAGTAGCACTTTAACTGGCCCACTCAGTAAAGTGGTGCTAATGTGTTTGCGTGTGACTGTAACCAATCTGGTCAATTTGCAGCCACTATATTTTGCTTTATTTAGTTATTTTCCCATATTTAGAACCGTTTCTTTTTCATTTATTTACCCCTTCCGTCCTGAGGCTGCAGTTTGGAACAAAAATGTCAGAGAAAGACGACATTTTAACAAAAGTGTTTCTTTCTCTTTTGAATCCATTTCACAGCAGAACGAATGAAGGGGAGGAAAGAGAAGGTAAGAATCGCTTGCTGAAGTCACGGTTTTCCTTCAGCAAGCTTGAACGAGGGAGGACATGGGGCTCCACGGACCACCGACTCCCCTCCCACCCCCCCCCCACCGCTCCCTTCCATCCCGAGGCTGCAGTTCGAAAAGAATATGCCAGAGATGACATTTCCAACAAAATGTTTCTTTCTTCTTTGAATCCATTTCACTGGGGAACGAATGAAGGGGAGAAAGAGAAGGTAAGAAACGCTTGTTGAAGTCACGGTTTTCCTTCATCAAGCTTGAACGAGGGAGGACATGGGGATCCAAGGACCACCTCACGCCCGCCTGCTCCCCCCTGCTCCCCCTGCTCCCCCGCTCCCTTTCACCCAAGCTGGCAGGAGAGGACGCAGTGACAAGGGCCGTGCGGACACAACTCCCCGCCCTCAGCTCTCTGCCCACCTGCCAACATGCATTTGCAATGCAATAGGTCTCGCATTTGAGAGAGTTTAAGCTATTGGCATTGTACATGACAATGCCTTTTATTTATGTTTTAAAATCCAACATGTAAATAAAAGGCATTGTCATTTACAATGTCAATAGCTCAAACTCCCGCAAATGCAAGACCTATTGCATTGCAAATGCTTGTATTTTATAGCTGCTAGGTCGAGATGAAATAAGTACAGTAGGTCCAGTGTGATCTGGTTTTACTTAAGTCAAGGTATGTGACTTTGCAGCATTTGGCTGTCTACAGGTTGCGACAGTGAACCAAGTTGTTTTTCTGTATTCTGTGTGCGTGCATAAATGTGTACCTACATTGTCAGAATGTTCTAGTGCTTATTTAGTGCAAGCTGGTAAATTAATTGACCTGGGGCCTGATTCACAGAACTAACTTACGTCAAAAACGTAAAGTTAGTACTTTTTGGTATTCACAGAATACACTTACTCATTTTAGTATTCACAGAATGAACTTACTCATTTCGGTATTCACAGAAGTTAGTAGTCCTAACTTTAGGACTCCTAAATGCCTTCTGTGAATACCGAAAGTCTTAAAGTTAGGATTTTCTCCGTTTAGGAGTAGTAAAGTTAGGACTCCTAACTTTACTGCTCCTAAACTGAAAAAATCCTAACTTTAAGACTTTCGGTATTTACAGAAGGCATTTAGGAGTCCTAAAGTTAGGAGTCCTAACTTACTACTCCTAAACTGAGAAAAATCCTAACTTTAAGACTTTCGGTATTCACAGAAGGCATTTAGGAGTCCTAAAGTTAGGACTACTAACTTCTGTGAATACCGAAATGAGTAAGTTCATTCTGTGAATACCAAAATGAGTAAGTGTATTCTGTGAATACCAAAAAGTACTAACTTTACGTTTTTGACGTAAGTTAGTTCTGTGAATCAGGCCCAAAGTGTATAAAGTGTTATGTCAGGGGCTTATGTTAAGGGCACATGCACACTGTGATGTTGTAGGAAATCCTATTCACAATAAACATACACGACAGAATAACAGTAGGCCCCCCATAAAGGTATTACCCATGTAGTAGGGACCTGGATATCCATACTGTCTCAGAGACTTCAGGACTCAGGAATTAGAAAAACTTGAAAGGCAAGGCCTTACACACCACCCTTGCTGCCATGCTTCATCATTGGCCATATTAGTCCGAAATGTTTCTAGTGGCAAATGGGCTCCTTGTCTTAGCAGGGAATCCTTAACGTAAAAGGGTACAGATCCAGGGTGTAGGTTTAAAAATCTTGGACTCCTTTGCAAGGTATTATCTTTATAGCAGGAGGGCCAACAAGATGATGAAAAATTAGACATGAGGCTTGGAAGTGAATATTACTCCCGCATCCTATAGGTCAACGCTCTCGTTCCCTTGATCTCCACTTTTGGGGAAGCAGTAGTTGGTTGTAGGAAATCATCTTCTTTGTGTGGTCACCCTGTATTTTTTGCCGTTTGCTGGGCCCTACATTTTTTCTGGCTTTAGAACTCTGTGTACTTTAACCAGCCTAACTAGTCGCACAATGCTTGTGCTCCCCCTTTAAACATGGTCAGATTGGCATATTCCCTAGTTGGTATATTTAACTTACATACAAGTCCCTAATATATGGTACAAAATGTACACTAGGCGTGTAAGTTAAATGCCACTACTTTGACAGTGTTAAACATGGCTTCACAGCTACTGTTGCAGTCTGACTGTGGCAGTTTAAGCACTGCAATTTGACCTCTCAACAAGGCAGGGTGCATGATATTTAAAAGTAGGACATGGAGAAATTTTATGTTAACATGTCCTTACAGTGATTATCCCCTAGAAGCTATTATTTACTGTGGCAATCCTAACTGTCCCATGTAAAAAACTAGAATACAGATTAAGCTCCTAACACTGTAACTGTCAGGAGCCTGCGGTCCTGCCATCAGGTGGCTCTACATGAGGACCTTCTGTGAGCCCACTGCCATCATGAATACTAGTTTGGAACCTGTGCTGAATTTCAGTGTTCAAACCCTCTTGGAAATCAGGTCCACCCCAGATTCCATTGCAGGGTTTACTTAGCAACCACTAATGCATTAAGGTACTTGTATGCTTCACCCAACCATGAGCGCTGGAGAGGATCTGATCCATGTTCCACTCTAGATTTTCATTCTGCCCACTGGTTGCTTCCTGGAACCTCTGTACACTCCTTCAGGCAGAGAGCTGGAGGAAGGACTTTGACTGCTCTCACCTGCACTGTGCTGCAGCCAGTTCACACCTGTTCTGAATTCCAATCGTCCTGTGTGGATGTGAGCTGGGAGGAGGTATTTAAGCCTGGCTTCTGCATTCAGAACATGTGCTTCAACTGCTGTTGCTGTGAGCTCCTACTTTCTTCTCCAGTTGCCTGTACTGCTGAATCCTTAAAACCTTGACAGGAGTACCTTATTCCTGCCTCTGCTTTTTCCATTTTCCTGCTTTCCTTTGGCTGTCCAGAGCAGTATTATACGTATATTTCTCCCTTGTTGTCAGTCTCACCTTCCTTTCTAGCCTGATATCCTGATTTATGTGTTTTCCTTTTTGGGCTTCTGGCCACGTATTTGCTGTCTTGGCTGCGGTGTACCAGCAGTGCATAACTTGTTCCAGTTTCCAGGTGTCAATAGGGCCTTACTTGTTCCAGTGCCTGTTGAGTACAACCTTGAGTTCCTTGCTCTGAATCCTAGTTCCAGTTTCCTGTACTAACGGGGCATTACTTGTTCCAGTGCCTGTTGGGTACAGCCTGCCCTTTATTTCTGTATTACTGTTCTTGACTTCTGAAGCCCTGTTCATTATTCCTTGTCTTGTTTTTCTCCTGGTCTGATTGCTGTCTTCTCTGCCCTGTGTTCTGGTTATTCTTTCCACTTTGGTTTTCTGTTCCATTCCACATTCGTTCCACTGTCTGTTGCAGTCCATATCCGTTACCCCTGGCTGGTTTCTGTTCCGATCAGGTAAGGAAAAGGCTTCTGTTGTTGTGCCCAGGTCCTTTGGAGTCTTACCTGTCAGTCTCGGTCCACCTTGCACTGAGTACAACAGTCTCTTACAACAGGCCCCTCTATGATTGTTGTTAAGAGCAATCTGCTGGTTGTTGGTCCAAAGGACTTTTCCTAAGTTACAAAGAGACATCTTGTTCAAATACCAGTACACCCCTTACTCTGATCATACTTTGTTCTTGTCTATCTCCTGTCCTGTATTGTTTAGTGGCCTCAGTTATACTTTGAGCAACCTGGTATTATCTTGCCTTGTCTCCTTGCTAAGGGATACCTCTGGAGCCCTGCCTTTGCTCCTTGACAGTATCTCAGGAATGCGACTAACTAGAAAAATAATTAAACCACTAATTTTAATAGTTATTAAAATCCAGTTGGGGGCGCTAGAGGGATCACGGCAAGATGGCCGGTCTGTAGAGCAGCTCCGCCGGCCGAGCTAGTAATCCGCTTAAGATCCTTGCTTTCCTGCCCCTGAGAGACACCCAAACTATAAAAAAAGAGTAGCGGAGCACTGCGGCTGCTTTGGGCGAGCGGATCTAGCTGCTGCGTGATCAACTGACCAAGAAAGAGACTGGTGAAGCATCGGGCCCGCGCTGACAACATGACGGCCTGAGACGCGCTCTGAGTGTGGGGCTGCAGCGAGTTACGACTGGTGCCGACCGCAGCCTGTGGGCATCAGGGGAAGATCGCGCTGCTGCGCTGTCGCCCGGTGCACTGTGTGGCTCGGCTCGGGAGCGGCAGGACACCCGGTGTGTGATATTCTGGTACCCGGAGAGCGGGCATGCTTTCGGCCCCGGCCCGGGCAGGACGCCGGTGGAGAGCTGCTGTAGCCGGTGTGATCCAACCTGTCACTCGGGGCTGCCGGCTTGACCCGCGTGGAGACTGCTGTGGACCTCTGCTGAGATCGGACAGGCCGACCGGGTGAGTGCCGCGGTGCGGCTGCGTGCTGTGTGCAGCCTACCTTAATGCTCCCCACCGCTGGGCCTACACCTGCCACCATTGAGAGGCCTTCACTAATCCCTGCTGCGTGAACTGGTGAGGGGCTGCCTTGCAGAGGGATCACCGCGCGCCGAATGTGCTTTGGAGCGGCGGCACCCATTAACCGGAGCGGCTGACCTACGAGTGCGGCCTACCTCGCGGCTGCCCTCTGTTGGGCCTGCTCCTGCTGCGGCCGGGGGGCCATTGCTCATCTTTACTGCGCGACCTGGGCGGGGTGTCACCTGAAGAGAGGACTCGAAGCATACGGTGTGTGATTGAGAGTAGTGGCGCCCCTGCCCAGGACTGATGGGCGCTGGCTCCCCTGCGGAAATCCTCTAATACTTACTCAGTACCCAGGTGACCGAGGCAACCTGCACCACATTCCTTGCTCACTTTGGCCGCAGTAACCTGTATGAGGCAGGACCTGTCTCGCCTCCTCTTTCTCTTTGCGACGGAGCCGCTGTGCTGGGGCACGAAACACACGCAACCTCCTAACACTCGGCGGGACCTACTACCGCCTGAATCGCTCTTCCTGTGCCTTGAGAATTGGGTTTGAAGCGGAGATGCTGCATTTGCGTCTACCTGCGCACCTTCCACAACGCGGGTGGCAATAGTTGGATGTCACAGGTCCGCGCTGCAGATCACAATGCATTGCAGACGACCCAACAGGTGCAATTTCGGTGCACACCTCTGCTACACCTCTGTTGCTTCATTTTCCTACTATTGCTCGACATTTCTATTTGCTGTGGCACAACATTACGAAGGAATACGGGACACTGCAAGACGCGTTGTGACCTTACCCTGAGCTCGTATATGCGCACAGAGTAATTCGGCATTGTGCAGTGGGTGGTCCTTAGTCTGTAAGATATCCAACATTCCTGTGCGCCTCAGCTTAGAGACATCAGCATGGGGAAAACAGAGCATGGCCAACCGCGCCTCACTTTCGAACCCGATAAATCGGGCAAGACCTCTCAGCATGTGGCCTCTGACTCAGAAGCCGATCCGCTCAGTGATCAGTTAACTAACATTGACAAAACTCTTCTCGCTGTACAAGCTATCCTATAAAGTATTGATGGGAAAATCGATAATCTCAACCTACGAATGGATCATATGTCCACGAAGCTGGACAAGCATGCGATGTGCCTGGGGGAGGCAGAAACCCGCATTTCGGATGCGGAAGATGGCTTGCAACAAGTGACCTCCAAAACGTCAACCATGGAGAAAGTGCTAGCTGTAATACAAGCCCGAAATGAGGATTTGGAGGCCAGATCCAGACGCAACAATGTGCGTATCACTGGCCTACCAGAATCCACGAACATGGGCCGTCTTGAGACCTACGTGGAAAAGCTCCTTCAAGCAAATTTTGGTGCGGGACATTTGTCTCAGGTTTTAATAGTAGAACAGGCCCATCGCTCTCTGGCTGCTCGCCCCCCCCAGGTGCCCCACCACACCCCATCATAGCTCGCTTATTGAATTATCGGGACCGGGACGCTATCCTTCGCATGGCTCGAGAAAAAGGTACCATCATCCATGAAGGGAACACTCTTGCCTTCTATCCTGATTTTACCGCAGCTGTACAAGAGGCGCGGAGAGAATACCAACCTGTCAAAAAACTTCTCATGTCAGAACAGATACCCTATGCAATGCTCTATCCAGCACGGCTACGCATTGAAGCCAATGGTAAACCCAAGATATTCACCACCCCAAAATCGGCAATGGACTTTGCTAAGACCCTTAAGAGACAGCCGGACCCTCTCCAGTGCAGCTGACGACGATAGCAGGGGCACCAGCGCAGTGACAGCTGAACAATGAAAGAGCTGGGTTACGTGAGTTGTGGACACTGGTGCGCTTCTGATTGCTTTGGTCTCAAGGTGATCGCTCTCTCTGTTTATCTATCATAGAGGGCTGTGACACATGTGATACAGACTATACACAAGGACCTGAACTATACAGATAATATCTCCTCTTCTACTCGAACTCACAATGTTTATTACTGCTGGGTGGTTATAGTACTGTTTTCTGATGTGGCAGCGCAGCGGTAGGAAATGTTATTACTATTGCTCTGCCACCTCCTACTATGTTGGGAGGGGTTTTGTGCTCCAGCGCTCCCCCCATGGGTGTTCCCCATAACTGTTTATTCCCTTGGTGCTGCACTCGGGAATTGTTCTGGGAGGTTCGGGATGGCTTTGGCATGTTGGGGACGCTAAAGTGGGTGGGGGGTGAAGGTGGGAGGGTGGACTTTGCGGGCTAGTTTATGTGGCTGATTGCATTTTAGAAGTTGTGTGGTATGCATGTGTATCATCATGTACTACAGTTGAATCATGCTGGATATATGACATGTTAAAGCTCTGCATCCAGATCACGCATTAATTATTTGTTTAACATGGAATGTACGGGGACTTAACTCACCTAAAAAGATCCGCCAGGTCTTGGCGTATCTGGATCGTCACGAAGTAAAAATTGCCCTTATACAAGAAACACACCTGACTAAGCAGTCTGAGGTACACGTCAGGGCACAATGGGCTGGTTATGGTTTGGCCTCCTCTTACTTATCCTATTCCCGGAGTGTGATCACGCCTATTAAGAAAACTCTTCCCTTCATCGAGATTAAAACCTGCATTGATGATGCAGGACGGTATGCCATAGTTCACAGGAAACTGGCGGGTAGTTTAATTACTATTGTAAACACCTACGGCCCGAACATAGACGATCCTGCCATATTTGAACGCATCATTTCCACACTACGGGAGTGGCCCGTAGCTGTGATTCTATGGGGAGGTGACCTCAATACACATTTAGACCCTAGTAGAGACAAATCAAGCAGCAAAGGGGGTCAGTCCCCTGGGACAGCCCGGGTCATCAACGAGGGGATGGCTGAACTGGGATTGATAGATGTATGGCATCAACGGAATGTAGAGAAGCTGGAGGGCATGCAAGTTTCCACTGCACATGATAGCTGGTCTCGGCTAGACTACTGGCTGTTGAGTGAGAGTGCGGGGGGCTGGGTATCCGAGCTGGAGGGGTTACCTCGCGCGTTATCTGATCACAATACTGTCCAAATCAACCTACATATTCCAAGCACCATCCACCGGTCATTCACATGGCGCTTTCGTTCGGAGGCACTGTTAGACTCCCTATATGTTACAACAATTCGCGAAGCCATTGTGCAATACTTTGACCATAACAAGGGTTCGGTCGACAACGCTATGACCCTCTGGGAAGCGTTTAAGGCCACTATTCGTGGCACCTGCATTGGCACGTCAGCTGGCCTATTACAAGATCTACGTGGACAGCTCGCCAACGTAGAAACCACTCTGCAGCGCCTCGAGCATGACTATGAACGTTCACCCTGCGCTCAGACACTAGCTACTATTAAAGACTCCATATTAGAATATAATGACCTAGCAGAGGGCGAGGCCCGGTACATCTCTAAACGACATGTGGCCCGTGCTTATGGGGAGGGGGGACGACCGGGACACCATCTAGCTAACAAAATTAAAGCTCGTATAGACCGTCATACTATTACCAAGATCACTGACGTGGCTGGACAGCATTATTACACCACTCAGGATATTCTAGCACAGTTCAGAAATACTTATGCAGACTTGTATACTATGCAGGGTACGACTGACTATAACGAGTTAGACACATATCTATCAAATGTTGCCCTTGCGTGGCTTTCAGATGGACAGAGGGAGTTTCTCAGTCAACCTATTATGGAGGAAGACATCCGCGCAGCGATCAAAGCCCTTCCAAATAAGAAAGCCCCTGGACCTGACGGATTTCCCAGTGAATTTTATAAGGAATACGCAGAAGAATTAACCCCCCATTTGTTGGAAATGTACTCTGAAGCTTATGACGCAGGCCTATTGCCGCCAACCCTTCGGGAAGCTTTGATTATCACCTTACTCAAAAAAGAAAAGTCGCCATCTTGTTGCGACTCCTATAGGCCATTGTCACTTATCAACACTGACGCCAAAATACTGGCCAAAATCCTGGCCACCAGACTTCAGCCTCTCATGCAGGGCCTGGTCCTTCCGGACCAGTCCGGATTCATTCCCACTAGGTCTACCTCTCATAATTTACGTACACTCTTTGCTATGTGTCATATTCTTGATCCTGGACTCCAGGCGGCGGCTGTGATGCTTGACGCAGCCAAAGCCTTTGACTCCATAGAATAGGGTTATCTATTTTATATTCTGCAAATGGGGTTTCCTCCTATTTTTATCAATTGGGTACGTCTGCTGTACACTGACCCTGTGGCGCGGATCCGAGTTGAGGGTAGTACTTCGGACCCTATACAGATCACTAGGGGGACCAGGCAGGGGTGCCCCCTCTCGCCACTTCTTTTTGCTTTGACACTAGAGCCACTCGCCTGCATTATCAGACAGCGACATGGCGCTTCGGCCCTTCGATTTGTTCACCGCCCAGTAAGCATTTCGCTTTACGCGATGACATGCTGCTTTTTATTCGGGAGCCGCGCACTTACATGGCGCCGGTGCTCCGAGAATACATTCGGTTTGGGCTGTTCTCAGGTCTAACTATTAATTGGACCAAATCAGTGGTGGTGCCATTGACAGAGAGCACCCTTTCTCATGAGCTTGAATTTTCGCTTGTGAGGTCGACGGACCCAGTAAAGTATTTAGGGGTGTGGATTCATAGGGATCCCGATATAGTTATTCATGAGAACTATGGCACTGCACATACAAAACTGGAGCAACAAGTGGACAGATGGGTGAAACTCCCGCTATCACTGGCCGACCGTATAGCGCTCATCAAGATGGTTGTGCTACCTCAATTTGTATATCTTTTTAGAAACATACCGATACCACTAACCCAACAATTTTTTAAAACAGTGCGCTCTCTGCTACTCCGGTTAATTTGGGCAAGCTCGGGTAAATTGGGAAACACTCACTTTGGATTATAAAAACGGGGGCTTCAGCGTGCCTGGCCTCTATTTGTATTATCTATGTGCTCATGCACAATATGCGCACTACTGGTTTGGCTCTCATGACTTTATCCCACGTATAGCAGTGGAGGATGGTGACGTGCATCTCATTCCCTTAAGCTCAATGCTATCTCACACCTGCCGGCAGATGCCTCGCTCTGAGATCAACACTGTCAATGCCACCATAGCAGCCTGGCAAGCGCTGGGCCGTATAGCAGGGAAGTTACCACTATAGACCCCTCTGTTACCTATTGCATTTCATTCGGACCTGTCAGTAACGCACAAAGTGGGAGCTATGCGTATTCTAAAGCTGGCAGGGATAGATAAAATGCTGGACTTATATCCAAATGGTGCTTTCTTGACGGATGACGGGCTTAGCTATGTGCAGAATAAGATGCCATTATTCATATTCCTCTTTCACAGGTTAAAAAAAGCAGTACAGGTGCACTATCCCACTTTCCCTGTGGAACCCCTGACACTACAAACCCTACATACCATGCTCATCAGTCCAACACAACATAAACTTCTTACCAAACTCTACCAAGCTGCTAGAGCTGAGAAGCCCCTGCCGCACAACAGAAGTTTGGAGAAATGGAATACATATTTGGTTCCACAACTAACTCAGCAGGACTGGGAGCATTGCTGTAAGCTGACCGGTGCCCTACCATCTAATGGCAACCTCCGAATAATTCATTTCAAATACATTCATCAAGCCTACCACACCCCGCATAACTTGTTCAAATATGGCCTCAGAGATACTGATGCATGCCGCCGATGTGAAACTGTGGATGCCGATTTCTGGCATCTAGCCTGGGTATGTCGTAGGGTGGCGGAGTTCTGGACTGATGTGATCCGTAAACTGTCTCATATGATTAACATTGAACTGCAGTGTTCTCCACATGTGTGTTTGCTGGGATTAGTGACGTTCCTGAAGGGAGCAACAGGTAAACTTGTGAGAGTGGCTTTACTTCTGGCCAGGAGACGGGTGGCAATGACGTGGGAGGGCACAGCCGGGCCTTCAACCACACAATGGCTTAAAGATCTGGTATACTGCCGAGAAAACCCAGTGTTGTATGCAGAGGAACTTCCTGCCTCCTCTAGGCCTAATGATATTTGGGAGCCCCTGTTACAGTACCTGCGATCTGTTGAACAAGACAAGTCCTCTGTAAATGCAGAATGTTGAGTATATTTTTCTGTCGCTAGCATGTATGATACCTCCCTATACTGTAAAAGTCATTCATATGTTGCTGATGTTGGATATATGCAAAATAGCCACGGGTTGTTATGTTTGTT
Source organism: Calotriton arnoldi (assembly GCA_963921515.1). Classification (NCBI taxonomy): domain Eukaryota; kingdom Metazoa; phylum Chordata; class Amphibia; order Caudata; family Salamandridae; genus Calotriton; species Calotriton arnoldi. Next base: position 981,728 of record CAWUFW010003315.1, read on the forward strand.
TATCAACTACATGTGCTTTTTGATGCTGTTTCTGTGCACTGCATATGATTCAATAAAATGTATTTAAAAAAAAAAAAGTTATTAAAATCCAGTTCAATGGTGAAGTCGCATTTTTAATACATTTCAGAAAAAGTAACTTTTAGACAGCATTTGCTCTCAAACTTTCCCCAGCAAGAGATAAGCATTTGAATGGGTATGAAAAAAGTGTCAGAAATTTTTAGGGGTTCAGTGTGGGAGGATTATTAAAAAGTGAATATTTAAATCTAAATGTAATGTTAAATATTTTAATGATATCTAAATTAATATTGTAACATGTATAACTTTATTTTGTTACATAAATATTGTTTGTAAATAATAGTTTATGATTATTTTGAATGCATATATATATACTATTTGGTAGCATACACTTCAAAAATAAAAATGTATATTTAATATTTTACCTCAAATTTAAAAAACAGTTTAAAAAATATTTTTAAGAATTTTGAAATGTTGAAATTGTAATGTAAAATATGTGTACATTTATTTTTATAAAAAATGTTATATTTAATATTTTCTAACTCAAATGCATTTAAAAAAAATTAAAATATGTTTAAGGATTTTTTAGATGTTGATAATTATAATGTTGTAAATAAATTGTTGGAACAAGGTTTTATTTTTATATTTATATTTATTTGAATGTTCTTTAAATAGCTAATGAAATTATGATTATGGAATACATATGTATTATTATGAGGCATACATTTATATTATGTTGTACATTTATATGTTTTAGGTTTATCTATGAAAAATTTATTAAACAACATTTCAATAATGATATTTTTAATATGTTTAATATTGGAATAAGTTCTGTTGTTTGGAATATATTTCCCCAAATGTACTAATTTTAATGTAAACATATTTTTAATATTTAATTGGAAAATTAATTTTTATGTTATGTTTCAAAGTTTCAGAGCGAGAATATTAAAAGTCACCCCTTTAGTGTCCAACACCTTCCCAAAATTGGCTTAGATTGAAGTCGGAATAGCAATTGTCACCCCTTTAGTGCCCAATGCATTGCCCAAATTGCTTTAGAATGGAGACGAAATAGTAAGGGCCTCATTCAGGCTGTTGGTGGTGGGCCCACCGACATCCATAGAAGCTGTCCGACCGCCCGTTTATGATCCGGCGGCCTGAGGCATCGTTTGTAGGGACCGACTGCTGGGTTTCCGCCAGGCTCAAGGAGCCCGTCGGGCAGCGGTGGGACCGTAATCCCTACAATAGGGGCAGTGCCTGCTCAGGCACTGCCGTAGGGATTACGATGTTGTGTCTCCCTCGGCCTATAGATGGCAGTCCAGCCGCCATGTATAGGGAGACTAAAAGGGACTTTGGTGGGCGCCAGCAGGGCCCTCATCCCCCATTGCCCTCCACTATGGGGTTTGGGGGGCACATGTGGTGCTCTCCAAACATCCCTGGCCATGTGCTAGGCACCTCATGGTGCCTGGCACCCGGTGCATGGATGTTTCAAACATGCATGTTTCTAATGTGGCTTGTGCTGTGGCCCTTTTCCGGGCTGCTGCACAAGCCGCAATAGAAAACGGTATGTTTCCGACTGCCTGCACTGTGGTCGGATCGTTATTTGGCCGGTGGAACCGCTGACTACATGCTGGGCGTATCCCTCCCGCAATGATGGCAGTCGTACACTTGTCCGACCGCCATCATAATATGACCCTCAATGTCACCCTTTAGTGTCCAAACACATTCCCCAAATTGCTTTTTTGATTGGAGTCAAAACAGTAAATGTCACCCCTTTAGTGTCCAACACTTTCTTTAAAATGGTTTACATTGGAGTGTAATTATTTATTTTAAGCATTTTAGTGTGAAATACTTTAAATTGTATTTCTATGTAGTAGAAGTAGTTTAGCATTGTTGGTGTGCAGAAAAACAATTAGAAAAGTAGTTAATTATATATTTGAAATAAATAACATTATAATTTAAATATTTTCATTGAATATAAAACATATAACACATTTTCATTTCTTATTAATTTATTCAAAGTTTATTTAATCTCAAATTTTTCATTTTTAATCGTATAGATTTTTTGTTAAAAACATGTATATATTGATAACTAAATAAAACCATTTTTAATACAGTTTTATTATTAAATGAACAATGTAAATCATATTTAAATAGTATTGTATGTTGTATGCTTTCTAGTTTTTTATTGTTTAACATGTTTTAACATTTCATAAATTGTTTCATGTACATATTTTTCAGTATATATTAATTAGCATTTTTACATTTCTGACATGTTTTGTATGTTAAATAATGTTTTACATATTTTAATAGATATATTAAACAATTTTTTACTAATGTTCCTATTCATTTAAATGGGGAAATAGGGCCTTATTATGAATTTGGTGGTCATGGAGTGGCCGTCACGCCAGCGCCCCACTCCAAGACCGCTAAACCCATAATGAGACCTTCCATCGGATTCTGACTGGAATCCAGGTCGGGTGGTCCTGCGGCGGCTGGCCCATGGCAGTGCTGTGCTAAGGCTCATATGTGAGCCTTGGCAAGGCACCCCAATTGGAACACAATTGACGTTCCTGCACGGCATGGACTGTTAAGTCCATGCTGTGCAGGAACTGGGGGTGCATGCAGACAGGGGTGCACACCAGGTGCCACCCTGCATGCATCCCCTGGTGCAGAGGCAACAGGGAGCCCTGTAGGGCCCCCTTAGTTTCCTCACAGCCACACTTTTTATGGCGGGCTCACCACCGTGAAAACTATGGCGGTGAGGAAACTCGTTATATGCTTGGCGGTGCCGCCGCAGCAGCACCACCAGCATATTGAGGCCTCATACCACTGCGCTACTGCAGAGGGTTATCCCCATTCGTAGCAGTGGTCCAGTGGCGATCCTACCACCATAGTCAGAATATGGCGGGTGGACTGCCAGTCTGACAGTCCACGGACCGCCACCACGACTATGGCAGACCAGTGGACCGCCGTAGTCGTAATAAGGCCCGTAGTCTTTTTGTTTGTTTCATTTAGCTGCCATTTTTTACCACTACCTTCTATTCTCTGTAATTTGTAGTCTATTTTCTGGGATCCAGGTCATTGTAAGGTGCTGCTGTTCGTTGGGTAAGGTAAGTCCTTTTTACGTTTTTTATTAGGGTTTTGGGGGTAGGGGGGATATAGAGTAGGTCTGGAGGTTAGTTCTAGTGATGTTGGTGGTGTTTTTGTACATTTAGTTGTATTAATTGTAGTGTTTTTTACTAGTATGTAGGTGTGGGTTTTCGTTCACTGTTTTAGTAATGTATCGATATGTTATGTTATATTTTGTTATGTCACTTGCTTTATGATGACCTAGGTCCTGATTATGACTTTGGCGTTGCAGCGCCGGGTGCACCTCACTGCCGCACCGCCAAAGCCGTGGTCAGACCGCCTGCCAGATTAGGAGTTTCATCCTGTCTGGTGGTCTTGTTTTTGGCATTCCCAAGGCAGTGCCCCAGAAAATGAGCACCACATCGGGAACGCCAAATACAGTTCCTGCACGGCATGGACTGAAAAGTCCATGCAGTGCAGGAACTGGGGTGCATGCACACAGGGGGGCACATGCTGGGGCCCCCTTGCATGCATCCCCATGGCCCCATGAACCGCCAAACTCGAAATAAGGCCCTCAGTAATTGCATTCCTTTCTGGAATGTTATGTATCGTGTTCTTTCTGTCACTGTGTCTGAAAGTAGTGCAAAAGTATAAATATTACATATAAAATTATGCAACTACTTTTATAGTTTATACTTAGAATGCATATTCTTCTTAGATGTTTCAATTTTTTTTGCAGCTTTTCCATGTTGAATTGTGGAGCAGGTGCTTTCTTTTCTGTTGGAAGAAACGAAAGTGTCAGGTTGATTTTTATTTTTTGGTAGTTTGTAGAGGTTAAGGTTGTTAGGTTATATTTTAATCGCTCATGGGGTGAGTTTCTATTTTATGTTTTATATATACATACTTGTTTATTTTATTTTGTGACTGTGTTGTTTTTCAGCAGGTTAGCACTTTTCAAAGTTGTAGTATTTTATTTTAGTAAGTACATGTAGAGAGACAGAAGTTGGAAAGTGTTTTGTTAATAATTTGCTATTTTACAATTTACATTTTAATCACAAGTAAGTTTTAAATTAAATATAAGTGTTATTTACTTTGCACAGTAGTTGTTGAGATGTATATATTTCTTTTTAAGGTTCTGGTTAGAGGATTCAGCAGAATTTCCTCATCTTGCAGGTTTTGCAGTTTTAAAGTTTTCAGTTGATAAAATGTGTGTGCCTTTTTATTGTTGATTTAATTATTTGTATGATGTTATTGGTTAAGTGTGTTTACAGTTTGATTTTATTGGTTAATTTAGTTTTATTTTGATGTTTTTTTATAAAGTGTGAATTTCTATGGTAAACGCAAATATAAGTTTTATTTATAATGTTTAATATGTAGTTTGATAGTTTTGAATATTACTATGTTTTTATATGTAAGTATGTATGTGTGTATATATATATATGTCTATAAATATATATATATATATATATATACAGATATATATATATATATATATATATATATATATATATATATATATATATATATATATATATATATATATATATTCTAAACAAAAACACGTCCATCACTGATTTTTCCATTTTTATTGGCTTCGATTCATGCACATAATTTCATACTCCCTTCTCGCCTTTAAACGGATACAATTCCATGTGTGGCAGGCTGTATATCATTATAGCAGTGTCCAATGTCATGCCACTCCCTTGACAAAACTGAAATCACTTACAGTTATCTGCTGTGTGTGCCATTACTTGTTATCCCGTAGTCATGGTGTGTGAAGGAAACGTCCCCCACAACCCTGGCTGTTTTTGACAACTGTCAGTCATGCCAGGCGGGCTTCTTAGCCAGGGCCGTAGCCACGGGGGGCCCACAGGGGCCAGGCCCCTCTTTATATTTGTGTGGCCCCTTAAAAGTGACAAGCCTCCTGTTTTTGAATTGAAGTAACGGGATCAGACTGTCACTTTCCAAATCAGGTTTCCTTGTCGGATAGGGGCACAGATCATGCTTTCGGTTCGTCTCACCCTTCCAAAAGGGTAATAAAAAACAAGCAATTAAAATGTTGCAGTGAGGCCGCTGCAGCATTTTAAATGCATTTTACTTTCGGATTCATAGGTACTATTACTGTGCATGTCTACCATGCCCACATTAAACAGCCCATTAAGGACCCTGTCCCTGCCCTACGAGTAATTGTGCAACATACTTTGCTGGTGTGGGCCTTGGTGGAGAATGGGGAGGAGAAGAGAGCTAATGGAGGGCTTCCCCTGCATGTGGAGAGAGGAGTTACAGTATAACATTCGGCTGGACCTGTTGTGTACTGCTCTTTGCCATGTTCTTGCACTTCCAAGCACTGTGGCCCCGCCGCTGACAGAGGATAATATTGGTTGAGATCTCTTCCACTGTAACAGCCCTGTCTTGGCGATTACATTTTGGACAGCAGACGAGTCTGTGAGGTATTGCTTCTGGGTGAGGATGGGTGGAGCAGGGCTTTCAGTGGGCTGGGGTGAGAAGTCTCCAAACTTGGGGAAGTATCTGTGTTAATTCCGCTAATAAATTCTATCACTTGCACACCCAAGTTAAGTAATGCTCATTGCATTTAAATATTGTGTGCTACAAAAAACACAAGAACGAAAAAATGTGTCTTGAAAGAGATGAATATGAAAGCAACATTTTTGCAACAGTAGTGTATGGTTTGACGCTAAGCAAAGAACTCGGCACTAGTTAACAGACTGCTATCTTTCCACAATACCCACATTTAATGAAGCAGTAATCCTGATGCATTTCAAAAGTGTAATAGAGTTTCCAAGAAGGTTGCCAGTTTCGTATTTCACCACGGAAATACGTCAACTTTGTGTAAAAGAAGACTTGCCCCATTTCTTTATGAAACATAAGAGTGGTAAAATTCACAAAAAGTCCACAGTCACAGCAAACCGTACAATAGTGTTGATGTGCATCAGAAATAGAGTTTTATCAAAAATGTGGAAATGCTGCAAAGGTAGCTAGCTTAGTGAGTTAAATGCTCACTGTGATACCTGTGAAAGTACTCATTGATACCTGTGAAAGTACTCATAGTCATAAGTTGCAATCTCTATTTTTCCGAGTTCGGTAAAATGATTAGCTAGCAAGTGAGTAACTATACCACCTGATGTGGGCAGTGTTTAAAGGTGACAGGATTGTAGTACTCAGCACTGTACAAAAACACTTTATTGTCAGACGAGTACCAAAATTAACATTTGCATGTATGTGTGGAAGGTGATGTGCTCACTGCCAAACTGTGATATGTTGGCTTTGATGTAATGTTTGTAATTTCAGGCATATTTTGTTTGCCATAACATGCAGTGGTGGTACATGAGATACACGCAGAATCATTCCATGTGCAGCATCAGTACGTGTGGCTAGTTGATGAAAATAGCAAACTGATATGTAGCCACAGAACAAGCATTTATTAAAATTGTAAAGCTGGTATTGCTGCACAAATTTGTATCTTGTTTCATGAACCTGCTTATATATCAGGCTAATGAAGTGTATTATTCTAAAATTAAAAGCTTGTGTCAGATAGCAGAATTCATGTATTCTTTTAGACTGAAAAGCTGATGTTTAGGTAGAAAACTAATATGTTTACACAAATATATATGAAGCTAATAATTGTGTAATAATGACTACTTAAGTCTGTAGTTCTTCCCTCTGGCATTAGATTGAGAGAATTGTGTATTTATAGCTTTTTTGTGCTGTTTTTCAGTCATAATAAGTGATTAAGAATCCCTCTAAAAGGGCAGGCTGGCAACATATCAAGAAGTAATACAAATGGAGAAGCAATGAAAGATGCTAAGACAATGATGGGTTATGTGAAAGTCAATTCATTGTCTGCCTTTAGTACATATAGCACGTTCGACCTTATTAGAGAGCTGCTCCTTGAAGAATTTCCCACTTTGCCACCATTTTGCCTAAATGATTTGAGGCTAGTGAACATTGTCCACCAGTAGGTGAGTCAGCCTTGGTTGTCACACCATGAAAGTGTTGGAATATTTAAGGAATCCACCTTCAGAACCGATTTTATTTTGGTAGGTTTATGTTAGATTAATGCTGTAAAACACCTATTCGGCCTAATATTTTAAAAATGTTCTTAAAGGGAGAACATCCATTTATCTTTATGGGGAAGCCAGGCTAACTCGGTTTGTCGAATTCCAGGCCAGTATTTACCTCCAAGCACTTTCAAAGACCACAAGCCCCCACTGTTTGTAGGTGACAGCCCAAATACACTGGAAACAATTGGGTTCACTTGCTCAGCTGAATTGCATGGCATGATGTTATGAAATTTATGTCAGCCAAGGGCACCCTTTACCCAGGAAAAGAAATGACAAGAGAGAGGGGTAGTGGCTAAAGGCTAAGGCATGTAGCCGTGCAGGCATGACCCTGTGTGACTCTGCATCTGCGGACTGTTTGATCATTCACCACCAGAAGAGGCACCCTTGCTCTCGCTGGCACAACAATGTGGGGTATGTGCATATATAGTTTACCGCTGTTGCCAGCTAGACATATGCCATGCTGGGGAATCATCAGCTTCTGATCTGCCTTTGTTGCCTCCTGCAGAGTGTTCTACAGTGTAGGATAGTTGTGCAGCACCTAATGTTATGAGCTGTCAGCTGCACAGTTGCGGCAAGTACCATCGCCTCCTGACCTGATCTAGGAGCTTATTTTGACAGCGTTATAAACGCTGTTTCCCGTCTAGGCCACTAGTCACAGCCACAGGCCTACTTGATCTGGCTGTCAGGTGTGCAGTCAAACAGCGCAAAAGGAGATACCAAAGGGCCTGCTGTGAGGCTGCTCATGGATCCTGACCACCACCTCCCCAGCAGTGGACTGCTCACGCCAAAGGCTTGCCATCCCCGCTTTCAGCAGAATGCATGCATCTAAGACTAGAGCTGAAATGACTAATACATCTGGACCGAAGTGAGGACCACCATGTAGTGCATGACATGACCCAGTAACCTCTGCCCACAGGCAGGCCAGTTGGAGCTAGAATTAAATGCCCGTGAATTAATGCCTGACTGTTTACTACCACTTTTGATGTTTATGTGATTCTCCGAGTCTAACTATGGTTGGTTTTATCCCTTACCCCATACTTCTCCTGAAGCTAACTTTGATTAAAAGCATTGTAGATAAAGAGAGAGGAAGCATAGAGTGGTGGAAGAAAGAGGTGTGAAATGGAATCAAGACTAAGCAGCCTTGTTATTAGACAACCCCAGTTTTAGGCAGCTCCAGGGTCAGGCGCATATAAAATATTTGAGCCCAAGCACTTCTTTTTTAACAAAGTGTACAGCGCTGATAGGGGAAGAGTAAGCGATTCTGAAACCCTTTCACAAAATATGTGTCCAATCTCATGTATGAAAACCCTTGTTTAAATTAACCCGTTTTGGAATTTAGTGCTGAACTTTGATATGGAAGGGAGGTATTAGTCTGTCCCTATGCACATAAGGTAAACTGTGCTCTACAAAACACATCACTGATTATTAAGAAATGAAAATCCCCTACCACTTCAACACTTCCCAGACACAGGGTCCGGTACTTATTTTCTGTATAGTGTTTATCGATGTTTCCTTTGGAGGTTCACATTTCATACACATATTTTCCTTTTTTCACAATTCTTATTATTATGTTTGCTCTTAAATCAGAGTCTTATTTATTATTGGGTTTACTTTGGTTTTGTGGCTTTGACAGGAGTAGAATATATTGTATTTTTTTTTATTATGAAACAGATGCAGAACAATTGTATATTCTATATATGTTGCAGCCTTGAAAAAGTCTTGATAGACGCTATATGTGTTGGCTGGCAGATGTGGTTTTCAGAGTGTCGGCAACAGCCACAGCAAAGAAAATAAAAGAAAAAAAATGACAATTAAATGGACTGCCTCTTTGATAATACTTTGTCAGCAAATAACTGCACTTGAGTGTGCTCGAGTGTTAAATATTATTTATATGTCATTTGTTCAATCTGATCTATATCTGAATGATGGCAAAGGGTGCCACACTATTTAAAGCACCTCTAAATCGTTTCTTATATTTGGACATTCTATTTGTTTAGGACAGATATACCCATACTGGCAGTGAATGTGCAATCCCCCGACACCACATCTACCATTTCAAAAAAAGTAAGCCATGTGGGGTTGAGCATTCTTTACTGGTACAAGCTACAGACCCCCCCTTTAGCTTCCCCCTACCCTGCCGCTCTGTTGGTAAATGTACAGGACTCAGACTTGGGCTACTGGTAAGCACTTATCTGTCCTAGGTCCATACCTGCTGGCGATGCTGTGGGCTTCGTGCCTCACACAAAAGATGTTCTGGTCTTCAGCATGCCTATTTTTACTGACGTCTGTTTTTTGTTTGTGAGACATCAGTGCTAGTAAGGACTTCCATACATGGCACAAGTTAGGGAGGAGATGCACGGTTTTGTTGGTGTAAATATTATTTCTAAACTTTACTTTTATTTGTTCCTGCATAAAATACATCTGTCATCTCAAATAAAGTCAATTGGCAACGGAACTCCTACTCTCTTGCACAAGACTGCATATGGGAGTGCAGCTCCTAGGAGCACTTACACACAGGCATGCATTGGTATATTGGAAGCACACTGTAATTATGTAAATGTCTTTATTTTGGCAAGGAAAGTGCTTTCCACATATCCCATGCTCTAGAAGCTCCACTAGAGACATATCACACTGAGTGCTCCTGTAGTGCAAGATGTTCTATGCATTGTCATTCTATGCACTGTTTTCTTTTGGCGTTGTTTTTAAAGAATACATGAATGTGCCGTAGCAGACCTGTACCTTGTGGATGCGCAGGAGGTATCCCTTGGAGAAAACAAATATATATATACACTTGTAGAATGCAGATCCTCGTCTGTGAAGCTAATGTATTACAATACACTTGTTTGTTTAAATTAGACTTTATGCATCAATATCTGATTCTCACACTCCTTTGTTTCAGATGCAAACCTAAAATATGTGCCTCAATGTAAGTTTCATTATCTAAATATATATTGACAACTTACATTAGATTGAAAATCATAACTGCTTTTTGAGACTGTAGCTTGTATGATTGGTGTAACCACGTGTAAGGCTATGTAACCTAAGCAGTAGCTCTGTTGTGTGGTTGTTTGGGTCTGCAAATTATGTAGGCCTGCAAAATATACAGCTCTGCTTTATAAGTCTGTAACGTATGTAACTCTGCTTTCTACAGCTTGAGATTGTAAGATTTGTGCAGTAGATTCGGAAGGGGCAGATGGAAAAATAGAAGTAAGTGGGAAACAGAAGCAAAGAAAAATGCTATAACAATTAATATGCCCTTTGAATTTGCAGTTTCTAAAATGCATCTACTTCTTACAGCGCTCTAGACATTTGATATGTAAACTGGATGCTTTTCCCTCCATTTTCTCCTTGTTTTTTGTGGAGGTAAACTACAAACACCCAGGTGGTAGGCCAGACTTGCTTGGCACACCATGAAAGAACTGGCTTATTTCATGAGTGCTTCGTCAGAACCTATGACGTTGAAACCAATGTACTTGTAAAGCATTTATAAAATGCACTATTTGGTCCTGTTGGGATGGGGGAGATGAGGGAAGGGGGAGTTGAGTATCCCCCCTAGCTCGGAGCTATCTGAGGTAAGAATATTTACACCATAATAGTTTGGAACATCAGCAGGTGCCACTTCTCTAGCATTTTGCAAGGAAACATTTACTGTTTTTAGTATTTTCCTTTGCCTACCTGCCTCTGTTAAATCTTCATTCTATCTTGTTTAAAAGCTTGTTATATCTAGTCCACTGAAAGAGTTTTTTTGCAATTCAGGATGCATTGATTACTGTGGTCAGATTGGGGCAAAACTGTGAGGAGAACTAAAATGTGAGACAAAACCTCCAGGTTTGTGGACATTTTGGACCAGGCCTCAGGCCTAGCGTTTGTATATGTCTACAAACATTGGAGCTATTCTGTGCCAATGTGGGTGAATTTGGAGGTGTAATGTATTGGCAAGGGCATCTTTCTTCAGAACAATAACAGAGGTTGGTGAACGGTAATGGCATAGATATGACAATCTGTGTAGGAATACATGGTGGCTGACTAGGTCATAATACTTACATTTGAGTCCTCAGTTGGGGTTGGCACTACTGTGCATCAATTCCAAACATTTGTGTCTTTCACTCTTAGTTCCATTTATATTAAACCATATCCAAGGTGACATGATGATTTTGGCCAACATAATTTTAAAACACACCATTTTACATATATTTTACACTCTGATTCCTTAAAGTACTAACTCCAAACCTGACCTTTGGAGGTTTTGTTAATGCTACCCAGTTTTCATTAATATTAACATACTGACAATTATACTTTGAAATGTGTAATTGGCACCAATTTTCTCAAACTATCCTTGAGGAGAGAATTATCAAATCCTCTATAAAACTTTATTTAAATTGGATGTTATGTTGGATAATGTGATTGATTCCATTTGATTGTGATGTTCCATATGCCACAACTCATAATAAGAGTCCATTGCGCTGGAAATTCCAAACCTTCTTACATTTAAATCTTAATATGTTTTGACCAAGTTTATTGTCCCAATGTGCTATTATGTGCAGCACTTGACACTAACGTTTCGTTCCCACTTGTTCCATGAGGGTACTTTCTACCTCTCCTGTATGGATGTTTTTTAACAATGTTCAGTTGTGACTAACATGCTTTAAAATGTGTGATTTGTCACCCATTTACACTTCTGAAAAGGAGCAAAAGCATGAAAAAATAATTTCGTGGTTTAAAAAATCACTGTCAATACAGCACTGTTTCAAATGCTACCTCTACCGCCTGCCTCTCCTCCCCACATACACTTCTTTCTCTTTACTGGGGGCCGTGCCCTCCAAAATAAATAATGCTGGCTACAGCCCTGTTCTTAGTCCTTCCATGAAACACTCCATTCATTCGCAAAATACATCTGACGGGCATCCCTTACTCCTTTATGTTCTAAACGCTCTGTGATGCACTAGCACGCCCGTCCTATTGGGTCGGGGCCTGTTAGGAGCATCAATCCTGCAATATTACAAATGAAAACCCATCCATCACCTTCAGATAATGAGCAAGGAAGCCCACAAACCAATCCATTGGTAACAGTTCTTTAATCATGGCAATGCAGACAGTATAACGCATTTCGACTCCACACAAGTCTTAATCATATCCCTTTTCCAATTAACTCACTTGAGCTGCAAACACAAACTAGAGATGGCGATGGGGTCCTGCCAAGGAGTAATGGCACTGACACCTTTATTCAACAGCCCCTGCTGAGGAAATCTTTAGGACCAACTCATTCGACCCATTCGCACATAATCTGTCCCATACTACTCTCCTCCACTATATATCTCCAACCCCATTCCGCACATGGAATTTTAATGGACAAAGGACTAAGGGCTCCGGATTCAGTAAATCCAGCTTCGAGGTTGGAGGGTGGCCGCAACATTCTGTTGGAAAGACAGGAAGAAGCACTAGGGCGTAATCCCTATACGAGATTAGATCTTCCACTGGATGCGTACCTTTATGTGCTAATCCTGGCCAATACTCCCGAACTAAAAGTATGCAGACTGAGACAACTGAACAAATAACGTGTAAAGCTTGCCACTGGCTAAATAAGCATATGGATGGGTGGTCGAAATCTTTCACCAGTATTATTATGGCGAGAAGGGTGGGATGGTTGGGCAATTCTGGTCAAACATTTAGCGGGGATTGTATAGTCATTAATTTTAAGTCTCATTTTAAGGTACAAAAACTTTTACATTTTCTATCTAATTGCCTAACGCCTGATTTACAAATGTTTGTATTGCCATTAGGCTTCTCCTATAGACCACTAACTCCTCATGTAAGGAGACAGGAACTTAGGAACACCACCAATTCCCCTTTTTCTCTAATCCATTAATCACACCAGAGGCAAGAAATCCCCTCCCTACTATCTAGTAATCATTTTGCTGCCTTAGAGGACCTGAAAATCTGTGATTGACAAAGACCTATTGGGACATCTCAAAATTCACTATCTAGTCCTACCATAGTCGAATCAGGGGACCCATTGCAAATTAGAGCAGACAAAGACCAGTTAAATATTTTCACCTGGAATATTGCAGGGATGGGCCCGAAATTGACTGCCAAGAATGGGTTAAGTATATAACCTACTATGATCTAATATGTCTGCAAGAGACATGGGTAATAGGTCCCATCCATCTAGATGGTTTTCGCTCGTTTTACACACCTGCCCTCCCTTCGACAGCAGGCAGAGCGAAAGGGGGTATCTTGACACTGGTGAGAAAAACACTAAGACTCAAATTTCTTGCTTCCTATAATGATTCGCCTTACTATAATTTATTGTTGTTTAAAGGCCCAGGGGGTAACACTATGCTTTTAATTAACTATTATAACAATAACTTTATGGGGGAAATGTCAAAGGTCGTTGATGTAATTGAGGCAAATATTGACGCTCTCAACAGAAATCTAAATAAGACCCACAGTATTTTATGGTTGGGTGACTATAATGCACATAGCTGTGGTTTTTTGGCTAAACCGATATATGGCTTGACTAATGAGTAGGGAGAATCAATCCCTAATTTTACATATAGCGTTTACGGTAACGTGCCTAATAGACTCCTTATCATAAAGGATTTAGAAATTATGAATCTGATTGATCCTAGCACCGGCATGCTGGATAAAACCTTTGGTAACAATTTTCATGGCTGAACTATTGACTACCTGGTTGTCTCAGAACCCCTGAAATCCTCCTTTCATGATATTAAAACTAAATTTTCCAATTTTAGTGACCATGCAACCATATCCTGTCAAATGGCCTAGGAAGACATACAAGTTCAGCAGATGAAGCATCCGAAACCTCACATAACAAGAAGAAATGGCATTGTACTCAAATGGGGCAAGATTGACAAGGAGAAAATTGTGGTTGCCGAAAAAAGACAAAATGATATTATGACTTGCCTTGACATGAATACCGACCCGGTTTTGGCGATGGCTGCTTTGAGTCAATTTTGGTGGAAGTTGAGAATAGTCCAGTAGTACAAGCTCCGGCTGTTAATCATTCAGTCCCCAGGTGGTTTGATCAAACTTGTACTAACTCACTATCAAATTTACATAAGGCCCTTGGAATGAACCCAAGGGATGTGGAACTAGTCAGGATCTCCCGCCAGCTATATAAGGATGCCAGGAAGGATAGATTAAAAACTATGAAGGAGGAGGCTTGGGAAAGACTTTATCATGCGACTATCTCAAATAATTCCAGGGATTTCTGGGCGGTAATCAACGCCCCATTTGTGAAAGGCCCCCTAGACCCCAACCTAGATACCCACATGGATGAAGCAACCTGGGTTGAAAACTTTCCTAAAATATTCGGTCCTACAGCAGAGGGCAGATTCTCTTTTTTGGAATGTATAACATTATTTCACCAAGCCCACACTCACTTTTAACTATCTTGAAGTCAGAGAAGCTTTGCTGCAGTGTACTAGCAATAAGGCCCAGTGTCTGGATGGCATCCCAATAGACTTTTTTTTGGAGCAACCGGACCTTTGGGGACCAGTCTTGCCCAATGTTTTTAATGTTATTGCCAGTGTGGGCCCGCCTCATTCCTGGTCAAAGTCTATTATAATCCCGATTTACAAAAATAAGGTGATAAATCGGAGGCAAAAAATTACAGACCTATTTCCTTATTAGATAGCACTGCCAAACTCATGGGTCGAGTTTTACTTAAAGATTAGAGAAATGGGTCTCTCAAAACAATATCCTGATTCCTGTCTAATATGGCTTTAAAAAGGGCAAAGGAACGCTGGTTCAGTGTCTTAATCTGAGCCTGCTTATCGCCAAATACACCCAAGCCAAAAAAGGCAGGGTCTAGCTGGCTTTTATGGACCTATATGCAGCCTTCGATTGCATTGCACATCCTCACCTATGGCAAATTATGGAGGAGATGGGCATCGATGAGGCAATCATTCTTTTTATTAGACAGCTATATTCAAAGGGTTTGGCATGTGTTCGCTATGGGAAACAGGGAGAGTGCACTATGTGGTTTGACATCAACAGGGGGGTAAGACAGGGTTGCATTCTCACTCCATTTCTTTTTTCTATTTATACCAATGATGGGGAGGCACCCCTGTTAGATCTTGCCCTGGACATCCCAACCATGAATCAGGTCTGTATTCCCATACTCCTCCATGCTGATGATGTGGTGCTAATCGCTCGTACTGGCATGGTGCTCCAGAAACTTATAGAGGAGTATGTGAAGTTTATAAAACATTTAGACCTACAAGTCAATGAGGCAAAGTCCTTTATTTTAGTGACAGGGCACGGGACAAAGAAAGAACCATCCTTTTATTTAGCAGATCGAAAGGTGGCACAGATGGATACATTCTCATACTTAGGGGTTACATTTGACAATTTGGCAACATGGTCTCATATGGTGACCAATAGGGGTTTACAGCTGGAAAAAAGTATCATTCCCCTGTATTCCTATGCTAAAAAACTAGGTTCTAAACAATTGGATGTCATTAAAAATGTGTACATGGACAAATCTCTGTAGCTACCTACGGGGCTGGTGTATGGGGGTATACTGACCCTCCACCCCTTCAAATTATAGAAGACACTTTTGGGAAAAAATGGTAGCCCTCCCTAGAAGCTGTTCTAACTTCATCTGCCGACTCAAATTAGACGTCCCTTATTTATCTGATCAGATATGCTTAGCACCAATCTTCTTATGGCACTCTATATGGAGAAGGGAATCCCTTGATCTCACACAACAGTTTATTAAAGAATGCCTCATTTTGGACCGTGCATTTAGGATCCCATGGATCTCTTACATTAACCCCTTCTGTGCTCATGACGAGCTGGACTCGTCATGGCACACAGTGGTCATGTGCTCATGACGAGTCCAGCTCGTCATGACACACAGCCCCAGGAATCCCTCTGGTGCGCGCACCAGAGGGATTCCCTTTATGCCAAAAGAGCCTCGGGAGCTGGGGAAGAGCTTCCCATGTCCTGAGGCCCCCCCCCCTGGGTTCCCTGAAATGACGATTGGCGCGTACGTCGCGCTGATGTCATTTCAGTGAAACTGAAACTGAAATGAGCCAAGAGGCTCATTTCAGTTTCAGTTTCTACGTGCTCAGGGGGCTATCTCAGCCCCCTGAGCACGTAGAAAGTCAGGAGTGATTTTTTCAGCTAAATTTGAGGTTTGCAGGGGATTCTGGGTAGGAAAACATTAGGGGACCCACGCAAGCCATACCTCGCTGGACTCCCCCGGGTGTCTAGTTTTCAGAAATGTGTGGGTTTGGTAGATTTCCCTAGATGGCCACCGAGCCCAGGGCCAAAAACTCATGGGAGCCCCCTTGCAAAACCAGGTTGTTTTGTGATAGGTAATTTTGATGTCCCCTCAATAGGTTTTAGGACCTTTCCTGTCGCGGGTACTTGACCCACCCACGCGAGTGAGGTATCATTTTTATTGGGAGACATGGGGGAACACTGTGTGGTAGGAAATTTGTGGATCCACGTAGATTCCAGAACTTTCCCACACAGAAATCTGAGAAAAAAGTGATTTCTTCCAGCTAAATGTGAGGTTTGTAGGGCATTCTGGGTAGGAAAACGTTGGGGGATCCATGCAAGCCATACCTCGCTGGACTTCCCCAAGTGTCTAGTTTTCAGAAATGTGTGGGTTTGGTAGGATTCCCAAGATGGCCGCCGAGCCCGGGGCCAAAAACCCAGGTGACTCCCCTTGCAAAACCAGCTTGTTTTGTGATAGATCATTTTGATGTCTCCTCAATACGTTTGGGCCCTTGCCTGTTGCGGGTACTGAACCACCCACACCAGTGAGGTTTTGGCTCTGGGCTCGGCGGCCATCTTAGGAAACCTACCGTACCCACACATTTCTGAAAACTAGACACTCGGGGAGTCCAGCGAGGTATGGCGTGCGTGGGTCCCCCAACGTTTTCCTACCCAGAATCCCCTGCAAACCTGAAATTTGCTGAAAAAATTCACTTTTCCACACATTTTTGTGTGGGAAAGTTGTGGCATCACGGGGCTGACACAAATTTCCTACCACCCAGCGTTCCCCCAGGTCTCCTGATAAAAATGGTGCATCACTCGGGTGGGAGGTCCAAGTACGCGCGACATGCAAGGGCCCAAAACGTATTGAGGCGACATCAAAATGGCCTATCACAAAAGCGACCTGGTTTTGCAAGGGGTCCCATGACGTTTTGGCCCGGGGCTCAGCGGCCACCTAGGGAAACCTACCAAACCCACACATTTCTGAAAAGTAGACACCGGGGGATTCCAGGGAGGTATGGCTTGCGTGGATCCCCCAACGTTTTCTTACCCAGAATCCCCTGCAAACCTGACATTTTGCTGAAAAAATCCCTTTTTCACACATTTTTGTGTGGTAAAGTTGTGGCATCACGGGGCTGACACAAATTTCCTACCACCCAGCGTTCCCCCAGGTCTCCCGATAAAAATGGTGCCTCACTCGGGTGGGAGGCCCAAGTGCCCGCGACAGGCAAGGGCCCACAACGTATTGAGGCGACCTCAAAATGGCCTATCACAAAACGACCTGGTTTTGCAAGGGGGTCCCATGAAGTTTGGCCTGGGGCTCGGCGGCCACCTAGGGAAACCTACCAAACCCACACATTTCTGAAAAGTAGACACCCAGGGATTCCAGGGAGGTATGGCTTACGTGGATCTCCCAACGTTTTCTTACCAGAATCCCCTGCAAACCTGAAATTTGGCTGAAAAAATCACTTTTTTCACACATTTTTGTGTGGTAAAGTTGTGGCATCACGAGGCTGACACAAATTTCCTACCACCCAGCGTTCCCCAGGTCTCCCGATAAAAATGGTGCCTCACTCGGGTGGGAGGCCCAAGTACCCGCGACAGGCAAGGGCCCACAACGTATTGAGGTGACCTCAAAATGGCCTATCACAAAATGACCTGGTTTTGCAAGGGGGTCCCATGACGTTTTGGCCGGAGCTCGGCGGCCACCTAGGAAACCTACCAAACCCACACATTTCTGAAAAGTAGACACCCGGGGATTCCAGGGAGGTATGGCTTGTGTGGATCCCCCAACGTTTTCATACCAGAATCCCCTGCAAACCTGACATTTAGCTGAAAAAATCACTTTTTCACATTTTTGTTGTGGTAAAGTTGTGGCATCACGGAGCTGACACAAATTTCCTACCACCCAGCGTTCCCCAGGTCTCCCCATAAAAATGGTGCCTCACTCGGGGAGGCCCAAGTACCAGCGACAGGCAAGGACCCACAACGTATTGAGGCGACCTCAAAATGGCCTATCACAAAACGACCTGGTTTTGCAAGGGGGTCCCATGACGTTTTGGCCCGAGGCTCGGCGGCCACCTAGGAAACCTACCAAACCCACACATTACTGAAAAGTAGACACCCGGGAATTCCAGGGAGGTATGGCTTGCGTGGATCCCCAACGTTTTCTTACCCAGAATCCCCTGCAAACCTGACATTTTGCTGAAAAAAATCAAATCCCTTTTTTCACACATTTTTCTGTGGTAAAGTTGTGGCATCACGGGGCTGACACAAATTTCCTACCACCCAGCATTCCCCCAGGTCTCCCGATAAAAATGGTGCCTCACTCGGGTGGGAGGCCCAAGTACCCGCGACAGGCAAGGGCCCACAACGTATTGAGGCGACCTCAAAATGGCCTAAAACATTTTGTGATAGGCAATTTTGATGTCGCCTCAATACGTTGTGGACCCTTGCCTGTCGCGGTACTTGGGCCTCCCACCCAGTGAGGCACCATTTTTATCGGGAGACCTGGAGGAACGCTGGGTGGTAGAAATGTAATGTCAGCCCGTGATGCTCAACTATACCACACAAAAATGTGTGAAAAAGGATTTTTCAGCAAAATGTCAGGTTTGCAGGGATTCTGGGTAAGAAACGTTGGAGATCACGCAAGCCATACCTCCTGGAATCCCCCAGCTGTCTACTTTTCGAGAAATGTGTGGGTTTGGTAGGTTTCCTGGGTGGCCGCACGAGCCACGGCCTAAACGTGGGACCCTACTTGCAAAACCAGGTCGCTGTGTGATAGGCCATTTTGAGGTCGCCTCAATACGCTGTGGGCCCTTGCCTGTCGCGGTACTTGGGCCTCCCGCCAGTGAGGCACCATTCTTATCGGGAGACCTGGGGAACGCTATGGTAGGAAATTGTGTCAGCCCGTGATGCCACAACTTACCACACAAAATGTGTGAAAAGGGATTTTTCAGCAAAATGTCAGGTTTGCAGGATTCTGGGTAAGAAAACTTTGGGGATCCACGCAAGCCATACCTCCTGGAATCCCCGGATGTCTACTTTTCAAAAGTGTGTGGGTTTGGTAGGTTTCCCTAGGTGGCCGCCGAGCCCCGGGCCAAAACGTCATGGGACCCCCTGCAAAACCAGGTCGATTTTGTGATAGGCCATTTTGAGGTCGCCTCAATACGTTGTGGGCCCTTGCCTGTCGCTGTACTTAGGCCTCCCACCCGAGTGAGGCACCATTTTTTCGGAAGACCTTGGGGAACGCGGGGTGGGTGGAATTTTGTGGATCCACGCAGATTCCAGAACTTTCCACCACAGAAAAGTGAGGAAAATTTGTTTTTTTGCCAATTTTTAGGTTTGCAAGGGATTCTGGGTAACAGAACCTGGTGAGAGCCAGTCAAGTCACCCCATCCTGAATTCCCTGGGTGTCTACTTTTCAAAAATGTATATGTTTGCTAGGTTTCCTAAGTGCCGACAGAGCTAGGGTTCAAAAACTACAGCTAGGCACTTTGCAAAAAAGGGTCATTTTTCACTGTGAAAATGTGGTGCGTCCACGTTGCGTTTTGTGCTGCTTCCTGTCGCGGCACTAGGCCTACCCACACAAGTGAGGTACCATTATTTTCGGAAGACCTTGGGAAGCGCGGGGTGGGTGGAATTTTGTGGATCCACGCAGATTCCAGAACTTTCCACCACAGAAAAGTGAGGAAAATGTGTAGTTTTTGCCACTTTTTTAGGTTTGCAAGGGATTCTGGGTAACAGAACCTGGTGCGAGCCAGTCAAGTCACCCCATCCTGGATTCCCCTGGGTGTCTACTTTTCACAAATGTATAGGTTTGCTAGGTTTCCCTAAGTGCCGGCAGAGCTAGGGTTAAAAAACTACAGCTAGGCACTTTGCAAAAAAAGGGTCATTTTTCACTGTGAAAATGTGGTGCATCCAAGTTGCGTTTTGCGCTGCTTCCTGTCGTGGGCACTAGGCCTACCCACACAAGTGAGGTACAATTTTTTTTGGAAGACCTTGGGAAACCCGGGGTGGGTGGAATTTTGTGGATCCACGCAGATTCCAGAACTTTCCACCACAGAAAAGTGAGGGAAATTTGTGTTTTTTTTGCCAATTTATTAGGTTTGCAAGGGGTTCTAGGTAACAGAACCTGGTGAGAGCCAGTCAAGTCACCCCATCCTGGATTCCGCTGGGTGTCTACTTTTCAAAAATGTATAGGTTTGCTAGGTTTCCCTAAGTGCCGGCAGAGCTAGGGTTCAAAAACTACAGCTAGGCACTTTGCAAAAAAAGGGTCATTTTTCACTGTGAAAATGTGGTGCGTCCACGTTGCGTTTTGCGCTGCTTCCTGTCGCGGGCACTAGGCCTACCCACACAAGTGAGGTACCAATGTTTTCGGAAGACCTTGGGGAACGCGGGGTGGGTGGAATTTTGTGGATCCACACAGATTCCAGAACTTTCCACCACAGAAAAGTGAGGAAAATTTGTTTTTTTTGCCAATTGTTTAGGTTTGCAAGGGATTCTGGGTAACAGAACCTGGTGAGAGCCAGTCAAGTCACCCCATCCTGGATTCCCTGGGTGTCTACTTTTCAAAAATGTATAGGTTTGCTAGGTTTCCTAAGTGCCGGCAGAGCTAGGGTTCAAAACTACAAGCTAGGCACTTTGCAAAAAAGGGTCATTTTCACTGTGAAAATGTGGTACGTCCACGTTGCGTTTTGCGCTGCTTCCTGTCGCGGGCACTAGGCCTACCCACACAAGTGAGGTACCATTTTTTTCGGAAGACCTTGGGGAACACGGGGTGGGTGGAATTTTGTGGATCCCCGCAGATTCCAGAACTTTCCACCACAGAAAAGTGAGGAAAATGTGGGTTTTTTTGCCTATTTTTTAGGTTTGCAAGGGATTCTGGGTAACAGAACCTGGGGAGAGCCAGTCAAGTCACCCCATCCTGGATTCCCCTGGGTGTCTACTTTTCAAAAATGTATAGGTTTGCTAGGTTTCCCTAAGTGCCGGCAGAGCTAGGGTTCAAAAACTACAGCTAGGCACTTTGCAAAAAAGGGTCATTTTTCACTGTGAAAATGTGGTGCGTCCACGTTGCGTTTTGCGCTGCTTCCTGTCGCGGGCACTAGGCCTACCCACACAAGTGAGGTACCATTTTTTTCGGAAGACCTTGGGGAACGCGGGGTGGGTGGAATTTTGTGGATCCACGCAGATTCCAGAACTTTCCACCACAGAAAAGTGAGGAAAATGTGGTTTTTTGCCAATTTTTTAGGTTTTAGGGTTTGCAAGGGATTCTGGGTAACAGAACCTGGTGAGAGCCAGTCAAGTCACCCCATCCTTAATTCCCTGGGTGTCTACTTTTCAAAAATGTATAGGTTTGCTAGGTTTCCCTAAGTGCCGGCAGAGCTAGGGTTAAAAACTACAGCTAGGCACTTTGCAAAAAGGGTCATTTTTCACTGTGAAAATGTGGTGCGTCCACGTTGCGTTTTGCGCTGCTTTCTGTCGCGGGCACTAGGCCTACCCACACAAGTGAGGTACCATTTTTTTCGGAAGACCTTGGGGAACGCTGGGTGGGTAGAATTTTGTGGATCCACGCAGATTCCAGAACTTTCCACCACAGAAAAGTGAGGAAAATGTGTTTTTTGCCAATTTTTTAGGTTTTAGGTTAGCAAGGGATTCTGGGTAACAGAACCTGGTGAGAGCCAGTCAAGTCACCCCATCCTTAATTCCCTGGGTGTCTACTTTTCAAAAATGTATAGGTTTGCTAGGTTTCCTAAGTGCCGGCAGAGCTAGGGTTAAAAACTACAGCTAGGCACTTTGCAAAAAAGGGTCATTTTTCACTGTGAAAATGTGGTGCGTCCACGTTGCGTTTTGCGCTGCTTTCTGTCGCGGGCACTAGGCCTACCCACACAAGTGAGGTACCATTTTTTTCGGAAGACCTTGGGGAACGCGGGGTGGGTGGAATTTTGTGGATCCACGCAGATTACAGAACTTTCCATCACAGAAAAGTGAGGAAAATGTGTTTTTTTTGCCAATTTTTAGGTTTGCAAGGGATTCTGGGTAACAGAACCTGGTGAGAGCCAGTCAAGTCACCCCATCCTGGATTCCTGTGGGTGTCTACTTTTCAAAAATGTATAGGTTTGCTAGGTTTCCCTAAGTGCCGGCAGAGCTAGGGTTCAAAAACTACAGCTAGGCACTTTACAAAAAAAGGGTCATTTTTCACTGTGAAAATGTGGTGCGTCCACGTTGCGTTTTGCGCTGCTTTCTGTCGCGGGCACTAGGCCTACCCACACAAGTGAGGTACCATTTTTTTCGGAAGACCTTGGGGAACGCGGGGTGGGTGGAATTTTGTGGATCCACGCAGATTACAGAACTTTTCACCACAGAAAAGTGAGGAAAATGTGTTTTTTTTGCCAATTTTTTAGGTTTGCAAGGGATTCTGGGTAACAGAACCTGGTAAGAGCCAGTCAAGTCACCCCATCCTGAATTCCCCTGGGTGTCTAGTTTTCAAAAATGTATAGGTTTGCTAGGTTTCCCTAAGTGCCCGCAGAGCTAGGGTTCAAAAACTACAGCTAGGCACTTTGCAAAAAAGGGTAATTTTTCATTGTGAAAATGTGGTGCGTCCACGTTGCATTTTGAGCCATTTCCTGTTGTGGGCACAAGGCCTACCCACACAAGTGAGGTACCATTTTTATCGGGAGACTTAGGGTAACACAGAATTGCAGAGCAACTGTTATTACCTATTGGCTTTCGATGCATTTCTGCCTTCCAAATGAAAGACAATGTGTAAAAAATAAGTCATTTTGAAAAATGACCTATAATTCTCATGCTAGTATGGGTACTCCCAATTTCGGAAATGTGCAAATATCTACTGTTTTCTAAAATCTACATTTTGTTCCCAATTCAGAAATACATAGGTGTCTTTCATAACAATTTTTCCATGTATACATTTTCCCAAAATAATTGCTATATACCCGGTACATAATAAAAACCATTGCAAGATGCTGCTCAGTTATTGGCTCTGGGTTCCTCGGGTTCTTGGTGAACCTACAAGTCCTATATATCCCCACAACCAGAAAGGTTCAGCGGATATAACGGTATATTGCTTTCAAATAGCTGTCATAATTAGAAGAAGTTACAGGTGAAAACGTTGACACAAATGGCTGTTTTTTTCAACTAATTTTCAATTTTTCCTTTATTTAACTGTTAGTTTCTATAAGGAAAACTTTAAGGATCTACACAAATGACCCCTTGCTCAATTCAGAATTTTGTCTACTTTTCAGAAATATATGGCTCTCCAGGATCCATTATTGGTTTCATACCCATTTCTACCATTAACTGGAAGGAGGTTGAAAGCACAAAAAATAGCAAAAATAGGCTATGTCCCAGAAAAATGCAAAAACTGTGTAAAAAGTTGGTTTTCTGACAAAAGTCCTCTTGTCCCTGAAATCTGGGAAGATGGTGATTTCAGCACCACAACCCCTTTTTGATGCCATTTGCAGGGAAAAACAAGACGCTTTCATCTGTAGCCCTTTTTCGCATTTTTCCCCAAAAACAAAATGTTGCTGTATTTTGGCTAATTTCTGGGTCCCCTCAGGGGAATCCACAAACCCTGGGTACCTTTACAATCCCCATGATGTTAGAAAAAAAGGACGCAAATTTGGCGTGGATACCTTATGTGGTCAAAAAGTTACAGGGGCCTAAGCGCGCACTACCCCAAATAGCCAAAAAAAGGCTTAGCACAGGGGGGGAAAAGGCCTAGCAGCGAAGGGGTTAAGAGCACCCTAACTTCTTTGGGTCTGTTATCCCTTTTTGAAAAGCCAGTAGAATGCTTAAATATCACAAACATTTAATTAAAAGTTGTTTTTTAACCATAATGGCCAAAGAGAGATATTAAACCAACAGTAATTATTATATGGTGATATCCTACATAGAGGGGCCGGTCTTTCCCGAGGGGTCAGTTTCTTACCTTTCGTTTGTGACTAATAATCGTCATAAATTTGTATTATTAAGGTTTCGATTAAACCTTATTCCTTATATGTTGGGTCACCCAACGGGAAAATGTTCTCCTCAAACGTTGCCGCCATGTCCATGTCTCCCCAATCAAATCTTCATTTTTTTTCTTCTGTAAATTCTATCTGGAACACCACAAACGGTTTATTTTCCTAGTTTTTTTTTTACAAATGTTGTGTGATCATTTTGTGTGCTATTGTGTAGCATCCTTCTTGTGTCTGTCCCTAAAGTCTAGGAGTCTGCAACAATAGCTAGGAATAAATGGCAAATCTTACTCTGCTTTTATTGACTGTTTTAACTGATACTTTTATTTATTACATTTTGTAAGCTGATGATTTTAAAGATGCTTATACTTTTTTGATCAATTCGTATTTGATTGAATAAAGTGATTTGATGATGAGGATGATGATATGCTCATACATGGGTGGTCACTTGTTTGGTATTTAAATATTAATACACCAACAGTGAGAAAGGGAAACTGGTATAATGAAATATCTCAGACACTAAGGAAGGACTCGTGATAGAAATTGTCATCCAACCTGGTATCTCAAAAAGATTTTAATATGGAAGCAGTGAATACTTAGACAGCTTGATGCACTGTTAAATCAGTGGAAGTTTGATCTTTTCACATCTGCACTTTGTAATCACTGTTCATAGTTCATCATTTAAAAGGACCACATTAACCATAATGCTTTGTTGTTATAAAACCATGTCCTTAAAAACTTCACTGATTGTTCCATTGTTATTACCTTCGATTCATGCACATAATTTCATACTCCCTTCTCGTCTTTAAAAGTATAAAAGTACATGTGTGGCACGTTGTATATCATTATATCAGTCTCCAAGGTCACACCACTGCCTTGACAAAACTGAAATGACTTACAGTTCTCTGCTGCTTGTGCCATTACTTGTTATCCCATAGTCATGGTGTGTAAAGGACACTTCCCCCAAAAACCCAGGCTGTTTTCGACAACTATTAGTCATGCCAGGCAGGCTTCGCAGCACTTCCATGAACCACTCAATCCATTAGCAAAATACAGCCGGTGAGCATCCCGTACTCCTTTATGTTCCTAATGCTACGTGACGCACTGGGATGCCCATCCTGTCGGGTCGGACCTGTTAGGAGCGTAAATCCTGCAATATTCCAAGCAAAAACATGTCCATCACCTTCCGATAACATGCAAGCAGGCCCACCAGCCAATTTATTGGTAACAGTTTGTTAATCATGGCACTGCAGACAGCATAACACATTCCGACTCCACACGAGTCTTAATCATATGCTCATACATGGGTGGTCTATTGTTTGGTATTTAAACATGAATACACCAACAGTGAGAAAGAACAACTGGTATAGTGAAATAACTCAAATACTAAGGAAGGACTTGTGATAGAAATTCAACTCAGTATTTTAAAAAATATATATATATTTAGATTGTTGTATAAATGTTTGTAGTTCATGTGAATAATTTGTTTTCTTAAATTGGTATGTATTTAGATATGTATTTTATTTCAGTGAATTATAATTCTTTTGTTGATATTGTTTTATTAAACATTTAAATATTGCTTAATTTTTATTGGAATTGTTTGTTAAATGTAAAAGCGAGTTTTTATGTTTATTAATGATAACGTAACTATTTTAGGGATATTATTGTAGTCATTATGGTGTGAGACAATATCTCTGACTTATTGTTAGAAATTGGGTTTCTGGTTGGCTGGGTATGCAACTGAGCCAGGCAGAATACACCACTCTAGTCAGTGTAAGGAAGCTACACACACAAGGTAACCCCTGCTCACCCCTTGGTAGCTTGGCAGAGCAGTCAGGCTTATCCCAGAGGCAATGTGTAAAGCGTTTGCGCAACACACACACACACACACACAGCCACGCCATTGACAACTAGGCACACCACAAAAAGAGACTCCACGCAAGGTTATATAAAAATAGCCTTTGTATTATACACAGAACAAATTAGACCACAATCACATAAATCACCTCGCCAACCAGGTGATTGTCATCACCTCATATAGATCATAAAATCACTTTGCCACTAGGCAATGGTCATAAAAGCATAGGTAGTGCAATAAGGTAAATACTCATAGATTGCACACGTCACAAAAACCTCATCACTGTGCTTAATATGCAGATCCTGAAATGATAATCATTATCCTGTCACTACAAGGCCTAAAACGATATAAATCATTACATCAGGGCATAAAGTGCAGGTTAGGTCATACATCATTCATGGCTGTTGGGCATAATTTGCAGTCCTGGAAATGTGAGGAAACACAACCTACATCGCAACGTCAGGGGCCTAAATATGGAGCAATTAGATTAGGAAGAGAAAACATGTATCACCATACATCACTAGAATAGAAATCACCAAATGAATGATAGGGCGCAAATACACGTGCACTCCTATCAATTGGTATCTGGTAAGTTCTGTACCTCACACGTAGACTACTGGGCCACCTGCCCACCTACAACAGTGAATATGGTAGTTCCTTGGAGTGTCTCTCAGCGGGGGCCCTGTCACGGGCTTGCCCCACGATGGCCACAACAGAACAAGTGTTTCCCCCAAAAGGTACGTGACATATGGAGGGAACCATCCCCAGGCAGACTCCACGGGGAGTAGGGCACAACAAGGCAGCAGCCCGCAAGCAAACGCGGATCATCTGTTCAATTCCCTCTGGCCTTTAGGGAGGTTTAGGCAGTGCGGTCCCGTTGCTACAGGGAAGGTGGGAAGCACCAACATGGAGAGCAATCAAGCAGGAAGACTTTGCAGAGTCCACCCTGTGTCGGAAGGATGGCAGAAGGGGGGCCACCGCCCACGTTTCTCCCACCACGTAGGGTGGTTTCCCAGGACAGTACCTCTCAATGTCGCAGCAGCCTGTCTCCTTGGGGCTCTCTGGCCGATCAGGATGGGTCTGACTCACGGAGCTCTGCTGTCAGGTGATACCTGGCAAGACAGCCACCTTCGGAGGCAGTGTTGACGTCTCCCAGGTCAGGTGGGCCCACAGCACCCGAATCCAGGCTTCCTCCGGGTGCAGGTCCCGACAATGCAGGTGCTGCAAGGCGCCTTCCTGTTGCTGCACTACGTCTCCCGCACAGCAAGGCTCCTCCAGCCCAGCGCGGCAGCCCAGCACCAACAAAGGGAGCACAGGGCTGAGAATCAGCGCACACTACGTGCTGCTGCAATAATCGCCGGGGTCACCCGACAGGTGCCTGCTTGTCCTCCGGGGGCACCAGGGAGTGCACAGCACTTGTTTAAAAGGAGAAAAGGGAGCTTGAGGGCTTTCAGGTGCCACACTCAATTCCCAACAGTAACCAATACCGTTCTGACACAAGGATTGGCTGGCAGGGCAAACCCAGAAGCACTCAGCCTGCGCTGATGCCGGAAAGTAGGAAACACCTGCTGCTTCCAGAATCACACGCCCTAAATAAAACTAAGGCTGAAATAGGGAGGTAGTCACCCATTCCCTAGAGAACACTGGGGGTAGCAGCAACAGGGCACAGGCAGGCCAGCACAAGGGTCTCTAGCAACAGTGGCAGTCCTTCTCTCTGCCCAGCAGGCAGCAGGTCAGCACTCCAAGCAATCAAGTCCAATGGCGGTTCCTCTTGCAATCTGTAGAGCCAGCAGTGTCTGGTTACAAGTCCCATGCAATGTTCCTAAAACATGGGGTCACAGCTCCTGTACTTATATCCATAAAGTCTTTGTTCTGGGGGCACTTCAAGCAACCTTTAGAAGTTCACAACACCCCCATTCAATCCCCAGCCCTGGCTCCAGACACACTACAGGGGGGCGTATACAGCCTTGTGAAAGGCAGACACAGCCCTATTCAGGTGCAGGTGACAAATCCTCCCACCACTCTAAATGTATACCAGGCCTATTCAGCCCAACTATGAGTCACCTGGGAAAGGCAGGACACACCCCAACCCTCCTTGTGACTGTCAACAGTGAATGCACATCCCCAGCTCCTGTCAGTCTAAACCAAACTTTGAATAAACAACCAGGCCGGGCCGTAAAAGTCATAAGCACACAGACCTGCCCACTTCTAAAAGTGCCATTTCTAAAATAGTCATAACAAATCTGCTTTCACCAATAATCAGGATTTATCACTACTATTCCAAACATACCAAATATGACCACGCTACCCATTTCATATCAGAAATGATCACTGAAACACATTTCTGGGAATTCCAATGCAATTCTATGAGAGGAGCAGCCTCACAGCAGTGAGAAACCAAATAAGCTGTTTGTCACTACCAGGACATGCCACACAACAAAGGCACACGTCCTACGTTTTATCTACACTGCAACCTGCCCATAGGGCTACCTAGGGCCTACCTTTTGGGGTGACCTATTTGTAGTAAAAGGGGAGTTTCATATGTGGCAAACACTTTAAGTGACACATCACTGTGGCACTAAACTACGCACGCAGGCCCTGCAGCGGCAAAGGCCTGAGACAGATTTGAAAGGCTACTTCTGTGGGTGGTACAAGCAGCACTGCAGGCCCACTAGTAGCATTTAATTTACAGACCCTGGGTATATAGGATACCACTGTACAAGGGACTTACAGGTAAATTAAATACGCCAAACAGGTGTAGACCAATCTTACCAAGTTTACAGGAGAGAGCATATGCACTTTAGCACTGATCAGCAGTGCTCAGAGCCATTAAACCAACAAAAACAGGTCAGACAAAATAAAGGAGGAAGGCAAAAAGGGCCAAGTCCGACACATATCATATGTTTATTTAAAGGTAACTGTTAGTCCTGTCAGCCTTAGAGTGGTCTCCCCCTAAACCTTTTGTCTTTTTCCTCTTTCTTTGATGATATAGTTTTTGCTGGCCCTAGGTCTCTGTGCACTTTACCACTGCTGGCCAGTGCTAAAGTGTTTGTGCTCACTCCCATAAATGTGGCATGATTGGAATAACCTAATTGGCATATTTAATTTACTTATTAGTCCCTAGTAAAGTGGTACTACATTTACCAGGCCGTGTAAATTAAATGCTACTAGTAGACCTGCAACATTTATTGTGCCACCCACTTAATTAGCCTTTTAAACATAGCCATTGCATTGCCATTGTAGCCAATGTGTGCAGTTTCAAACTGCCATTTTGACTTGGCAAAATATACCTTTTGCCAGGTCCAAACCTTTCTTATTTTGGTACATATAAGTCAACCCTAGAGTAGGCCCTAAATAGCACACAGCAGTGTGCAATTTGTTCAACAAGAAGGACATGTGCTTTAGACTTTTACATGTCCTGGTAAGGAAAAACTCTTAAATTCATTTTTCACGACTGCAAGGCCTGCTTCTCCCATAGGATGACATTAAAGTTACCGTATCAGATTTAATAAGTTGTAACTTCCAAATGGGAACAGGTAACCAGTTCATGTTTGGTGTCTGTGGAATTGTAATGAAAAAGTCTCTGTTATGGTAAAGTCAGGTTTAAAAATTACAATTTTGCAAATGCCCCTTTTAGAAAGTTGGCATTTTCCTGCCTTAGTCATTTAGTGCCCGCAGCCTGTCTCTGAGTCACATGACTGGGTGTAGGTGACAGTTAGGCATGTTTTACTCCTCCCAGACAGTCACAAACAATAGAGATCTTAGGTGTGCCTGGATGGGCCATCACTGACAGGGTGAGAAGGCGGAGCTGGACACAGCCCTATGTACACTTAAATAGGCTGTTTCCTGCCTTTACCCAAAGGGCTGCATATCCCCTGTGGTTAGTCTGGAGTAGGGGCAGGGGAGGCAGGATACCGGTGCACTTCAAAGGGAATTCTCCTAGGCATCCGGTATAAATATTGGACTTCAGACACCATCTCTTCAGTACACTTCTGGACCTGTGGAGACTCTGCGAGGAAGAAGGACTGCTGTGCTGCTGAAAGTACTGCCACTCTGCTGAACTGCTGTCCTGCTGGACTATTGTTTTGCTGGACTTCTGCCTTGCTGGATTGCTGTTCTGCTGCTCCGCTGCCCTCTTGGCTGAGTCAGAGGGATTGGACCTGCACCTAAAACCAGGACTCCCAGAGTGACTCCAATGGCTAGTCTGCTGGCCTCCTTTTAGGAGCCACTGGGACATAACAGACTCACAACCACCTGAAGCAGCACCCATATCCAGCTGGAGCCAGCCCCTGACCCCAAAGTGGTGCCCCTCAGGTCCACGACCATTGTTGTGGCCTCAGTGGAGCTGAATTTAAGTTTTTGGGCGCTTCATCACCGCAAACGGGCCTGTTTGCACAAAACCGTCTTCGCTTGCACTGCCCGCAAGCGCAAAATTCTATCAACCAGACTCTTGCCGCTTACAGCATCAACTGCTCGTGGGGAGCACAACAACAAAGCTCCTGCCTGACCACTCATGATGACAACAGGATTTTCGCACTGCAACGACGACCAGCCGTGGCTCTAAGCCTGCTCTTTGTGACCCCCTCCACTGCGAACGGGACTGTTTGAGCTTGACTGAGAAGGTAAATTTAAGAGGGACTAACCAGGTCCCTGTATCCGACCCACGCTCCATCGCGGTCTGCCTGACCTTGTGACATTTTCCCAGCCTCACATGTCCAGATAGCTGTGAGTGGCACTTTTGGCTTTTTGGTGCTATTTTCATTTAAGTCTCTACTGAATGGATTTTCATCGTTTTGGTCTTGATTTGCGTTGTTTTGGTCTTTATTTATTTATTAAATTTTGCCCAATTGTTCTAAATTGGTGTGGGATTTTTCTTGTGTTGTGTTTTCACTATTACTCTTTGAAGTGCTGCATAAATACTTCATACATATTGCCTCTAAGTTAAGCCTGCCTGCTCTGTGCCAAGCTACCAGAGGGCTGAGCTCAGGTTAATTTGGGGTTTGCTTGTGCCTCAACCTGACAAGGATTCTGGTTGCTACTTGAGTAGGGTTCCCCCCAACCAGGGACCCAATTTTTTACATTAATAATAATTTGTTTTTGATATTTGTGTTTTCAATACAAGCAAACCTCAATATCTTTAACAGTGATATTTGTGGTTTTAATAGTTAAGTATATAAAGGTGATATTTTTGTTAACAATATTTATTTTCTGATATTTTTGTGTTTCAATATAGTGTGCATCGATATTATGTCAGTGATCCATTTTACATATAACACTGGGAGTGTAATTAATAGGAAGGGAAACAGTATGCCAAGATAATTCTTCTGTATCTACCATCTGGTTGCTAGAGACCCTACGTTTGTTCTAATAGGCTTCTGTCTCTGGGTTCATTGTGGGTACAACAGCTGCCTCTAACTGGATTTTAGTGTTAGATGTGTGACAACACTAGGATTGACATAGCACACTCCCCTCAGTGACCAGGTTTGTTGTGGCTGACGACTTTCACCATCTTGAAAATGCACAAAATGAGTAGGGATGCCCCCAGGAACTTTTATCCCATTGATTAAGGCACTACAAGGAGTCATTCTTACCAACTAGCTTCTACCAGGCATACTAGTGGCATCTCCTGGTACCCACTCTAGAACACTCCTGCACCTAAGAAAGAACAGAAGAGGATTAGACCTGCTGTCTGTGGACTGAAAGGAGCCTGGAAGGACTAGACCTACTCCCACCTGTACTCAGGACAAAGAAGTGGACTCCAAGATTCATAAGGATGAACTCTTATATGGTTACAGGTAGGCAAAAAGCTACAATGTGCCTTTTGCTGCAACTGCCCAGCTGACCAGTAGCAACTGGACCTGGACTGGACCCTGCTGTTGGCCCCTCCCTGATAGCCTAAGTCTCTTAGTACCTCCCTTGAGATCTTTGGGGGCCTTAATGACGTATGCTCCAGTGGTGGATTGGGACTCAAAGGACATAGGGCCCGATTACGATCTCGCTAGGAAGGCCATCCCAGAGCCGTCCTTCCAACCGAATCGTGCTGGGACCCGGTTTAACCAAACAACGAAGTACGATGCCGTAAACCTTTCACTTACCGAACGATTCGGTCACGTCAAATCCGTCTTCATTTTCCAAGTGAGAAGCCGCCGGATACATATAATCGAGTTGTCCGGGCATTTTCGCAGGTCGATTCTGAGTACGATGCATACTTCCTATGCGCTGAATCGGTTGCCACAACCAACGCATCAGAGCACCCGGAAGGAGAGTATTCCAGGACCGAATTGCGCCACACCTCGATTCCTGCGAACGAGACGGTGCAGCCATGTATCCCATTGCTCATGTCATCCCTATACTATACGCCTACAGAGAATACAACCACACCAACCGACGCGATCGTCGCAGAAGGTAAGTCCGACACCCACCCATACACAATAATATACCTACCCCACCAAAGACAACAGAAGATAAAGCAGGGGCGAAACTACAGTTAATTTTGGGGTGGGGGGAATACCTGAAGCAATGTTGAGGCAATTGGGGTGGGGGGCAATAGTTCCAGAAATTCAGACACAAAGGGGGGGCAGGGGGCTAATACACCCAGCAATATCCTGCCAAAATTGGTAGGTGGATGTCTAACACTCACAGCAATGCAGAGTAAAAACTGGTATTGGGTGTAAATGCTCCCAGCAATGAATAGCCAAATTATTGATAGTGTGGCAAATACCCACAGCAAAATTGAGGCAATCTTGGCATTGGGTGGCAAATACCCCTAGGAATGTAGCTGCAAACATGGGGTTTTGTGGGCAAATACCCCCAGCAATCTATATGCAAAATGGGATTTGTGGGGCAAATACCCCCAGTAATCTGGATGCTTATTTTGGGTCTGTGGGGCAAATACCCCCAGTAATCTGGATGCCAATCTGGGGTTTTTGGGGCAAATACCCCAGAAATCTGGATGCAAGTCTGGGGTTTGTGGGGCAAATCCCCCCAGCAATGTATATGCAAAATGGGGTTTGTGGGGCAAATACCCCCAGTAATCTGGATGCAAATTTTGGGTTTGTGGGGCAAACATCCCTGCAGCAATCTATATGCAAAATGGGGTTTGTGGGGCAAATATCCCCAGCAATCTAGATGCAAATATGGGGTCTGTGGGGCAACTACCTCCAGCAATCTATGTGCAAAATGGGGGCAAATACCCGCAGTAATATGGATGCAAATTTGGGGTCTGTGGGGCAAATACCCCCAGTAATCTATATGCAAATCTAGGATTTGTGGGCAAATACCCCCAGCAATCTAGATGCAAAATGGGGTTTGTGGGGCAAATACCCCCAGTAATCAGGATTCAAATTTGGGGTCTGTGGGCAAATACCCCCAGCAATGTTGAGGCCATCTTGGCATTGGGTGGCAAATACCCCCAGGAATGTGGGTGCAAATATGTGTTTTGGGCCCAAAACTCCCAGTAATGTGTACGTGAACAATGTTACTGGTGAACATGCAAAGTGCCTCAATACCTAGAGGTGGAGTACATGCTGCAGGAATGCATAAAAACAAACACAAAAGTAATTCACCATTAAATGCATTACCACACTGTTGCAGTCAAAGTAACTGGCAACTTAGAGGAATAGGCAAAGTGGAGATGCAAGTGCTCTAGGAACCTTAAAAAAAAAGCAAGCCTCAACATCAACTAAAAGGTGCCTTAAAAAGATGTGAAATATTGGGGGGCTGATGTGCAAACAAGACACACCAGCCACCAACAGCAGCTCAAGGAATGTATGTGTGTGTGGAGAAGCTGTCTCAGCCTGGGCTGACACACGCGACGGTGGGCTGAAGACCATACAGACCTATGGCTGTTGAGTCCAATCAGAAAGTGTTCAGTCCCTTGGATTTGCCCTGATGACAATTGGGCATTGGTTGATGGGCTGGTACACCAGGGTCACCTGTGGGACACGAATTATGAGCCTTTGTAAACCACACCAAGAGACTGACTCACTTACACAGTCACCACCAAGCTACTGCAACATGGTGCCAGGATTTTCTCGGATCCCCACGTGTGCTGTAAATTGAGGCTGGGGGACAGCCTTTGGTGCATACTCACCTTGGTGCACTGCCTGACATGCCATGACAGAGGTAGTGTCTTCTTCCTCACTCAGCCATCACTTTCAGGTCATTGCAGGTGCAGGGAGGCTGCTTTGTATGTAGGGGCTTGCAAGGAAGCAAGTCACATCTGGACAGTCTGACCTACACACCACCCCCTTGATCAGCAGCAGTGCGCTTCATTTAGAAAAATAACTTGACAGGTAAAAGCACACAGGCCAGAAGAAAAGAGATGATCACAGTTTGAGTGACAATTACTTTCAGAGGGCCTGAGCATCATCGTGATCCCAATTAGAACATGGGGCCATAGAATGTCATGTATGTACAATGAGGGAATGTCATCATCAGGTAGGTACACTTACCACTCAATACACTAGGGGAAACACATTTGACGGTGGAACAGAAATTGCCATAACCACACATATGTATGTATCACAAACTGAATGCATGACTCCACAACAACACACACTGAAACATCGCAGGGCAACAGAACTACAATGTACTCACAATAGTATGTCATTGTGATGCGTCTGTGTGCAGTAAAGCACAGAGGATATTGGCCATGACAACACACATGTCCACAGACAAAGCCACTCTGTACTGATTTCTGTGTCTCAAAATACAACAACACAAAAGTGGTTGTGTCACAGCTGTCATGGAAGTATTTGTACCAAATCCAATTTGGATTTGAAAAATGCATGGGCCATCATAAATGTAGGATACACTCACCATGTGTGGACTGATGCCGCTGCACACAGCTCCCAATCTGTATGCGTCGACGGTCATCTTTGGAGAATGTCATTCACAGCAAGTCAGCATCTACCTCATCAGGCTGTCGTGTGTGTTTCAAATTATTAAGCCCGTTGTGAATGTGCAGATTGTGTCCTGGACAGCAGTCTGAGTGTGCATGAGTCTCATGACTTACGATTCACAAAAAGTGTTGGTGTGTCTGGTGCACAGCTCATTGGGTAAGATAAGCTGCCAGCACGGCTGAGGATGCTGTGAGGGGTGGCTCAATCTGTGGCTCACCTACACAAGTGGCATAGTCATTTTCAAGCCAGGGGATATGGGTACATCTTGTGAGGATGAAAGACATATGCAGAATGAAGTCTTCTTTGTACACATTTGGCAGTGACACTCTGTCAAAAAAATAATGGAAACATCAAGGAGACCTTCAAAAACAAATATTACCATCAGGGCCAATGGCAGTATCTAATGGGCACAATGGGAACACTCAGGGACACACACAAGGGCTACCCTTGCAAAAACAGATCAGAGGCATATAAATTTAGAGGATGCAAACACTCATGGAACAGGCAGTACTGTTCCAGTGTCACGTGTGTTTGCTTGCAGTGCAATGTGTTTTCCTCAGCACAACCAGAGATATAATTACAATGATTCCATCTCACTTGCTGTCCCCATACCACATCCATGACTTGAACATTGATGGGGCTGTACTCGTCTAAGGAATGGACTGTCATCCAATGTTCTGGAATCATGACATTGCAAATTCAGCAATATCCACATCCATCACAGGTCAGTTTTCAAGGGCAAGAATGAACAATAACTGAGTATAAATACCTACAATGGGTGAAACACCACATATGCCAAAACACAACTCAGACAAGGCAAAGCTAGGTGGAGCCTACTTTTCCGGTGATGCCAATAGGTCTTGCATATGACAGGGTACTCGAAGTAGCCATTAAAACAATCAGTCATGAACATCCATTGGCAGACAGCAAGCTTCAGACAACACATTCCACATCTTCACATTTACTCAGGCAACTGTTTCTGACTACTTCCATATACCAAATCTACACATATGTACATAGCAACCTTATCTCATGGCCTGCATGAACTCTACTTGTGCTGGTATGACCCCTCTCACATCCACCCCAAAGTACATGCTCAACTTTCAAAACTAACATACACACAAGCACCCTCTGGTGCAGCTAGATGGAAAAACATGTCTGCCATACAAGCTACAGCCTTGTACTCAAACTCTTCAAACACGATTGTAACAATCTCACACTGGTGTTGCACTTCTCACTTCCACCCCTACATGCAAAGCACCACTCTTCATCACTATGTGCACAACAACTCTCACATACCTGACATGCACACAATGTAATGTACTCATCACCTCCTCAGCAGACGTCAAACGTAACATGCCAAATGGACCACGTTCATCACCAGTTGCACCCTCAATAAGGGCTTGGAATACAATCACATCACAAATTGCAGCATCACAGCACTTCACACATCACCACATCTCACGACAAGACACTTATATTGCTCAATGGATATGTTCTCAGTCATTCACATATCGCCACACACCCACCATACTCTGCTTAAGTTCTACAGATTGTCATTTCGAAAACACATGCATACACTGATGCAAAAAAACATACATCAACTATACAACATATAACATTTAACTGTTCCACACCCTAAAATACACAAACAATTTTAGTAGCTCATTATGTTCCCTCTCTTACCCTCTCATTAATGTCCCCTTACTTTGTTCCTCCCTCCTTTACTGTGAAGCGCTCTGATACCCTTCGGGGTCTTGTTCGCGCTATACAAAACTTTTTAAATAAATAACTGGTGTATACCCTTTACATACACTTAGCCACTTTGTCACATATGAATAGTTTAACATTGTCTCACTGTGGCCCTGTCACATCCACATATGACTTCCATGCCCAATAACCCCATTGAATTATGCACATTAACAATTAACATCACACATTGTAAATGCACTGCTCCATATCTCACAATAGTGCCACAGACTACAGCTCTCATCACCTGCCATAATCCAATCATGTCTAGCTGGATATATCCCTCTCACATCGAAGTATTCCTACCATACCTTGTTCAGGATTAAAACAGTGTTACGAACTTGCATACTCTGATTCACATCCCTGCATGCAACACCACTCACAATGGGACAATGTGGGTACTTTATGTCTCATACACAAGAACTGCTCAAAAACTTAACACATACCTTACACTCCATGACAATAGCAAAATGTGTGCTGGCTCCATTACGTAGAGTCTCCACTCCATATCAAAGTTAGAAACACCAGTCGTTCTCACCTCTACACTTGTTTGAGACAGCTTAGCACATGCAACGTCAACCTTTCAAAAAACATCTGCAGCTCGGCTTTCCAACATAAATACCACCTACTCCCCTGTGTGGCAACTGAGACATGGATGTGACACTGGCTGTAGTGTCATCTGCACGGCACACGGAACAACACTCCTGTGCACTCACTGTCCACTCAGCTTACCACATGTAGCACAGGGCAATGTGACAGATATTACAGCACACCTAGTTCACCTCTATGTGATCTGGAACAGCATGAAGCATAGCTGAAAAAGACACCATTGTCAGCCATGCACAAAGGACAGCCTACACACAAATCATATGCTCAACTGTGACTACTGTGTGGTTGTAAATATGATATGTAACCTTGGACCCCATACACGTGATGTACAGAAAAAAAAAGCAGGGTGGCATGAATGACATGTAATTTGGAATCCAATGGCCTATGAAGACAACACACACCTTGACTAACATTGATCACTGCAGAGAGTGGAGTCCTTGGAGGCAACAGGGTCTGAAGACTGTGGGAATACTGCTCACCTTACACTCACCATGGTCTCAGAAAATGTATCAGATGACTACACAGCCATTAAATGTATTTGCCTACAGTGGCTTGCCACCTGTGGCAAGGTTGACATTGCCAATAGTCTACAAGATCTAAAGGAGACACAGACATGGGTCCATCGCTATCAAGTCACATACATGTATTGTATCACTACTCTGTGTACATGGGTGTGTACAAAGTAGTCAAATTCAATATCTACCCAGGTGTATCAATGAGACAGGTGTCCTTCTGTACATCACAAATATATGCAGCATGCTCCTCCTAAACTGTAGTACCTTGTAACACTTGCACTATGTTGTCATATTATAGCATGACCTATGTGCAATTGTGATGTCAAAAAGTAAAGGTTGGTGACTTCATGTCACACTCATAGCCAAAAATGATGTGGACAATGACACCCAGCAAATGTAGACACCAAAATCTTGAATACATACTGTCAAAGGGCACATACTCCATGGACCATATGCAATACATGCCCTACTAACATCATTGTATACTTACACTACTAATTGTACATGATTTACAGTTAACTAAAAAACAATTTGTGAGACACAGAGATCAGCAATAAAAAACTTGAAACAGGCTTTATTCTGCATGAAAAGGCAGAAACGTAAGATAACACAAGGCCAATGGCCAGTCCATGAATGTTCTTATGCCCAATGGGCACAAACAAGTTGCCCATTGTCACTTGCCTGTACCTAAACTGCAAGGGGTCACCTCCCCTGGGGGGCATCTAGGGGGCATGCCAGGCACCAAAGGGATAAAACTAAGGAGGACTGGGTTGGGTTTTGGGTGGGATGGGATCAGGAGGGGTGTGTGGGTCCACTGCAGTGGTAGTACCAGATTGAGGGGGTGTTGGGTCCACTGCAGTGGTTGTGTACAATTGAGGGGTGGTTGGGTACACTGCAGTGGTTGTGTCCAGTTGAGTGGGTAGTGGGTCCACTGCAGTGGCAGGCTCAGACTGAGGGGGGGAACAGGTGTAGTCTGAGGGCTTGTTGGAGACTGGGAGGGACTTGGTTTTACCATTTTGAGGATGGTAAACCCCTTAATGGCAGGTAAAGAAAAAGGGAGGGGCTCAGACTGTTTTGGAGGGGATGTTCGGGTGTGGGAAGTATTGGGCTGGTCTTGGGAACTACGGGTTAGTGGAGGTATTTTTGACTTGTGAGACCTGATGGATTTGTGGGTGGGGGGTTTGGGGCTTGACTTTTTAGAGGGGATCGGGGCGGCAGTTGTAGATGTCAAGGCTGGGGGGGTGGGTTGACTCTTCTTCTTTTGAGGGGGTTTGGATGGGTCGGTAGGGAAGAGACCAAGGTCACAAAGGAAAAGTTTCTGGGTAGGGGGGAACAGGAAAAGAAAGGGTAGGGGTTGTGGAGCCAGAGGGTTGTGAGGTATGTGGAGTATCTGTGGATGCATGTGTCGTCAGCTGGTGTGTCTGTGATGGTGAGTGTGCTGTCTGTCGCCTGAGTGTGAGTGGGTATGGGTTTGCCCTTCTGTCTGTGTGTCTGTGTGCCGCATGTGGCTGTTGAGGTGTGTGCATGTGTGTGTTTGCGAGTGCTTGTGACAGGTAGGGTAGTTGGGACAGTGGATGGGGAAGAGGTAGGAGGGGTGAGGGACTGTTGGAGCTCAGATACTGCTGCTGTCAGTGTGGAGGCATGTGCCTGATTGGATCTGTGTAGGGCAGACAGTTCAGAGTGAATGCCCTTCATGAATAATAACATGTTTCAAAATACTGGTATGCACATGGAGGACATTCAGCACTGATGTCTGCCCTACAGAGATCAGCCTCAGGATGTCTATTACCTCCACACTGAGGGCAGCAGGGGAGACATGGGCAGGGGGTGAGGTGCCTGGCCCAAAGGAGACAGCTCCCCTGCCACGGGAGCGTCCACGGACAGTGGGATGGGGAGCAGCTGGGAAGATGGAGATGGGAGTGGTGGTGGATTCAGATGCTGATGAATCATTTCCTCGCTCCACCACCAGGGAGTCATCACTAGAGCTTGACCCGTCCTCAGATGTGTCATGTGGAGTTGCCAAACTGCCCTCTGTGTGACTCCCCTTATCCTCCCCACCAGTGGATGCCTCGATGTCCGATTCGGCACTGGTCCCAGACTGGCGCTCTGCTCCCCCTATATCCATGGCACTGTATCCTCCTGTTGCGGTGCGGATGCTGTGAATAACAATGTAAAAGAATCACATTAGACATCTGTATGTACTTGACACATGGGTGACATCACAAATCATCACATTTCAAACTACTACATCTGTTTCACTAATGCTATCTCCTCTACATACAATTACATGCATGGCACTTTTCATTATGCAAGTCAACCCTTGCTCCCTCACACATGTGTTTTTCTGACACAATGGATGTATCAAGATCATTTTCCAGGGCCACAATGTCAACTACTTCACTATGTAGCTGGTGATGCATTGTCTTTTGCACCTGACAGTCTTGTGTCATGAAATACCTGTCTCGTCATCTCCAAGGAGTATAGAGCTCACAATGGGAATAGGATTCACACAATTGAATTGAGACATGGTATCCATTCTGAGATACTTAACCACAAAAACCTGGAAGTGATCCAGGGTAGGGAACTAGAGGCACGGGGTATTTAGGAGTAGGCAGCCTCCACATAGAACTGATTAAGGGCCCCCACTTAGTCTTAGAAGTGCATCCCTGTCTTCAGGTGTATGCCCGCCCTCTATCAAACCAAGTTTTTAGAGGGCGAGGACTGGTCAATGATGAAGCATGACACCAGGTGGTGTGTGAGACCAGTCTTTTACTTTTTGTGAGATGTCTACACTCACGTAAAAGACATAATAGCAATTAGGTCAATAACTAGGAGATCCATTCTGAGATACCTTGTCACCCAATTGAGAAACATTGGCTGTAATGTCACAGGTTAAATGACATCCTTGTCGAACTTAAAGCTTCCATACTCATTGCTTGGGTCATGTCACACAGATAACAGTGATTGTGCTCATTTTTCCTCCAACTTATGTTCTCTACTGTCATGTTACACATATGACTCTGATTGAGTTCAACAAGGTAGTCGGCATAGCTAGTGTGAGAGGCACATGGCCCACTGTCAAGTGTAATCAATGCACAGTGCCAGGAGGATGAATCAGAAAGTTGTGCACATTGTAAACAGCTCACCATTTTAAGATGTGAACAATGGTCAACACACTTCCAAGTCCAATTGCTGCATCTTCACAATGCTTCTGGTGGAACACAATGCCACTGGCCCATCTGGGTGCAATATCTGGACAGACTATCAGTACTGAACCTCCATTCTTCATCAGTTCAGTCAACACTGTGTACCAATCCTGTCTAGACTTCAGAGATCCCCTTTTGTATGTCCCAAGACTGAATGTCCCTCACTTCCGTTAGACATTTAGCACACTTCCGACAGCTTAAATTAATCTTTTTTACCATCTCAGTTTTGTTAAACTACTTCAAGATGATGCATATCTAAATACTCTCATGCTGACAGCAATGCATAATACACATGGTAACCAAAGCCCCAAGTAGGTATAATCAACAGCATTTACACGCATGGAAACTGTTCTGAATGTGTATCTAACATCAGAAACACAATTTCAGACATGGGCCAGCCAGTGACCACCTGTCTTTGTCAGTGAATGGCATGTGTTGTCACTGTTACAGAGTCAGACACATAGACTCACTCCTCTGAATTGAGAGAATGAAATCTTACACACAATCATGTGACAGGCCAGTGTGACAGATGACCAGAGTTAGCATACCTGGAATTGGCCGATGAGATACATATCATAACACTGAGCAGCACGGCTAGGATCTAACAGTGGCACAATGAGCAAGCAAAAATAACCAAGGCCTCAATCTTGATGTCAACTGCTGCGGGTATGTATAGTATGGCCTATTCACACTTGTTTGCTCCAATAACAACACGCCGCACACATTTGTGTAAACCACAATGAGAACAGGTCATACATTACTCAATGAGCTGGCACATGTTGGGCATTTGCATTACTACAAAAGGTTACCTCCATGCATAGATTTCTGTAATTTTTGATGATCAGATGAGCATGGCACTACGGTCACTTCCATGAACTGAACAGACTCACATCTCCCTGATGACAGAGATGTAATTGGGCATCAAATTATCCCTGTGCATATGCAACTTACAAAACGGATCAGTGGGTTTGGCTGACTTACAACCAGTAAAATGGGCAGCAGGCTAAGCTACTGTAACATGCATGTCTAACAAAACTGTGCAACAAGGCACATACTCACCCCCTCCTTGCTGCTGTCTGGCTTTCAACTGCCCATCCAGGTCAGGGAAGACCACCTCTAGGATGCAGAGCATGTGTGGGGTGAATCTCCAGCACCCGCCCCTCTTGCCAGGACGTGACAGGCGCAGCTGGAGCTCAGCGATCTTCTTGGCCCAGCCACGAAGGTCCTGCCACCTCTTGAGGCAGTGACAGACGTGCCGAACTCCAACCCCACGGCGCGCACATTCCGGGAGATGGTCCTCCAAATTTTGGCCTTCTCATGGGTGTTGACCTGTAAGGCTGACATGGTGACAGAACCTTAATGCACATGCTAAACGTTTCTGAGTCAGACACCAGCACACACTATTTATGCTCTGTTTGGCATGAATGTCTAAGGGCTATGTATGGTGAGCAGTTGCCCAGGGTCCTATGATGACTCCGTCCCATTATAACAGTGAAGAGATGTTCCCCCAGTACAGACACTTTTACAGCAGTGTACCTGCCCAGAACAGTTATCTACTCACTTTTATAGTTACAGATAACATTTTACCTGATTGACAATGAGATTCCTAATGCTAGTAGTGCATGGTGTTTGCACATGGTCAAAGAAAATGCAGTATAATCATCACTCACCTGCTCCTCTGATTTGCCATACAGCTGGCTGAGTAGTGGCAGGAGGGTGTCCAACAGTGCCTTGTGCTCCTCCCCGCTGAAAGCTGGGGCCCTCTCCACTGTCTGTGCCATTGCAGCTCCCAGAGGATGTGGCAACAGCAGCAGAGAGATGGGGAGGTGCAGGAATGTTGCAGGTAGTACAGGCAAGTGAGGTTTTTAGGGAACAGACAGACTTATATATGATTTGCAGAGGCAGTCTCAAATCTAGGCAAAGCGATAGGTTTGCGTCAGTCACATTATCCGAATCGGTTCAAGGCACAACATTGCTTGCATACGACACACCTACAGGGACGTTCATAAAGTCATCATCTGACCGTGATTGACTTTGATACATTGTTGATGGGAGGTTACCGAGTCTTGTTCCATGCGATGATGACACGAACAGAAACGCACGTCGGTCACCATAACAGCCAACAGCCAATGGCTCTGACCGAATCGGTCGGGATGCGGCTACCGATCAGCATTACAGCTTGCAACGTATGGCCCAGTCAGAATCGGTCCGGATGCGGCTACCGCGTCCTTTCAGTTATCGGTCTTCAGGGCAGACACTCCTGTGATTGATTTGTTTTTGTGCATTACATGTGTGTAGACAGTTTTCCCATGAAGACATAGCCCTTTCAATAATTATCACACACTCCCATGAGGAGCTAACCTTGAAGGGGACATGAGAACACTTTTTTGGATGGTCATACCAACATTATGACAAATGTATTCCTTTTACCCTCCTAAGCTTGATCACAGTGCCAATAACATTTGGGGTATACACATATATTTAAATGACGTTCACTGCTTTTGGTGACTGTGTGAACCCAATGTGCATTCTGTGAGATTTCTGACAGTATATGTTGGGTGTGTGAAGTCATATATCAAGCATAAATATTTGAATGAGTATACTGTGACATTAATCTGCCACATCAGCTCGTGTTTATTATTTCAGTTACTAGTGTATATTTGTCTCCCAGACTTAAGTGGATGATGGGGTAAATGATGTACCACCTACATTGTTCATGTTCTATGTATGTGATTGTATGTGTTTGGCAGACATGACAACATGACAGTGTCGTCCCTTTGACACTTGTGAGCAAGATTATAATTGTGAGACGCTGTGTGTATCATGTGTTCCACATATATGGCATTCCATAATCCTATTTTGGGTACCTTCAAACCATGTAATTGTTGTCACAAACCTATATCTTGGCTAATTTGGTGAGGAGGTGTGGAGTATGTGATGCACGATCAAATGAATGGTGACAGACAGTAGAGGGTTTTTACTGTACAGCACTCTAATTGCTGTGTCACCATCCCCTGGCAACATGTCTGGGAAGGGTACTAATGCTTTGATATGTATGTGGGGTAAGCGTTTTTCATGAAAAGTGTATTTCCAATGTTCTGTACCTTTATTTGTTTACCAAATTTATGTTCAGTTTGTCTCAATGCTTGTTGCTTTGTACATTGTAAACTAACACCAACTCTGTTTACACCCTACATATAGGTATCGTAGATGTCCTACAGTCTACAGGCCCTTTCCCGACCCACAGACCATTTAGGAACTTGATACCATCAGGCGACATCGGTTCAACAGTCAAAATATTGAGGATTTGTCCGCGCAGTTGGCATCACTTCTGCAGCCCCAACGCCCATATCCTCTTGCGCTGACCCCCT
Organism: Calotriton arnoldi; assembly: GCA_963921515.1. Lineage (NCBI taxonomy): Eukaryota > Metazoa > Chordata > Amphibia > Caudata > Salamandridae > Calotriton > Calotriton arnoldi. The sequence continues at coordinate 1,026,330 of CAWUFW010003315.1, forward strand.
AGGCGAAGGTGATGCAACCCTCCATTTCTTTCCCCGGGGTCATTTCAATATACTGTGGCAACAGCTGGTGGCATGTCCCAGACCATGTTTAGCCATGTCCTGCAAGATGTGTTGGAGGCACTGATGCAGCACCTGGACCAGTACATTCATTTTCCAACAACAGGGGAATTGGCTGACATCAAGGGTGACTTTTTTGCTGTGGGGAGGATACCACATGTCATTGGCTCGATTGATGGCACCCATGTTTCCTTGGTACCACCTCAAGCACATGAGCAGACCTACCGCAACTGCAAGCCCTATCATTCAATCAATGTGCAGGTGGTATGTCTGGCTGACATGTTAATATCCCATGTCTGCACAAGATTCCCTGGCTTCGGCACATGACGCTTACATCATGAGGAACAGTGTCATCCCCCACTTGATATCACAGCTGCAACCTGACCGTGCCTGGCTTGTTGGTAGGTGATGTTGTATGTTGTGTTGTGTGTTGTTTGTACGTCAGATAGTGCTCTGTTGTCAGACTACTGAAGTTTTTTCTGTGTTCAATGTAGGAGACTGGATACCCCAACCTTCCTTGGTTGCTGACCCCACTCCGCAACCCTGTAACACTTGCGGAGGTTCGGTTCAATGAGGCCCATGGAAGGACCAGGCGCATGGTGGAGAGGACTTTTGGAATCTTGAAGACACGATTCTGCTGCCTGGATCATACAGGAGGAGCCCTTCAATATGCACAGTTGACATCATCAATGCATGCTGCATGCTTCACAACCTGGCAATCAGGAAGGCAATCCCTCTGATCCAGGAGGACGAAGACCAGCATCAGCCTGCGAGGGAGGATCCTGGACTGGGACATGTTGCCAGTGATGATGAGGAGAAGGCCTTGGATGTGCGACGAGACATCATCAACAACTATTTCAAATGAGTGTAAGTATGCAATGATATGAGGTTTCAAAGCCCATTTGTTTGCTTGTGTGTTGCTGGTGTCCAATGTGTATGTATGCGTGTGAGTGCATGGTAATTAACAATAGGTTTCCAAAAGTAATGGTTCAATTAATGGTGTATGTCAACAGGTACAGTGCTAACATGAATCCTACCTATTGTTCACACAGACAAATTTGTGCATTTTATGAAACTCTCTTGTAAACTTGGTCAACTCATTCATGCTTTTGACTCTGTTCTATGTTTCTCCTTACCTTGTCTTCTGCAGACTTTAGACCTCCAAGACCCATGATGCAGAGACAGATTCAATCTTTCAACATTATTTGGATTCCATGGCACACACTTACTTCAGACCTAATGGTCATCTTTTGTTGTTTTCTATGTTTCTTCACAGTGTGATGCAATCTTATTTTGTGTGAAGGTGCCAGTTTGTATCTGGTGAATAAACCTGTGCTCCACAAAGAGGTGTGCATTGTCTGTTTTCACAAATCCAGATATTTGTTACAAAAGAAAACATGTACCATGATGATCTGTTTTGATGACAATGATTGTTGATTGTGCTTGCACTAGGTGCTATTTTTTTGAGACAATAGTCTTCCATTGATCCTGCAACATGTCCTACAGATTGTGTATTGGCCTGAATGTGTCTACCTATCATGCTGCAACAAGGTACATTCACTCACAATTCAGTGATACATTTCTTGAAGTGATTTGTTACCAATGTTACTGACACTTTTTTGCTTTGCGATGTTGTGCGTCATTTAAATTTGTACAATTGGGAATCAAAGTCCCAACATGAGCTAGTATTTTGTGCAAAGTGATTTATTTTAATGCATGAGTTGATTAATTCATTCCACACAACATGGTTGTTATCATAAAAATACAAAACAAAGTGCAGATAGGAGTTGGATGTGTTTGTAAATGAATTATTCCAATGTAGATCCACAGTTATTTGAGTCCTTAGTCCAACTTAGACCCTCCAGCCAATGTGGGACAGTTCAATGACAGTCAACAAGGTGAACGCTTGGCACACAATGGAAGATATCAGGAGCAGGTAGTCACCTCCTGGGGGTGATGCGTAGTCTTCGGTCTCTCAGTGATCCTTCTTTGGACGACCCCTCCCACGTTTGTTGGGGGGAGCCTCAGGTGCAGGCAGCAGTGGTGCAGGGTGCTCTCCACCAGAGTCCACATCCCTCCCAGTGCCTTGTGCAGATGTTGATGCACTGGATGTTGTGGGCACACAGGGAGGCAATGGCATGTTGCTGGCAATCTGGTGGAGGCAGGTGGCAATGTCCTACTGCTCACAGAAATGTCATCAATTTTGGAGAGGTAACTGTCCATTTTCTCATAGCGCACTGCTGCTGTTGCATGGTCCTGAGCATACCAACAACCTGGCCAAATTCTCCAGTACAATCCTCATATGCATGGTGGATTCTGGTTAGCTGTGGGTGCTCTTCCTCATCAGCACCAGCTGCATGATGGGCCCGGTCCCCACGGCCCCTCCCACCACCCCTACCCACCCGAGCAGGCCCAGTTGTTGTTGGCACAGTCAACACTGAGCTTCCTTCTTCATTGACAGGGATGTTGTTGTCCGTCAACTCAGGAGTGCCCTGTGTTGCTGTGCCGTCAGTGGTGGATCGGGCTGCTGTGTCCAGGGGGGTAAGGGTCATCTGGGTGTTATCAAATGATGCAGGAGTGGTTGCAGAGGATCTGAAGGTAGTCACTGCTGGTGCTGTGGGGTGACCCACACCTGATGGGCCAGGTCGTTCCTCGTCGTCCGAAGAGGGTTGCGAGACCTCAACACCGGAGAGATTCTAGTCGAGCAGAGTCTGGGACTGGCTGTCCTGGCTGCTTCCAGTGGTGTTTCCAGCTCGCCCTGTGGGGACATGAAAGACACAATGATTGACGTGAATGTCCGCTGCCCCACATTTCATACAAATGACATAGGCCACTGAACACAATAATGAGTTACTGTACATAGAAAGGAGTCCTGCATCCATGATGCAGGACTATGTTTGGGGGATACAATGACATTCTGTTTTCATATGTGGATGAATTGACATGTCCAGCTATGTGCATCAATGGGCATGTTGTGTTCTGTTGACATTACATGACCAGAGACATTGACTGGTTTGTGACACCCTGTGAATGACACAGGTGGGTTGTTGTGCACATCTTTCAATTAACAGTGACATATGTACTCTTTCTCTCCCAATGTATGTATTTTTGTGGCCAAGGTACTTGGCTTAGTGCATGTCTTTAGCAGCCACATTTCTGTGACTTCCGATACACTCACAGTCTGTTGATCTTCCATGATATTATTTGTGATTGTTTGAGTTATTTGCATCTTGTTCTCATCTCATTATATGTATGTGAATGGCTGTGAGTACCAACATGTGTGTCTACTTACCTTAGTGTGTACACAGATCATGTATTTTGTACATTGACTCCATAGTCTGAAGAGTTCTCACACTTGGCTTTCTGCCATTTTGTGTCACTGAACTTTGAAGAGGTGTGGTTTATGTGCTTGTGCTCTGATTGTGAAACTTACACTCCTCCTCCCAAACAGCCGCAAGAGGCCACCATGAAGAGTGTTGTCCAGACAAATTTGGTGAATGTACTGTCGTAGGGATTCTGCACACACACAGAGCTATGCATGGGATAATAGACCTCGGAATATAGTGGTGAGCCAAACATAAACCTTAGCACCTAAAACCCCAACCCAACTAGCCTTAGCGTCCCATTAGCAACAATGTACCAATGATTAGACAACCCAGAACACGGTATCTCTCTCTCTCAGGACTCGCAGTAGCAAGTACACCCTTTCGTCACTCACTCATACCTGTCCACAACCGGCGTAAGGAGAGACACAGTATAGGTTAAAATGTTTATTTCAACATACGTGCTCTAAGATACAGTACGCGTGACAGTACTATCAGCATAATGCATAAGAATAATATAATCAGCATAGTTACAACTCCATAGAATACTAACGGGGAAAGCATTTCATAAAGCAGTGGATAGAGGGCTGAATGACCTTACCACCCTCCCCGTGCTAATAGCTTTTTATTATAACAATAGAAGACCTCTGGGCTTTGACAAGCGAACCCCCATACCTCAGTCTCTAGATGCAAGCACTACATCAGCAGACAATCACAGCTCTTCTCCCTGGAAAGGATTTCTTCAAGTCCCTCTCAAGAGGGAAAAATGCAATAATAAAAGCCCACCAATTTCCCCATGGCAGCTGTACATAGTGTTATGTCTAGGTGCGAGGGACTGGCCATATCAGCAAGAACCAGGGACGTGTTATTCGACCTTGTAACTGTTGTTCAGACTGAGCCCAAAAGGAACAGGAGAAAAGGTGAGAAACAGAAAATGCAGACAGTTGTAAAATAACTTGGCAGAAGCAGAGGGCGACAGAACAACGGCTCAGAGTAACGTGCGCAAAAGACATCATGGCAGCCAGGCCTATGCCAACGTAGCCAGGCAGGCCAGGAGGCCACAAACCACAAGACACCCTCCCCTGGACAGTCCATCGGCCAAGACTAAGGACGAAGACAGAGTTCAATAAACCTGAGCAGATCAGAGGCGTCCACAGTGGAAAGAGTGGAAGGCGGCAAGGTAGCAAAAAGACAGTCAGCGAGGCAGTCCACGGACAGTGAACGGCAAATCAGTCCAAAAACGTGGACATGCAGAAATATGCTATACCGTCCAAGAGGACATCATTGGAATCGTCATAAAACGTAGACCCCATCCAGTCCAACAGGTCAAAGCTGCAGGAATGTTCCTCAGAGGACGGGGCATCCAAAAGCAATGCGGGACAGCTTGCGTGATATTCAATATAGCTTTGTTGTAGGAGACTCTGAGCAGCCGCCCAGATATCCCATTGTGCCAAAATCCCCAGTGCAGCCGCACGCGTCATGCAGCCTGCAACGGAACAGTCCCGTTCATGGGCCTCTAAGGGACCCATCAACCGAACGAAATCCGGAACAGACAACGACGTATTGGAGAGGCAATAATCCATGGCCCAGGTGAAAGGGCAGCGAATGCAAGACATCACAGGTTGCACGCAAGTGAAACACGCAAAGCGAAAAGAAAGGGTATAGGACACACTCAGTGTCGCCAACGGCAGAACCCCGAAACCGGATAAAATGCGCTCACGGAGCAGCAGTAGGCGTCCGGGGTCGAGAAGGGCCCATGGGGGAGCAGCCATTGCGAAGGAAGCAAATCAACAGCAGTACACCAGCCGCCAAAGCAAGGATTAATGGAAAGCCACCAAAGACACTGGAAAAAATAGAATGAATGAACGCCGGTATCACCCCAAAAATAGTTTGGAAAGAGGACACTAGGCCAGACCCCACCACTTTAAAAAAATGCACTAGACCTTCAGTGTTAGATGCGTTAAAAATACGGTGAATTAATTCACCGAAATGTTGTGGGAGGTTAGTGTTCAAAAGGGCCTGTATTTCACTGTGGGTACTTGCCACCTGGAGAACAAACGTCTCCCGGGCGGAAGTGAGCATAACCTCCTCATTCAATAATAGCGCCTTTATTCTGCTCAGTTCATTGAAATCCGCCTCCATAGTAGGAATGGAAGGCCAAATAGAATTATCTACGATGTCGTGAGGGGGAGGAAAAAGCACATTCTTGCAGCAGACAACCCTGTGCGATACAGTAACAATATAAGGGATGCCGGCCTGCATACCACAGCAATAGTCGTTATTTAAAAGCAAATAGCTACCATTTGTAAGCAAAGTAAAGGTAGGAGAAATAGTAGGAGCAGGATTGCCCTTCAACACACAAGCCAGATTCGGAGCGGAAACGTTACAAGCTCCGTGCAATTTAATATGTTTATAAACAAGGGAATGACCCACTGTAGAATCGCATGACTCCCCCGTGAGAAAAACTTCCTTGTCATCCTTAAGGCATTTATACATAAAAGGGAGGGACCAGAGTTCATGCAGGAAGGCACTACCCAAAGGCTGGAAACGGCCCACAGGATAATGTTTCATGCATGAACTAAATTCAAACAAGGAAAAAGGCAATGCGATAACCCCATGAACTAGCCACACAGCGGAATCTATTTCCGCTACAGAGAATGGTAAGGGTTCCACTTTCTCGATATGTAACAGAGTGTAAACTGCATCTTTCATGGACATGAACTGCTGTTTGTCAGTTAAATTAAAGGGCAGAAATAAGGCAGTGGTGTTCAAAAAGTGCCAAGGAACCTTACCCAACTTAAGTGTTTGCAAAGTCCACGCAAATTGCATAACTGAACGTAATTGATTTTGACCATGATATAACACAGAAACATCATCTTGTACAATATCAACAACAGAGGACACAATATTCTCCAACGTATAAATGCGGGAAGACAGGGTATTAATACTATTGTCAACAACAGCAAGCACCTTTTCCAAATTTGCTTGGTCTATTTCCCGTAAACGGGAAGCAGCCTCCATTTGCGATAGCTTCCAGAGTTCATTATAAGCCTCATAAATGAACCTCTTTGGTCGTGGACCACGAGGTCCCAATATAAAGTCGGACAGATCAATGTTGCCTGAAAGGAGGGACAAATGTTGTTTAACAGAGTCTAGGGAAGAATGTTGCAACCATTGTTTACATAGTTTACCAATAGAATAGGTGGTGACAGTACGAGAGTTAGAAAACCTAGGATCGGGCTTGTCCTGAGTATAGCCAGAAACCGTGTCATGAAAACGCAGCTGGCACTCGTTAGATGATATGGGCCAAGACAACCAAGGTGACTGAACAAGCGTAGACATATTAAACGAATTGTTCTGAAACAAAACCTGTAAAGTCGAAAGGGACATATTGAAGTGCGAGCTGTGGTTTAGAGTGGAAGACAGTGATGGAATTGATGGTGCATTCATTTGTTTTGTAGTAGCCAGACCCCAACACGTAGTCTGATAGATCGAAGCATTCAAAAACACCATTTGGGCTGGGATTAGGCAGGCACGGTGCAAGGCCTCGGTGCCTTGCACCTGCCAAGGCTTGGAGCCCCAGATTGACTTCAAATCCACAGTTTCCGTCCAATATTCATAACCACCCACAGCCTTTAAAAAGGAACTCGAATAAAGCAATTTAGTGTGGGTCAACATGAATTTCTGTGTGAAAGGGGCAGGTAATTTAAAATAATAGGACCCAGGGTTCGATCTATTAAAATCTGTGAAATAAGTAAATTTATTTCGAAGAGTCCGGGAGCTACCCGATAAAGGGTTTGGGCAATGTTCCCATTGAGTGTAAGTCACAGGGCTACGTAGTGCACTCGGTTTATGGACAAAATGGTTGCCCCAATGCTGGTAACAGTATAAATCGGCATACTTCGCAGAATTCATATACAAATCCTCAGCATTAAATGAAGCATAATATTTCAAATCAGCAAACAATGCTTCAACTGCATGCACATCCCAATCATCAGAATGAATATTACTTTTTACTACATCACCCATGGAAACTCGAAGGACATTCGGTACATTAATAACTTCTGTTGGTCCATGAATTTGAAAATTTACCGCATCCCATACGATGCCATCAGCAACTGGAAAAGCTGAAATGTTCACCAATGTGTGGTCACGCTTCATGATGTGAGATGAGGAATGTGGAGCCAAAGTTCCAGCAACACTGTTCACAGCAGAGCGTTCAGGCAAATAGTGACCATTGATCAGTAGAAAAAACACTGTGACAAAGCCAATGGACATGAACAAAAAGATCAAGAAAAGTACCAACCAAATGTATGTCCAAGGGGGAATCAAAAAATTGTCTCTAAACCAGGATACAAAAATACTGAACTTGGACGGGGCAATCGACGTGGTGGAATCCGAGTCAAAGGAATAACGTGTCGGGCTCAGTGGCGTTGTTGGTAAGTGAGCCACCGATTCTGTTTCGGGATAGATATACTCGTTCTCGTCAATGCAGGGGGAAACTGGAGGTTCGAGTATACTTTCAGGCAAATCAATCATCTCAATTGTAACATCAGTGACTGTTCAGGCAGGAGGGCCTCGAACACAAGTCCGGTAAATTGCAGGACAAGAGACCGCTGGTGTAACACTATTTAGAATCGGCCAGTTGTTGTAGCTTGACATTTTCCACTGAGATGTATCTGTTCTCCTTGCGACCAGGAAGCGGTGGTAAGATGACTGTACGTGTTCCCTTCAAACCCAGGACTGGAACCGGTGCACGATAAGAGGGGCCGAATTCTTTCTTATTCTCCACCTTCTCTCGAACCAGGTCTCCAATCTTTGGAAGCCAGCCGGCAACCGGAATCTGCAGGGCAGTATCTGTGGTTGAAGGTAAATGTGCGCTTGCAAGCTCGTCCCGGGTTTCTTGTAAGTCCTGTAACATAGTAGAATGGTTATCTACATCAAACTTGGCGGGTTGCGCCGCCATGTCTAGACCATCAAGGTCAGGCACAAACATTCTTATGCCAAAGAGCATTTCGTATGGGGTCCGCCCACCCAGAGATCTTCTAGGGAGATTATTAAGTGCACGTTGTACGGTATACAAGTGGGCCAGCCAGTTCCTGCCAGTACCTATGACCCTAGCTGTCAAGGATTGCTTTAAATCACGGTTCATCCGCTCCACAATTGAATTACCCTCAGGTCTGTATGGAGACGAAAACTTCACCCGTACCCCCAGTGAACCCATTGCGTCCTTGTACGCCTTAGAGGCAAACGCTGGACCTTGGTCAGAATGGAAGGTACCGCATGCGAAGATTCCCACAAAGACACACAAATCCCTGATGACATTTCGAGCATCAGCACTCCGTTGTGGCCAGACCCAGATGAAACGTGTGCACGAGTCCACTGCCACTAAGATATATTTATAGGCAGTGTCTGAGGAAAATGGACCGCAGTGATCCAAGTAAACACACCCAAAGGGTCTGTTAGAAATGTAGAGCGGGGTCTGTGGTGGTCGTGTAACAGTAGAAGGCTTAATCTGTTGACACACGTCACAAGAAAGCACATAAGTACGGGTGTCTTTATATAAACCACGCCACCAGTACCGCTGCTGCAAGATGGAAACGGTCGCAGACACTCCAGCATGTGCCGAAGCCATGCCTTCGTGTGCTGCCGTTATCAAGGAAAGTCTGCGATCCGCGTTGGGTATCAACCGATCACCAACGTTTGGTATTGTTACATAAGGAACCTGTTCGGGACCTAACTGATAAGAATATTTGGAAGGAAAACCCCCTAGGGTAATTAGCACCTTCCTTTGTCGCAGCAATAGCTGCCAAAATATCGGTGTCAATTCTTGACATGGATCTGGTAACTGCTGCTACTGAACACGTGACTACTGCTGATCTGGCTGCTTCGTCTGCCAGACCATTACCAACAGCGTGTGCGCCCACCCGCTGATGGCCTAGGGTGTGAACCACTTGTGTGAGTGGCAAAAGTTGTCTCAATTCTGCCACCCGAACCCAAAGCGTCTTATGCTTGATTTTGCTACCTTTAGCGTCTCTATAGTCATTTTGTGACCAAAAGAATAGATTGTCATTATATGATTGAACACAGTAATAAGAATCGCATACAATAAGTGTGGTCACATCCGGATTTACAAATTCAAGCGCAAGCACCAATGCGCGCAGCTCGGCCAATTGCGCGGTACTGTCCCCGAGTGTTTGAGTATGCACTACAGTGGACTTGAACTCTCCGTTCACAAAGGTACCTGCAACAATAGCACATGCGGCTGAATAAGCATGCTTGGACCCCGTGGCCGGTTGTGCCGAACCATCGGTGTAGATCACACAGTTGTAATCCTCAAGCGGCAGAATAGATAGAGGAGGAGGATGAACGAATTCATACTGTAAAAACTCCTGAGTCTGTAGGGAAGCATCGAAAATGAATGTGACATCCGGAGACGTCAAAGAAGTTGCCCATTGTATCCAACGGGGATGCAAAGCTTTAGAGTTCGGTACACTTGCCTTTGTCACTGTTTCTAGAGCAGGATAGGGTGTTACCACTAGAATGCGCTTTCCCTGTGCCAGTGCGCGCTCCTTCAGAATCGCCATTTGCACTGCAGTCAGAACTTTCTCCACAGATGAAAAGCGCAGTTCTGCGGACGTGTACAGATGTGACTTGTATGCGATTGGTACTGTGTCACCCTCGTTAAAGGTTAAATACGTGAAACCCACTGCCCCCGGAATTATTCTAATCACCAGGTTTGTGTGGTTATCACGCGTCAACAGATACCTAGACTCAAGAAGGTCTGTCTGCAAAGACTGCAGAATGGAGGAATGCTCCGGAAGCCAACAAGACTTCGAAAAATTTGGTTGTATCAGGGCATACAATGGCTTGATACGCTGGGCGTATTTGGGAATATAAGTACGCCCGAAGTTCAGGAAACCCAGCAAAGACTGAAGTTTTTTCAGAGTAGTAGGAGGGCACAAAAGTGCACATTTTTCCAAAAAGTGGGGGCTAAGCCCTTACCTTCGTTGTTGAGCTCATAGCCCAAAAACAAAACTGTTAATTCAGCAATGTGTGATTTGGCAAAGTTAAACTTATAACCTAATACCGCAAACTCGAGAATAATGCGGTCCACTCTGGAAAGATGCGGGTATAACTCATCGTCAGTCAGGTAAATATCATCGACGTACGAACATGCATCTGGGTCTATGCCGTCTAACAAAGAGACAACACGGGCAGCGAACACTCCTGGACTGTTTTTATAGCCCATAGGGAGTCGCCTTAATTTGAACTGTTTACCACCGGAGGTAAAAGCGCTCCATTGGCTACACTCCGTGGCTAAGTTGTGCGTGTAAAATCCATTGGATAGGTCAAGTGTCGTTTTATATTTTTTACGAACAAGACTGTCTACAAGCGCAGAACTGTGTGTATTTTGCACCGCAAAGGTCCGACAATGAGAGTTCAAATGCCGGTAATCCAATACTAGGCGGTACGTTCCGTCTGGTTTAGAAACCGCGAAAAGGGGATTATTCATAGGCGATACGCATGTTTCTATTACTCCCTGGATTCTAATTGCGTCAGAATTACAGAAACGGGGCCTTTGGCTTCACGTTTAATGGGATATTGGGGCTGTGGCTGCGGTAGGGACCGTAAAGGTATCTCATGGGGGGGAGAATCTTCGTCCCAACCCACGTGGTTGCGGTATAACGCAGGAGCCAGGGACACAGCCCACTCAGCTGCAAGAGCCTCCGCTTTGTCCTTTGGGACATGTCGAGAAAGCTCGGAAGGATAGCCTCCTCTCCTGTACGTGCAGCAAGTACGAATGGGGGTGGCCAGTCCGCCTCAGCTAACAAAATGTCGTATGAAGAGGTCAGATTTTCCCAAAATATCCCTTTTATTACACGCTGTATATCACCTTCAATTTGGATGACAATATTAAATAGTCTGTCAGGGGGTGCCACTCTGGTGTCTGCTGTTTCAACAGTAATGAATGTTTCAGTTGCTGTCGCCTCCATATGAGGACGTAGCGCCTCCCGCACTATGGTAACTTCCGCGGCGCTGTCTAGGAGGGTTACTGCCCACGTCCAATTCAGGAGTCTCGTTCTCACCGTCTGTGGCATATTTCGCTGTTACAGCGGCAACTTTCTTCTTCTGAAATTGTGGGCGAGAACGTTGAAAGTCTTCTGCTTTCCCTCTGACCTGTTGTTGAGGTTGATCTCGTCCCTGGGGAGCCTCTCGACCCCTTCCTCTATCCTGGCGATCCCCTCCACTGGCTTGCGACGTTGTCTGTGCCTGTGAAGAACGAGGAGAACGCGTATCAGGGATCTGAAACCTATCCGGAGATTTTATTCTCGCCCTATCGCGCAAATCATATGTGCGTTCAGAAGAGACAGAAACAGGGGATGCGCCTCGCGACCCCGGCTTCTTCTGTTGCTTACCCTGTTTTTTCAACCTCCAGCTCTTTTTAGTAAAAACTGGTTTCTCATCTTTTTCAGATTGAGGTTTAGGTTGTTGTTGTTGTGTTTGTTGTTTTGCAAAAGGCTTATTGCCCAGGCTATTTCGGCCAATAGTTTTGTAAGCCTGGGTAATAATTTTCGGTAATTCGCGCGGCTTGTCCAATTCTGGGACCAAAGCCAAAGCATTAGCTACTTGAAAGTTCACTGCATCGCCCTTGACATTCGCAAGGATCAGCTCAGCTACTACTTCGAACACTCCCACCAGTCTCATCCCTAATTCCACAGCCGCTTCAGGGCCATGTTCATCCTGTACTTTTTAATCACAGAAGGGAGAACCGTCATGGAAGGGGTGCCGAAACACTTCGAATAAACTGCTGCGAATACCCTACCCCAGTTATTGCATGCTGTCAACTCGGGGATTAAGTCTTTTGGCAAACTAATTGTAAGAATTCTATGTTTATCCACTGGTGTCGTGTTTGGAAAAACTGCCTCCAACTGGTCAAATTTTTCTGCAAGCCAATAAGGTAAATCATCCTTATTTTGTGGACGTTTGCCCATTACTGAGTTCACCGTAACGGGACTTATGGTCACTCCGCCTGCAGCAGCTGGATGGGCTGCAACTCCAGGTGGGGCCCCCTGGATGTTGCCTGTAACATTTTGCACTAAAGCGCGATGCACTCGAACCAAAGCCGAATACATATTGCGCAGGTCAGCGACTGGTATTTGCATAAATCGCGGATGTGGGGTGTACCCGGCCAAAACAGGCCAAGTGGCCCGTCAATAGACAAGGGGCCTAAACGGACCGTTGTTACCGGTTGTGGGAGGGCGCCATCAAACCACACACGGTGCTGCCAAGCCGTGAGCGGTACTTCAAGATTAGTATAAGGTCTATAGGCAGCAGGAACAACGGTGGGTTCATATTCGTGGAACAAATTGTCTGTCCCATCCACCGCTGGAAATGTGATCCAAGAGTAGAATACTTCAAAGTGGAAAGCCGGATCGGCTTGAACCACAAAGATTAGTTCGACTCCCGTGTCTGGCACTCCATACACCCTTAAGTGATCACGGAGCGCCGTGCGGCTATGCGCCGCTATATTTACACCCGCCATTACGATCGGGTTTGTTCGACAACCTAACAGTAGACAGCACAATAGAGGGTTTGATTAAGAAACCTTTTTAATAACTTCAAGCTTGAAAGAACCTATAAAAACGTCAATATAGGAGGTATTACCGCCACACACGCTTCCGGAAGCGTCTGTGAGGGTTGTTGTGGACAAGCACAAGCACTACTCAAGCGTCTCGCAGATAAGCAGCCCACTCGTTGGTCGCGCCATGTCGTAGGGATTCTGCACACACACAGAGCTATGCACAGGATAATAGGACCTCGGAATATAGTGGTGAGCCAAACATAAACCTTAGCACCTAAAACCCCAACCCAACTAGCCTTAGCGTCCCATTAGCAACAATGTACCAATGATTAGACAACCCAGAACACGGTATCTCTCTCAGGACTCGCAGTAGCAAGAACACCCTTTCGTCACTCACTCATACCTGTCCACAACCGGCGTAAGGAGAGACACAGTATAGGTTAAAATGTTTATTTCAACATACGTGCTCTAAGATACAGTACGCGTGACAGTACTATCAGCATAATGCATAAGAATAATATAATCAGCATAGTTACAACTCCATAGAATACTAACGGGGAAAGCATTTCATAAAGCAGTGGATAGAGGGCTGAATGACCTTACCACCCTCCCCGTGCTAATAGCTTTTTATTATAACAATAGAAGACCTCTGGGCTTTGACAAGCGAACCCCCATACCTCAGTCTCTAGATGCAAGCACTACATCAGCAGACAATCACAGCTCTTCTCCCTGGAAAGGATTTCTTCAAGTCCCTCTCAAGAGGGAAAAATGCAATAATAAAAACCCACCAAGTTCCCCATGGCAGCTGTACATAGTGTTATGTCTAGGTGCGAGGGACTGGCCATATCAGCAAGAAACAGGGACGTGTTATTCGACCTTGTAACTGTTGTTCAGACTGAGCCCAAAAGGAACAGGAGAAAAGGTGAGAAACAGAAAATGCAGACAGTTGTAAAATAACTTGGCAGAAGCAGAGGGCGACAGACAACGGCTCAGTGTAACGTGCGCAAAAGACATCATGGCAGCCAGGCCTATGCCAACGTAGCCAGGCAGGCCAGGAGGCCACAAACCACAAGACAGTACTTGCAAGTTAATTGTCACTGGTGGCTGGTGTTTGTAGCCCAGAGCCAAATGTGGTAGTTGTGAGAGGTTCAGACATCAGTCCCCAGTGTCAGCCATCTTGCTAGTACACATCCCCTCACTGTCATGTAGCCATAGTCCCAGATGAGCTGTTTAGTTGGTGTTGTATGTGTATGAGGAGTGTTTTCACTGACTCTGTCTCCCATCAGGCCATGTCCTAAATACACCTTCCTGCCCAGTGCAAACAGCCCAACAGGACAAGGCCTGATGGGAGTTGTAGCCATTGCAAATACTCATCCACACACCTAGGCCAGAGATGTCCTCCGGCTCTATGCTCAACTCACAGTGAGGGGAAGTGTACTGGCAAAGTGACTGACACTGGGGCCTGGTGTTCAACTTCAAGCCAACTCTCAACTAGGCCCTGCGCACAAAACACCATGCAACAGTGTCAGCCATCTTGCTAGTACACTTCCATTCACTGTCAGGCAGCCATAGGTACAGATGACCTGCTTTGACTGGGTGGGGGTAGGAGTGTTTGCCCTGACTCCATCTCCCATCAGGCTCTGTCCTACACACACCTTCCTATATATCCCAAATAGCTTGCCTGAGACTCTGCTTCGCTGACAGTGAGTGGAAAAGTACTGGCAAGATGGCTGACACTGGGGCTGGTATTTGATTTGCTCACAACTCCCATCAAGGCCTTGTGCTCCTCACACCAGTCCCCAGTGTCAGCCATCTTGCCAGTACTTTTCCATTCAGTGTCAGGCAAGCATAGTACCAGGTTGGCTGTTTGGACTATGTGGGAGAAGGAGTATTTGCACTGACTTCAACTCCCATTATGCCCTGTCCTTCACACACCTTCCCAGCCAGTACAAACAGCCCACCATGAACTATGCTTTCTTGACAGTAAGTGGAAAAGTACTGGCAAGATGGCTGACACTGGGGACTGGTGTGAGGAGCACAAGGCCTTGATGGGAGTTGGGGTCAAAGAAAACACCATGCAGCAGTGTCAGCCATCTTGCCAGTACTTTTACACTCACTGTTGAAGAAAGTGGCCCGATTAGGGTCACCCGAGTCTCTCACGACCACCTCTCAACCTTCCATACCAAATGAAGAGTCGGTCAGACAGTAGAGAATACAAACCAATATCTGTTTATTCAGGTACATTCAGAGTGGAGCCCAGTCTGCCCAGTTGCTTAGGAGTGCTGCAGAGGGACTGGCATCAGCAAGCATAGAGATACATCATGTACATTTCAGAACCAATGAAGGCACGTCCAAATGCAGCAGAACAGTGGAATACGAAAAATAAGTTTAGATTCTGCAGCCGGGCATACGCTATCTAGCAGTCAAGGTCATTCTGCCATTGCTCGCCACTAGACAAGTGGGAAAAGGCTTCTATCTAAGGGAAAAGATATGCACTAATAAGAACAGTGTATTCGTTAGTGACGCAAAACCTAACCTTGGAGAAACAGAACCTAACAGAGGCCTTTTCTGTGAAACAGCAGAATATAAGTTTCGATTGTAACCCAAAATGGCGCCTACATATAAAATGGTGCCGCGAATGCTAACATACATGTAATAATACATAAGTAGGATTCTTTCTATTCCAACAGACCCTCCTTTTAGCATGAGCTAAACGTTTTATAACAGTATAAAATATGTAAAACAATAGAAC
Organism: Calotriton arnoldi; assembly: GCA_963921515.1. NCBI lineage: Eukaryota > Metazoa > Chordata > Amphibia > Caudata > Salamandridae > Calotriton > Calotriton arnoldi. The sequence continues at coordinate 1,042,048 of CAWUFW010003315.1, forward strand.
AAAAATCATAAGTAAAGTTGACTATGAACAGTCCACATCCTCAGGATCAGGGACGGAAACAGTAAGAAGGGAAGAAGTCTCAAAAATGCCCTCATCAATATGCATAAGGTCGTCTATGTCTTTTTGTACCATAATTGCAGCATTAGTATCATGGATGGATGTCTTCTTTGGAAGGAAAAGAGTGGTGCAATAGGAACAACAGAATGGGATACATTGAATGAGGATACAGCAAAGTATCAGCACCACAACTAAATAAATTATTTTCTCTAAAATCCAACCCCAATTGCCAAACAACGACCAACTCCAATTTCCACTTTCCATTCCTTTGAGATCCTCCAAGTTATCTAATATATATTTAGTGATATTTTGTTCCATATTCTTGATCCCGACTACACACTGGTCCCCGACTACAGCGCACACACCACCACTCTTCGCCAAGATGAAGTCAACTGCATATCTAGTCTGCTCGGAATAAATCTGCATACTTTCCAATTGAATGGTGATGTCACGCAAAGCTGCTACTGTAGAGTTTGATAATATCTGCAGCTTACATCTGAAATACTCTCTAGCTCTCTCACCCCTAGCCATAGCAGTACCACCAAACGTAATTATGGAGGAGAGAATGTATCCAAAAGTGATCCCATTACTATAATTGTTGACTTCTAAATCTGTCACTCCATCACAAAATTCTGCAGTTTATGTTCTTTTTACCCATCTTAAGCTTGGCTTACTGTACTTATAAGGCATGCATAGGGGATGCACCATTCCTAGAGCAACATCATCTGTCCCATTATAAACATTTGAGTAAGTTCCATTAGAAAGGAAATAAAATCCTGGGTGTGCATAAAGTGGTCCTTCATAATCTACTGGAGCATACCTGGTATTCATTCCAAAGGTACTCGGATCCTTATCTTTCACTAAAGACATCGTATTTTTGAACAATACTATCCCAGAACAATTAATTTACAGAAATGCGTGAGTACTATTTATTATCGGACAACAGGCAGGATAATAACCAGCTTTCCGGGTGACTGTTAAATCTTGGTAGTGCCAGCACACTAAGGTAACGTTCTGTTCTTTCATATACAAATTATCACAATACGTATGATTGTCACACCCCGGATACCCCCTTCCTCGTGGCTTTCTGTAATATAGACAAGGGCCAGTATACCCCATACCAAACTCACCCCTTACCTCTACGAATTGGGATGGGCGGGTATCTGTATAATTGACAAGTGACAATGGGTAAGCAGTCCATAAACTTGTGACAGATTCAGTAGGATAACAAGCTGTACCTTCTCCAAAAAATCTTTTATGTGTGTCTAAAAAGACATTACTCGGTGTCATTCTTTTCTGTCGAACTTGAGGGGTAACCTTAGCCTCAGTACATAATGTCACATCCTTATTATGCTCCAAAACCCATGACACCCCACCCAAGGTCAATAGCAACAGAATCACAAGAACAGCACATATGAACTTTTTCTTTGTAGAACTAAAAAACATATGTATAAACAGAGGGAAACACTGGCTGATCTTCCTCAGCAACCATTCTGCCAAAGGGATGTATAACAAATGATGAAATAGGGGCTAAATGCAAATGAGATAAATATACAAGTTCCCAGTGTCCGTCAGAGCTTCACTGGTACAGGCTCCTATTGTTCATCAAAACGTTGGCGCTCTTGAGCACTGGCGGTGGAGCTTGCTCTGTCCTAAGCTCGTGTTCCCACGTCAGCCAGGATAATATATCCCTAAAGGGATACGTTTGATCTATCCTGTCCAATGCTCAAACAGTGCACAAATCTCTCATCACCCTAACCTAACTCCGCTGGTACTATAGCAAAGTACACCCTAACTTACACAGTCCATCCCTAACTAATCTGATTTCTCCTTTGGTGCACTGTTTCCTAGCCGAGGGCGCAAATTGTACCTAGTGACTCCAGGCACAGAAGGATCAGTAAAAAGAGGCTCCTGTATAACTCATATTTCCGGAGGAACTGCTGCATTCAGCACTTCATAATTTTCCTCATCTGTTCGAGTCTAGGTCAGCCTGGCGTCGCTGAAAGGGACAAACCGAGGCACCGTCTCACACTCGGAGTCTCCTATTCCATCCCTCACCCACTGATCATAGGGCAAAGGCAAGGGGGTTCTGCGACAGTGAGTCGCATGAATCCAGTTCCTACGGCTAGCGATCTTGACTGCGGTGCGCGTAGCTAGAAGGACCTGCTCTGGTCCCTTCCAATGCGGCTCCAAACTTTTCTTCCATTGAAAATTCTTCACAAGGATGTAATCCCCAGGTTGAATGTTGTGTCCGGGCCCCTCGGGTGTAGCTGGCAGGGTTTCCCGGACCTGTTGGTGAATACAACGCAAACTTTCAGTTAACTGGCAAAGATAGTCAATCAACAACGGGTACTCAATATCAGAAAACCGCCGAGGGCGCGGGACGCCCCAGACATTTGCCGGGCGTCCAAACACGACCTCGTACAGTTACAATCCTGTCCTAGAATGTGCTGTTGTTCTTGTTGACAAAAGAGCTAACGGTAAGGCATCTGGCCACTTTAACCCTGTGGTCTCCTGAATTTTTGCCAATTTAAGTTTGAGAGTACCATTGTACTTCTCAACCAAACCTGGTGACTGTGGATGATTGGCAGCATGGAACTTCTGTTTAATGTATAGACCATCGCAAATCAATTAAATCACTTTTGCATTGAAATGACTTCCGTTATCACGCCAGATCAAATGGGGCAAGCCGAAATGAGGAAAGAACTCCTTCAGGAGTACCTTTGCAGTCGTAATGGCTGTATTGTCCTTAGTGGGATAAGCCTCAACCCACTTACTGAATGCACAAACAACTACCAAAACATACTTCAAATTATTGCATCTTTCTAATTCTATGTAATCCATCTGAAGGACCTCAAAAGGGAAAGTAGGTGGTGCAAAATTACCAGGTGGTGTGGGGGTACCCTTTCCAGGATTGTGAATCATGCACACCATACAGTACATCACTAAATGTGCAGCCGTTCTCGAAATGTTGTCGTTCTGCCATACTGGGTCTAACAACTTGCAAATACCCTTAGCACTAATATGGGCTGGAACATGGGCCATCGTAACCACAGGAAGGACATATGCATCAGGCAACATCCATCTCTGCTTTCCTGACTTATCAATCCAACAACCCTCATTGTTCAAATGTGCTGTACTTTCCTGCCACACTGCTAACTCTTCTCTTGTGGCTTCGCTCTGTATCTCTTTCACATTATCAAGTGTATCTTCAAACATGGTAACTTCAGCCACCCACCTAGCCGGGCCTGCTACAAACATTCGTTTCATTTTAGTCGGAGCCGTTTCTTTAGCTGTCTGATTCGCAAAAGCATTTCCTCTTCCCACATCGTCAGTGACTTTCCGATGGGCACTACACTGCACTATAGCTAATTTCTTACGGAGTGTCAAATCAGACAAAAGCCTCAATATAAGGTGCCCATGCTGGATTTTGGTGCCATGTGAAGTAAGAAACCCTCTCTCAGCCCAGAGTCGCCCAAAACTGTGTGCGACCCCGAAGGCATACTGGCTGTCAGTATAAATATTGACAACCAGTCCTTCACTCAATTCACAAGCTCGTATAAGGGCAACAAGTTCAGCAGCTTGAGCCAACAGATAAGGGACTCGTGATGTCTCTACTACTGTATGCAGTGTGTTAATAGCATAAGCAGCAGTGGTAGTGCCATCTGGTATTTTAAAACAAGAGCCATCAACATATTGTTCCCCTTGTGGGTCAGGTAAGGGAACGTCAGTCAAGTCTACGCCTCCCTTAGTTTCTTCTTCCATCCGGAAAATACAGTCATGTTTGTCGACTTCATCACTTTCGGAAGGGAAGGGAGGGGCAGTAACGTGGCTGGATTCAGAGTGACACATCTTTTAATCGTGATGTTATTAGCCAGTCAGGCGTGCACTGGTAAGGTGCTGTGTCTTTGTCTTATTCAAAAGTGTATCCACAGCATGGGGTACCATGACTGTGAGATCAGTATCCAGCACAAGTCTGGCCTACTGTCTAATCGAAACAGCCCCGGCCGTGACTGCTCTTAGACAACTCGAGAGGGCTCTCGCAACTGGATCAAGAACAGCAGAGAAATAAGCACACAGCCGTTGCTTATCTCCAAATTTTTGTGTTAGAACAGAAAGCGCGCAACCGGCCATCTCATGGAAGTACAACACAAATGGTTTATTGTAATCTGGGGTGCCTAGTACTGGAGCCGAACAAAGCGCAGTTTTCAATTGCTCAAAAGACTGCTGACATTCAGGCGTCCAAGGCAAAGGCTCATGCACATCTTTCGTTGTTAGTGCAAGCAAGGGTTTGATTAGGAGTGAATAATTAGGTATTCACTGCCGACAGTAGGAAGTGATACCTATAAAAGCACGCACACCCTTTTGAGTCTGCGGAAGAGGCATTTTAACAATGATACTGATGCGCTCCGGAGTCAGTCCTCTACCCTCCTTCGACAGTAGGTGACCTCCCGTCGACAATACTGAAATTTAGGAAGAGAAACCATATGTCCATGGTGAGCCAAATACAACAACAATTTAACAGTGCTGTCTTTACAACCTTGCTCTGTATCGGAAGCGATGAGGAGATTATCAACATACTGCACCAAAACATTACCTGTAGGAAGCGAAAGGGCATCCAATTGACTTTTCAAAGCCTGGCTATAAATACTTGGACTCTCAGTATAGCCCTGAGGAGCTCAACGGAACCTAAAGCTTCTGCCAGCTAGCGTAAACCCAAACAAGTACCTACTATCCGGATGTATAGGAAAACTAAAGAAGGCATTTTTCAAATCAATGACAGAAAAGAATTTAGCAGTGGAAGGAATCATCGTCAAAAGCGTAGTAATGTCTGGGACCACTGGAAACTGGGGGACCGCTATTTTGTTAATTTTGTGCAGATCAATCACAAAACGGTAAACATCTTCATGATCATCAGGGGAACCTGAGGGTGTCCGTTTAAGGATCGGAAGAATGGGGCTATTACAAATATTGGCAGACGTCTCCTCAACTACTCCCTTCTTGATCAAATCCTGAATAATTTGCAATAAGGCTCGCTTTCCTGCCTGTGGTATTTTATACTGAGGAATATGAGGCAGAAGAGCATTGTCTTAACTTTTATCGAACCCGGCGGGATATGCAGCAATCCCACATCTGTATCACCAGTTGCCCACAAAGTGGATGGTATGTCAGCAAATTCAGCAGGAAGAGGGAGAGACAGACATTGTCTAATACTCACATTTGGACCCATCGTAATGTGAACGCCTTCCAGGGAGCAATAAATCATAGCATGCAATTTTTTCAACAAATCCAAACCCATCAAATTCTCACCACAATTAGATGTTAACAGAAATGGTGAATCCACAGTACAAGGACCAACAGTCAGTGCATGGGGTCTTGAAATGGGGCTCACTACCGGCACACCAGAAAAACCTACCGAAACATTATTATGGCCAAACAGAGCTTCCCCAGGGACCATATTTCGAGAAACAGAACTTTTTGTCGCACCTGTGTCCACCAAAAATTCCTTAGTCGAACCTTGCAGTTCCGCTGTTACATAAGGTCCACGGTGGTCTACAGGTATCAGAACTGGTCCCTCACTCTGTCCCTGACTTTTCTAGCTGTAAGACATTCCTGTCACTTCCTCCATATCATAATCATCATGATAGTACTGTCCATCACGAGGGTCGTCAAAGTAATTATTCCCAGAACGACCCTGTGAGGCTGTAGCGCTCTGAGCCCTATCAGTCCCACCAGCTCCACAACCCCGTCCACGAGAACCTCATCCTCTGGGGACTGCTACCTTCTGCAAAAGCACGGGGCACTCGCTACGCCAGTGACCCTCCTCCTTACAATACGCACACTGATTCGGCCCGAGAGGCGTCGTATTCGGCTGCCTACTAGTACGTGGAAGCTGTCGGGCAGGACCACCACGTCCTCTGCCATTCCCTCTAAAAGCTTGCTCCAACAACACCTTCGTTTTTAAATCTTTATGCTCTTTCTCTGTCCTTTCTTTCTCCTCATTGTCTCGATGCTCATAATATTGACCCATATTTTAAATAACAGAAGGGGAAGAGGTGGACCAGGTACTCTCAGAAGCCTGCAATCTTGTCGCAATTTCAGGAAGCAAATTAGAGACAAATCTGTTAACAAACAACCGAACACCCCCCTCAACAAACAAATCCTGCCCACTGTAATCCAAAAATGTATCCTCGAACAAAGTGAAAAAATCAGACACACTCTCATCTTTCTTCTGTCTGCAAGCTGACAATTTATCCCAATCTACTTTCCTTGGCAGAATAAGAGAATGCATATATGTAATAGTGTGGCCTGGCAACGGTAACATTTCCACTCGGGCATATCACCTGGTTTTCTCTCCTGGTCCCATGCTATAATTTGAACCCAAGTACCACCCAACTCCGGAACATGATCTTGAGTATGGACCTGCCTCCAAAAATCAACCGGAACAAGAAGACCAAAAAACATTTCAATATCAGCAAAAGTCATTACTGTCGAAGAAGCAGCTTCAGTCAATTCCTTATAATAAGCAGTAGGATTTTTCCTAGGATCAGGCAGATGAGTTTTAAGAGACAAAACCTCACTTCTTTTCCACGGAGTATAAACCCATTGCTCCTGAAACCTGGCCGCCACTGCTGCTTGAGTAACATTACCATGCGAGTCCGTTAACACCGGTCTCTCGGGTGATATATGGGATGCAACTCTCTCATCGGAAACTGGGACACTGTAGTAGGGCTCTTATCATGCAACCTGCCCTATATGCAACCAATGTGGTAATGTTACTAAAAACTTGACCTGGGTCCATACCATTAGTATGCACACGATCTTTAATATCAAATAAAATTTGCTGCACAGCATTCCCAAAGGGTTGCTCCCAAAGACCAATTAACGTAGAGGACATATGTTTAAGAGCATGCTGCTGTATAAAGGGCTCATAATCTTTCATCACATCCCAGACATCCTCCACACTGTAAATGGGATTACGACCCCACTGTGTGGCATGATTAGCCACAACCATCTTCTCTTCATCTCCCACCTCAGACCGTACGAAAGGCCCCATACGCTCATGAAATTTTGATAAGTCTCTGTCCTCAAACCCACGAACTGGTGTCTCAGAGCTTACACATATCGGGGGATGAAGAACCATAGAGGGAGATGCAACAGAAGTAACAGGCACAATTGTCACTGGCAAATGTGTCGCAGGAGTAAGAGCTGGGGACAAGGATGCTGAGACAATAGGTGTGGCAGTATACTAACAGTCACCGTTGCCACAGACGGCAAAGAAACAGAAGGAAGTGGAGGAGGAGGAGCCGAGGCCACAGCCGTTGAAACAACAGTAGTAGACGCAGGAACAGAAAGAACAGCTGTAACAGGCGGCTGTGATGGCACAGGGACAGTAGGATATAACCTTTGCAGAGCATACGGGGGCGGGGGTCGAGTGTCTAACAGTTCTTCCACAAAAGCATCAGTTTCGTCCTGAGCCAAATACGATTTATCAATATGCAATCAGAACCTCCTATCTTCGCATTCAACTCCCTTTTCCTGTTTTTCTCTATCATATGCTACAGCTTTCTGAGTCAGTGTCTGCATTTTTCCTTTCCGGGCCTCTTTCTCGGACTTCAATCGTCTCTGCCTAGCTGCCTACTGCCACGTCCTAGGAGAATCAAACATAGACTGTCTACTTCACCTCTTAAATAACTGTTCCTGTAAATACCCAATCTTTTGTTCATCAAAAGTGCCCGTTAACGGCCACTGCAACTCAGCATTGTCCCTCGTATTTTTGTACCATAATGTACTAAACATAATAGGGCCAAGACCATGTCTCACGTACTTATCAAAATTTGGAGTGCCTTCTGGAGGCGCCGGGTGAGCTTCTTCCAATTGAGCATCTGTAGAACAACAACGACAGAACAAAGAAAACAACTTACTGACCCCAGGCATTCTCAAAAGAAAACAAGTTCGCTATTTTATACCTGGCAAAGCAATTGCAAATGCTTTTATCCCAAAGACGGTCTTCAGACCATATCCAATGCAAACCAAAATGGTACCATATCCACAAAGAACAAAAACAAACTCACCTGATATACACAGGTCAAAACAAACTAATTCTCCACTGCCGACTCTTCAGACCAAACGGTTAGATCCAAGGGTTTCGCCGTTTAGGACTCCAGTCGGGATGACCGCTTGGCGAGGCACCGTTCGGCATGACAGAAGGGGCAGCTGCGAGCAATCAATGCTCCTCATACAGGGATCCCTGAACCGTCAGTCCGACTTTTTATCTAAGGGGAAAGGTATGCACTAATAAGAACAGTGTATTCATTAGTGAAGCAAAACCTAACCTTGGAGAAACAAAACCTAACAGAAGCCTTTTCTCTGAAACAGCAGAAAATAAGTTTCGATTGTAACCCAAAATGGCACCTACAAATAAAAAGGTGCCGCGAATGCTAACATACATGTAATAATGCATAAGTAGGATTCTTTCTATTCTAACACTGTCAGGAAAGTATGGTTCCAGGTGGGCCTGTTGGGCTGTGTGGGAGGAGAAGTGTTTGCTGTGACTACAACTCCCATCATGCCTGTGCCCACACCCACCTTCCCAGCCATCCCAACCATCCTTCCTGTGATTCAGATTTCCTGAGAGCGAGTGAACATGTGCTGGCAAGATGGCTGACGCTGATGACTTGTGTTTGGAGCACAAAGCCTTGCAGTGAGTTTATAAGAAGTTTGTACATGTTTGGAAGTTGTTAAATGTTCTATTCCATTGCAGGTATATTGTTTGTCAATATGGCATACACAGCACATGGAAATTTACTCTAGAATTTTGTAAATTTGATAGCAGTCATTTGTATTACAGTATCCTTGACAGTGATCTCTGTGGATGTGTAATTGGTAATATTAGTGGCATGTTGAGTAGGTACTCACCAGACTCTCTTGCTCCTGGTATTCCATGGACGGACTCCTGCGGAAGTGTGGCACGCACCATCTCCTCCCAGGAAGTGAAGTGCACAGGTGGTGCAGGAGGGCCACCGCTAGTCTGCTGGCTCTGGGCGTGTTCTCTGCCCATCAGTTTTTTTACCCTCCTTCGCAAATTGTAGTACCTGTTCCTAATGTCATCCATTGTGCACAGGCAAGGTGTTTGAGCATTCACCTTGTCGGCTATCCTCTCCCACATCCTATTTCTCTGGGACAGGAGGGTCTGTTGGACTTGGTTGCCAAATAACTGTGGCTGTTCTCCGAGTATTTCATCTACAAGCACTTCCAACTCCTTATCTGTGAACCTTTGCTGCTTCCTTTGGACCATGGTGGGGGTAAGGGTGAATGTGAAGGTTTACTGTGAAGGTGAGGGTGAGGGTGAGTGTGAGTATGAAAAAGAGTGTGTGTTGAAGATTTTTTTACCACAAAATCTGTACAAGTTGTGAGGTGGGTGAAGTGTGAGTGTTTATGTGGCAGAGAGACAGAGAACAGTGAATGTGGACAGACTCCTGATACCTGGCAGCAGTTCTGTTTGAGCAAAGGATCATGGTAATGTGATTGACCCTTTATATAGGTTGATTCGTGGGTGTGGCAAATGTAAATAAAACATTTTTTTTTGCAGTTGGTAATGCTTATTTGTGTTATTTTTGTTATTTTCCATTTGTGATACAAACAGACACGGTCCAGTAACCGCGTCGGATGCATCGTCATCTGTTCGCGGGGTTAACTGAGTCTAATTCCTACCAGTACTGTTATTCTACAAAGTTTTCTAACAAATCAGTTGCTTTGGGCTTGTTTCCGGATGATGCGGTCGGACGGATTGCGTTCCGGATGATTCGCTTGGAATTCACAGGTATTGCATCGTTTTTGCTCAATCGGTCAGTTCGGGGTCGGGTCGTTTGGAAAGCATTCCAGGACCGGGTTGATAGGAATGCTTTCCTAGGAAGATCGTAATCAACCCCTATGTCAGAAGGGAAAATCTTTCACCGAAATGAACCTGATTGGTATATTCGACCCGTGCTCTATTGCGGTCAGTGTCAAATTGTGCCTAGGTCTCAGTCAACCCCGGCCATTGACTATCATTGGCCCTTTGTTTTTTTTAGCATTATTCCTTCTCAAAACTTTAAAAAATTCGTATCTCTGGTTCTTGCCATTGGAATGTTGTCATTTTGTTTATTTAATTTTAGTCTATCTTTTCATTTGGTTTCGGATTTTTGTTGTTTTGCATTTCGACTTTCCTACAGTTTTGGTACAGCATAAATGCTTTACACATTGCCTTACATTAAGCCTATCTGCCCCGTGCCATAGTTACCAGGAGGTTGAACTCAGGTTCTTGTAGTGACTTTGGGGGTTCACCCGGACCAGGGTTGTGATTATTCCTTTGAGGTAGGCAGTCAGCTCCCCCCCCCCAAAAACATAATAATCTAATTTCTTACCGATGGCATCACAGAAAGTTAGGATTGGTACTGAAATGAAGCAGCTTGCCTGAGCAGAGTTGAGAAAGAGAAGCCAGGATCTGAGGTGCACGATACAACCGCAGAGCAATTGAGGCCAGGAAATAGAGTTTATTTCAGTTTTCATGAGCATGCTTTTGTGTGACTGGTCCACGGTTAATTTTGGAGAGCTACTCTGGGCCTCTTTCACACTTATCCTCAGAAGTCACCAGCTGCTGATAGCAAATGATGTGTCTCCAAGTTCAACCACAAGGCAAAGGCTTTAGGTTGAGAGATGGAACCTGAGGAAAATAGTGTCCAGGGGAACCTTAGGATCCTATTGTTAGATGCATTGTTGGTATGGTTGTCCTTCTCTGATGACTGCAGGCAAATGCCAGTAGAACTGTATTGCTTTGCTCTACTTTGCACTTTGTTGCATCAAGGGGGCATTCCGTGAGTGTTACCTGGGTATTTACACACAACCACCCATGGATTAATGACCCAAATCCCTATCTACAAAAAATTATAGACAGGGATTTGCACCAAAAAAAACTAAGTTAAGAACTCAAGTAAACATAGCTGAGACAAAACTATGGGCAATTGCCACTAGGACTGTCAGGTGAGTGGTCATGGGCTGTTATGGATAGTTTGACTTCTGAGTCTGTTATATTGTGTTCTGTCCAGGCCTTGTAATCGGATGTGGAATTTTGAATGTGAATGGTCTGCCTTGAGTTCCGTTAAAAGTAGTAGGACAAATGTGTGCTAATGGTAGTGTTTGGTTAACCTACTTAATAAAGGCCTTAATTTATCTTGGGCTTCTTATTGCTTCATTGGTGATTATGGTGATCCTGGCTGTGCAAGGGGAACCTTTGACACAGTTACCTCCTGGTTCTACACTATTGCTTTCCAAGAGACCTACTCAGTTACCTCTGTGGTGAACTGAAAAACTGTTCCCTGGTAAGGTGGGGAGATCCACAAAGGTTAGAAGTAACTCTTGTGCTAGTACTTTTCTCTGCATGGCTTTGTGGTAATCAGCACTGCGCAACATTTGTTCCACTTTGAGCTTTTTGACCAATATCTCACCTCACCACTGATTGAGCATGCACTGCCCATGCTGATGTCTACAACTCTGCGCACCTCATGATCCCTGGGTTCACTGCCTCATGCATTCTACCTCTTTGCCCGCACCTATTGGAACAGCTGGTCAGACTTCTTCAAGCAGTGGAAATTGTGTGCCATGAAAGTGTTTTGGAGGCTGTTGCACAGTAGAAAATGCTTGATCGCCACATCCTAGGAAACAAGTGAAACTCTTTATAGGGATGTTGTTCATCCCAGAACACTGTGGTGGCACAAGGCCACGTCGACATACTATATCCAAAATTTAGACTGACTCATTACATTAGCATTTATCACGGAATGTGGAATATATTATATGAATGGGCTGACTTTAGCTCTTTCTGGTTAAAGTTGACCTGAGAGAGGTGAGAGTTTGGTGCTATTGGGGGTGTCTGTTCAACTTCCTTGATAAAGGTCTACAGTTAGTTTCGCCTTATCCTCTTTAAGAGCCCTTCTTTCATCACTACATCTGTTAACTCTTAAAAATTGTCATTTGTATCCTATAATAAAGGACTCTTAGATTTGCTCATTGTAGTGTTTCTAATAGCTATGGATGACTGCAGCAAATGTTTATTTCCTATTTGGACTACTGCCTTAAAAGGCTCAACCCTTTCTTGTTTCATTAGCAAAGGAAAACTCCTGTAAAACATCCCATGGACATAACTTCATTTGCTTGTATGGCCAGGCTACCCCAAGAGATTGCCACTTCAGCCTTATTCATGCTGTCTGCAGTTCATAAACTAACTCAGAAATGTTATGAGTTTGTTCATTAAATGGAGACAGCACAGCCCCGAAACTCCTAGCGGCAACTACCACTCTGTGTTTCTGAGCCGTGCCGCCTGCAGCTCAGGCCATAACTCATTGTCAATTTGGCCTACTCCTAACTGATTGACTCATCCACACACAAATCAAATCATAAGCTAGATCTACTAGTTTGACAAGTTCTCAAACTTGTCACCACTAGCTATCAATCATTACCTTAGTCATACCATTCGCTAATCCACTTTAATGAGCAAGATGAGTTCTTCTCTGAAAAGCTTGCTAACGCCTTAGAGCCCCTCTATCCTAGATATGAAGCCTAATTAACATACAAACTAAAGATTTCCTTTATGCTCTCAATATTAAAAGTTGTACCAATCAGGAAGCTCCGTGTGGGGTCCTTGATCATCTCTTACATATCCAGGGACATCTTAAGGATTTTGGGGGCTTCTGCTCAGCACAACTCTGAATTTATTATCCACTTTCAGCTCATTTACAAACTCAACCACTTTGGTTGTATCATTGACAACTCTCTTCTTTGGCCAGCCTAAATCTGGGCCCAACTTTAGAGCAAACATTTTCTCTCTGGCTGGCCAGCACCAGAGAAACAGAAGGATTATCATTCTGAACCAGACTGCTGCATGTGGTGCTCTGGGCTGTTGTCTCACCTTTTGGCCTGTGCATATGATGGGTGTATTTTTGTTTACTGCAGTCCAGCTATGTGAGGAACAGGGGCTCTGTGTCAGGTCACACTAGGCTGTGATCACACCGGCCTAGCATCAGCTTCATGTGGATAGTGCAATCATGGAGGGAGTGTATAATGCCGCACAGCACATTGACACATGCCTACCTGCCACCTAAGCAGAAGGACTATTGGTCCGACCAAACCTTCTACCCACAGTCTATGTTGTTATTCTGCAGTTAGTCTGTCGGAGCCCTTTGGGTACACAGTGCTGATGGGTGCTTTTGTTTACTGCACTGCCTGTGCTATGAGCGACAGGTATGCAGAGTCAAGAAGCAGCAAGCTGTGACCGCACGGTAAGGGTCAGAATTATTGTGTCCTTGCGTTGCCATTGCATCACGCAAGGCAACACAAGGTAATGCAATCATTTTCCAAGCCACACAAAGCCACCTGAGTGGCCCTGCATGGTTTAGTAAATCCAGAGTAACAAAAGACAGAGTAAGTCGCTGTCTTGTGTTACTCTGCACCGGGGAGGCATTACATCATTGGAGAGTGGATGTTCCCATGCATTAACCCATGCTTTTTCAATCAAAAATCAGACATCTATAGAGCGCTGCAAATCACCTATGAGGGTCTCAAGGCACTGGAGCTGTTTGCTGCTGGGTTTGATGATTTAAACATCCAGGTCTTAAGTTTTCTTTTGAATTGTTGGAGCAACGGTGCGGTACGGAGGTGCCGGGGGAGACTGTTCCAAGCCGTGGCTGCCAGGTGCAAGAAGGAGCATCGTCTGCTATTGGCTCAACGAATCCATGGGTTGTCTGCGTGGGAGGCTGATCTGAGGTGTCTGGTTGGTTGGTGGAAGGTCAGGCGTTTGTTGATGGATGCTGGTCCTTCGTTGTGCAGGTCCTTGTAGGCGTGGGTCAGCATCTTGAACAGGAATCTCTTCTGAATCAGGAGCCAGTGAAGCTTCTTGCAATGGGGTGTGATGTGGGTCCTTCTGGGGAGTTCAAGTAAGAGTTTTGTCGCTGAGTTGTGTATTGTCTGGAGTCCCTTCAGGAGGCGTGCAGTGATTCCTATGTCCAGAAAGTTTCCGTAGTCCAGTCTTCTGGTGATGAGGGCCTATGTGATGGTCTTTCTGGTGTTTACCAGGAGCTACCTGAAGATCTTGCGGCGCAAGCGTAGGGTGTGGAAGCAGGCGGACGAGACTGCATTAACTTGTTTCTTCATGGATAGGTTGCTGTCTAGGATGATGCTGAGGTGGCGTGCATGGTTTGTTGGGATGGGTGGTGTGTCTAGCTCCTTCCATGGTGAGGTGTTGTTCCCAAAGATGAGAATTTCTGTTTTTTACAAGTTGAGTTTGAGACAGTTGTCCTTCATCCTGTCTGTGGCATTCATTATGCATCTGTGGAAGTTAGCTTTTGTGATGGAGGGATCGTTGGACATTGAGAGGATGATATGTGTGTCATCTGTGTAGGAGATGATGTTGAGTCTGTGTGTTCTGATGGTGTCGGTCAGGGGAGTCATATAGGTGTTGAAGAGGGTTGGGCTGAGAGGCGATCCTTGGGGGACTCCGTAGATGATCTTCTTGGGTTCTGAGGTAAACTGTGAGAGACAGATCCTTTGAGTTCTGCCCATGGGGTACGAGGCGGTCCAGTTGAGGGCATTTTCTTGAATCCCAATGTGGTGGAGTCTGTTGATCAGCATGAAGTGGGAGACGGTGTCAAATGCAGTGGACAGGTCCAGGAGGGTGAGTGCTGCTGTTTCCCCATGGTCCAGGAGGGCTCTGATGTCATAAGTGGCACATTTCCAGATTTGCTACAGAGTAGTGAACCTGGAATGAGTAAAAAATGCATGCCTTCCCAACAGAGGCTCAACGAGGAGAAATATCTTTATTTTCTTTGTTTTTTCCATTTTTTAAGTGTGCTGCATTCTACAGCTCACATAGAAAGAGGAAAATGCGTCTCAGGATTGTTTTTGTGCAGGAAGGTGTTTCGTCTGTAACAAAAACAATCCTGTCTGTAACGCAGGCATCTGCATTGGTGCTAGGCAGCGCTCAGTGCAGCAGCGCAGGGAGAGCAGAAATATTCCTTCGTGAATATGGCGCATTAATGCCCTCTCCCTTTCATGTAGCACAGCAATTTGTCTTGCCTCATTGCGTTGCATGAAAGGTTGTAAATCTGCCCCTAAGTGTCCACCTGCAGAATATAGGTAAAAGCCAATCCAGCAAGGCTGCGCCTATGCACTTTGAAAGGTTAGCATGCTTGCTGAATCAAACCAAAATAAAGTAGATATTTTCTTGAAGGGCCCAATTCCGAGTTTGGCAGTCTCACCAGGTTTTCCACCTGCTGTATTACAATGCATGCATTCTGAACCAGCGAGCCGTGGCTTCCTGCCAAGCTGAGTACGAAAAAACAGTTGTAATGGCGGTACCTTGCGGCTGTTCCTCAACGGCGGGAGGCTGTCGCGGTACACTCTCTGCAAAGCACCAGAACAGTGCCCATTGGATGGATACAAAAACAACACAGCTGATATCCATTGGCCAAGTGGACACACCTGCAAATCACACTATAAAGCGCCCCCATCCCATACCATGATCCTTTGCCTCTCCACTGCAACACAGCAAGACAGACACCACAATTTTTTGTTGAGATAAGGCAGCCTTTTTTCCCCTATGCCATTAAACACTTTCCACACGCTTTTGTTGCATTTTTTCAATTATCCCTTGGTGGGTTGTTTTCACTGTTACTGACTTTAATTTAGAGCTCTGTCATGTCAAAAAAATCCATGTTTTCCAGAGGCTGCGTTGTCAGTTATGGTGGATGAAATCATAAGAGTAGAGCCACAATTGTTTGGAGCCCAAGTTCAACGTTCTTCTCTCAGTAGGAAAAGGGAAATGTGGGGCAGGATAGTCAACAGAGTAAATTCTGTAGGTACCATGCTGTGCACAAAGGAGGAAATAAGGAAGAGGTGGAACAACCTAAGGGGGAAGGTGCGTTCCCGGGCCTCCAAAGAACACCTGGAGACCCAGAAGACTGGTGTGATCCTCCCAGCACCCCATTGCAACTCTTTCCTTGGGAGGAGAAGATCTTGGCCATCCTGCATTCTGAGGGCTTGACAGGAATATCTGTGGGAGTGGAGTCTGGTAAGTTAGACATCACTAACTGTCACAACACTTCAATGTCCTGTGTGCTCTCATCTCAGCTTTTGCTATTGTGTTGTCTGTCTACTTTCCTAACATGTATAAGAGATGTTTGTTTGTCAGTGTCAATGTGTATTGTTGAATATAAGATCCCATGTATCAATCTCCATTACATGCCACATGTTGGACTGGTGTCTGTAAGTGTATTACTATCAAATCATCATCCCAGGACCCATGATATGTGTCAATAGGTATAGTCCATCCCAACTGCCTTTTGACAACAGGTATCTTACACTAACCATCTTGCAAGTGTTGGGAAGTTGAGATTGAAATGACTACAACTACCATTAGACCCTGTTTCTGTAACTCAAAACAAGATGCCCATTTTCACTTGTCTGACATGTAACAACTGATGTTCATTTCTCATGGAGTTAACCGTTTGGCAAGTGTTGGGAAGAAGAGATTGAAATGAATGCAACTACCATGTGGCCCTGTTTCTGTAACAGAAAACAAGATGCAGTAGTGAATTTGCCCATTTTCACTTCTCTGACATGTTAAAACTGATGTTCATTTCTCATGGACTGAGCAATCTACATACAATGCTCTACTCAGAGACATATCTGCCTACTTAGCTTGATGTTGTTCTGGTCTCCTCAACTGAAACTATTGATGGCATGAGTGACACCATACCAAGTGTGTACCTCAAATACTTGTAAGGCATTAAGCTAAGTCAGCTAATTAGAAGTGGCAGGTGACCCATTGACTCTGCCTTGCTCACATGATGACTAATGCTAAATATATAACCAGGTTGTGTGTTCGCCTGTGTTGTACACAACTAGGCCTTGGAATTGTCAAATACGTGTTACCTCTTCACTCTGCTGACTTCACAGTTTGTGAGATGTAATGTTCATTCCTTCATCCAAAATGCACCATATCAGCACATTTAATGAGCTGCTTAATTGTACTACATGTATTGAATGTCCCCAAATGTCTTATTATCAAGTTCAATACAACGGAACTATATCACAATAGTAATCTCTACCTATTTTGTTTTTCCTCATTCTCTACTTACTGCAACAAAACATTTGGAAGTAGATACCACACTTCCACCATAAACAATGTTCTCTATTTCACAACAGGCCGATCTGTCACAGCACCTGGACAGAGCCTGGCTACCAAACAGACTTCCACTCCACCCCCGGATGAAGCCCTCAGTGATGACAACACTCCTGGAGATGTGGACATGGATGAAGGTTCTGGCCCATCTAGTCAGCCTGGACAGAGGGCAACAGTGAGTCCTCTGCGCCCACACCAACACCTCCCAACCCAGCTGCAGCACCTCAGCCAACCCCAGTCCCCCCAACCTGTGTACCTAGCACAGTCACTACCATATTGTGCCCCCCAGTCCTGCATACTGAGTTTAGAATCACCAGCCCAGTCACAGAGTAACCAGGAACCAGTGGGAGAGGGTACCCTGGGCCAATGGCACAGGCCCGTGAGGGTAGGGGTAGTGGGAAGGGTATTGAGGGCTGGCAGAGTGAGGCCACTGGGGCCACTCACACCCAGGCCTCCATCGACCAAGTCTTGGAAGCCTATCATGACTCCAACGATGTGATGGGCCAGGTATTGACAGAAATCCTGGAGATGAAGCAGCTGCAGAGGGACATATACCAGGACCTGGCCACCCACAACACCAACATGGGCCAGCTCATTGGGGTTCTGCAGGACATCAACACAACCCTGTGCAGGGCTTTTCCACCACCATCTACCTCTTGCTGTGGTCTAACTAGATCCGTGCCATCTACGTCTGTGGCAGCCATGGGAAGGGAGACCCTACCAGAGGAAGAAATGCCTGCAGACACCCCTGTCTCTGCAGCAGTGGATCCTCCCGCGGTCGCAAGCGGGATGTCCATGCAAAAATCAAGGCGGTATGGATGACAAGACATCCAACACCAACAACAAGAAACCTCAACCTTAATTTCCTCCAGTATGTTTAACACATTCACTCTGTGGACTAATTGTGGACACCTTTCACTTTCTGATGGGAGTAGTATTTTGGACTTTGGACTTCAGACAATTTGGCATCTACAATTATAGTTTCATTCACCATGACTGGGGACTACTTTTTTTGTTATGTTTGTTTTAGCACAGTGTATTTCTTCACCTTTACCACTTTAATAAATACACAAGTCACTGTAATTGTGAGCATTCAAAGAATCCCTATAATTACTAATGAGCCAAGACCTCCCGCTCAATTCACCACTATTCAAACAGCACGTTCCACTAACGATAATCCCTGCCCTCTCTCATGCATGATCCTCAACTGTAGATCAGCAGCTCAACACGCTACAGATATTGCGGAATCTATACTCAGTGAAGAAATTGATATTGCTTTCCTCACAGAATCCTGGCTTAATGACTTCTCTACCCCCATACTTGACCTGCTGACTCCACCTGGGTACACCATCATTAGACATGACAGACCTAATAGAACAGGTGTAGGTCTAGCCATATTTCACAAAGTAGGAATACATCCCTCCACTTTAAACAACGCAGAATACTCGACTTTCGAATACCTTGGTTTTGAACTTAAAAGCAAAGGCTCCTCCCCTATCAACCTTCACACCATCTATCACCCTCCTGGTGATCGTGCCCTCTTAACAGAAGAGTTGTCTGACCTAATAACTCAGTTCTCCTTAACTGACATGAAGAATGTGTTCTTGGGCGACTTCAACATTCATTGGAACAACTCTGAAGACACCACAGTCCGGCTACTCGCGAACCTTCTTGAAATAAACAACCTTAAACAACTCTGCAAGGAACCAACAAACATCAAAGGCTCCACTCTAGATGTGATTATCACTAATAATGAACTGGTCTTGTTCAGTTCCATTTCACCTATTGACTGGTCTGACCATCATCTCATACTGTTCAATATCAATACCCCAGTCAGACTTAAAATGAAACCCAAACAGTGAACCAGAAACCTCAAACAAGTCCCTATAACTGAACTGGGATCCAAGATTCCTGAACAACTACAGCATCACCCCCTCACGCATAACGCGACAATCTCACTACCCACTATAACACAGGGATGTCGAAAGTTCTCGACCAAGTGGCACTGCCCAAATTAAAGCAACTGAGATCAATCCAATCAAAATCTTGGTTTAACTCTAATCTCAACAATGAAAGAAGACAACTCAGACAAGCAGAAAGGACATGGAGACAAAACCCCTCGACAATCCACCTAGCACTACTCAGAACCTCAAGGCTGTCATATAAGAAACACATTTTTAGAGAAAAAGCCTATTTCTTCTGCAACCAACTGACCCAGGGAGCTCTTAAACATTGTCAAATGACAAACCACGTCTTCACCTCCACATTAAATAATCGCCACAAATGTGCGCTGTGAAGAAATTGCCAGCTTTTTCATGGACAAAATCGCAAAAATTGAGCAATCCTTCTTACAAGTCTCTAATCTACCCTCCGCCCTAACCATCCTCACCAACCCACCTCCCTCCATGGCAGCTCCACCCTTAGAACTCACCAATGACCAAATGGCACCAAAAGGAACTTACGGCAACCATAATCACACCCAACTGAAAAACAATGCCAACTGGTCTGACTTTAAACCCATGACAGAAATTGAAGTCTTTAATATAATCACAAAATTAAAGCCCACTTCACACACTAAGGATCCCCTCCCATCCACGATTGTACAAAATCTCAACCACATCATGGCACCGTACTGGACAAAAATCATCAACACATCTCTCACCTCGGGCTGTGTCCCTGACTCCCTCCAACTAGGACAAATCACACCCATTCTCAAAAACCCCAAGGCTGACCCTAATGATCTCAATAACCTCAGACCTATCTCCAACCTCCCGTTCTTAGCCGAAACTATGGAAAAATGTGTCCTTCAACAACTTAATCATCATTTATGGGAATTCAACCTCCACGACACCTTCCAATCAGGGTTCAGGAAAGGCTGCAGCACTGAAACTGCCATGATTAATATCTCAGACGACATCCACAGATCCCTAGACAATGGTGACGCATGCCTGCTTGTCCTACTTGACTTATCAGCGGTGTTTGATACCGTAAATCACCCAGCCTTACTTAAATCACTGAAGATCTGCTCTGGTATCAATGGCACAGTCTTAAAATGGTTCACATCATTCCTACAACACCGATCACAACAAATCAAAACCAACTCCTGTCTATCTAAACCCACACATGTCAAACTTGGCGTGCCCCAGGGCTCAATTCTGTCCCCGTCCCTTTTCAACCTCTTCATGGAACCCCTTACAATCATCCTGAAGCAAGCAGGGATCAAATATCACCTATATGCTGATGACACCCAACTCTATTACAAAATCAAATCACCTAGTGACATCCTACATCTTGACTCCACTCTGAGCAAGATACAATCTTGGTTTGACTCTAACCACTTAAAGCTAAACCCCAACAAAACAGAAATCATTCTGTTCTCCCCTACAAGCAACCACCTACCTATCCACGAATGGCTCAGCAACCTGAATGCATTAAACTGTTCTCTCACTCGGTCCAACCCTGCAAAGTCACTAGGCTTCATCCTCGACAATAACATGTCCATGAAGAATCACATCATAAACTCAGCTCTTCACACTAAAACACCTCAAGAAAATTAAACCATTCATTCCCTCTGATGATTTCAAGATGGTTGTCCAATCTCTCGTCCTCTCCAAACTGGACTATGGTAATGCCATCCTCACAGGGATGCCGAAAACTCACCTCGCCCCCCTAAGATCAGCTCTAAACATGGTGGCCGGGCATCCTAACAGGTGTTAAGCGGTATGAACACATCACACCAGCCCTCAAGATCCTCATTGGCTACCCATCAAAGGAAGATGTACTTTTAAGACTGCCTGATTCACCCACAAAGCCCTTCACTTACATAACCCCAGCTATTTAGACAAGAAGCTCATGAAAGCGGGAAGAACCAGAACTTTGAGAAGCTCCAACTCACTTCTTCTCGTACCTCCCAAACTAAAAAAGAAATCAACCTAGACTCGCTCTTTTTCTGGAAATGCACCCAGCATATGGAACTCTCTACCTAGGGATCTACAATGCAACCCCTCCTTCTCTTGCTTCAAAAGAGACCTGAAACTCCTCCTCCTCCTCCTCAACAAATACTTTAATACCTAAGCATACTGTACTTTGTTATTATCTATTTTATAGGTCGAGACCCTCTGTGAAAGACGCTTGTATGTTTATGTCTGTTGTCGAGTAGGTCTTTTTCTCCCTTAACACACATTGTTCTTATTGCCCACATTCGGCAACTCATGCTCATTGCCTGATTTTCTTTGTATATTTGTATATTGTTATGTGTGTTCTAAAAACCTGTATGTCTCGCATCATATGGTAAGCGACTTGATTATATTGTGTTCTTCTCTCATTCATGTAAAGCGCTCTTATGCCCTCAGGTCTAGCTAGCGCTATATAAAACCTACAAATAAATAAACAAACTCAGTGTCTGCTGTAGTAAACTCACATCTACCAATGTATATATGTATTACCATGTGAAAGTTACAATGCCAAAACAACCTACTTCTGTGAGCATGGATATGTTGCATGTATGCAATGTTTAGCTCAGGATCACAACCTGGTCATACCAACATATACATAAATATGTCTTGTCATATAACGTCTTTATTCCATTGTTCCAATCATAGGCTGGCACAATCTCAGAAACATATAAATCAAACATGACTTAAATATTCTGTGTCAGAGATCAGATTTTCAGGTGCAGACCTTAACAACATGGAAGGAGGGGAAACATCAGACAATCTCCTATAGAAAAGGGAAAAATAAAATAGGACTATGTCATCAGCTGGAGCCATATCGCATACGAAAAAACAGAAAGAGTCCACTCTCAGTTACGAAATGTAGTGCTAACCTTCCAAAATGTGACTAAACCCAAGCAAACCGTTTGGTTTCTAGCATGGGAGAAACGATAAATTTTCTAAAATAACCCTCACCCACCAAAAGGTCCCTTGGTGGCATGCTTCATCATCGGGTGCTTCCCGCTGCGGGACGGGGCGTGCTACGACAGACGAATACATGGGAGCACTTTCAAGTGAAGTGACGTTATGTGTTTGGTGCAAGAGTGGAAGGGTCAGAAGTGAGTGAATTAAAAAATACCTGGCTATGTGGAGAAACTAAACTTTAATGCTCCCTCTAGCTGGTATTAATAAAAGTGGGGAGTAAGGAGGAAAAGTGCTTTATTAAGCAGTTCCCTCGCTGGTCGACATGTTTCGAAGCCTACCCCTAAGCTTCTCTTCAGGACCTATTATGTTGATCCCTATTACCACTCTGACTGTAGCCTAGTGCCTTTCAGCCTATTAGGTGTTCTGAATTAATATGTAAACACTGTGCAATACATTCATTCTTTACCTACTTGGTAATTTTTCTTAACAGAATGAATTCGAGTTTCTTAATTAAATATCTGGAAGGATAGAAAAAAGAAATTAATGGTTCTGATGTGCCTCGATATTGGTATAACACTCCTTCACCGCAGTTGTGTGAGGAAGAAATTAGTGATATATTTTTTGGTGATATATTTTCTAGTGATATATTTTTCACTTCATGCACGATATCGTAGCTGAAATAATACATGTACTTCGTGCTACCCTCTGTTTTAAAAATGACATACAAGACAAAACAATACATGTAACAATTAAATAATCACACTCTCATATAGCATTAATCGTTGTTTAGCAGAGATTAGTACCTTCTCGTAGTGCCCTTGAGTAGGAAAGGTATGCCAACTTCTTAGTATGTAAAACACACAGTGACACATAAGAAACTTACTTATTAGGTTGCCTAATCGGACCCCATGAGCTTTGGGAGGTGAGGAGCGCTTATAGTCACACACTGTGGATCAAATGAGAAAGTTCCATTAAAAGCCAGATTTAGTATATAGCAATGGTTAAAATGCTGCTGGTTTTGTCATTAATCCCACTAGTGAGGTGTCTCAGGGTATCGGCTATGCCGTACTTACTTCTTCAAAGCATCTCGCTCACCCTAGGAAATGCTGCCTGCCCGTGGCTCTGTCGAACACTGAATGCTGCCAGAGTGCAGGTATTTGTATCCGGTATGAACTGCCTTCAATGACTCGGCACGCTGAACAGCTGTGGAAAAGCCGTCTGTCAGTAGAAAGACTAGAGAGGTAAAAAACCAAAAATGGCCGCCCCTGGTTGGCACAATATACTGGTTGGAAAAACGCTGGACTGTGTGCTCGAGGCTGCTATCAATACAAAATTATTATTATCTTGTCCTAAAAACGGTCTCATTATGCCTTGTGTTTTTGAATAATACTTGTTGAAAAATAGATTCCAAAGAGATGTTTACTGCCTACAGCGGCTGGAACCATGAAGCAGCTGTAGAGATGCAGTCAGCTCAACAGAAACACTAGAGAGATAAAAACCCAAAATGGCCACCGGTATGGCACAATTTCCTGGTTGGAAAAGCTGCTCGACCATGTGTTTGAGGCTGCTATCAGATCTATTTGTTTTTATTCAATTTCAATGAAAAATATCTCCTAGTGACTACGTTTATGAAAAAGAATTATTCTCGTGGTTAACCACAATAATATACTAATAATTCCTCGCAAAAAGAAAAATTTGTAAGAGTTGTGGTAGGTCAAATGGGTGGTGATTTGCCATCTGCTCCCTTAAAGTGTGGTTCACTGGTTCTCTCACCTATAACCTAGGGATGGCATATTATGTGATGATTCATGAGTGTATACATGGATAAAGTATGGTTCACAACTATACTCAGGTGCCTTGATACATTTGTAAATTGTCATAGAGTTCCTTGGTTATTCGTAACACAGTGAGGTATATACACAAGATAGTAGGTGCACAGTGTGGTGAAGGTGCTATGTTGAAGGATGGTCATGACCTGTACATATATTGTTGATGTAGGGTGCAGCCGATTAACTAACACCTGATTCTATCAACTGGTCAGTGTGTCATGAATCAAATGAACATGGAAAAAGGTGGAATGATATCTTATTTTATCTGTCCACAAGGGATGTCATCATTCAATCCCCCAATGTGGGTGCCCAGGCGGAAAACCCATCGCTGTTCCTTCTCGAAAAGAGTGCCTCCAGAGTCCATCTGCTCAATAACTGTCCATTGCAGATCTAGTATGGTGTGATTGGTTTCCATATAATGTGTTGACATTTTAGTTGTGGCTTTTCTGCATTTCACATTGCTCCTGTGTTTGCAGATGCGGACTTTCACAGGGCACTTGGTCATCCCAATGTAATGGAGACCGCATGGACAAGTGATCATATAGGTCACATTTTTGCTATTGCTTGTGGTGAATCTCCGTTGCTCCCAACTTGTGTTGTTGTTAAAGACAATGTTTTTGCTCATTTTTGTTAGGTGGCACACGCTGCACTGTCCACAGGGATGATGTCCTTTCAGTGGGGGAAGGAGCGTAGTTGGCACTGTGTTAGATGTTTGTTGACGTGGTCTTGTATGTACCACTAAGTCCCGTATACTTTTCCCTTTCCTATGTGAATACATAGGTTTGGGGAAATTCAGTTATCCACAGTTGAGTGTCCGCCAGTGCTTGTTTATTATTTTTGTGACCTGATTGGAACAGGTATTGAAGGTTGTTATGCAAATCGGTCTGTCCTCCTTGGTTTCCGTGGTGTGGGTTCTAGTAGGGCCTCTCTATTGTTGTTTCTAGCGCGTTTGAAGGCGCCGTGCACCACTTTCAATGGGTAATTCCTTTGGGCTAATTTTCCCCGTAGTTCTTCAGCTTGGGTTTTGAAGTCCTTGACGTCAGAGCAGTTCCTCCTTAACCTTAGAAATTGACCATAAGGGAGATTGTCTCGTAGGTGCCGGGGGTGGAAACTGTCGTACAGTGGGAGGCAGTTTTTTGCTGTAGCCTTGAAGTGTGTGGTGGTTTTCAATCCACCATTGCTGGGAAAGATGTTGAGGTCAAGGAAAACTAGTTCATTATTTGAGATAGTGTTGGTGAATTTGAGAAATTGATTCTGATTATTCAGCCAAGTCATAAAGTCATTTGCTGTTTCTTCATTGCCTTGCCAGATGACAAATACGTCGTCTATATAGCGTTTCCAGACTTTGATATATTGTCGGAAAGGGTTGTTAGAATGTAGTATGGTGTGTGATTCCAGGTGGTGGACGTATAAACCAGCTATGCTGGGAGCAAAGGTGCTACCCATGCTGGTGCTGTGCTTTTGCAGGTAGATGGTATCTCTGTACTGGAAGAAATTGTCTGTAAGAGCCAATTTGCAACAGTCCATAACGATGTTGCGTGGGGTCTGGTATTCCCATTCAATTTCAAAAAGGACATCCTCGATGATGCGTAGGGTCTCCTCGTGGGGAAGGCTTGTGTAGAGGCTCTCTACATCTAGACCCATTAGTAATTCACTGTTGGGGTCAAAATTCATGTCATGCAGGAGCCTCAGGACATCCTTGGTGTCCTTAAGATAGGTGTCTGTTTGTTTTATCATTGGACGGAGGAACGCATCAGCAAATTTTGATAGTGGCTCCAGAATTGACCCAATACCTGAAACGATATGTCGTCCAGGTGGAAGGGACAAGTTTTTGTGGATCTTTGGTATTGTGTAAAAGTAAGGGGTGGTTGGTGATTTCGCTGTAAGGAAATCCCCTTCTTTGGTTGAAATCCAGTTGTGGGAGGTGGCTTCCTCAACCATGTTTGCGATTTTTATCCGAACAGACTCTGTTGGATCTTCTGTCAACATTTCATAATTTCTTCGGTCCTGCATGAGGTTTTTGCATACTTGGTCGTATGTTTGTATGGATTGAATTACTATTGCACCTCCTTTGTCGGCGGGCTTTATCACAAAATCTCTGTTGTTGGCCAGCTCCCGGATTGCCTGTTTCTGTTACTTTGTTGTGTTGTGGAAGGTACGATGTTCACCCTGGTCCATATCCTGAATCTCTTTCATAACGGCCTTCTTGAGTGCCAATAGCTCCACAGGTAACAGACCGTCTGGTGGGGTGAAACTTGATTTTACTCTTAACCCTGTGTCACCATCCCCGTTGGTTTGCGGTTCCTTGTCTTTGAAGTAGGTCTGTAGTTTTAATTGTCTTATGAACTCATTTATTTCTTTAACCAGTTTAAATGTATCCAGTCTTTTGGTGGGTACAAAGCCCAGTCCTTTCTCTAGGATTTCTTTCTGGGGCTGTTAAGATGTGGTCAGTGAGGTTCACCACCAGATGGTCTACCTGCTGGTTCCTGGTTGGTTGCCTGTAGCTCCCGTCATACTCATGGTCGATAACCTGTCTGCTTCCTCCTCTGTCGCCCAATGGACCTGGTTCCTCTTCCGGCTGCGTCCCCTCCTGGGGGCCGTGCGTAACTCGAAAACAATTAGGAGGTTTAGATTGATAGTATTGATATTGTTGTGGACCGTTCCAGTGGTTGAATGGTGCCATAGGACCTTGCGGTAAAGGTGGACCGTAAGGGTAGGGTGGATAAGGTGGGGGTCCTTGATAGTTACTCCATCCACGTGGTCCTTAATAGTTTATCCTCCTGCCCTGGTTCCTTCTCCCTTGGTAGTTATAGCCGGTGTGTTTGCTCGATCCCGAGCTGTTGGAGCCTGAGTCAGAGGTGTCAACATCCGTGTTAAAGTCTTGATGGGTTGATGATGGGACATAATCATCCCGAGTATAGGGATATACCCTCTAGTGGGTAAACCGTCCTGTGTCCTTCTTTAGTTTCACATATTTGTTCTGTTTTAAGGTGGCTTCAAAATCGTTCATGCTTTGATTGAGTTCTTCAAGGCGTTTTTTAAGGACACTGACTGGTGTGTAGCTCTTAAGGCGTACTTCTATGGATTCTATTTCAATTTTTAACTCCTGTGCTTTGCGGGTGGCTGTCTTTATTATTTGTATCAGCCAGTCTCGTGTACAATGCCAAGATATAAGGGACCAGTCTTTTTGGAACACCTTGTCATTTTGAAAAATAAAGGGTTCATTTCGGACAATTAAACCTGAGGGGGCTGCGTTTGCTCTCAAGTATTCGGTCATCAAAAGACCGCGTAGGGCGGTTTTTATTTGTGTCCGCCTAAGCGTGGATAGCTCATCCCAATCATTATTGTTTGGGCTAGGTTCAGAATTGGTAAGCCCCTCAAAGGGGGTGATAGTGGATAGAATCCGTTCTACCTCTTCTTCGGAAAAGGTAAGGCCTGTTATCTCTGCCATGGTAGAGGTGTGTGTACGGACCCTTGGGTGATCTGGTCCGTTCTGTTCTATGTTATTCCTGGGGAGGGCAAACCCTTGAGGAAATTTATCTAGAAGAAACTCCCACAGCTGCACGCTGTCTAAATTATACCAAAAAACATAAAGGGGAGTGAAGAGGTATGATCAGTCATGGACTCAACCTCCTCTATGAACTATGAAAAAACAGAAAGAGTCCACTCTGAGTTACAAAATGTAGTGCTAACCTTCTAAAAAGTGACTAAACCCAAGCGAACCGTTAGGTTTCTAGCATGGGAGAAACGATAAGTTTTCTAAAATAACCCTCACCCACCAAAAGGTCCCTTGGTGGCATGCTTCATCATCGGGTTCTTCCCACCCCGCTGCGGGACGGGGCGTGCTACGACCGACGATTACGTGGGAGCACTTTCAAGTGAAGTGACATTATGTGTTTGGTGCAAGAGTGGAAGGGTCAGAAGTGAGTGAATTAAAAAATACCTGGCTATGTGGAGAAACTAAACTTTAATGCTCCCTCTAGCTGGTATTAATAAAAGTGGGGAGTAAGGAGGAAAAGTGCTTTATTGAGCAGTTGCCTTGCTGGTCGACATGTTTTGAAGCCTACCCTTAAGCTTCTCGTCAGGACCTATTATGTTGATCTCTATTACCACTCTGACTGTAGCCTAGTGCTTTTCAGCCTATTAGGTGTTCTGAATTAATATGTAAACATTGTGCAATACATTCATTCTGTACCTATTTGGTAATTTTTCTTAACAGAATGAATTCGAGTTACTTAATTAAATATCTGGAAGGATAGAAAAAGAAATTAATGGTGCTGATGTGCCTCGATATTCATATAACACTCCTTCACCGCAGTTGTGTGAGGAAAAAATTTGTGATATATTTTTTGGTGATATATTTTCTAGTGATATATTTTTCACTTCATGCACGATATCGTATCTGAAATATTACATGTACTTCGTGCTACCCTCTGTTTTAAAAATGACATACTAGACAAAACAATACATGTAACAATTAAATAATCACACTCTCATATAGCATTAATCGTTGTTTAGCAGAGATTAGTGCCTTCTCTTAGTGCCCTTGAGTAGGAAAGGTATGCCAACTTCTTAGTATGTAAAACACACAGTGACACATAAGAAACTTACTTATTAGGTTGCCTAATCGGACCCCATGCGCTTTGGGAGGGGAGAGCGCTTATAGTCACACACTGTGGATCAAATGAGAAAGTTCCATTAAAAGCCAGATTTAGTATAGAGCAATGGTTAAAATGCTGCTGGTTTTGTCATTAATCCGACTAGTGAGGTGTCTCAGGGTATCGGCTATGCCGTACTTAGTTTGTCAAAGCATCTCGCTCACCCTAGGAAATGCTGCCTGCCCGTGGCTCCGTCGAACACTGAATGCTGCCAGAGTGCCGGTATTTGTATCCGGCATGAACTGCCTTCAATGACTCGGCACGCTGAACAGCTGTGGAAAAGCCGTCTGTTCAGTAGAAAGACTAGAGAGGTAAAAAACCAAAAATGGCCGCTCCTGGTTGGCACAATATACTGGTTGGAAAAATGCTGGACCGTGTGCTCGAGGCTGCTATCAACACAAAATTATTATTATCTCGTCCTAAAAACGGTCTCATTATGCCTTGTGTTTTTGAATAATTCTTGTTGAAAAATAGATTCCAAAGAGATGTTTACTGCCTACAGCGGCTGGAACCATGAAGCAGCTGTAGAGATGCAGTCAGCTCAACAGAAACACTAGAGAGATAAAAACCCAAAATGGCCACCCGTATGGCACAATTTCCTGGTTGGAAAAGCTGCTCGACCATGTGTTGGAGGCTGCTATCCAATCTATTTGTTTTTATTCAATTTCAATGAAAAATATCTCCTGGTGACTACGTTTATAAAAAAGAATTATTCTCGTGGTTAACCACAATAATATACTAATAATTCCTCGCAAAAAGAAAAATTTGTAAGAGTTGTGGTAGGTCAAATGGGTGGTGATTTGCCATCTGCTCCCTTAAAGTTTGGTTCACTGGTTCTCTCACCTATAACCTAGGGATGGCATATTATGTGATGATTCATGAGTGTATACATGGATAATGTATGGTTCACAACTATACTCAGGTGCCTTGATACATTTGTAAATTGTCATAGAGCGCCTTGGTTATTCGTAACACAGTGAGGTATATACACAAGATAGTAGGTGCACCGTGTGGTGAAGGTGCTATTTTGAAGCATGGTCATGACCTGTACATATATTGTTGATGTAGGGTGCAGCAGATTAACTAACACCTGATTCTATCAACTGGTCAGTGTGTCATGAATCATATGAACAAGGAAAAAGGTGGAATGATATCTTATTTTATCTGTCCCCAAGGGTTGTCATCATTCAGTCCCCCAATGTGGGTGCCCAGGCGGAAAACCCTTCGCTGTTCCTTCTCGAAAAGAGTGCCTCCAGAGTCCATCTGCTCAATAACTGTCCATTGCAGATCTAGTAGGGTGTGATTGGTTTCCATATAATGTGTTGACATTTTAGTTGTGGCTTTTCTGCATTTCACATTGCTCCTGTGTTCGCAGGGCACTTGGTCATCCCAATGTAATGGAGACCGCGTGGACAATTGATCATATAGATCACATTTTTGCTATTGCATGTGGTGAATCTCCGTTGCTCCGAACTTGTGTTGTTGCTAAAGACAATGTTTTTGCTCATTTTTGTTAGGTGGCACACGCTGCACTGTCCACAGGGATGATGTTCTTTCAGTGGGGGAAGGAGCGTAGTTTGCACTGTGTTAGATGTTTGTTGACGTGGTGTTGTATGTACCACTAAGTCCCGTATACTTGTCCCTTTCCTATGTGAATACATAGGTTTGGGGAAATTCAGTTATCCACAGTTGAGTGTCCACCAGTGCTTGTTTATTATTTTTGTGACCTGATTGGAACAGGTATTGAAGGTTGTTATGCAAATCGGTCTGTCCTCCTTGGTTTTCCGTGGTGTGAGTTCTAGTAGGGCCTCTCTATTGTTGTTTCTAGCGCGTCTGAAGGCGCCGTCCACCACTTTCAATGGGTAATTCCTTTGGGCTAATTTTCCCTGTAGTTCTTCAGCTTGGGTTTTGAAGTCCTTGACGTCAGAGCAGTTCCTCCTTAACCTTAGAAATTGACCATAAGGGAGATTGTCTCGTAGGTGCCGGGGGTGGAAACTGTCGTACAGTGGGAGGCAGTTTTTTGCTGTAGCCTTGAAGTGTGTGGTGGTTTTCAATCCACCATTGCTGGGAAAGATGTTGAGGTCAAGGAAAACTAATTCCTTATATGAGATAGTGTTGGTGAATTTGAGAAATTGATTCTGATTATTCAGCCAAGTCATAAAGTCGTTTGCTGTTTCTTCATTGCCTTGCCAGATGACAAATACGTCGTCTATATAGCGTTTCCAGACTTTGATATATTGTCGGTAAGGTTTGTTAGAAGGGAGTATGGTGTGTGATTCCGGGTGGTGGACGTATAAACCAGCTATGCTGGGAGCAAAGGTGCTACCCATGCTGTGCCGTGCTTTTGCAGGTAGATGGTATCTCTGTACTGGAAGAAGTTGTCTGTAAGAGCCAATTTGCAACAGTCCATAACGATGTTGCGTGGGTTCTGGTATTCCCATTCAATTTCAAAAAGGACATCCTCGATGATGCGTAGGGTCTCCTCATGGGGAAGGCTTGTGTAGAGGCTCTCTTCATCTAGACCCATTAGTAATTCACTGTTGGGGTCGAAATTCATGTCATGCCGGAGCCTCAGGACATCCTTGGTGTCCTTAAGATAGGTGTCTGTTTGTTGTATCAGTGGACGGAGGAACGCATCAGCAAATTTTGATAGTGGCTCCAGAATTGACCCAATACCTGAAACGATATGTCGTCCAAGTGGAAGGGACAGGTTTTTGTGGATCTTTGGTATTGTGTAAAAGTAAGGGGTGGTTGGTGATTTCACTGTAAGGAAATCCCCTTCTTTGGTTGAAATCCAGTTGTGGGAGGTGGCTTCCTCAACCATGTTTGCGATTTTTATCCAAACAGACTCTGTTGGATCTTCTGTCAACATTTCATAATTTCTTCGGTCCTGCAGGAGGTTTTTGCATACTTGGTTGTATGTTTGTATGGATTGAATTACTATTGCACCTCCTTTGTCGGCGGGCTTTATCACAAAATCTCTGTTGTTGGCCAGTTCTCGGATTGCCTGTTTCTGTTACTTTGTTGTGTTGTGGAAGGTACGATGTTCACCCTGGTCCATATCCTGAATCTCTTTCATAACGGCCTTCTCGAGTGCCAATAGCTCCACAGGTAACAGACCGTCTGGTGTGGTGAAACTTGATTTTACTCTTAACCCTGTGTCACAATCCCCGTTGGTTTGGGGTTCCTTGTCTTTGAAGTAGGTCTGTAGTTTTAATTGTCTTATGAACTCATTTATTTC
The DNA here is from genome assembly GCA_963921515.1 of Calotriton arnoldi. NCBI lineage: Eukaryota > Metazoa > Chordata > Amphibia > Caudata > Salamandridae > Calotriton > Calotriton arnoldi. Next base: position 1,073,904 of record CAWUFW010003315.1, read on the forward strand.
TCTAACCAGTTTAAATGTATCCAGTCTTTTAGTGGGTACAAAGCCCAGTCCTTTCTCTAGGATTTCTTTCTGGGGCTGTTAAGATGTGGTCAGTGAGGTTCACCACCAGATGGTCTACCTGCTGGTTCCTGGTTGGTTGCCTGTAGCTCCCATCATACTCATGGTCGATAACCTGTCTGCTTCCTCCTCTGTCGCCCAATGGACCTGGTTCCTCTTCCGGTTGCGTCCCCTCCTGGGGGCCGTGCGTAACCCGAAAACAATTAGGAGGGTTAGGTTGATAGTATTGATATTGTTGTGGACCGTTCCAGTGGTTGAATGGTGCCATAGGACCTTGCGGTAAAGGTGGACCGTAAGGGTAGGGTGGATAAGGTGGGGGTCCTTGATAGTTACTCCATCCACGTGGTCCTTTATAGTTCATCCTCCTGCCCTGGTTCCTTCTCCCTTGGTAGTTGTAGCCGGTGTGTCTGCTCGATCCCGAGCTGTTGGAGCCTGAGTCAGAGGTGTCAACATCCGTGTTAAAGTCTTGATGGGTTGATGATGGGACATAATCATCCCGAGTATAGGGATATACCCTCTAGTGGGTAAACCGTCCTGTGTCATTCTTTAGTTTCACATGTTTGTTCTGTTTTAAGGTGGCTTCAAAATCGTTCATGCTTTGATTGAGTTCTTCAAGGCGTTTTTTAAGGACACTGACTGGTGTGTAGCTCTTAAGGCGTAGTTCTATGGATTATATTTCAATTTTTAACTCCTGTGCTATGCGGGTGGCTGTCTTTGTTATTAGTATCAGCCAGTCTTGTGTACAATGCCAAGATATAAGGGACCAGTCTTTTTTGAACACCATGTCATTTTGAAAAATAAATGGTTCATTTCGGACAATTAAACCTGAGGGGGCTGCGTTTGCTCTCAAGTATTCGATCATCAAAAGACCGCGTAGGGCGGTTTTTATTTGTGTCCGCCTAAGCGTGGATAGCTCATCCCAATCATTATTGTTTGGGCTAGGTTCAGAATTGGTAAGCCCCTCAAAGGGGGTGATAGTGGATAGAATCCGTTCTACCTCTTCTCCGGAAAAGGTAAGGCCTGTTATCTCTGCCATGGTAGAGGTGTGTGTACGGACCCTCGTGTGATCTGCTCCGTTCTGTTCTATGTTATTCCTGGGGAGGGCAAACCCTTGAGGAAATTTATCTAGAAGTAACTCCCACAGCTGCGCGCTGTCTAAATTATACCAAAAAACATAAAGGGGAGTGAAGAGGTATGATCAGTCATGGACTTAACCTCCTCTATGAACTATGAAAAAACAGAAAGAGTCCACTCTGAGTTACAAAATGTAGTGCTAACCTTCCAAAAAGTGACTAAACCCAAGCGAACCGTTAGGTTTCTAGCATGGGAGAAACGATAAGTTTTCTAAAATAACCCTCACCCACCAAAAGGTCCCTTGGTGGCATGCTTCATCATTGGGTTCTTCCCGCCCCGCTGCGGGACGGGGCGTGCTACGACCGACGAATACGTGGGAGCACTTTCAAGTGAAGTGACGTTATGTGTTTGGTGCAAGAGTGGAAGGGTCAGAAGTGATTGAATTAAAAAATACCTGGCTATGTGGAGAAACTAAACTTTAATGCTCCCTCTAGCTGGTATTAATAAAAGTGGGGAGTAAGGAGGGAATGTGCTTTATTGAGCAGTTCCCTCGCTGGTCGACATGTTTTGAAGCCTCCCCCTAAGCTTCTCTTCAGGACCTATTATGTTGATCCCTATTACCACTCTGACTGTAGCCTAGTGCCTTTCAGCCTATTAGGTGTTCTGAATTAATATGTAAACACTGTGCAATACATTCATTCTTTACCTACTTGGTAATTTTTCTTAACAGAATGAATTCGAGTTTCTTAATGAAATATCTGGAAGAATAGAAAAAAGAAATTAATGGTTCTGATGTGCCTCGATATTCGTATAACACTCATTCACCGCAGTTGTATGAGGAAAAAATTAGTGATATATTTTTTGGTGATATATTTTCTAGTGATATATTTTTCACTTCATGCACGATATCGTATCTGAAATGATACATGTACTTCGTGCTACCCTCTGTTTTAAAAATGACATACAAGACAAAACAATACATGTAACAATTAAATAATCACACTCTCATATAGCATTAATCGTTGTTTAGCAGAGATTAGTGCCTTCTCTTAGTGCCCTTGAGTAGGAAAGGTATGCCAACTTCTTAGTATGTAAAACGCACAGTGACACATAAGAAACGTACTTATTAGGTTGCCTAATCGGACCCCATGAGCTTCGGGAGGGGAGGAGCGCTTATAATCACACACTGTGGATCAAATGAGAAAGTTCCATTAAAAGCCAGATTTAGTATAGAGCAATGGTTAAAATAGTGCTGGGTTTGTCATTAATCCCACTAGTGAGGTGTCTCAGGGTATCAGCTATGCCTTACTTACTTCGTCAAAGCATCTCGTTCACCCTAGGAAATGCTGCCTGCCCGTGGCTCCGTCGAACACTGAATGCTGCCAGAGTGCCGGTATTTGTATCTGGTATGATCTGCCTTCAATGACACGGCACGCTGAACAGCTGTGGAAAAGGCATCTGTTCAGTAGAAAGACTAGAGAGGTAAAAACCCAAAATGGCCGCCCCTGGTTGGCACAATTTCCTGGTTGGAAAAACGCTCAACCGTGTGTTCGAGGCTGCTATCAACACAAAATTATTATTATCTCGTCCTAAAAACGGTCTCATTATGCCTTGTGTTTTTGAATAATTCTTGTTGAAAAATAGATTCCAAAGAGATGTTTACTGCCTACAGCGGCTGGAACCATGAAGCAGCTGTAGAGATGCAGTCAGCTCAACAGAAACACTAGAGAGATAAAAACCCAAAATGGCCGCCAGTATGGCACAATTTCCTGGTTGGAAAAGCTGCTCGACCATGTGTTTGAGGCTGCTATCTGATCTATTTGTTTTTATTCAATTTCATTGAAAAATATCTCCTGGTGACTACGTTTATGAAAAAGAATTATTCTCGTGGTTAACCACAATAATATACTATTAATTCCTCGCAAAAGGAAAAATTCGTAAGAGTTGTGGTAGGTCAAATGGGTGGTGATTTGCCATCTGCTCCCTTAAAGTGTGGTTCACTGGTTCTCTCACCTATAACCTAGGGATGGCATATTATGTGATGATTCATGAATGTATACATGGATAATGTATGGTTCACAACTATACTCAGGTGCCTTGATACATTTGTAAATTGTCATAGAGTGCCTTGGTTATTCGTAACACAGTGAGGTATATACACAAGATAGTAGGTGCACCGTGTGGTGAAGGTGCTATGTTGAAGGATGGTCATGACCTGTACATATATTGTTGATGTAGGGTGCAGCAGATTAACTAACAGCTGATTCTAACAACTGGTCAGTGTGTCATGAATCATATGAACATGGAAAAAGGTGGAATGATATCTTATTTTATCTGTCCCCAAGGGATGTCATCATTCAGTCCCCCAATGTGGGTGCCCAGGCGGAAAACCCATCGCTGTTCCTTCTCGAAAAGAGTGCCTCCAGAGTCCATCTGCTCAATAACTGTCCATTGCAGATCTAGTATGGTGTGATTGGTTTCCATATAATGTGTTGACATTTTAGTTGTGGATTTCTGCATTTCACATTGCTCCTGTGTTCGCAGATGCGGACTTTCACAGGGCGCTTGGTCTGTTTTTTCATAGTTCATAGAGGAGGTTGAGTCCATGACTGATCATACCTCTTCACTCCCCTTTATGTTTTTTGGCCATATCGCATACCTCACAAAAGGAATCATACATCATTTAAACCAATTAACAAACACATGGCAGTAAAACAGTTTCTGATCACAGGGTCATTCCAGTCCAGTGTTGCTTCATCTGGTGGAATGTCACAAACAAATGTCACTGATGTGCCACAAGCACTTTGGCCTACAATGAGGAGACACATCAACAGCTGCATACAGTTTATACACAATGAGAATTTAGCCAATGTGAAGGGAGACCTGCATGATCTGGCCCATAACAACATTTTGTTGGACCACATGATGGCACACATATTGCATTAGGACCACCACACGCCAAGGAACAAGTCCAATGGATTCCTCTTAACTTCCATCCTATTGCTGGGAAAACTGTCAGGTTTTGTACACCCAAAGTCTGTGACAGTCATTCCCAACAATCCATGCCCACTTCATACATCCAAACAGCATCATATACCTGCTAATGTCTCCAAACCCTAAAATGTCCAAATGAAGATGCCATGGTGAAGGTACCTAAAACAGACCAAAGCAAAGAGATTACCTATGAAACCATACATATGATGACCCAATTCACATAGTCAATTTATGGAAAAGGCAGTCCATGACAAAAAGTTTAGCTAAACAAAGCAACACTAACAAAATGACCATGTATCAAAACCTCCCTCCACAAACACCTTTCACCAGAATTTGCCAGCGCTTTAGCTTCCTAATATTTTCCCTAAACATATTTCTCATATTATCACAACAAGAGTTGCTTTAATAGTCAAAGAAAGTCATGGCATCTCACAACATACTTAAACTCATGAGAAGAAGTTGTCGATAAGATCTTGGCGCAAGTCAGCACCTTCCTCTTCACCACTATCATGGTCTCCATCCTTTCCAATATAAGGGATGTTCTGTTGAAGGGTGATGTTCTGGAGCATTCAGCAGGCCACGTGATTTGACATACCTTCCCGGGTGAGTAGAGGCGGGCTCCCCCAGTCTTGTCCAGACATCTAAATCTGGTCTTCAGGATCCTAAAAGCCTACTCCATTGGCTGCCGTGTTCTTCCATGGGCCTCATTGAAGCAGACTTCCCCAGGCGTTGTTGGATTCCTCAGCGGTGCCAACAACCATGGATGGTTGGGATACACTGAGGGGCCGATTCCGATCTCGGCCGGTAGGGCTCCGAATCGGATTCGGCTTTACCGGATCCGATTCGGAGCCCTATTTCCCGACCGAATCGTACGTGCGTCCGGGCGAGCGAGTACGATGCGTGCGCTCGCGAAATCTCCGACCGACTCGTACGCAGGACCCGACTGCTCTGACCGACTCGCACGGGGACGACTCGCACCGCGCTATGGAGACGTTCCCCGGCCGGGTAAGTACGATGCGCATCGCGACCGCTCCGACCGACTAGCGCAGTCCGGCTCCAAGGAGCTGTCGGAGCCGCACTTTGGGGGTCCGTGTCGGACCCCCCTGGAAGCGTAGGCACGCGAGTCGCACACAGGGGGGACCCATGGGTCCCCCTACACGTGCATGTACGGCGCGACCCGCATCGACGCGCACACGCTGTAGGGGGCGCCCTTGTTCGCGTCGTGCCCATTGAGTCAATGGGAGCCCGTCTCCCGTCGTACGACTGGCTCCCATTGACTTCAATGGGAGTCCGACCAAATCGAGTCCGATAGCATACATGCGCATCGTACTCGTTCGGTCGGACTGCTAGAGTCCGATTCGGTCGGAAATCTCTCCGGGTCCGGCTCGGTCGGAGAGATTTCCGGCCCGAATCGGAATCGGCCCCTAAGTCTCCTAGATGGAAGACAGACATAGGTGCAGCAATAAGTTACACACTTTCTGATCATATTATCTGACATCACCCACACAAAGTTAGGACAGATAAAACTTACAAACAAGCCAGGTCCTCTCCGGTATTAGTTGTGACATCAGCTGGGGTATGGTGCTGTTCGGCAGTATGAAAAAATCATGGTCTGATCCTGGGAACTGGGCAAAGACATTTGAGATATACAAATCTGGTAAACAACTTGCACGTTGATAAAATGGAAGTGCTTCCTGTTACGGTAAACTTGTTCCCTGGCTTGAGGTAACACTTAGGCATTATGGGTGCCATCAATGGCTCCAACCACATGTGGGATGCGACCAAATCCATAGAAGTAAACCATCACATTGGCTAAATCCTCACTTCTGGGGAACTGGACGTGGCTGTCAATGTGTCTCATTAATGCTGAAAGCATATTAAACATTTGTTGTGACATACCACCAAATATAGCCTCAGTGTATTGAAAGAAACCTGTGTCCATAAATTCCAATACTGACATAAGTCTCACAATAGGTGGGATACAGGTGGGATTAGTGTTTTGAGTAAGGAGATCATGGTCTAACTGATGACATAAATCCTGTATTGTTTGCCTATTCAAACGAAACTTCTTGATGACATCCCTTTCTTCCATGGTCTGAAGGTCTAGAAATGGGTGGTACACTGGAGGCTGTCGTCTCCTCCCTCTCTCAGGGTACCTATGTGTGATGTGACAACAATTTTGAACATTGGTCACAGTGTCCACAGTAACATATGTGAAGAATAAGCCAAAACTAATGTGACAAAACATAACTGCTTCAGAAAGCATTACACTAATTCACACAATAATTGTCTACTGTACAACATCCATCTATAATCTCCATTGTGGTCTTCACATGTGTCTGTAACAGAAAGGAGCACATTATACATACAAAGATGTATCATGAGCACCCTAATATTGTCAGGTTTGAGTTGTTCTCACTAAATACTGTCACCGGCGGAATACACCCCTGTAATGTAGCGTTTATGCACACTAATGCACTACACTGATGTTTGTGTAAAAGAAATTACAGAGCAATGGAGTAATACCTCTGTAAACATGGTACAACACATTTGTAGTGGCGGTGATGCACTTAATAGACACCAATACGGTAGTTCCAACCGCTAAAATGGCGGATGCTTGACCTCGCATATAAGACATTCAGAATCTACCGCCACCAGCAGAAGTCAACCATGCGGTGGGCGGTTACATCCACTGCGGAGAGAGCCATAAGCTAACATTGGTGATTATGATGGTGACAAGCCAATGGCTGTGTCTGTCAACACTGATGATCGCGCACGTGGCGTACAATGACTCCCTGGTTTGAAATATAACTCACGTGCATACTGACATTGCTGCTATCAACACCTCCTCCACGTTAGATGCTGCTTGCCACCTCTGGGAGCAATCATGCATGTGAGAGGGCCCCTGCCTTCTCGTTAGAGGAGCTAAAGAAACTGGTAGAAGAGGTCCTCCCCTTGTATGGCCAGCTCTATGGCTCACCAGAGGAACAGGGAACTATCTCACATACATATTTTACTCTGTGCAACTCCATCCTTTCTATTCCCACAGGCTACAATGTGCCTTTGAGTCCCAGAGTAAATTCAGATTACTGTTGTAACGTTTTGTGGTCCCTCGTAGGACAGTCATATAATGGATTGTGGAGCACTGTACTTTGTGTACTTAACATCACCATTGTGATGTGTGATGTGTGATAAGTGCTATATTCTCCTTGTGCTGCATGCACATATCTATTCATGTATAAGTTTCATGGTACCTACGATATATTTGCTAATCAGATTGTGGGAAATGTGCAAAGAAATGAGCTGTGTATGTATACTGTAAGGAGCAGTTGAGGATGATGTTAGCTATGTGTACAGTCCCACATATCACACAACCCAATTCAGGCCTCGCGAAACTGTTGTCTGGGAGCTAGCTATACCTCAAAGTCCCCTTTAGAGTGCCACACAACCTTGAGGTCATGTATTGGATGGCCTCAAGATGTACTTTTATCTCCCTGTAGACCTGCAGATACTTGGATGTTCCCAAAATTAGTTTTCGGAACCAATAGTAGCACTGATTGCTTTTACATGGACTATATTTGGAATAGTGACTGAGTTAACCCTGGACCTGATACTTCTTTCCATTGACCCACATTGTCAATGTGTGACATTTACTAATGACAGGCCGCTTACTCCCCAGGTCTGTTGTCACTTTTCCATAAGTCATGCTTGCACTGTACAGGCCTATTGCACATGTGACACATTAACAGTGCAGATAGTTAGTGATTTTGATATGTGAATTACCATCTTTGTAACATTCAACCAATCAAACAAGACATACAATGGTATGTTGAATGTCATCCCTTTAACAGTGCCACATATGGCAAAAGGTGTGTCCTGTGATAGCAGTACATACCACACAAACACAAACTCAATCAGACATAGTATGATATCCCATTAAGTAGTCGACATGTCGACACATATCCCCAGAGAGGAAGCTCTCAGTGACACACATGCCAGCACTTTCATTGTGACCTAAGTCTTAGGATGTAGTCTATACTATGGAACCAGCCTATATGGACTGTATGCATCAAGTCAATGGGCCTGGCTGTAAAGTTGTCTGTACAGTCATGCACAAGTAGTTTACCCATCAGAACGTCACATTGGTGTGTTGTGTTTCATAGTAGCTCACATCAGTCCATGTAGGATGGCCCTGGGCTACATGATGTTAGTGGGCTGTCTTAGTCAGTGTAGGTCATGACCTGGTTTGAGGATAGTCAGCAGATGACTACAAAAGTGTATATTTATGTTTTTGTAGTGCTTAGCATGTGAGAGTTACACATGTAATGTGTAAACTATTGATTGATACTTGTGCTAGGTGGATACAAAATGTGTGCCAACCAAAAAGATATCCTAAAACTTGCAGCTATAATCTTTTTCTTCTTCTATTGCATCCATACAGGTCAGTGCCCATCAGAAGCAAGCCATTTGGAAAGCCATTGCCTGGAAGGTGCGGGCCCTAGGGGTCTATCGCCGACGCAGCATCCATTGCAGGAAAAGGTGGGAGGACCCGAGGTGCTAGACTCGGAAGATCATGGAGGTTCCGCTGGGGATGTCCTCCCAACGTGGACGGGCTTGCGCTGGACCCTGATTCCTTTAATGGCTTGCATACTGGTGGTGGCCTACCTGGAGCTCCATGAGTAGTGGAGGGCTCAACAGCAGCTACAAGGGGGGTGAGTCCTGGCCAGAGTCATACTTGTTACATTGCCAGCTTTGTGTGTCACAGGCAGTCATTTCCCTATCATTATTGGGGGTGGCCCTTGTGTGATGCACAAGAAGAGCTATTAGCTGTGTAGGTCTGGTAGTAGGTGCATGCTGATGCGCTTTGCCTATTGCCTTTCTGACCAGGAACACAGCAGAGCCAGTCCACTACCAATTTAGTGTCTTGAGCAGACACATGGCTGAGTAAAGTGATTAATAAGCTCATGTTGTTTGATGTTGTGGGTGGCAATTTTGCCAAACAGGCCACTTGTCTTCAGTGTGTCAGGAGTGATGCTCCCTCACTACTGCGTCTCATGTGATGTAGCCCTCTTGCATGTGACATAGAATACAGTGCACTTTGTATGCAGTCAGTGAGCAATACTTCTCATTGGTAAGTGGGGATTGTGTATAAACATGAGATAGCAAACATCACTTGTGCAATCAGTATTAGTGCCTACATGTTGGCATGTGTACCTTTCCCTGTTGTAGTATCATCTGCACTACTGTTTCTTACATGGTCTATATGTCTTCATAGGTTCATAGGTTGATGTCTGATTCCATCACAAAAGTGTATGTAGGCCAATCTGTATTTGTAAATGGTTATTTGTGATGGGCATACAGTTCCTGGGCTACCACAGATAGGGGTGTGAAGACATTGGTGGGTGGGTCACACATACCCTAAGCCATTACTCAATTTTATTAGTCAGGTCCAATTGTTGAAGTAATTAAGGGAATGACAGGTAGACTTAAAGTAATTTTTCACAATGTAAATTTCCTTGCCATTGATGAGGGATTATACAGTTATGTGAACTGCACATGTTGATTTGTCAATGTTCATTCACTGACTGGTGACATGCATCAGGGAGCAACATGCTGAAATGTAGGGATTATATGTGAGTGTATACACTCAGTAATACAACAGAATTTGTGTTTGTGAGACAAAAAGGTACTGTGAAGTGCCTTCCCATTAGGACACAGGTTAAACCACCTCTTCATGTAATGGAGATTCCCCGAGCTTCAACAACCTTCAATGGTCTATTGGCTTTTAGGTATGCAATGTAAGAATGGTGTTCTCACCAGTACCAATCTGGGCCGGAGATGTCCCTAGGCCTAGCTGATTCTTTATGCTGTGGATTTGTAGACCGATCTCCCAGATATTTGGGCCAGATTGTCTCCAGTCTACTTTTCTGTGCTACATGTGATACATAGCAAAGCTATTTAAGTACAGCTTTCAAGAGACTATTCGGACAGTGGACATATGAGGAAGTTTCTATTAAGAATTGTTAACAGTGTGAATTGAGCATTTCCATGTCACCTTCTTCCTGCTACTAAACATATTGTTGCAACATAGCTGTATTAGTTGACCATCATTTCATCATGGTGTGATATTAGGTACATGAGCATTTGCTGATTGCACGGCCTTGGGTGGAATCTGTAGGAATTAATTTGTCATTGTCATCCTATTTAATGACATCAGGTTACTAAGGTATTGTACAAGAGCCAACCTATACAAGGTGATCAAGTATCCTACTAGATACATGAGGATGGAGCTCAGACAACTTCAGTCATGCAATTGGAGCTGTCTGTGGTTAAGGTAAAGCTCTAGCACTTTAGAGGCAAATGTAGATCTCATGAAATGTGGTGGAAAATGTTTGGCTTGCCTTTGATAAATTCACATGTGAAATTCACACCAGAGAATATAAAGCAGCTACACAGAGCAAAAACACAAACTTCAAGTCTCATATGGCCAAAGCCAACAACTCCTCAAACAAACTTTTTAGGGGTATTAAGAAATTATCATACCTCCATCACCCAACCTGTGAAGACCAAGGGCCAGATGTATGACCCGTTTTGCAAAAACATATTGGGCCATGTACATAGCCTATTTAGCGAGTCGCAATTTTTTTGCAACTCGCTAAATAGGTTTTGCGACTCGCTATTTGGAAGAGGCGTTCCCTTCCAAATAGCGAGTCTCAAAACAATGTACTAATGTTTTGCGACCGCAATGGCGGTCGCAAAACACTCGCAATTACCACCTACTTCAAGTAGGTGGTAATGCATTTGCAAATGCATGTGAAATAATTTTTTAAGGACAGGCAGTGGTCCCAGGGACCACTGCCTGCCCTTAAAAAATGAAACGAAAACGTTTCATTTTTTTTAAAAAATGCAGCCCGTTTTCCATTAAGGAAAACGGGCTGCATTTTTTTTTTAAAAGCTGCTTTATTAAAAAGCAGTCCAAGACATGGTGGTCTGCTGAGCTCAGCAGGCCACCATCCCTGGGAGGGCTGGCATTCACAATGGGCTCGCAAATTGCGAAAGGCTCATTAATATTAATGAGCATCGCAATTTGCAACTCCATTGGGAATCGCAAAACAGTGTAAACACACTGTTGTACATTTCATTTAGCGCCTCGCAATTTGCGACTCGCAATGTGTCACAAATTGCGAGGCGGTAAATGAAAGGGTCGTACATCTGGCCCCAAGTATTCTCCTTGATGACATAACCTTGATACCTCTGATCAAGAAACTCTCCTCACCGACATCAGAAAACTTTAACACCACTCCTAAGCCTATCTTTTTTATGGATTTAACTCATCTCTACAACTGCAAACACCATCAACAAGATAATGAATGTCATTAAACCAGTAACAAGTGTTCAGATTCCAGAATTAAATTCTATTAAAGCCTAAACATTAATTCTGCACCTTAGTATTAAAAATGCATTGTTTTTTAGCAACTTTATAAAATGCTCCTACAATTTCCCCCTCTGATGGATATCTAACCATCACAATTTCTTCACAAATTAATCTTTAAAGTTCACCCTCATCCTCAGTTGAGTCTTTCCTCTTTCTTTATAAACTCTTAGACACCTTTAGCATTTTATATTCTCAATTAATGTTATGATTTAATTCTAATTCCCTCCTTTTCTCTTTGTTTCATTCTCTGCTCTTTCGCCTTTCAAGATAACATTTGATACCATTGTAAAACCCTAATAAAGTATAGGCATTAGTGTTGCTTTGAAAATTCCCCCTTCATGCTGTTGTGAACCAATTGCAGATAGCAGAAGCTCCTCTACTGAAACTTTCAAAAACACCAGGGGTTTCAAGTGATTTTAACTCAGGTTTCAGTTCAGAAATGTTCCTTGTTAATTCCAGACTTTTCTTACTCTCGTCAGGGACATAAGTGCAGCAATGCTGAGCTTTCAGAATCTTACAGCCTCCACCTTTTTCTGCTAGCAAAATGTCTAATGCAAAGCAATTTTGTAAAGCTACTAATTCTGTATTAACATTCAGTAAAGCTCCAGAAGTACTGGTTGCCAATTTGTCTACTATGGTTGAAGGTTTTCTAATTTTCTCATCATTTAAAACAACTCCCACTGGTGGGATAATTGCTGCAAAAATGTCTCTAACTAATTGTGTTCTATCACTAATACTCCATGTTTGTCTGTGTGAAGGTGTCATTGTCAAAGCATCTATACTATTTACATGATACATCTTAGAAAACAACAAAGTTAAATAGCAAATACCTTCTAAATCATCTGGCAATTATAAAATAAGCATCCTGTTGACAAGCGAAATAAACTCCTGGAATGACTGTTTCTTCTCCTTGTAAAATCTGCCATGAACCTCCCATAATTTCAAATGTGTGTTCACAACTACTAATACATACAGGTCTTTTTCTAAATTGGTTTCTTCTTCAATAAACACATATTTTACCCTTTTGTTTCCTGTCTAATTTTAGATTTGGGTAGAACATTTTCTTTCTGACTTCATTTTCTTCCTTCTTCCAAACGTTTTTCAAAAAGGCTTCCTCTTGGTTTTTACTGTGTGAAATGTTTGTCCTCCTTTGCTCTAATATCATAATGAACACTTTCTCTAAAGGTCTCATCAAAAAGGTCAAATTATTTTCATAGGCCTTAACTGTGTCTATATGTGGGGATGGCCTAAAATAATACCATTTCTTTTGCTTCTGGATGTAAATTCATACTCTTTTGTAATGGAACATTTGACAGAATCATGTCGTAGTTTGAATAACCATATTCAAAGTTTTCTTACTTATATACTAAACTAAGCAAAATACAAAATGAAATTGCGTATGACAAAGGTATGTGATGGTAAGTCACCTCTTCTGCAGCTGATTAAGGCAAATGTGTGCACAAAAAGCAATCCTTTGCATCTAAAGCTTGTGTATACTCTTAAACTAACCTAGAATAAAATATTTGTGGTGTAATCTTATTTTATGTAATTTACAAATGATGCCTTCAATTTTGTCTCATCTGTTGTGTATGCAAATTATGTAGTTTCAGTTGCAGATGTAGGATCTTCTAACTCTGTTTTAAAATAAATCCCTATTAACATTGTTATAATTACTAATACTACTACTACAAATGTAATACCCATAATGATTTTGCATCTACTCTTGGTTAAGCAACACATGTTTGTCTGAGGTCAGATCATTAAACAAAAATATAGCAGCAATAAGTCAACAGTTCGCCTTCATATTTTCTTAATGTAATTTCTTGAAAAAAATTCTTAAGCAGTTCTTTCAGCTTTATTTACAATAATCTTTGTATAGTCATTCCTATCCCTATTCCTTCTTCTTCTAAAATAATGTTATCCCTACTCTTCTACTGCAACAATGAGCCTAGAGAAATATTGTCTCTCGAAACATTTGTCTTTGTCAGAATTTTTTTCCAATAACTTTATCCAAATTTGTTTTTAGGGTGATATCATGGGGGCTCAAACAGTTCTGATCTCAAATCAATCAGAGCGATATTGGTGTGTTAAGCACTTGATTCATGTAGTGTGTTCATTCAGGTATAGAATATCTTCGACAAGGTACTATTGCTCCTTTTGGTCTTCTTGGAGTCCGTTGATCTTCTTCTGTATCACTTCTACTGCTTGATTTTGTCTCCTCAGCAATTGTTGGGGGTATGTGTTCAACTACACACTTGTTCTCAACTTCTTCTAACCACAGTTTTTTTTGTAAATATTTTTATTCGCATTTAAAGTCAACAAAACATAATCCAAAAGAAAAGAAGCAGCAGACAAGGCATAAGGCAAATGCAAATTACACAATGGTTAGAGGGACCAGTAACTTCATAAATAGTTAGGAGGGATCAGGTGTGGGGTACCCAATAGTAAGCAACAGGCACAGTGGTGTAGACGCAGCTCCACATTTCAACTTAGTATGCAAGGCACCCATCCATCCATGACCAGACCGACACGCATGGAGAAATGTAGGGCCAGGTACACTGCAAAACCCAAAAGCACTCAAGGGGGTTCCTCCAGATGCGGGATCACCTCCCGCTGTGTGGCAGCAGGCATGGGGGCTCCCGATAGAGGCTCAACTACAGTGATACGACCCATGTGGTGCACCCATGGACAGGCCAGTAATATAGCATCCCATGCAGCCAGAATCGGTATCCTCTAGCCTCCTCCTTTCAAATCGCTTCTCTTTTGCAATCCACCTATTTCATTAGTTCCAACCCCCATCTATACATGATCCACGAGAGGACTTCCAGCACATAGTTAAATGTCTGCGAGCAAGAATCAAGACCAAGTCCAGAAATCTGTCTATGACTTTCCCGACCACGGTACGCTCATGTAGGCCCAGAGGGCACAGCTGGGGGCTGAGTACAAAGAACCAGTCTGTGGCCATGTGAACCACCCCGAGGTCCATAGTCCAGTATGGTAGTAAAAGCGGGCAAGACAACACCATGTGGAAGAAACTTGCATCCTCTGCAGAACATCTAGGGCACTGCGATGCAATGGTTGGGAACATCGAGTGTATTCGCCGGGGAGGGGGGGAGTAGGCCTGGTGTAGATTGTAAAATTGGATAATTTCTGGATACCCTAGGAGCGAATTCCAGAACCCTCCTCCAGGCCGAATCATTTATAGCTACCCCTAGATCCTCCTCCCATCACAAACAGAGGCCTGCAAGGTCTGGCCACGCCCCCTTCAGGAGTGCCCTATAGAGTAGTGTGACCACTTTTGTCTGCCCCGTGATGAGGAAAAGATGTCGTAAATCTTCGTGTTCCGTGGTTCTTCAATTCCGGCACCCACCACCCACACATTTAGAGATTTAAGGTTCCACAGAGTAAAAACTGCCCCACAGGGAAGTCAGAGGTCTCTTGGAGTTTGGAGAAGGGACACAGTTTGTTCCCCATGAAAAGCTCACCCAGGCCACTGATCCCGGCTGACGTCCACCTATAGAGCCCTGACCATCCCCACAGTCGCTCCCAGCGCTGAGAAGCCAGGAGCAGAAGCTCAATCATATACAGTGTCATGGTATGAGATCCCCGAAGGACCCGCGCCCAAACATAGCACGCTGTTCCGATCAATACATTCGAGCTCCACACTCTAGAAGCAGCAGTCGGCTTCATCAATACACTGGTTAGCAATTGCTTGAAGGGCGAGCCACCCTCATGTGTACCAATGCAGTCCCATAGATAGGACCACAAATGAGCCACCCATTGGAGTTGTGCCACTAAATAATACAGCTCAAGATATGGTGCAACTAAGCCACCCTCCGTCACTGGCAGGTGTAATTCCCAAAGTGACACATGGCGACGCAGGTGCCGCAGTACAACAATATCAATATACTATCAAGTTCCCAAAAGAATTTCCGGGGCACTTCAAGTGGGAGGGCCTCAAACAAATAAGAAGGAGAAAAGCAGGATACTCATTTTTGAAACAGCCACACGGCCACTCACGACAGTGGCAGTGTGGGCCAGAAAGCCACTGAGCACCGCAGTCCGTTGATAGCACGTTTGTAGTTTCCTTGCTACAACAGTTCCGGCTTGTGATAGACTGCTACCCCCAGATACTGAATGGTGTGCTGCTCCCGCCGCAGACGCCGCAGTGGGAACAGGTCCATACTCCACCACATCACCCAGAAGGGGATCGACACATGATTTGTCCCAGTTGACCTCTAGCCCAGAACAACTGCTGAAGTCCGACAATGCTGACACCGCTCCCCTGAGATTGAGATCCTCCCCTCTAAAGTACAGCGACATATCATCCGCATACAGAGAGAGGTATGTGCAATTAGGTGCAAGGGAGAGCCCACGAGAGTGGAGGCCCACATGGGCTGTGCGAGCTAAGGACTCCATGGCCAGAGCATATAACAGCAGGGACAGGGGACAACTCTGTCATGTGCCCCCTCCACTGTAAAAGCCACTGATGCCAGGGTGCCAGTATGGATCTTAGCTAAAGGGCTAGTGTATTTGGAGCTTTGTCTACTTAACAAAGGGTAATCAGGCCCATGCCAAACGGATTAGCATATACAAACTCCCAATAAAGTGAGTCAAATGCCTTCAAATATCCACGGAGATGGCCAGAGCCTTCGCCCGCAGTCGCTCCCGCTGGCCTAAGGCCAGGAGCAATTAATGATATTAGGCATGGTGCTACGCATGGAAATAAAGTAAGTCTGGTCAGGGTGGGCCAGGGAGCACAAATAGGGGAGCAAATGGGTTACCAGATTCTTGCTGAAAATCTTGTAGTCGATATTGAGCATGGACAGGGTGCGATAGAAGTCAGGGAAGAGCTGTTCTTTATCTTTCTTTGGAAGCAACATGCTAGTGGCCACATGCAGTGAGGATGGAAGTACACAATGCTGCCAGGAGTTCTTAAAGAGGGCGACGAGTTTAGGGACAAGGCCTGAAGCATATGCCCTGTGAAATATGATCTGTAAGCTGTCTAACCCAAGCGCCTTCCCCTTCGTCAGTTCCTTAATCACCCGCGTACTTCTTGCTCAGTCATATCCAAACCTAAATCATCCACCACCGCGAGATCAAGGGACACTAGGGAAAAGTCTGCAATGTAATTCAACATATCCTTTTCGCTATACCCTGCATCCATGAAGTACAAATCCCAGTAGTATTGGAGAAACACTGTATTGATCTCTTCCTGCATAAAAGCGTACTATCCTGACGCGTCACGCATTTGGAGAATAGTGTCCCCACGACTCTCACCCTGTAAAAGCCATGGAAGTTACCTACCCAACTTATCCCTCCTGGCATGGGTCCTGTTGACAAAAGCTCTATAATCAAAGCGTTGTAGGTGTTCGACCAGTTTAAACAGTTTCTCCCATTCCTCCAGGAGTCCCATCAAATCCATGTGAAAGACCATTGAGTGCCGCCTCCTGCTGCTGGATATCAGAGTGCAACTGAGACCACACACCCACGTTACTGGAGATGCAACAACACCGAATCCCCACCTTCATGAGTTCCAATCCACCCCCACTGATGAGGCCGAGCCTGCATTATCAAGCCAGTATTGTGCAATGTACTCACCCAGCAAGGCCCAAAAAGCCCAATCCTCTAGCATCGCTGAGTTAAAACTCCAAGTAGGTACACTAGGCCTGGGTGAGGACCACTGGAAGGAACATAGTATAGTGGAATGATCACAGTACCTTTTCACCAGATACTCTACACCCACCACTTTGCAGTACATCACCCTTCAAGTGTAAATTCTATTGAGTCAAGATCGTGCAGGCTAGAGTGATATGAATATACTCGAGGTACTAGATTCCCCACTCTCCAACAGTCAATCAGATCCCACTGTATTACCCAGGAGCAGGCAGCTTCCACCAGTCTGCCCGCAAGTGCACCGTGCAAGGGTGGGTGCAACATATCTAAGCTCAAATCTATCACACAATTAAAATTGCCCCCTACTTTTCACCAATAGGAGACCATTAAGGTCAGTAGAGGGGTCGGTCCATTGTGAAACAATGGCTGGTCTATATTCAGGGCATAAATATTCATCAGAGTGATAGCCCTACCGTCTAAACAACCTAATACCAAGATGTAATGGCCATTCAGGTCAGTAATCGCCCTGTGCAAATGAAAGGGGGCCCCGGCTCTGATCCAGATAGGAGCACCCTGTGAGAGCGCGGAGTAAGAGGTGACGCAAAGTTGACTTCGCTAGTGCCTCCAGAGGACCCGAATCTCAGACTTTGTAAGATGCGTCTCCTGTAGGAATGCAATGTGTACCCCTCAGTGTTTCAAATAAGCCAGAACGCTTTAACGCTTAGAGGGGGAAGAGAGGCCCTGCACATTCCAGGTGATCAATTTAATCTGTGCTGTCATAGAGAACGGGCCATAAAATGAAAAATACGGGGGCCCCACACACATCCGTCCCTAATGTAAATGGTCATACCTCACCAAACCAAGCATACAAATTCCACAGCCACATAAGCTCTGCCACCAAGGAACAAGAACAGAAAATGAAACACAATTATATGTGAAAAATACCAACACCCCCAAAGGACTGAGATATACATCCATCCTGTCCAGACAACACACCAAACAAGGCCCAACAAGAAGCCAAAGAAAGGCTGAAGGGCCAACTAGTTCCATGATGATAGTTTATAAGCAAGGAAGGAGCTGCCAGGTAAGGATGGAGAGACACATACTCAGGTAGTCAACTGAATGCTACAGGACATGTCCCCAAGCCCCCCCGCGTGCCTCCCCTCCGGACCACTCAAATCAGAAATATGCACATCAACACAGGGGAAATCCCCCCACAACTGCCCAGCCGCAATAGTGCAAAAAGAAACCAAGGTGAGAAGTTCGTGGAACACCAGCTAGGTCGGCATCAGACAAGATCGTCCATAGGCCCGGGAGTGATCCCCGGCAGGGTATTCTCGAGTCCCAGTGCAACAAATCCTCTGAGTCAGAGGAGGAGCTATGGTGTTCTGGGGATGGATGTTGAGAAGAGCTCTCACTAGCCATGATAGAAGTGGCGGTTTCACCTGATCTCATCTGCTCCAGCGCCACCTGTGATTTAGTAGGGCAAGTTTTCCCCTACACCAGGATATTTGTTACTTTGGGAAAGCAGGCTGCCACAGGTTCAGAACCTCAGGCCACACATGCCAGCCCCATGATGCAGATGGGACAGTGAAGAAAAACACTTTATCATCAGCCTAGACTTTCAGCCGGGCTGGGAAGAGCAAAGAGTAAGGCAAATCCAGGTCACAGTTTTTTCTTCACTGCAAGAAATGATGCCCTTTGTGTCTGGACCTGGAGGGTGAAGTCGGGGTAGAGAGAGACACCTTGGCATTGTCCACCGCAAAAGGGTCATGTACACATGTCTGCTGTGAGAAATGGTCTCTAGCCCAAAAATTCAGGAGGTGAGCCACTACTGGACGTGGTGGGATCCCTGGGCGAGCTATTTGTGCTGGTACTCTGTGTGCAAGCTCCAATGCATAGAATCTGGAGACGATCTCCGGGGCCACTAGCTCTTGCAGCCAATCCTCCAAATAGGCCAACAGAGAATCACCCTCAACACGTTCCGGCAGCCACACGATGCGAACATTGTTCCGAAGGGCCTGTCCCTCCTGGTCATCCAGGCGAGCAGATAGGTGTCAAGTTTGTGTCTCCAAAGCTGTGATGCGGAGGTCTGCAGATTGAACAGTGGGTTGCAAAGAGTGTATATTGCCCTTCAAAGCATGGACACTCTCTGAAATTTTCCTTGACTCCTCCCGGATAAGGCCCAGTTCCATGGAGAGAGAGTCAATTTTACCCTCTAAACGCTCCCCAGAAGTGTTAACAGAGGCCAGAGGGTTTCTCGAATTTATCATCCATAAATGCCATATCGCTGCCCCTAGCACCCTGATTGATCCCCTCTTGAGGGGAGCTAGTGCTCGCATCATCTTTGGTTTGCTGAATTCACCGCATGGCCGCTCTAGCAAGGAGGAAAGGAGAGCCGGAGAAGAGGTCTACTGTGCACTGCCACCCCTTTGTAGCCCAGGTCAGGCACACTCCAGGTTAGATGACATGCCCAACAAGCCGCTCACCAAGCGCTGCAAGGGACCAGGAGGGCACCAAAGGGCCCATCATAGGAAACCTCCCTGGCCGGAATAATGCGGATATGAGCGGGCCCCAGACAGGGTAGGAAATAATAAGATGTGGGCACCAGGGGTGGTAATGGTGACAATCCAACATAAGAGAGGGACCCCAATAGAAGCAGCCTCACCAGGACCCCACTGGGGTGGCCCCACTCATGAGATATCGAGTGTCCCATGCAGTCCGCTGTGGAATTCGTCATTGACAGGAAGCGACCCCAAAAGTACAGGTCCAACCCATTTAGCGAGAAGAAGGAGGAATCAGCCCTTTGCCAGAAGCCCCAGCACAAGGTGCAGCGAAGCAAGGTCCCAAGCCCATCAGCGTTAAGATCTCTGATTAGCCAGTCATTATGGCAGTTCGTGCAGGTATTGGCAGCTGCATCTGTGCAGTAAGTGGGGCCGTCAATATGCCCAATGCATGTCAAATGCCCAGGCAACGGTATATGGCCACGAGAGAAATGGTTTGGGCCCCCACCTCACCCACGGTTGACCCAGTGTCATGTAGATCCTAAAAATACATAGGATCTGCATGTTTGTTGGACAACATAAAATAAGGGATTGGTGTCTAGACTGATTCCGAACACCCCCACAGGATATGTCAGCCTATAGACCAGCTAGCTCACAGTGCCACTATAAGCCCCTATATCCCACCAAGGAGCGAAAGGTTTCTAGCAACCATTGAACATGACAACCCTTGACCCTTCAGGGATCGTGGAAACAGTACAGTACTTTTCGCTCAGTCAATCGCGCTCACTTAGTCTCAGAGAGATAAACAGAATAAACGTTGGGGACGTTTTCAATAAGTATTTATTGATCCAGTATCATTCTAGTATAAAACATGTTTTCTGCGACATTCAATAGATGGAAGCAAATGTAAATGATTACAAGCACCAACAGAGCAATGGAAGGTAGAATTCTACCATGGTGCTAAAACAGTGAATATATGCAGGCATATAAACATGACAGTAATCAAGCGTACTCCTACGATGTAGACCCTATCTAAGTGTACCTAAATGTACCTAGCATGTATGTGGTTTAAAGCCAAGAATCCCCTAGGGAAGAGCCAACCCCATTACCTGATGGGAGAGAATGGAGGACCCCGTCTTAGTCACAAGTTGGACACCCCGCAAGGGATTTCAGACCACTGCGTGTTGAAGCCACAGTGTGCAGGGACCTCCGTGTCAGTGTCAATGTAAAAGCGGCCAGGGAGACGAGGAGGCAGGAGGAGGACGAGGTCTCAGCCATCTGTGCAAGGCTGCCATATTGGGTGTGGCCTAGGACTGGCTGCCGGTAACTGCCTCCACGTACCGGCTCCACTGCAGTCCGTACATGATGTCCTCAGGGTACTGTGCAGACACCCAGTGCAGGTGAAAAGGTAGAAGTGGTGGTCAGTGGCGGGTTGGGGCAAATCCAGGGATAAGTCCATCTGATGCGGCCACTGCTAACAAAGTGGGGCCTCCATTTTAATCCTACACTGAGCTCCAGCATCGATATGGGTCTGTACCCCCTGGCTTTGCTACCACACCCGAGGCAGCTTCTGAGGGCTCCCATGGAGGCATGACTTTATGGAGGCTCTATTCCGGCAGAATAGGGCTGTGTATGTCAGGCAGAAGTGGTAGAGGCAGCACAAGTGGCGAGGAGCTCAAGCCCTTCGTGTCCTCGAGGGATGGTGGCTGGCTCCACCCTTCCTTCCGACCATGGTTTTGTGGCCATTCAGCATTGTAAGGGACTCTTCTTGATCCAGTACTTGACCCTTAACCTGTATCCTCTGTTTGTTCTTGTCATGTCTCAACTGTTGACTCGGGTTGAGTTGTTTCTTCTTCTTCTTTACCAGAGACTTCATTGACACTCTGTGAAATCACAGGAATCTGAATTGGTGTGACTGTCTGCAGTTCTTTACCCCTTTCTCTTCCTGGCTGTATTGCCTCCTGTGGTACCTTTCCTTACAGTTGTCCATCTTGCGGTGGTATTGTCACCAGTGCTCTTGGTTCTGGTTTAAAGAACACTATTTCTATATATAGGTTTCTCATTCTCCCGGTGTGTGATGCATATATCCAGTTTGGTACTCTGGCACACTTAACAGCAGTGTTTGTGATTAAGATGACCTGGAAGGGACATTTCCATCTCAGTTCCAGGCACAACTTCCTCACGTGTTTCTTGATCAACACCCTGTCACCTGGACTAAGGTCATGGCACTGCTCTTGATGCAGATTCGCAGTGACAGCTTTCACCTGTCAAGAAACAGAATACACCGCATCAACCAATCCTTTGCAGTAATCGAGTATCATGTCATCTGTCATGTTCACAATTGAATTTGCAGGTACAGCAGGCAATCTCATTGCACTCCCCATGAGGATCTCATGTGGTGATAATACTGTCTTCCTGTCAGGAGTACTTTGGAGACTCATTAACACATTAATGGCAAAGCATCAGGCAATTTCAGTGAAGTGGATGCACAGACCTTTGCCAACTGGGACTTTATGGTTCCATTAAGTTGCTCAACAATTCTTGAAGCTTCTGGGCAGTAACTACAATGTAACTTCTGCTCCACTTGTAATGTTGCACACAACATTCTGAGGACCTCATTGTTGAAATGAGCCCCGTGATCTGACTCCAGAGAAACTGGTAAGCCGAACCTAGGTATAAGTTCATGCAACAGCAATTTAGCTACAGTCATTTCTCTGGGTTGGATAGGCTTCCACCCATTGAGAGCAAATGCACACTATAACCAGGACATATTTCAGCCCTTTACAAACAGGCATTTCAATGACGTGCATTTACATTCTGTTGAAGGGACCACATTATCTTCCAATGTGACTCAATGTCACTGGTGTTTTTTCCTTACATTCATCTACTGACATGTCACACAACCATGGCACAATTGTTCTTCAAGCATCCTGAACCTAGAGTTAAACCAATTCTGTCTGAACAATCTCAACATTGCATCTCTCCATAAATGTGTTGGGCCATGGAAATATGGTGTCATTGTTCCCACTTCCTGCTTTGATCCAACCCTGGTGTTCAGGCTCTGAAACATTTTCTTGTAATCTCTTGAGCTCTTCCCATGTATCAGCAATTGACAACAACATTGAGAAAGTAATATTCTTTTCAGATCCATTTGTGTAAGCTCCATTAAATATGCAGGCCACAAGTGCACAATACAGAGCAACTTCATCAGCAAATATGTCAACTGTAACATAATCATTGCCACTTCTGTGAGCTCCACATTTAACAACTGCAACCTCTGGAGGCATCTGCAGTGCAGCCAACAATCTTCTTACATGTTCTCCATTGCAGATTGGTGTTCCAGATGTGGTCATGAAACCTCTCTGTGATCATAACTGTCCAAAGTCATGGACCACATCAAAGTCATACTAATTATCTGTACATATAGTCACTCCCAATTGGGCTGATAGACTGCAAGCTCTTGTAAGGGCAATCAGTTCTGCAACTTATGCTGAGGTAACAATTTGAAGCCATGACGCTTCCGCAACCTCTTGAACTGAACAGCAGCATAGGCTGCTCTCAAGACACCTTTATTATTTCCCAAACATGAACCATCCACAAAGATGACATAATCAGGCTCAATTAATGGTACATCTCTTATGTCTGGCCTTGGCTTGATGCATAAATTTGTGACATTTAGACAATCATGTCCAACCTCTCTGTAATCAATCTCATTTCCAGGCAGGGGCAACAAAGTTGAGGGATTCAATGTCTGACACCTTTTTTAAATGACATTTTCTGCAGCAAGGGTTTGCTGCTCATAAGTTGTAAACTTCTATTGATCATGTACTGAGTCTTTGTTCTTGTAAGCAAGATTTCAATGGAGTGAGGGACCATGACAGATAAAGAATGTCCCATCACTATGTTTTCACATCTCTCAATACTGACAACCACCACTGCAACTGCTTTAAGGCAACCAGGCAGTCCTGCAGCTATAGGGTCAAGGGTACTTGAAAAATAAGCTACAGGTCTTTGAGAATCTCCATGCATCTGAGTAAGCGCTTGGAGAGAGCAGCCCTCCCTCTCAATGCAAAACAATGTAAACATCTTACTGTAAACAGGCATTCCCAGTGCCAGGGCACAACAGATACTTTCTCTCAGCTCTATGAAAGCATTCAAGCAATTGCTGTCCCATGGAAGCGGATTGGACACATCCTTGTGTGTCAACTTCAGTAAAGGCTTAGCCATTAGGGAAAAGTTTGATATCCACTGTCTACAGTAGCCAACCATTCCCAATAACATTCTGACTTCTTTCTGTGATCTGGGTGGATTCATTCTAAGGATCTTTTCTATTCTCACTTGTGACACCCTTCTTGTTCCTTTTCTCAATGACATGTCCTAAATAATGGACTTCTTTTTGACAGTATGGTAGTTTGTTTGGGTACACTTTATGTTTATTTTCAGCAAGATGGTTTAACAACTGAATGGAATCCTGTTTGCAAGCTTCTCGAGTGCTCGATGCCAAAATTAAGTCATTGATATATTGCACATTAACGGAATCACAATCCATCTGCAGATATTCAAGATTTTTCTTCAGATTCTGAATAAAAAGAGACAGACTTTCAGTATTCCTTTCTTGACCGCGGCACCATGACAAAACTCTCTCTATGAACACAAAAGAGGACAAGAACTGGCTGTCCTCATGCAACAAGATAGAGAAGAAGGCCTGGCAAAGATCCACAATGGTAAACCATTGTGCAGTGCACTGAATTTGGAAAAGAATAGGGCTGGATTCTGTACCATCGGACAACATGGAACAACAATGCTGTTAATTTTGTGGAGGTCCGATATTTACCATTTGGCTTCTGCAAGCTCATGTCCAAGAGTTGTAAGAGCTCCTAACAATTTCTCTTAGAATCCCTTTCTTCAACATATCTTCAAAACAGTGGAATAGGTAGCTCAAAAATTACACTGGGTGGCCATTGGCTTCTCCTTCTATAGTCTATTTTTTCTACCTCTAAGACTGCACCAAGTCATCTCCCACAGGCACCGTCATTGCGAATTATCTGAGCCAATGTTCTTGTTGTCAAACATTGGGAACTGTTGAAATGGGTTCTGATTCTGAATCTGAAATTGGTTTGAATTAATTTATGGACATTTGATTCATATTAAATTTAGGATTCCCCATACTCTGTAAGACCATCGGGGCTTGTGGAACCTGCATCAATGGAACTTCTGTTTGTTGAACAGGTACATTCTGCATCTGTGTTTGATTTCCTCCTTGCATTTGATTATTCCCACTCATTCTATCTGGATTCAGCCTACACTTCCTCTTCCAATGCCAAATTTTGTTACAAAATGACAAGGAGTAATTTTCTTCAACGTCGAAAATCTGTACCAGAATTTGGATCAACTGGAACTTCTCGACCTCTGACCTATGGAACAGTCATACCTGCTAGAACACCTTGAGCTCCAGTTTGAAATCCAATACTCTGCATTACACTAGTATTTCCTACAAACAATTGATTCTGAAAACCTTTCTTTAGCAGTTTAGTTTGCGCCAACATAAACGTCTCCTTAAGTCTTTTGTGCTTCATTTCCTGTTCATCACTACAATATTTCACATAGCTTAGGATCTCATCAAACAGTTTTGTCTGCCAGCAAAGCACACTCTGTTGTATGTATATACTGATCTCTGGTCTTTACCCAAAAACAAACTGTGACACAAGGAATCCTATATCACTTTTGTCGGGATGCTCCTGCCCAGTGTGTTGCTGAAACGCTTGCAGTAGTCTCTCATAGTAGTATCGTACTGTTGTGTAGTTCCTATAAACCTATATAGGATCTGCACGTTTAGACAACATACACTGTAGGATTGGTGTCCAGACTGTTTCTAGACACCCCCACCGGGTATGTTAGCCTGTATACCAGCTAGCTCACAGTGCCACTAGAAACCCCTCTTACCAAGGAGAGAATAGTTCTTAGCAACTATCGAACATGACAACCCTGATACCTGATGCTGTGGATTTGTAGACCGATCTCCCAGATATTTGGGCCAGATTGTCTCCAGTCTACTTTTCTGTGCTACATGTGATACATAGCAAAGCTATTTAAGTACAGCTTTCAAGAGACTATTCGGACAGTGGACATATGAGGAAGTTTCTATTAAGAATTGTTAACAGTGTGAATTGAGCATTTCCATGTCACCTTCTTCCTGCTACTAAACATATTGCTGCAACATAGCTGTATTAGTTGACCATCATTTCATCATGGTGTGATATTAGGTACATGAGCATTTGCTGATTGCATGGCCTTGGGTGGAATCTGTAGGAATTAATTTGTCATTGTCATCCTATTTAATGACATCAGGTTACTAAGGTATTGTACAAGAGCCAACCTATACAAGGTGATCAAGTATCCTACTAGATACATGAGGATGGAGCTCAGACAACTTCAGTCATGCAATTGGAGCTGTCTGTGGTTAAGGTAAAGCTCTAGCACTTTAGAGGCAAATGTAGATCTCATGAAATGTGGTGGAAAATGTTTGGCTTGCCTTTGATAAATTCACATGTGAAATTCACACCAGAGAATATAAAGCAGCTACACAGAGCAAAAACACAAACTTCAAGTCTCATATGGCCAAAGCCAACAACTCCTCAAACAAACTTTTTAGGGGTATTAAGAAATTATCATACCCCATCACCCAACCTGTGAAGACCAAGGGCCAGATGTACGACCCGTTTTTGCATGCGCAAACAGGTTTGCGAACCCGTTTGCGCATGCAAAAACATATTGGGCCATGTACATAGCCTATTTAGTGAGTCGCAATTTTTTTGCAACTCGCTAAATAGGTTTTGCGACTCGCTATTTGGAAGGGGCGTTCCCTTCCAAATAGCGAGTCTCAAAACAATGTACTAATGTTTTGCGACCGCAATGGCGGTCGCAAAACACTCGCAATTACCACCTACTTCAAGTAGGTGGTAATGCATTTGCAAATGCATGTGAAATAATTTTTTAAGGACAGGCAGTGGTCTCAGGGACCACTGCCTGCCCTTAAAAAATGAAACGAAACGTTTCATTTTTTTTTTTTTTAAATGCAGCCCGTTTTCCTTTAAGGGAAACGGGCTGCATTTTTTAAAAAAAAGCTGCTTTATTAAAAAGCAGTCCAAGACATGGTGGTCTGCTGAGCTCAGCAGGCCACCATCCCTGGGAGGGCTGGCATTCACAATGGGCTCGCAAATTGCGAGAGGCTCATTAATATTAATGAGCCTCGCAATTTGCAACCCCATTGGGAATCGCAAAACAGTGTAAACACACTGTTGTACATTTCATTTAGCGCCTCGCAATTTGCGACTCGCAATGTGTCACAAATTGCGAGGCGGTAAATGAAAGGGTCGTACATCTGGCCCCAAGTATTCGCCTTAATGACATAACCTTGATACCTCTGATCAAGAAACTCTCCTCACCGACATCAGAAAACTTTAACACCACTCCTAAGCCTATCTTTTTTATGGATTTAACTCATCTCTACAACTGCAAACACCATCAACAAGATAATGAATGTCATTAAACCAGTAACAAGTGTTCAGATTCCAGAATTAAATTCTATTAAAGCCTAAACATTAATTCTGCACCTTAGTATTAAAAATGCATTGTTTTTTTGCAACTTTATAAAATGCTCCTACAATTTCCCCTCTGATGGATATCTAACCATCACAATTTCTTCACAAATTAATCTTTAAAGTTCACCCTCATCCTCAGTTGAGTCTTTCCTCTTTCTTTATAAACTCTTAGACACCTTTAGCATTTTATATTCTCAATTAATGTTATGATTTAATTCTAATTCCCTCCTTTTCTCTTTGTTTCATTCTCTGCTCTTTCGCCTTTCAAGATAACATTTGATACCATTGTAAAACCCTAATAAAGTATAGGCATTAGTGTTGCTTTGAAAAGTCCCCCTTCATGCTGTTGTGAACCAATTGCAGATAGCAGAAGCTCCTCTACTGAAACTTTCAAAAACACCAGGGGTTTCAAGTGATTTTAACTCAGGTTTCAGTTCAGAAATTTTCCTTGTTAATTCAAGACTTTTCTTACTCTCGTCAGGGACATAAGTGCAGCAATGCTGAGCTTTCAGAATCTTACAGCCTCCACCTTTTTCTGCTAGCAAAATGTCTAATGCAAAGCAATTTTGTAAAGCTACTAATTCTGTATTAACATTCAGTAAAGCTCCAGAAGTACTGGTTGCCAATTTGTCTACTATGGTTGAAGGTTTTCTAATTTTCTCATCATTTAAAACAACTCCCACTGGTGGGATAATTGCTGCAAAAATGTCTCCAACTAATTGTGTTCTATCACTAATACTCCATGTTTGTCTGTGTGAAGGTGTCATTGTCAAAGCATCTATACTATTTACATGATACATCTTAGAAAACAACAAAGTTAAATAGCAAATACCTTCTAAATCATCTGGCAATTATAAAATAAGCATCCTGTTGACAAGCGAAATAAACTCCTGGAATTCAACTGTTTCTTCTCCTTGTAAAATCTGCCATGAACCTCCCATAATTTCAAATGTGTGTTCACAACTACTAATACATACAGGTCTTTTTCTAAATTGGTTTCTTCTTCAATAAACACATATTTTACCCTTTTGTTTCCTGTCTAATTTTAGATTTGGGTAGAACATTTTCTTTCTGACTTCATTTTCTTCCTTCTTCCAAACGTTTTTCAAAAAGGCTTCCTCTTGGTTTTTACTGTGTGAAATGTGTGTCCTCCTTTGCTCTAATATCATAATGAACACTTTCTCTAAAGGTCTCATCAAAAAGGTCAAATTATTTTCATAGGCCTTAACTGTGTCTATATGTGGGGATGGCCTAAAATAATACCATTTCTTTTGCTTCTGGATGTAAATTCATACTCTTTTGTAATGGAACATTTGACAGAATCATGTCGTAGTTTGAATAACAATATTCAAAGTGTTCTTACTTATATACTAAACTAAGCAAAATACAAAATGAAATTGCGTATGACAAAGGTATGTGATGGTAACTCACCTCTTCTGCAGCTGATTAAGGCAAATGTGTGCACAAAAAGCAATCCTTTGCATCTAAAGCTTGTGTATACTCTTAAACTAACCTAGAATAAAATATTTGTGGTGTAATCTTATTTTATGTAATTTACAAATGATGCCTTCAATTTTGTCTCATCGGTTGTGTATGCAAATTATGTAGTTTCAGTTGCAGATGTAGGATCTTCTAACTCTGTTTTAAAATAAATCCCTATTAACATTGTTATAATTACTAATACTACTACTACAAATGTAATACCCATAATGATCTTGCATCTACTCTTGGTTAAGCAACACATGTTTGTCTGAGGTCAGATCTTAAACAAAAATATAGCAGCAATAAGTCAACAGTTCGCCTTCATATTTTCTTAATGTAATTTCTTGAAAAAAAATTCTTAAGCAGTTCTTTCAGCTTTATTTACAATAATCTTTGTATAGTCATTCCTATCCCTATTCCTTCTTCTTCTAAAATAATGTTATCCCTACTCTTCTACTGCAACAATGAGCCTAGAGAAATATTGTCTCTCGAAACATTTGTCTTTGTCAGAATTTTTTTTCCAATAACTTTATCCAAATTTGTTTTTAGGGTGATATCATGGGGGCTCAAACAGTTCTGATCTCAAATCAATCAGAGCGATATTGGTGTTTTAAGCACTTGATTCATGTAGTGTGTTCATTCAGGTATAGAACATCTTCGACAAGGTACTATTGCTCCTTTTGGTCTTCTTGGAGTCCGTTGATCTTCTTCTGTATCACTTCTACTGCTTAATTTTGTCTCCTCAGCAATTGTTGGGGGTATGTGTTCAACTACACACTTGTTCTCAACTTCTTCTAACCACAGTTTTTTTTGTAAATATTTTTATTCGCATTTAAAGTCAACAAAACATAATCCAAAAGAAAAGAAGCAGCAGACAAGGCATAAGGCAAAAGCAAATTACACAATGGTTAGAGGGACCAGTAACTTCATAAATAACATGGGAAAGAAAGTTAGGAGGGATCAGGTGTGGGGTACCCAATAGTAAGCAACAGGCACAGTGGTGTAGACGCAGCTCCACATTTCAACTTAGTATGCAAGGCACCCATCCATCCATGACCAGACCGACACGCATGGAGAAATGTAGGGCCAGGTACACTGCAAAACCCAAAAGCACTCAAGGGGGTTCCTCCAGATGTGGGATCACCTCCCGCTGTGTGGCAGCAGGCATGGGGGCTCCCGATAGAGGCTCAACTACAGTGATACGACCCATGTGGTGCACCCGTGGACAGGCCAGTAATATAGCATCCCATGCAGCCAGAATCTGTATCCTCTAGCCTCCTCCTTTCAAATCGCTTCTGTTTTGCAATCCACCTATTTCATTAGTTCCAACCCCCATCTATACATGATCCACGAGAGGACTCCCAGCACATAGTTAAATGTCTGCGAGCAAGAATCAAGACCAGGTCCAGAAATCTGTCTATGACTTTCCCGACCACGGTACGCTCATGTAGGCCCAGAGGGCACAGCTGGGGGCTGAGTACAAAGAACCAGTCTGTGGCCATGTGAACCACCCCGAGGTCCATAGTCCAGTATGGTAGTAAAAGCGGGCAAGACAACACCATGTGGAAGAAACTTGCATCCTCTGCAGAACATCTAGGGCACTGCGATGCAATGGTTGGGAACATCGAGTGTATTCGCCGGGGAGGGGGGGAGTAGGCCTGGTGTAGATAGTAAAATTGGATAATTTCTGGATAGCCTAGGAGCGAATTCCAGAACCCTCCTCCAGGCCGAATCATTTATAGCTACCCCTAGATCCTCCTCCCATCACAAACAGAGGCCTGCAAGGTCTGGCCACGCCCCCTTCAGGAGTGCCCTATAGAGTAGTGTGACCACTTTTGTCTGCCCCGTGATGAGGAAAAGATGTCGTAAATCTTCGTGTTCCGTGGTTCTTCAATTCCGGCACCCACCACCCACACATTTAGAGATTTAAGGTTCCACAGAGTAAAAACTGCCCCACAGGGAAGTCAGAGGTCTCTTGGAGTTCGGAGAAGGGACACAGTTTGTTCCCCATGAAAAGCTCACCCAGGCCACTGATCCCGGCTGACGTCCACCTATAGAGCCCTGACCATCCCCACGGTCGCTCCCAGCGCTGAGAAGCCAGGAGCAGAAGCTCAATCATATACAGTGTCATGGTATGAGATCCCCGAAGGACCCGCGCCCAAACATAGCACGCTGTTCCGATCAATACATTCGAGCTCCACACTCTAGAAGCAGCAGTCGGCTTCATCAATACACTGGTTAGCAATTGCTTGAAGGGCGAGCCACCCTCATGTGTACCCATGCATTCCCATAGATAGGACCACCAATGAGCCACCCATTGGAGTTGTGCCACTAAATAATACAGCTCAAGATATGGTGCAACTAGGCCACCCTCCGTCACTGGCAGGTGTAATTCCCAAAGTGACACATGGCGACGCAGGTGCCGCAATACAACAATATCAATATACTATCAAGTTCCCGAAAGAATTTCCGGGGCACTTCAAGTGGGAGGGCCTCAAACAAATAAAGGAGAAAAGCAGGATACTCATTTCTGAAACAGCCACACGGCCACTCACCGACAGTGGCAGTGTGGGCCAGAAAGCCACTGAGCATCGCAGTCCGTTGATAGCACGTTTGTAGTTTCCTTGCTACAACAGTTCCGGCTTGTGATAGACTGCTACCCCCAGATACTGAATGGTGTGCTGCTCCCGCCGCAGACGCTGCAGTGGGAACAGGTCCATACTCCACCACATCACCCAGAAGGGGATCGACACATGATTGGTCCCAGTTGACCTCTAGCCCAGAACAACTGCTGAAGTCCGACAATGCTGACACCGCTCCCCTGAGATTGAGATCCTCCCCTCTAAAGTACAGCGACATATCATCCGCATACAGAGAGAGGTATGTGCAATCAGGTGCAAGGGAGAGCCCACGAGAGTGGAGGCCCACATGGGCTGTGCGAGCTAAGGACTCCATGGCCAGAGCATATAACAGCAGGGACAGGGGGCAACTCTGTCATGTGCCCCCCTCCACTGCAAAAGCCACTGATGCCAGGGTGCCAGCATGGATCTTAGCTAAAGGGCTAGTGTATTTGGAGCTTTGTCTACTTAACAAAGGGTAATCATGCCCATGCCAAACGGATTAGCATATACAAACTCCCAATAAAGTGAGTCAAATGCCTTCAAATATCCACGGAGATGGCCAGAGCCTTCGCCTGCCTTCGCTCCCGCTGGCCTAAGGCCAGGAGCAATTAATGATATTAGGCATGGTGCTACACATGGAAATAAAGTAAGTCTGGTCAGGGTGGGCCAGGGAGCACAAATAGGGGAGCAAATGGGTTACCAGATTCTTGCTGAAAATCTTGTAGTCGGTATTGAGCATGGACAGGGTGCGATAGAAGTCAGGGAAGAGCTGTTCTTTATCTTTCTTTGGAAGCAACATGCTAGTGGCCACATGCAGTGAGGATGGAAGTACACGATGCTGCCAGGAGTTCTTAAAGAGGGCGACGAGTTTAGGGACAAGGCCTGAAGCATATGCCCTGTGAAATATGATCTGTAAGCTGTCTAACCCAAGCGCCTTCCCCTTCGTCAGTTCCTTAATCACCCGCGTACTTCTTGCTCAGTCATATCCAAACCTAAATCATCCACCACCGCGAGATCAAGGGACACTAGGGAAAAGTCTGCAATGTAATTCAACATATCCTTTTCGCTATACCCTGCATCCACGAAGTACAAATCCCAGTAGTATTGGATAAACACTGTATTGATCTCTTCCTGCATAAAAGCGTATTATCCTGACGCGTCACGCATTTGGAGAATAGTGTGCCCACGACTCTCACCCTGTAAAAGCCATGGAAGTTACCTACCCAACTTATCCCTCCTGGCATGGGTCCTGTTGACAAAAGCTCTATAATCAAAGTGTTGTAGGTGTTCGACCAGTTTAAACAGTTTCTCCCATTCCTCCAGGATGCACCTCTCCCATAAGGGGTCCCATCAAATCCATGTGAAAGACCATTTAGTGCCGCCTCCTGCTGCTGGATATCGGAGTGCAACTGAGACCGCACACCCACGTTACTAGAGATGCAACAACACCGAATCCCCACCTTCATGAGTTCCCACTCCACCCCCACTGATGAGGCCGAGCCTGCATTATCAAGCCAGTATTGTGGAATGTGTTCACCCAGCAAGGCCCAAAAAGCCCAATCCTCTAGCATCGCTGAGTTAAAACTCCAAGTAGGTACACTAGGCCTGGGTGAGGACCACTGGAAGGAACATAGTATAGTGGAATGATCACAGTACGTTTTCACCAGATACTCTACACCCACCACTTTGCAGTACATCGCCCTTCAAGTGTAAATTCTATTGAGTCAAGATCGTGCAGGCTAGAGTGATATGAATATACTCGAGGTACTGGATTCCCCACTCTCCAACAGTCAATCAGATTCCACTGTATTACCCAGAAGCAGGCAGCTTCCACCAGTCTGCCCGCAAGTGCACCGTGCAAGGGTGGGTGCAACATATCTAAGCTCAAATCTATCACACAATTAAAATTGCCCCCTACTTTTCACCAATAGGAGACCATTAAGGTCAATAGAGGGGTCGGTCCATTGTGAAACAATGGCTGGTCTATATTCAGGGCATAAATATTCATCAGAGTGATAGCCCTACCGTCTAAACAACCTAATACCAAGATGTAATGGCCATTCAGGTCAGTAATTGCCCTGTGCAAATGAAAGGGGGCCCCGGCTCTGATCCAGATAGGAGCACCCTGTGAGAGCGCGGAGTAAGAGGTGACGCATAGTTGACTTCGCTAGGGCCTCCAGAGGACCCGAATCTCAGTCTTTGTAAGATGCGTCTCCTGTAGGAATGCAATGTTTACCCCTCAGTGTTTCAAATAAGCCAGAACGCTTTAACGCTTAGAGGGGGAAGAGAGGCCCTGCACATTCCAGGTGATCAATTTAATCTGTGCTGTCATAGAGAACGGGCCATAAAATGAAAAATACGGGGGCCCCACACACATCCGTCCCTAATGTAAATGGTCATACCTCACCAAACCAAGCATACAAATTCCACAGCCACATAAGCTCTGCCACCAAGGAACAAGAACAGAAAATGAAACACAATTATATGTGAAAAATACCAACACCCCCAAAGGACTGAGATATACATCCATCCTGTCCAGACAACACACCACACAAGGCCCAACAAGAAGCCAAAGAAAGGCTGAAGGGCCAATTAGTTCCATGATGATAGTTTATAAGCAAGGAAGGAGCTGCCAGGTAAGGATGGAGAGACACATACTCAGGTAGTCAACTGAATGCTACAGGACATGTCCCCAAGCCCCCCCGCGTGCCTCCCCTCCAGACCACCCAAATCAGAAATATGCTCATCAACACAGGGGAAATCACCCCACAACTGCCCAGCCGCAATAGTGCAAAAAGAAACCAAGGTGAGAAGTTCGTGGAACACCAGCTAGGTCGGCATCAGACAAGATCGTCCATAGGCCCGGGAGTGATCCCCGGCAGGGTATTCTCGAGTCCCAGTGCAACAAATCCTCTGAGTCAGAGGAGGAGCTATGGTGTTCTGGGGATGGACGTTGAGAAGAGCTCTCACCAGCCATGATAGAAGCGGCGGTTTCACCTGATCTCATCTGCTCCAGCGCCACCTGTGATTTAGTAGGGCAAGTTTTCCCCCTACACCGGGATATTTGTTACTTTGGGAAAGCAGGCTGCC
This sequence comes from Calotriton arnoldi, assembly GCA_963921515.1. Taxonomy (NCBI): domain Eukaryota; kingdom Metazoa; phylum Chordata; class Amphibia; order Caudata; family Salamandridae; genus Calotriton; species Calotriton arnoldi. The sequence continues at coordinate 1,108,378 of CAWUFW010003315.1, forward strand.
ACAGGTTCAGAACCTCAGGCCACACATGCCAGCCCCATGACGCAGATGGGACAGTGAAGAAAAACACTTTATCATCAGCCTAGACTTTCAGCCGGGCTGGGAAGGGCAAAGAGTAAGGCAAATCCAGGTCACAGTTTTTTCTTCACTGCAAGAAATGATGCCCTTTGTGTCTGGACCTGGAGGGTGAAGTCGGGGTAGAGAGAGACACCTTGGCATTGTCCACCGCAAAAGGGTCATGTACACATGTCTGCTGTGAGAAATGGTCTCTAGCCCAAAAATTCAGGAGCTGGGCCACTACTGGACGTGGTGGGACCCCTGGGCGAGCTATTTGTGCTGGTACTCTGTGTGCAAGCTCCAATGCATAGAATCTGGAGACGATCTCCGGGGCCACTAGCTCTTGCAGCCAATCCTCCAAATAGGCCAACAGAGAATCACCCTCAACACGTTCCGGCAGCCACACGATGCGAACATTGTTCTGAAGGGCCTGTCCCTCCTGGTCATCCAGGCGAGCAGATAGGTGTCAAGTTTGTGTCTCCAAAGCTGTGATGTGGAGGTCTGCAGATTGAACAGTGGGTTGCAAAGAGTGTATATTGCCCTTCAAAGCATGGACACTCTCTGAAATTTTCCTTGAGTCCTCCCGGATAAGGCCCAGTTCCATGGAGAGAGAGTCAATTTTACCCTCTAAACGCTCCCCAGAAGTGTTAACAGAGGCCAGAGGGTTTCTCGAATTTATCATCCATAAATGCCATATCGCTGCCCCTAGCACCCTGATTGATCCCCTCTTGAGGGGAGCTAGTGCTCGCATCATCTTTGGTTTGCTGAATTCACCGCATGGCCGCTCTAGCAAGGAGGAAAGGAGAGCCGGAGAAGAGGTCTACTGTGTACTGCCACCCCTTTGTAGCCCCGGTCAGGCACACTCCAGGTTAGATGACATGCCCAACAAGCCGCTCACCAAGCGCTGCAAGGGACCAGGAGGGCACCAAAGGGCCCATCATAGGAAACCTCCCTGGCCGGAATAATGTGGATATGAGCGGGCCCCAGACAGGGTAGGAAATAATAAGATGTGGACACCAGGGGTGGTAATGGTGACAATCCAACACAAGAGAGGGACCCCAAAAGAAGCAGCCTCACCAGGACCCCACTGGGGTGGACCCACTCATGAGATATCGAGTGTCCCATGCAGTCCGCTGTGGAATTCGTCATTGACAGGAAGCGACCCCAAAAGTACAGGTCCAACCCATTTAGCGAGAAGAAGGAGAAATCAGCCCTTTGCCAGAAGCCCCAGCACAAGGTGCAGCGAAGCAAGGTCCCAAGCCCATCAGCGTTAAGATCTCTGATTAGCCAGTCATTATGGCAGTTCGTGCAGGTATTGGCATCTGCATCTGTGCAGTAAGTGGGGCCGTCAATATGCCCAATGCATGTCAAATGCCCATGCAACGGTATATGGCCACGAGAGAAATGGTTTGGGCCCCCACCTCATCCACTGTTGACCCAGTGTCATGTAGATCCTAAAAATACATAGGATCTGCACATTTGTTGGACAACATAAAATAAGGGATTGGTGTCTAGACTGATTCCGAACACTCCCACAGGATATGTCAGCCTATAGACCAGCTAGCTCACAGTGCCACTATAAGCCCCCATATCCCACCAAGGAGCGAATAGTTTCTAGCAACCATTGAACATGACAACCCTTGACCCTTCAGGGATCGTGGAAACAGTACAGTACTTTTCGCTCAGTCAATCGCGCTCACTTAGTCTCAGAGAGATAAACAGAATAAACGTTGGGGACGTTTTCAATAAGTATTTATTGATCCAGTATCATTCTAGTATAAAACATGTTTTCTGCGACATTCAATAGATGGAAGCAAATGTAAATGATTACAAGCACCAACAGAGCAATGGAAGGTAGAATTCTACCATGGTGCTAAAACAGTGAATATATGCAGGCATATAAACATGACAGTAATCAAGCGTACTCCTACGATGTGGACCCTATCTAAGTGTACCTAAATGTACCTAGCATGTATGTGGTGTAAAGCCAAGAATCCCCTAGGGAAGAGCCAACCCCATTACCTGATGGGAGAGAATGGAGGACCCCGTCCTAGTCACGAGTTGGACACCCCACAAGGGATTTCAGACCACTGCGTGTTGAAGCCACAGTGTGCAGGGACCTCCGTGTCAGTGTCAATGTAAAAGCGGCCAGGGAGACGAGGAGGCAGGAGGAGGACGAGGTCTCAGCCATCTGTGCAAGGCTGCCATATTGGGTGTGGCCTAGGACTGGCTGCCGGTAACTGCCTCCACGTACCGGCTCCACTGCAGTCCGTACATGATGTCCTCAGGGTACTGTGCAGACACCCAGTGCAGGTGAAAAGGCAGAAGTGGTGGTCAGTGGCGGGTTGGGGCAAATCCAGGGATAAGTCCATCTGATGCGGCCACTGCTAACAAAGTGGGGCCTCCATTTTAATCCTGCACTGAGCTCCAGCATCGATATGGGTCTGTACCCCCTGGCTTTGCTACCACACCCGAGGCAGCTTCTGAGGGCTCCCATGGAGGCATGACTTTATGGAGGCTCTATTCCGACAGAATAGGGCTGTGTATGTCAGGCAGAAGTGGTAGAGGCAGCACAAGTGGTGAGGAGCTCAAGCCCTTCGTGTCCTCAAGGCATGGTGGCTGGCTCCACCCTTCCTTCCGACCATGGTTTTGTGGCCATTCAGCATTGTAAGGGACTCTTCTTGATCCAGTACTTGACCCTTAACCTGTATCCTCTGTTTGTTCTTGTCATGTCTCAACTGTTGACTCGGGTTGAGTTGTTTCTTCTTCTTCTTTATCAGAGACTTCATTGACACTCTGTGAAATCACAGGAATCTGAATTGGTGTGACTGTCTGCAGTTCTTTACCCCTTTCTCTTCCTGGCTGTATTGCCTCCTGTGGTACCTTTCCTTACAGTTGTCCATCTTGCGGTGGTATTGTCACCAGTGCTCTTGGTTCTGGTTTAAAGAACACTATTTCTATATACAGGTTTCTCATTCTCCCGGTGTGTAATGCATACATCCAGTTTGGTACTCAGGCACACTTAACAACAGTGTTTGTGATTAAGATGACCTGGAAGGGACCTTTCCATCTCAGTTCCAGGCACAACTTCCTCACGTGTTTCATGATCAACACCCTGTCACCTGGACTAAGGTCATGGCACTGCTCTTGATGCAGATTCGCAGTGACAGCTTTCACCTGTCAAGAAACAGAATACACCGCATCAACCAATCCTTTGCAGTAATCGAGTATCATGTCATCTGTCATGTTCACAATTGAATTTGCAGGTACAGCAGGCAATCTCATTGCACTCCCCATGAGGATCTCATGTGGTGATAATACTGTCTTCCTGTCAGGAGTACTTCGGAGACTCATTAACACATTAATGGCAAAGCATCAGGCAATTTCAGTGAAGTGGATGCACAGACCTTTGCCAACTGGGACTTTATGGTACAGATCTGGGTTCCATTAAACCCAGATCTGTGACTGGGGGTGAATGTTTGCCAATGTGCAGCATTCCGTCCATCATCTTGTGTGTTTTGCATTTCGCCCTATGTGGGAAGGGTATGCCCAGACGTGGGTCCCGTGCTCACTACGCCACTGGAGTCAAGCTATCCTGGCTGATGAAGGCTGATAGCCTGAAACCGGTCCTAGGATGCTTGATTCCGGTCCAGTGAAGACATGGCTTGGCAGTTCGGTCTGGACTGTTCCCATGAGGCACAGGGTCAAGACTGATTTGCATATGGCTATGTCTGAACTGGGGTGGCGTGGTGAAGCAAAATAACGATGGATTAAACCCAGATCTGTGACTGGGGGTGAATGTTTGCCAATGTGCAGCATTCCGTCCATCATCTTGTGTGTTTTGCATTTCGCCTTATGTGGGAAGGGTATGCCCAGACGTGGGTCCCGTGCTCACTACGCCACTGGAGTCAAGCTATCCTGGCTGATGAAGGCTGATAGCCTGAAACCGGTCCTAGGATGCTTGATTCCGGTCCAGGGAAGACATGGCTTGGCAGTTCGGTCTGGACTGTTCCCATGAGGCACAGGGTCAAGACTGATTTGCATATGGCTATGTCTGAACTGGGGTGGCGTGGTGAAGCAAAATAACGATGGATTAAACCCAGATCTGTGACTGGGGGTGAATGTTTGCCAATGTGCAGCATTCCGTCCATCATCTTGTGTGTTTTCCATTAAGTTGCTCAACAATTCTTGAAGCTTCTGGGCAGTAACTACAATGTAACTTCTGCTCCACTTGTAATGTTGCACACAACATTCTGAGGACCTCATTGTTGAAATGAGCCCCGTGATCTGACTCCAGAGAAACTGGTAAGCCGAACCTAGGTATAAGTTCATGCAACAGCAATTTAGCTACAGTCATTTCTCTGGGTTGGATAGGCTTCCACCCATTGAGAGCAAATGCACATATTTCAGCCCTTTACAAACAGGCATTTCAATGACGTGCATTTACATCCTGTTGAAGGGACCATATTATCTTCCAATGTGACTCAATGTCACTGGTGTTTTTTCCTTACATTCATCTGCTGACATGTCACACAACCATGGCACAATTGTTCTTCAAGCATCCTGAACCTAGGGTTAAACCAATTCTGTCTGAACAATCTCACCATTGCATCTCTCCCTAAATGTGTTGGGCCATGGAAATATGGTGTCATTGTTCCCACTTCCTGCTTTGATCCAACCCTGGTGTTCAGGCTCTGAAACATTTTCTTGTAATCTCTTGAGCTCTTCCCATGTATCAGCAATTGACAACAACATTGAGAAAGTAATATTCTTTTCAGATCCATTTGTGTAAGCTCCATTAAATATGCAGGCCACAAGTGCACAATACAGAGCAACTTCATCAGCAAATATGTCAACTGTAACATAATCATTGCCACTTCTGTGAGCTCCACATTTAACAACTGCAACCTCTGGAGGCATCTGTAGTGCAGCCAACAATCTTCTTACATGTTCTCCATTGCAGATTGGTGTTCCAGATGTGGTCATGAAACCTCTCTGTGATCATAACTGTCCAAAGTCATGGACCACATCAAAGTCATACTAATTATCTGTACATATAGTCACTCCCAATTGAGCTGATAGACTGCAAGCTCTTGTAAGGGCAATCAGTTCTGCAACTTATGCTGAGGTAACAATTTGAAGCCATGACGCTTCCGCAACCTCTTGAACTGAACAGCAGCATAGGCTGCTCTCAAGACACCTTTATTATTTCCCAAACATGAACCATCCACAAAGATGACATAATCAGGCTCAATTAATGGTACATCTGTTATGTCTGGCCTTGGCTTGATGCATAAATTTGTGACATTTAGACAATCATGTCCAACCTCTCTGTAATCAATCTCAATTCCAGGCAGGGGCAACAAAGTTGAGGGATTCAATGTCTGACACCTTTTTTAAATGACATTTTCTGCAGCAAGGGTTTGCTGCTCATAAGTTGTAAATTTCTATTTATCATGTACTGAGTCTTTGTTCTTGTAAGCAAGATTTCAATGGAGTGAGGGACCATGACAGATAAAGAATGTCCCATCACTATGTTTTCACATCTCTCAATACTGACAACCACCACTGCAACTGCTTTAAGGCAACCAGGCAGTCCTGCAGCTATAGGGTCAAGGGTACTTGAAAAATAAGCTACAGGTCTTTGAGAATCTCCATGCATCCGAGTAAGTGCTTGGAGAGAGCAGCCCTCCCTCTCAATGCAAAACAATGTAAACATCTTACTGTAATCAGGCATTCCTAGTGCCAGGGCACAACAGATACTTTCTCTCAGCTCTATGAAAGCATTCAAGCAATTGCTGTCCCATGGAAGCGGATCGGACACATCCTTGTGTGTCAACTTCAGTAAAGGCTTAGCCATTAGGGAAAAGTTTGATATCCACTGTCTACAGTAGCCAACCATTCCCAATAACATTCTGACTTCTTTCTGTGATCTGGGTGGATTCATTCTAAGGATCATTTCTATTCTCACTTGTGACACCCTTCTTGTTCCTTTTCTCAATGACATGTCCTAAATAATGGACTTCTTTTTGACAGTATGGTAGTTTGTTTGGGTACACTTTATGTTTATTTTCAGCAAGATGGTTTAACAACTGAATGGAATCCTGTTTGCAAGCTTCTCGAGTGCTCGATGCCAAAATTAAGTCATTGATATATTGCACATTAACGGAATCACAATCCATCTGCAGATATTCAAGATTTTTCTTCAGATTCTGAATAAAAAGAGACAGACTTTCAGTATTCCTTTCTTGACCTCGGCACCATGACAAAACTCTCTCTATGAACACAAAAGAGGACAAGAACTGGCTGTCCTCATGCAACAAGATAGAGAAGAAGGCCTGGCAAAGATCCACAATGGTAAACCATTGTGCAGTGCACTGATTTTGGAAAAGAATAGGGCTGGATTCTGTACCATCGGACAACATGGAACAACAATGCTGTTAATTTTGTGGAGGTCCGATATTTACCATTTGGCTTCTGCAAGCCCATGTCCAAGAGTTGTAAGAGCTCCTAACAATTTCTCTTAGAATCCCTTTCTTCAACATATCTTCAAAACAGTGGAATAGGTAGCTCAAAAATTACACTGGGTGGCCATTGGCTTCTCCTTCTATAGTCTATTTTTTCTACCTCTAAGACTGCACCAAGTCATCTCCCACAGGCACCGTCATTGCGAATTATCTGAGCCAATGTTCTTGTTGTCAAACATTGGGAACTGTTGAAATGGGTTCTGATTCTGAATCTGAAATTGGTTTGAATTAATGTATGGACATTTGATTCATATTAAATTTAGGATTCCCCATACTCTGTAAGACCATCGGGGCTTGTGGAACCTGCATCAATGGAACTTCTGTTTGTTGAACAGGTACATTCTGCATCTGCGTTTGATTTCCTCCTTGCATTTGATTATTTCCACTCATTCTATCTGGATTCAGCCTACACTTCTTCTTCCAATGCCAAATTTTGTTACAAAATGACAAGGAGTAATTTTCTTCAACGTCGAAAAATCTGTACCAGAATTTGGATCAACTGGAACTTCTCGACCTCTGACCTATGGAACAGTCATACCTGCTAGAACACCTTGAGCTCCAGTTTGAAATCCAATACTCTGCATTCCACTAGTATTTCCTACAAACAATTGATTCTGCAAACCTTTCTTTAGCAGTTTAGTTTGCGCCAACATAAACTTCTCCTTAAGTCTTTTGTGCTTCATTTCCTGTTCAGCACTACAATATTTCACATAGCTTAGGATCTCATCAAACAGTTTTGTCTGCCAGCAAAGCACACTCTTTTGTATGTATATACTGATCTCTGGTCTTTACCCAAAAACAAACTGTGACACAAGGAATCCTATATCACTTTTGTCGGGATGCTCCTGCCCAGTGTGTTGCTGAAACGCTTGCAGTAGTCTCTCATAGTAGTATCGTACTGTTGTGTAGTTCCTATAAACCTATATAGGATCTGCGCGTTTAGACAACATACACTGTAGGATTGGTGTCCAGACTGTTTCTAGACACCCCCACCGGGTATGTTAGCCTGTATACCAGCTAGCTCACAGTGCCACTAGAAACCCCTCTTACCAAGGAGAGAATAGTTCTTAGCAACTATCGAACATGACAACTCTGATCCCTCAGGATCGTGGAAACAGTGCGATACTTTTCGCTCAGTCACTCGTATTCACTTTGTCTCAGAGTGATACACAGAATAAACAGTAGGGATGTTTTTCAATAAGCACTTATTGAACCAGCTTCATTCTAGTGTAAAATAGGTGTGCTGAAACAACCATTAGAGAGAAACAGATATAAATGATTAGAAGCACTAACAGAGTAAAAGGATGGTCGATTTCTACCATCGTGCTAGAAGAATGAATACAGGCAAGCATATAAAATACATGACAGTAAAATGCGTACTCCTACGATGCGACCCTAACTAGATGTACCTAAGTGTACCTTGCATGTATGTAGGTGTAAAGCCAAGAATCCCTCTAGGATAAAGTCAACCCCATTACCTGAAGTGAGAGACTGAGGGACCCCGTCTTGGTCTCGAGATGGACACATTGCAAGGGATGTCAGACCACTGCGAGCTGGATTGTCTGCGTGCAGGAACCTCAGCGTCTCGCGTCGGTGTGTCGGCATGGAAGTTCTTTTCTCCTCTGACTACCTCAGCAAGATATGGTGTTTATATACCCACGTGGTACCCTCAGGGGTTCTACCTTGCTGTGTCATGTCAGACTTAGGATGACGGAAGGAATGACCCTTATACATAGTTATTATGCAGGAGATGGTAGCCCTGCTGAGTTTCCAAGAATCCTTATGCATAATGGATGAGGCCAGTTTTCAGGGAAAACCCTACGTCCTGTAAGCAGTAGCGTAACTAGGTAAAAGGTCGGTCCCAAGAACCGTTATGTAGTGTAATGGTAGGGGAGAATATAGGTGAAAGGTTAGGTGACTACCTGAGCCTATAATGGGGTACCTATATGAAACATAACAGTACTGACTCTTTTGGCTCTTGTGATGTTTATTTTATTTTTACCCAATCAATATCTTTTGGAGGAACTTTGCCTTTCAATGAAGTAATCACCTCATTATACTTAGTCATTACTATAGGAGATGGTGCACTGGTACGCAAATCTCTTGTAGGTTCTGCACTTTGTACAGCTATCTTACATTCAGCCCACAAATCACTTGGCACTACAATATCAAAGAAGGTATTCAAATCAACCACAGTACTTTAGAAATCTTAACAAACCTGTCAACATTGTGTACCACTTTACAGGACTCTCTCTCAGATTTGGAAAATTGTTCGTAAATGCTGCAAGATCACCTCTACTCCAAGGTACATGGACATACCCTCCAGCTGGTATTTCTCTCAATGGAAAAACTGAGGCTTCTCCTTTATCTGTGGAATCTGGGGATGACTTACTGTTTGCTTCAGCTGCCTCTGACAGTTTCCTTTTCTTCTCATTTTTCTTTGCCCACTTGCTTTCTAATTTCTCCAAATCACTCCATTTACAAATGTTTTTTACTAACTCAATAATGTGTGAAAGCATTCCTGAAGAACACATTGCCTCAATAGCTTCATCCTGACTGGCCGACATGCAAGGTGTTAACTACTGACACGGACTCTGGTGTCATTTTAGGATGTTTACCAAATCCAGAATATCTGGATAATACATTGAGGACTATTGAATCTGAATATGAGAAGCTATAACTGGATCTATTGTGACCATGATACTTGACCATGTTGGAATCTCTTTGCCATCTGTTGTACTAAACGTGGACGAGAATAGATTACATGAATCAAAAATGCCCTGATTAGGTTCGATGTTCGAACGAAATGCGTTGGCCGAGGCTATTATTCTACTAAATTGTGTGGAGCTTTTGGAAAAGAAAAATAAAGAAGATATAAGATGAAACTCTGTGTTTGAAAGCTTCATCATCCAATTGTGCCCTGAAACTTTTCTGCAATGGGACTCTTTTTGACAGATCGACTTCATATTTTTGAGCAAATTCAGTTAATTTTTCAAGTGTAGCTACTGCACAGCTAGTAATTTCGTTGCCAAATAAATCAGATCTTTTTTTGGTATTGATTCACATGTTCTAAATCTAAACATCCCCTAAATGATTTCTTCCAATTCAACCTTTAACTTTGGAACATTTAGCAGTCTCTCTTTTTCAGGTTCTGGGGTAGCTTGATGCTCTACACTCTCTGTCTTTTTAGTCCCTTCTCCGTTCCCTCAATGACTGAATTTTTTGCTGCAGTGTCCAGGCAACAATCTGTGAATTCTGCGACGTCAGGATAAGCCCTGTCACATGTGCTCCCCCAACAGCTCCTTGAACTGCAGCATTTGGAACAATATTAATCGGAGCAGTTGCTCTGCAAATCTCTAATGGCTATGCTGTTATAACTCTGGTAATAGGTGCCTGTATAGTCACAATAGAAGCAGTAACACCTGGAGGTATCACTGTAGGAACATTCTCAACTTGGGCAGGCACAGCATTAGTTACAACAGGTTATACAGTAGGCAGTGTTATCTGTAAAGGTCTTTCTGTTTGAATCGCATTTGGTTCAAAAGGGCTGTTGCCACTGTAACATTAGATGTCATAGTACTCTCAGTAGTAGGTAGTCTATGCGCGGCTAGCAATGCATCCAAAATCTCTTCCTGAATCACTATCAGTGTCTGAATTCTTTCAGTCTTTTTCATCATTATCCCTCTGAGCTTTATTCTTTTTCGGCTTTTAAGATTTGTCAGTAGTAATTGCTGGGTACAATCTAGTTCCCTCGACTATGGCTTTTCTCCACCTATGCTGTTGCTCATCCCATCTAGCATCCGCATAAATATGCACTGCTTTTATAGCCTTGATCTGATATTTTTCTATCTCTCTAGCATGTGCAGTTTTCTCCCATGCATTTACAGCTTCGTACTGGTGGTGGCTTCATTTCAAATAACTTTTCTCTCAACATTTCAATGATTCTTAATTCAAATGTACAATATCTTGGAAAACTCAAAGGACCCTCATCATCATCATCAAACTGTTATGTTTCATATAGGTACCCTAATATAGGCCCGGGTAACATCATACCCCTTCACCTACATTACCTCCCCTACACTACACTGTAACGAGCCTTTTAGGATTGAACCTTTACCTAGTTCTAGTCCTGGGAGCAGAAGGAGAGTGTCTCCTGAACAATAGAGTCCTATAACTCCATCAATAGACTCACACAGTATGAATGGATATTCATAAGGGTTCTTAGAAACCAGGCTGGGGCTACACCACCTTCCTCCCCACATCTACGTACACGGTTCATCCCATACGTCAGCCTCAAATCCAACAATGGCTAATACAAGCAACAAGGGACAAAGGAGCCCTAGATACTTTCTGTATAAATATAGCACCTCTTGCTAGTGTTAAGACAGAGGGAACCGAGAATTCCAGGCCGACACACTGACCAGAGACGCTGAGGCTCCTGCATGCAGACGCTCCCGCTGACAGTGGTCTGAACATCCTTTGCGGGGTGTCCAACTCGAGAACAAGAAGGGCTCCTACATTCTCACACTTCAGGTAATAGGGTTTGACTAAGTCCTAGAGGGATTCTTGGCTTTACACCTTCTCACATGCTAGGTACACTTAGGTACATCTAGATAGGCATCGTAGGAGTACGCACTCTCTTTTATCAATGCATTTTATATTCATGTATTTATTCATGCTTATTGCAAGATGGTAGAACTGTACTATCCATTTATATTCATTGTACTGCTAATCATATATCTCTGCTACTGTCTAATGGTTGTCGCAGCTCATATATTCTACACGAGAATAACAACTGTTCAATAAACCCTTATTGAAACTCCCAGGCTGTTTATTCTGTGTATCTCTGAAACAAGATAAGTGAGCACAAGTGACTGAGCGAAAAGTAGTACATGGTTTCCACGATTTTGAGGGATCAGGGTTGTCATGTTCTGAGGTTGCCAGAAACTAATCTCTCCCCAATAAGAGGAGACACTAGTGGCACTGTGAGCTAGCTTATGCAAACAGGCTAACATTCTCGGTGGGGGTGCTCAGAGTTAGTCTGCCACCAAACCCGCAGTTTATGTTATCCAAATGCGCAGGTCCTTTATGGGCAATATAGGAACTACACGACATGGCGCCGCCAACGTTGGTTAGGTACTTATTTAACAGTGGAATCTGAGTAGTTCAGTCATGCTATTTCTCAGAGACCCCTACTCACAAACACCAGAGACATCTGGAGTGGGTGGGTACAAACTCCGCCACAGCTGAGTAGGCGAAATATCCTATTTATTGGCTGCTGATTAATCAAGCTTGAAGAACATTTTTGTTCCAAAAATTGTGCATAAACCCTTATCATAGTTTCCTTGGAAAAGTAGTTTGTGCTCTGGACACAATGACTACCCCAGTCTTAGACCCACTACAGCAAGCACTGCCCCTCTCAGACGAAGAGGTGGATGGAGTACTCATTGCACCTAAATTCAGACGTACTATCACCCTGAAACTACTAGAATATGGTTTATCAGCTAGGGGTGGATTAGTAGCTTTTGTGATTGAGGCACACAAATCAAACAAAACAGAGGTATTCTATTTGTGGGTTACATTCCCAGAAGCAGATGCTAGAACACACACATTTCACTCTTACACAGAGGGAGATGCACCAGCGGAATACAGTACTTGCGAGGACATAGAGGTTCCACTCACGTACCAGGAACACCTATACTGGTTTAAAGGCGCCCTACCCCATATAAGACACAGAGTAAGATTAGGCCAGCTCGGAGGAGATGGGGCAACATGGCCAATATTAGCGGCCTACACACCACATCCTGACATTGAAACAATGCCACAACCAGACTTACTCATACAACACTAAGATTTAATTAGAATCTACAGAAACCTGACGCAATATGTCATGAAGACTTTCACAGTCCAACCAACAACAGTTGCAACAAATGGAACTCAATCTCAGGGTACAGCAACTAAAATAACACCACAAACATTACATGCAGTAATGGGCAAAATGCCCACGAAACGTGAACAAATACCATTCTGGGTAGCTCAGAAAATAACTCAGCTCGAGGCAGTATTTCCAAATACTACCACATTTGAATAACACAAAATGCTAACAATCTGCTTGCCCATGGGGATAACACCACAGTTAGAGGATTGTACCACTTGGGGTATAGTCTTTGCTGCCATATATACCAGAACTCATGGTATTCCATCATTAGCGGTAGTACCAGATGTATTAAGACAAATACAAAACGAGTACGAAGCAGAGCCTGCCCTGAACTTAGGGATGAAGTTATTAAATAACTATGACCAGGTATCAGCCATAATACTAGCTAATATTAAAGGGGAAGCAGCTTCAGTGACAATCCGCCAACGCCTAAGGGAGTTCAGTCCATTAGACCAACCACATGAACTACCCAAAATAATCGAAACTGCATATGCAGAATTAGGCAGAGACAGGTTGGGTGGGAAAGCCTTAAAACCACAACTGATGGGCAGTCCTGAAAAGGACACTTCCAAGCAGACACCTGATTCTTCTAAAAAGAAGTGGGATAATAAAAAACAACAACACTTTTCAGAAAAGAGATCTCAATCCCGAGGTAGATCTCCTCCACAGGAGCCCTCTGAAAAGAGGTATAATCTCAGGAATAGGGATAATATTAGGACACCTGACAGGTATCAGGATACTGATACACGTTCCTCTCGTTCCTTTCAGGGTTTTACGAAAAACTTCGAGAGAGAAGGACGGTCAGAACACAAAGAAGAGCGTACAAAGTCCAGAGACAAGCAGCACGCTCAAGACTATACTTCCGAAAAAGAAGACAAGCCAAAATCAAAACCTCAATTTAAGAAAAAGAAAGTTGCAGGCATAAAGATCAGACATGCCCAGAATTCTGAGGACGCAGCTTCTGAGCGGGGAATGGGCTCTGACGATGCTAGACAGTGCAGCAGAGGTAACAATAGCTCGCCAGAACCTGAAGGAATTTCTGGTGACAGCGGACTTGAATGATTACATCACGGTGGAAACACCAGACACCAGGGTGAGCGTCTCACATAAGTTACACGAGATAACACTCCAAATGGAGGGGGACAAACCCAGGAAAGTTAAGGGTCTCTTTTGGGGAAATCTGTCATCTGGATATTACATCCTATTAGCAGAACAAGATTGGCCGCCAGCATTCGTTATGGAGTGCCCTAGGGGGAAAAACATAATTTTTTCAGCATTCTCCAACCTCGTTCCCATACACCTTAAACATGCATATGCACAGGAGTGGGCAGTAGCCCTAGCTCCAGCATTGTATAAAAATCATGCAGGGTGGGATGAGAAGTCAACCCACCACGTGATCCCGTTAAAAGTTTCACCAAATGCTCAAAGGCAATATACAATAAAGCAAGAAGCAAAAAAACAGGTCAGGGAGATCTTAGATCAACTTGAATACCAAGGGGTGATTGAAACATGCACCTCACCAATGAACAACCCTTTGTTTCCAGTATCAAAACCGGACAGCTCATATCATCTAGTTTTAGATTACAGACATTTAAACACATGCACAAAGACATTCGCTGTCCAAAATGCACATAGTGCCGCATTAATGAATAACATTGTGCAGAAAAAGTACAAAACTACACTAGATATCTCAAATGGATTCTTCTGCCAAAATATAGCGCCTGAAAGCAGGTATTTGACCGCATTCTCAGCATTGGGGTCCCAACGACAATTTTGTCATCTCCCCCAGGGGTATAAGAACAGCCCGGGGGTATTCTCAGCAAGAGTAACTGAGTTACTCCAAAATTTTGATGAAGAAGCATTGTCCTATGTGGATGATATTTATCTGACGGACGATGACTTAAAAGGCACTTGACCAGGGTGAGCACCATTATTATAGGATTCGCCTCTGAGGGCTACAAATTTAATTTTAAGAAATCTAAAATAGCCCACCTCAATGTCCTATTTTTAGGATATGAGCTTTCAAGTGAAGGGAAAAGCCTGGCAACTAACTTTTTAGAAAAGTGTGCGCTGCTCCAACCTCCAAAAACATTGAAAAACTTGCAATCAATACTGGGATTCCTAAATTTCGGCAGAACATACATTTTGGATTACGCTGAAAGAGTAAAACCTTTCTACGACTTAATAAAACCTGATTTTTCAGTTAAACATTGGACACAGGAACATTCAAATATCCTACGTTCATTACAAGAAGACATGATTGCTTCCAAACACTTACAGACACGCGTAAACGTACGCAACTTAGTGATCCATGTAATAGCGGGTCAATGCGGGTACACTTACTTAACCTTCAATGAAGGAGAAACGGTACCAATCGCATACAAATCACACCTGTACACAAGCGCAGAAATGCGTTTCACTTCGGCGCCGGGAAACCCTAGGGTAGCTGTGCGCCTTATAAAATTAAAATAACATAACATAACATAACTTCAACAGAATAGATCCTGACAGCAGTTCAGACCGCTGTAGCAAGAGAAAGAGCACTGGCTCAGGGAAAGCGCATAATTGTCGTAATCCCAGTACCAGCTTTGGAAGCTGTTACAAAGGCAAGCATTCCAAATGCAAAAGCCTTACATCCGAGATGGATACAATAGGCTAATTCTCTTACTGCAACGGACGTTGAATACAGATTTGATCCAAGTCTAAAAACACAAGCATTCCTGCAATACGAACAAGAATATCCTCTACCAAATGAGATTTTGCCTCTAGATCAGTATGAATATATTATTTACACTGACGGATCTGCTCAACCTGCCATAGGGAATGTATGTCGATACTTCGCATACCATTACTTCGCATGATTTTAGTGCAATGTTTTTACTTAGCATAAACCATTACTTCGCATGTTTTTACTTAGCATAAACCATTACTTCTCAAGTTTTAACTGCGCATGCATTTATAACGCAAATGGTTATAAATGTACTATGTTTTATGCTAATTAAAAACATCGCACTAAAATCATGCTTACACTACACTACCTTACACTACCTTACACTACTTAAACATCACTACACTACCCAAAACCCTAATACACTACCCCCTACACGACCTTCCCCCTTCCCCCTGCCTGGATCCTACACTCTAACACTACACTTCACCACCCCCTCAACACTACCCTAAACCCTATAACACTACACTACACTACACAAACACCACACCACTACCCTAAACCCTAAAACACTACTCCCTGCACGACCCTCACCCTTCCTCCAGTCCGCTCCCTACACTACAACACTACCCTGCACGACACCCCAACACTACCCTAAACCCTAAAACACTACCCTACACTACACAAACACTACAACACTACCCTAAACCCTAAAACACTACCCCCTGCACAACCCTCCCCGACCCCCAGTCCTGTTCCTACACCCAAACGCTACCCTGCACTACACCCCGACACTACCCTAAACTCTAATACATTACCCTACACTACACTAACACCACAACACTACCCTAAACCCTAAAACACTACCCCCAGCACGACCCTGCCCCTACCCCCAGTCCCTTCCCTACACTGAAACACTACCCTGCACGAACCCCCAACACTACCCTAAACCCTAAAACACTACCCTACACTACACATACACCACATCACTACCCTAAACCCTAAAACACTAGCCCCAGCATGACCCTACACTACTCAAACACAACCCTACAACCTAAAAGGCTACCCCTGCATGACACAAAAAAACTACACTTACCTCTCTCTCCTCCGTGGTTCCTCTCTTCTCCGGCTTCCAGTGGCTTCCAGCGACGTCAGATCTGCACGTCGTTGTTTGGAAATGGAAGCTCCTTCCAAACAACGATGTGGATAGCACATACCATTACAACGCATGCATTGTAACAACGCTTGCGATGTAACAACTTGTGTACTAATGGT
Source organism: Calotriton arnoldi (assembly GCA_963921515.1). NCBI lineage: Eukaryota > Metazoa > Chordata > Amphibia > Caudata > Salamandridae > Calotriton > Calotriton arnoldi. The sequence goes on from CAWUFW010003315.1 coordinate 1,124,840, forward strand.
ATGCGTTGTAACATCGCAAGCATAGTAACGCTTGCGAAGTAATGGTATGCGCACTAGCAGCCGCGCACTAAATGCTGTTTACCGCGCAGCGTGTGCTATCGTTAAAGGTTGCATGCGGGATGGAAAGTTCCATCTGAGTTGCACAAAAACGCAATCTCTAGGAGACTGCACGGCTCAGTTGGCAGAGTTAAAAGCACTGATACTGGCACTTGTAAATACGGATCACGAATTCCCCACACTAATTGTGTGTGATTCCTTTTACTGTGTACAGTCGTACAATGAGTACTTACAACATTGGGAACTAATCGGGTTTAAAGATGCAAAAGGTGGCACAATTAAGCATAAAATGCTATGGGAACAGGTAGTGGAGTTAAAAACGAACTACCAAGGGCTCACGTGATACACACACTGAGTCATCAGCATGATGGCATTCACGTTGAAGGGAATTCATTGGCTGATGAAGCCGCAAAGGGGGCTGTGCGAACAGCTTCCGTAGCTGCAATCACTCGTTCAAAAATGAGAATAGACGGCAAGATAATGGTGGCTGTCATTGCTTCACGCAAGGGCAGCTCGGCAGTACCAAAAAAAATTCCACTCAAGTACTCCTACAAATTAGATGCACAAAACATTCCATATGCTCAGATTCCTGGAGTGGGGGATAGAGTAATACCAAATATGGATCGTAGGCAAGGTTTGATTGTTGCAGCACATGAGGGTTTGGGTTCTGCACATACAGGCGTTACAGCGACCATTTCACTACTGAAACAGCGCTATTGGTGGCCAGGTCGAGCAAAACAAACTAAAGATTACGTCTTGAAATGTGACATCTGCCAGCAGCTGAAGGGCTCCACCATAAAACGCCTGGCGTAGACACCACTACTGATATCTGACAAACCACTCGCATGTGTGTATCTGGATCACTGCGGCCCTTTACAATCTGATGGGGCTTACAAGTATATCTTGGTGGCAGTGGATTCTTGTTCCAGATTCCTATGGGTTTGGCCTCAGCGCTCGGCTGACGCCCGAACTGTTATAAAAGATTTGCGAGTCTTCATAGGGACATACGCAGTTGGCACGTTACATTCTGACTGTGGCCCGGCGTTTAGCTCTCGGGCTTACAAAGAGGCCATGGAAAGTATGGGCGTAGCATTGCGGTACAACTCTCTGCACCATCCTGAGGGAAATTCGGTTGTGGAAAGCAAAAACCGGGACTTAAAGCAATCTTTAACAGCTAGGGTATTAGGCAAGGGCGGTAGTTGGGTTAACCACTTATATGGGGTTCAGAGAGCACTCAACAATCAGCCAAGAAGTTCTCTAGGGGGTGTCACTCCATCGCTATCAATGACCCAGCAAGTCAACGCCGTCTCCTCCTCCTGCTTCAACACCTTCCGCATGCTCCGCAAGATCTACAGATGGATCCCCACCGGAACCAGAAGGACGGTCACCTAGGCCCTCGTCAGCAGCAGACTGGACTACGGCAACGCCCTCTACGCGGGAACCACGGCCAAACTCCAGAAACAACTACAACGCATACAGAACGCCTCTGCATGCCTCATCCTCGACATCCCCCGCCACAGCCACATCACAGCCCACCTGAGAGACCTGCACTGGCTCCCCGTCAACAAGAGGATCACCTTCAAGCTCCTCACCCATGCTCACAAGGCACTCCACAACACCGGACCAGCATACCTCAATGAACGACTCACCTTCTACACCCCGAACTGCCAGCTTCGCTCCGCTGACCTCGCCCTCGCCACGGTTCCATGCATCCGCAGAACGACTGCCGGCGGCAGATCATTCTCCCACCTCGCCGCCAAGATATGGAACACCCTCCCCATCCACCTGCGGCAGACCCAGGACCTGCTGACCTTCAGGAGACTTCTCAAGACCTGGCTGTTCGAGCAGTAGCAGCTCCCCCCCCAGCGCCTTGAGACCCTCACGGGTGAGTAGTGCGCTTTACAAATGTTTGTTTGATTGATTGATTGATTGATATGAGGTCCTATTTGGGATGAGAATGTTGGTACCTGATCTTGATTGTGAAGGCACATTGGCGGATGAGAAATCATTTGATATCCATGATCGTTTGGCTGTTTTACAGGATCTAAATGAATCCAGGACAAGACAAAGTAACGTCAACACCAAACTAACCGCCACTGGGGAAGTCAAGGCAGTCACGGCAAGATCTGTCTGGATCCCTAAAGTCGGGGATCTGGTCATAGAGAAAATAGTGGACAAGAAAGAATTCGGGCCATCCTACAGAAAGCCTGTACCGGTCCTAGCAGTACAAGGAACAAGAACTGTACTTCTGCCGCCTCTTGCCGAGAAAAAGGAGAAAAGATTAGTCTCAATTGACTTAATCAAACCACACTATGTGGCCGATACTGAACAGTAGGCCTCGTGGACTCCACAGTAGCAGACCCCCTCCTCTCGCTACAATCCAAGAAGTTCAAACAGAAAGACTCATCACGTTTGAAGAGCCTCCTGTACGGAATGAAGGACTAAGCAACAATGCTATGGAACTCGTTCCCCTTGAACCAGAAGTTCAACTTCAAAATCCAATTCAAAACAATACACAAGTTGCAATTAGACCAAATACAGATGTCTACGTCAACATGCCTCGACGAGAGCAAAATGCGATTTCAACAAATCCCGATGCAATTCCTACAATTGATCGAACTGCTTCTGGCTACTTCATGAACTTTGATATGTTTTCTTTGGATCCAAGTGAACTGGGAATGACGCCAGCCCAAAAATCACACAAACAGCAAGCTAAAGACTTTCTGAACTTTCTCAAAAAGACTTACCTGGTATCACCTTGGTTAGGACTCTGGGTAACTACTGGGATTCTATTTTTTCTTTTCTGGCTAGGCTTAGTTATAACTTTTAGCATGCTTATTAATGGACGATATCTTCAGCAGAGCTCTACAGCCCCGAAAGTTAATTTGATTTTAAAACCACATCAATCTTCACATCGTGAACAACGAGACTTATCAACAGTGAACATCACAGCAGTTCCTATACCGGATGGTATAGTCTGGGACAAAGTTGATTTTGATATATTCGGTCCGACTGAACTTTTAAAACTTGCACATGTATTTAAAATTTCATTAAGTGATATAATAACCTCCAGTACATTTTCTGATGATTGGGATTCTGAAACTGTTAATAACATGTTGTCTGATTTAGAAAAAACTGCTGCATTTCCAAACACTGAAATGTTAGAAAGTAATTCAGACTATGACACTTTGTACTGTTACCAGCATTATGGTCATCATTTCCTGCACAAATCTATTTCACCTAGAAATGTTTTTGAGTACCAACAGTGGGAACAGTGCCCTCCACCACCAAGAAGTAGTTCGCACACATTTGCACAGAAAATTTCATACTTTTCAGGCTTTAACACCACTGACCCGACCTCATATTATTATAAGGTTACACCAACATCAGCACTGAAAATTATGTTGACAAACACCAAACAGATTTACTCTGCTTCCTTTATTGCCCAACTGTCTGAACAGGGTTTTGACCTATGGAAGGACACAGTAGACTTAAAATCGGTCTGGGGTTCTAGGGACTGGCAAGTCCAGGGAACAGAAGCACTATTTAGAGCATGCCTCATTCCACAGCAGATGATATTTCTAAATGAAACTGTGCAACAGACATCCTGTCTTGGATTAGCTAAGATCAAGGACCTGAACACACCTCGATTTCCGACACCATCACAGATGGGAGGGTGGCAAAATTTGACTTCACAGGAAGGGGCAACAGTAAATGACATTTTACAGTACAATAGATCAGACCCTGATTGGGAAAAATGGGTGGTTTGGCCCTTAGAGACAAACATATGTCATAAACGATTCTTGGGTGTTACCGAAGGATACAGTATCCACAGGCCAGACCCACGTTATGTACAAAGAGAACATCCTGGGTAGTGACATCCTACAGTGTTGGGAAGTTGTGCCTTGATTGGCTAGAGACCTCAACACTAACAGAGGTGAAACAACCCTTAGCCTTACTCTCACAAGACATGAATCTTAGGGATTTTTTACAAGGTCCCAAGAAACAACGTCAGAAACGTTTCATATATGCCGGTATTTATGCTGCCTATAATGAAAATTGGAAAATATCCCAACAAGAGGCCACAGAGAGAATACGGGAAATAGACCGTATTAACTTAGAAAAATCGTTGGCTGTGGTAGACAATGGGTTAACAACTTTGTCCTCCAGAATATATTCTTTGTATCTTCTGCGATAGATATCCTATAACAAGATTTGGCCATACTACAACACGGGCAATCTCAATTACGTTCTATCATGTTATTGAGCTGGACGCTACAAACTTTGCGTGCAGGCTTTGTGCCGTGGCGTTTTATAAACAGTACGTCTCTGTTTTCTGAATATAATCTAACAGATAAGCAGGTTGAAATGGCACAAAGGGGAGCTAAATATACAATGCTGCGTATTGAAAAACTGGACCGACTACCATTTACAGTAGCGGAAGCTCCTTTTACTGAATGGCTAATCCATGGCCACATAACTCTACTGGTCACTACTTTTCAGTTTCAATATTGCCTTGAACAAAGGCAGGCGGGCAAATATGAAAAGTTGGGTAAGGAACACATTAAGGAATCCTGGGATTTACCATATAGATTTCGATGCCGGAGTGCGGATCAAGAAGTGTTTCTAAGTGGTACTAACTGCAAGAACGCTTTGAGCGGTTCTCTCATGTGCCGGGACATTACATTGCACGGAACGTGTAATGGTTCGATAGCAAACTTGTCCTGCCACATGAAAGGGACTCCAGCTGCCGTGATCAAACCGGTATTTGAGCCGCTCTCAAATGGGAGTTACTTGATGCTGAACGATCAAGGTTGCTGTGGTATGCTTCCGGGCATTGCCTATCTGGTCACTGTGAACTCCAGGGTTACTTGCTGTATGCAAGTATTGTTTCCCCCAACAAGTACAGTCAGGGAGACGCGGTTATGGCCTTCGTTGAATGTTTCCTCTATACAAAGTGATACTTTGAGCAGACTGAAAGCCATGCTTTTACAGCAGACCGTACCCTTAACCTCCGCCCGAGAGACCTTTGATCTTCAAATCGTAGGACCTCGACTGAGATACAGGCACTTATACGTACAAACTGCCCCTTTCATTTCGCAGAAATGGTGGGTCGTATCTTTAATATGTCTGATACGAGTGGTATTGTACACCTATTTAAGGCCATAGGGTCAGGACTTCTTAGCACCTTTCAGACAATCCTCAGAGTTATCCCGAACTTTATACACTCCGTATTTGGCAGCATTTTTGGAGGTCTACCTCTGATCCTGCTATCAACAGCAGGAGTCCTGATTGTCATTTACCTACTATGCAATGGACGGCCCAATTACCAACGAGATGGCAAAAGCGCTCCTGGAGCGGAAATACAGTCAACGCATTGTACAACATCTGGGCACACCTCGCCTAAGGGAACTAAGCGCCTCTTGGTTCCTATTGTTTAGACCAGTCTGGATGGACTGCATCTTACCTGTTCTTCGATGCCTGTTTTGTGGTGAAGAATGCGTGTTGGACCTCTGTCTGACACTTGCAACGGACACGCCTGCGGACTTGAATACCAGGCTGGAACCCCTGAGGGCCCATGCTCGGCAATGTCCCCAGCGTATTCCGGTCTTGATGGCTGCATTCCTCGAGAATCCGCAGGTGCCTTTCACAACTGGGGTGAGCTTTAGCTCCACCACTAGCACCCAGGTATCGACTACAGCACCGGCTGCCTCTACACCAGCTATTGGCAGTACTGAATATTATCTGTGCTCCATTGATGTACTCTGCGAGGTGTTACAAGGACCGTCCCCTGCAGCAGCAAGCAGCGATGATGTTGCATCTCCCAGCCAAGACATTTAATCTGTAATTGACTCATCGTGTGCTGGGAAAGAATTCAGATTTTCACTTTTTCTAAAATTAACTAAATTTGAAACACTTCCTAAAAATTGACACTTTCTCGCTGAAAAGCATGGCCTTTCGACGCTTGTAGACATTCAACTTATATAAACAAACTCAATTAGGACTGTGGCTTAAGTGACAATTCCCAAACAACTAATTTTCGTAGCAAGAATTTTAATTTTTACCTTTTTAAACTGTTTTTAAAATGATTTTAAAACAGGATTTTAACGAAGCTCATTGAAAAATGTTCTATGCACTACTACCTAGTAAAGAGAATAGTCCACTAGCATTTTTATCATTGTTGACTGTTCGGAAGAGGAGTGGGTGTTATGTTTCATAAAGGTACACTAATATAGGCCCAGGTAACATCATACCCCTTCACCTACATTAACTCCCCTACACTACACTGTAACAAGCCTTTTAGGATTGAACCTTTACCTAGTTCTAGTCCTGGGTGCAGAAGGAGGGTGTCTCCTGAACAATAGAGTCCTATAACTCCATCAATAGACTCACACAGTATGAATGAATATTCATAAGGGTTCTTAGAAACCAGGCTGGGGCTACACCACCTTCCTCCCCACATCTACGTACACGGTTCATCCCATACGTCATCCTCAAATCCAACAATGGCTAATACAAGCAACAAGGGACAAAGGAGCCCTAGATACTTTCTGTATAAATATAGCACCTCTTGCTAGTGTTAGACAGAGTAAACCGAGACTTCCAGGCTGACACACTGACCAGAGACGCTGAGGCTCCTGCATGCAGACGCACCAGCTGACAGTGGTCTGAACATCCCTTGCGGGGTGTCCAACTCGAGACCAAGAAGGGCTCCTACATTCTCACACTTCAGGTAATGGGGTTCGACTAAGTCCTAGAGGGATTCCTGGCTTTACACCTACTCACATGCTAGGTACACTTAGGTACATCTAGATAGGCATCGTAGGAGTACGCACTCTCTTTTATCAATGCATTTTATATTCATGTATTTATTCATGCTTATTGCAAGATGGTAGAACTGTACTATCAATTTATATTCATTGTACTGCTAATCATATATCTCTGCTACTGTCTAATGGTTGTCGCAGCTCATATATTCTACACGAGAATAACAACTGTTCAATAAACCCTTATTGAAACTCCCAGGCTGTTTATTCTGTGTATCTCTGAGACAAGATAAGTGAGCACAAGTGACTGAGCGAAAAGTAGTACATTGTTTCCACGATCTTGAGGGATCAGGGTTGTCTTGGTCTGAGGTTGCCAGAAACTAATCTCTCCCCGATAAGAGGAGACACTAGTGAGCTAGCTTATGCAAACAGGCTAACATTCTCGGTGGGGGTGCTCAGAGTTAGTCTGCCACCAAACCCGCAGTTTATGTTATCCAAACGCGCAGGTACTGTATGGGCAATATAGGAACTACACGACAGAACTTTAATAGCATATATAAAAAATGCATAAAAGTACATAAAATTAATTGTAAACAACTGTAAATACAATAATTCCTCTTTTTCGTTTTGCAATAAAATATAATCACATTTAACCCCTTCCCTGCGGGGGTAATTCCCCCACGGGTGCGGGCGGTGAGCGCCGCGCCGCAGTGCTCGTGACGAGACCAGCTCATCATGAGTCACAGTGGAGCTGTGCTCATGACGAGCTGGTCTCGTCACAACCCCGCCCACTCATTAATTCTCCCGCACAGGCGGGGAATTAATCCCGCGTGGGCGCCGCGCAGCTGTTATGACGAGACCAGCTCATCATGAGCACAGCTCCACTGTGACTCATGACGAGCTGGTCTCGTCATGAGCATCGAAGCGGTTAACATCCATTAAAAGTTTGTAAAATACAGCACTGTCACATTAATTATTCAAATACTTCCGTATCTGCTGCACTCTGTTTTGTTTTTTATTTTTATAAAACCGATACCCTTCTAGTTTTTATTGGAGCTTGAAGAAATGCTGCAATCGCAAAACATACAAATGGCTGTAAGATCCTCATGTAGCTGGAAAGGATGACGTAGGACACAAGGAGGTGGAAAAGAGGTTTAGGTTTAACCCAAGGAGAAGGAAGACCCATCCAGGCCACAACCAGTCAGGGTAACAGCTCACAAGCATTTCAAATAAAACATTCAAACAAGGAAACTAAGAACAGAATGCAACCATGGTGAGGAACCATGGGTAACCATGGTACCATAGCACCATGACATCATAGACTTGCAAGTCTCAGATGCCACACACCTTCCCCCGTTAACACAGAGAGGAAAGATGAGAGAAGACCAAAATAAAGTACAAAGATTATGAAACATAGTCACTTAAGTAACGAGGCTTAACAACAACCCTAGAAGACATGCGTGGGGTAGCAAAAGAGTTAGAAGTAGAAAGCGCTCCAGAGGAACCTCTTTCACATGAAATCGGACTAGAACACACAGAAATTCTACTCAAATTCCAAATTCTGTGGTCCTCACAGCATTTTTAAACACCTTAATAACATGCATAGGCTTTGAGAACATAACTTTATGACCCGGAAGTCTGACAACAACCAAGTCACCGACTTTAACCACAGTGTCTTTAGCAGATTTCCTGGAATCAAAATTCACTTTCCTAGCTAAACACTTATCCTCTTCCTTCTTGCGCCAGTTCATGGCAGACTCATGGGAAGAGGATCGTGAGACAGACTCCTCAAGAAGCCTTACCCATGAAGGTTCAACTAAGGTGCATGGAGCCCTACCTTTGAAGAGAACGAAGGGAGACTGACCAGTAGAACTGTGAGGAGTTACTCTATAATTCTCCACCATTTTTAGGACTTGCTCCTTCCAGTTAAGCCCAGCGTTCTTGGCCCAGGAGATGGTCTCCTTTAACACCCTGTTGAATCTTTCAACCATGCCATTAGTTTCTGTGTGGTAAAGAGAGCACTTTTTGTGTTTAATGCCCCTGTTCTTCAAAAAGGACTCCATTTCCTTCGAGACTAACTGAACCCCATTGTCAGTGAGAATGGATTCAGGGTAACCTTCCCTGGCTATGAGATCCTCTAAGAATCTAGTCACCTGAATGGTGTCTATGCTATAGGTAAAGTGGACTTCCGGCCACCTAGAAAATAAGTCCAGGAGAACCAAAATGAAGACTTGTTGCCCATTAGAATTAACAGGACCCACAATGTCTAGAGCCACTTCTTTCCAAGGCCCACGTGGCAGCTCCCTGGTAACCATGGGTTGGACTCTCAAAAGCTTGGACTTTTCACTCGTAGCACACACCATGCAGTCCCTTACAATCCTTTCACCACATAGGTCCATGCCCGGCCACCAGTAAGAAGACCTGAGCCTCTCTTTGGTCTTAGACATACCAGAGTGAGACTCATGAGCCAACTCCACTAACTCCTTGCGAAGCTCAAGGGGAGGTATTAGGCGTGTGCCAAGTACAAGCATCTCATCACACACAGCCAATTCGTCTTTGACTCCCCAGAACTTGGAAGCTTCCTCAGAAGCTTGTTTCTTTGAGTGCCAGCCATTGCAGATGAGGCCCATTACCTCAGATAAGACAGGATCTAAGGATAACTTGAGCCACCACTGACTCTCATCAATGATTCCTTCGCCAACCACACACACATGAACATCACTGCCACTCCATTCATCATCAGGAGTATCATCAAGGGGTCCATCAACAACTAATCTAGAAAGCGTATCAGCAATGCAGTTTTCCACCCCAGGGATATACCTGATGTCGAAATCATACTCCTGGAGAGCTATGACCCACTTAGTAATCTGACCAGAGACTAAATCTATCCCTTTTTTAGAGAAAATTTCACATAGTGGCTTGTGATCAGTTTTGACCAAGAATTTTGTCCCCCAAAGAAACCTCTTAAGCTTTCTGATGGCCCAAAACACAGCGAGAGCCTCGCGCTCAATCACAGAGTAACGCAACTCAGGGTCTTTGAGCCCACGTGAGATGAATGTGATGGTTTCCATCCCATTTTCACCTTCTTGCTGAAGTACAGCTCCTAACCCCTTAAGGCTAGCATCAGTGGTAACAATAGAGGTCTTGGTGGGATCAAAACTCCTAAGGTTGGGGGCATCACAAAGTTTCTTCTTAAGAGAAACAAATTCACGATCACAGTCTTTGCTCCACTTGAACTCTGTGCCTTTCTTTAAAAGACCCCTCATACTGGTGCAATGCTCAGCAAAACCTTGAACGAACTTATTATAGTATTCGATCATCCCGAAAAACTTCATAAGTTCCTCTCTACAGGAGGGAGGTGGCATCCGAGAGATCGTGTCCACCATATTGGACTTGGGAGCAATACCATCCCCTGAGATCGTGTGCCCCAAGTAATGAATCGAAGAAGTCGCAAATTGGCACTTCTCCAATTTTATGGTGAGATTGGCTTCTTCAAGCCTACCCAAAACGGCATCAAGACGATTTCCATGTTCCTCATGATCTTTTCCAAAGACCAGAATGTCGTCTTGATAGACGCACACACCATCACAACCTTTGAGGACCGTCTCCATTGCACGTTAAAAGACGGAAGCCGCCGACACCAGGCCAAACGGCATCCGAACAAATCTGAAAGTCCCGAAGGGGGTAATAAAAGAGGTGAAATCCCTTGAAGTTTCTGCCAACTCAATCTGGTGATAGGCGGATGCCAAATGAATGGAGCTGAAGACTTTGGCACCACCCAACAACGCTAGCAATTCAGCAATATTGGGCAAAGGATAGCGATCCACCACCACACACTTGTTGAGTTGCCTCAAATCCACACACAAGCGGAGAGACCCGTTGGCCTTGCGTGCTGCCACAACTGGAGCAAGCCAATCAGTACCAGTCTCCTCTTCAATTATTCCACCTACCTTGAGCTTGTCTAACTCTTTCTTCATCTCTTCCCTCACAGCTAAAGACACACTTCTAACCTTACATCTAGAGGGTTGTGAGTTGGAGCGTAAGGGAATGTCCAATTTAAAACCTTTGAGACAACCAAGACCCTCTCTAAAAATATTGGGAAATCTACGTCTAATGTGTGTCTCAACAGTGACATCAGAATTAACGCAAACAGACTGAACTTCACGTTTAAGGATGATGGGAGATGGACTACTAGGATCTAGCATGACACCTAAGTCCCCCTGGTGAAACCAGCTGATGATGCTATCACCTTTCTGAGAGACGTAAACTTTACCTGAAACATATCGCCCACAGCACTCAATGAGACCCAAAAAGTAACCTCATAAAGGTATAGGCTCACCACCATAAGCCAAGGGGTGTATGTCCGGTTTTAGAAGGGAAATTTTACTAGCAAGTTTTGCTTGATAGAAAGCCTTGGAGACTATAGTAATCTTATCCCCCGAGTCGAACAGAACTTTAGTAGATTCACCTTCAACTTGAATAGAGTCAACAGGACAAGATTTTTGTTCTAAAGCAGAGTCAATTTGGACAACTATTTGTCCACAGACAAAGTCTTCCTCAAGGACACCCGTTTCAATGCTCTTAACTTTAGAATCGGAAGGCTTGCTCTTACAGACAACAGAAAGATGACCCTTCTTCTTACATTTGGAACAAACCACATTCAACGCAGGACATTTTTTATCGTTGGCGAAATGCCCTACTTTGTTACACCTAAAACACTTGGGAACAAAAGTACTTTTTTTTAACTTTACTGTGCTATCAGTTTTTGATACCACCTTGGCTTCTTCCTTGACAACTTGAACAGAAACTTGCTTGTCCTTCTTTAAGGTATCAACACACTTTAGAGAATGTTCTATCCTTTTTGCCACCTGTAATACTTCATCCAACAAAGGTTCGTCTCTCAGCCACAGTTCTTCACGAACCTTTTCAATACTGCATCATAGCATGAACTGGTCTCTTATTCTCTCATCCAGCAACTCACCAAACTTGCAAGAAGAGGCAAGTTTCCTAAGATGAGTGACATACACCTCAACAGATTCGCCCTCATTTTGTAGTCTCTTGACAAACTGGTACCTTTCAAGTATGGTGCTCACCTTCGGCAAATAATGTTTATCAAGCTTACTGATGCAGATTTCATACTCATTAAGATCTTTGCTCTCTGCATCACTAAGCTCAGGAAGGTGATCAAATACATCTTGCCCTTCTGAGCCCAGGCAATGCAAAAGAAGAGAAGTTCTGCGCTCAGCACTAAGACTTACACCGCAAACCCTGGCATAACACTCAAAAACCCTTCTCCAATTCTGCCATATAATGGCAGGCTCACCGGGTGACATTAAGAAAAAGGGGGGAGCTGTCACATTTTGCATGACTTACCAGGTAAGAAACGGTTTAAGCTTGAAATGGCACACAAATAAAGAGGATAGAGATGTGTATAGGAGAACCAAAATAAATGTTCCAAATGCACCTTTTTTTTTTTAAATTGTGAGCGAGTCACAAACAAAACAGTATATGCAGTATCACGATAACCCTTCGTCCTCCTTCTTTCCAGCTGCCGACTACGCCAGTGTAAGATCCTCATGTAGCTGGAAAGGATGACGTAGGACACAAGGATGTGGAAAAGAGGTTTAGGTTTAATCCAAGGAGAAGGAAGACCCATCCAGGCCACAGCCAGTTAGGGTAACAGCTCACAAGCATTTCAAATAAAACATTCTAACAAGAAAACTAAGAACAGAATGCAACCATGGTGAGGAACCATGGGTAACCATGGTACCATAGCACCATGACATCATAGACTTGCAAGTCTCAGATGCCACAATGGCGTTTCTAATTGTTGAAGGACTGAAAGAGCTAAAACATAATCAGTTAGGCTAAACTTACACAATAATGGTACAATGTACTTTCTCCGCTCTGTTTGATAAAATGTACAAAAGAATAAAGTATGCAAAGTTGTTTGGTTTGCTGTAGCATTGCATGGGTACCCAGAAAGTTGGCTTAATGAGTAAGTGTTTGATGGATAACCCAGCATTAAGGGAATATAACCAAGGCGAAACCTAACCAGTAAATATCGGTGGTGGGGATTTGTCACAAAAAACAAGTAAGAAGACGACCCGGACAACATAGGCGGTAAAGCTTGATATAAAATTACTGTGCATTTTGATATATTCCTCTCCCATCTTAAATGGTTTGTTTTCGCCAAGAAAAGATCTTTTGATCTTGATCTAGGGAAAGCCGCACAGCTAAGAGGGGTTTCAAAAAGATCTTCTAGACCAATGGAAGCAAAAGCTTGTTTCACATAGGTAAGACATGGAATTAACGCAGCATGATCAAGTTTCAGCATATCCCTTATAATGTGTTGATTAATTTGGAACTCCTGTCCTTTCCAAATAGATAGCCACCGCAATAACGGGGCTATCTAAATGGTGTCACAGATATACGGCAGGTCTAATTATTTGTGTTCAATGAAGTTGGAACATGATTCAGGAATTGATTGTAACCTTTTAGCGAACTTATCTTCTATCTTTTGCAATTGTTCCACTTGTACTGTTCTCCATACTGCTGCCCCATAAGTAGCTATGGAATTAGTTTTTGCTAGATAGAATTTAATCAGCTCCCGAATTGGCTTATTGCCCAGGTTTTTTGCAAATTTAAAGAGTGCAGCTATACTCTTTGACATGTGGCTAGCTCTATTCATTAACATTTCTTTCCATGTCAGATTCGAATCGAACAAGATGCCTAGGTAAGTAAATTTGTCAACCCACTCTATACTATTATCCTCTATATAAAGCCTCTTCATTCTTTTCTTAGCCCAGCCCATCATCAAGGTAAAGGTCTCTGTTCTATTGACATGCAGCTCCAGACTTGCCATAAAAGCTGAATAGACCAATATAGATTTTTGAAGGGCCTTCGGGGTTCTAGCCATCAGGACCGCATCATCCGCATATAGCAAGATTGGGAGAGGGATTGAGGTGGCATAAGTAACCTCTGTGCTATTATCAATCAGAACAGTATTTAGGCGGTTAGTGTACAAAGAGAATAAGAATGGGGCAAGGACGCAACCCTGCCTAAAACCTTTCTCAATCTTAAAAGGTCTTGTACACTCCCCTTGCTTGCTGTAACGGACTACCGCTTCTGCCTCCACATACATTTGTCAGATGAATACGATTATCTCTTCCTCCACTCCCATGGCCTCCATTAGGGACCACAGTTTACTGTGGGCCACACAGTCAAATGCCGCCGAAGGGTCCATGAAGGCCATATAAAGTTGACCTGTTTTTGCTAAGGTATATTTTAATACTAATAGTGATAAGTTCAAACATTGAACAAGAGTCCCCCTGCGCTTTCTGAACCCATATTGTACTTCCCCTAGGATCTTATTTTCTTCCGTCCAGTCTTCCAGCCTGCTAAAGAGAAGTCTGCCCATTAATTTTGCTGAGCTGTTGATTAGCGAAATGGGGCGATAATTTACTGGGTTTGTGCCATCTCCCTTCTTATGTACCGGGATAATCACAGATCTCTTCCAGGAGGTCATTGGGCCTGTTTTTATCACTGCATTAAATACAATTGACAGTAGGGGTACCCATAGTTGTTTTTGTGAGAGAAATAAGTCATCCGGCCCTGCCGCTTTTAGAGCAGTGGACTGGGACAGAGCTAACTCTATTTCTTTAAGATCGAACTTTAACATACAGGGGGCTTTTTTACCTGCCTCATTAACTTCCACCCTAGTACCTCCCCTGTTTTGGAATATAGACTGGAAATAGGTAACCCAGGTTTCCTCGTCAATGTGTGTGTTTAGAGTTGTTCCACCTTTATCTCGTAATAAGGAGGAATTAACTACCTCCCAAAAATGTTTACTGTCCCTAGATTTTGCAGCATGTCGTAGCTTTTCCCATGCTTCTGCTCTAAGCTGGTTCTTTCTATTTTCCCTCGCTAGTTTGCACTCTGTCCTACATTTACTTATTTGTTCTTTGTTTCTTGGTTTCCGGTTTAATACTTCCTTGAGTTTAGCAGCGGCTTCCGAGCACTTTTTATCAAACCACCGCATTCTAGGGTGCATTTTTTGGAGGATTGGGGTGGTTAATTTGGATCTCGTACATTCCAAGATTTTTACAAAAGATTTGATTATTTGTTGCTCATTGGCTTGGGGATCTAAGCATATGGAGATATCATTTCTCTTGTTAATAATTATCTCAGTGATTAGCTTATTTGGGTCTATTTTATCCCTTCTCAGAGTATAGCCATTCTTCCTTTGGAGGATTGGCGTAGGGACAAGTATGTTACTCGTTGGTTTTTGCTCATCCCATGGGAGGTTATATAAAATTAGGGCATGATCGCTAAAGCCCGTCATCTTAACCTTTGGTTTACTTAGATGTCCCTCATGGAACCCTGATGAGATTATAAAATCAATTTCTGAGCAGGATTCAGCTCGATAAAAGGTAGGAACTGGTTCGCATGTACTTGGTTCTATCTCATTTCTAATTTCTAGTAACATAGAAACCAGTATGTTATTTAAAGCATCACCGTAACCTACATGGTTAAAATGATTGATCGTGTCCCCATTATGATCCGCAACCCTGCAAAAATATGGGTCCCCTTTACAACATCTAGTTACGTTGAAATCCCCCACCCAGATGATTTATAGGGGTTTTGGATAATGGTATAGCAGGTCATCCATGTTCTTTCAAAGCTCCTGTACCACTAATGTTGGGTTTGTGAAGTTATTATTATAATAATTTTTTATTAATAGGTCACTACTTTTTTTTCCTTTTACAATTAACATATGGTAATAGGGGCACCTGTTCCAAAACTTTGCTATTTTCAGCGTCGTTGTATTTGCTATTAATGTTACGATGACGCCTTTTGCCCTGCCCTTAGAAGATGGTAGCGCTGGGGTTTGAAATGTTCGATAACCATTTATATTTATGTGATCTATCTCCCATGTTTCTTGAAGGCAGATAATATGTGAATTTTCCAGTTCCTTGAGCCATTCCGTAATATCTTTTTTGCTGTTATACCCAGCTATATTGTAAGTAAGGAGTACTAGGTTGTTTTCGCTTCTTCTAAGCGTGGTTTCCTGTGAGTTAATAGTTCCTATCACACATATTTCCGTCTCTTGCCTTTCTTTTTCTACCTCTGTCATTTTGAATACTAAGGGCTGCTTTGGTATGTAGTGCCCTGCATCTCCCACCCCCTCATTTGTGGGTTGAGCCACCTGAGTTGGAGCTGGAAGTTAAAGGAACCTCATATTCAGTGATATTTCACCATCGGCAAAGCCACAAGCATGTATGAAATCTGACATTTGTTGCCATATAATGTGCTGGTGTACCTGTGGGCGGTGTCTCTTTACCTTCCCGTACTGGAATTCTCACATCACCTTTCACAACCCCCTCAAGAGTTTTTAAACTTTTAATGATTTCGAATTTTTCAATTAAACTGTAAGCAACGTAATTAAAATTCTTCAATGTTTTGATTCTGTTCTGTATACATCAATTTCTTAGTAAGCCCATTTCCTAATCACAGAGCGATTCTGGACACAGACTACCCAATTACTGCATTGTGTTTCACGCCAACCAGCAAACTTCAGCGCAGCACATAATGACACAACTTCTCACTCCTTGCAGCATTTCACCCTCCTTTGCAATTCTCTTGTGCACACAATTCGACAAGTCTAAGCGAACACAACATGAACAATCTTTTGTCTGCTCCTCTAAAGAAAAACAAAGGCAATTCAACAACCAGATTAATTAGGTTTAGACACCCTCTGACTTTTCAAACTCAAAAAGATTTTCACACACATGAATGAAATCTCAACTAGTGGGAAATCACCCTAATCGATGCAGCTCCACCTTTGAGCATTAGGTTCCTCTAACATCAATCAATATTAGTACAATCACAACAAATCGTTATAGCTCCTATCTCAATTGTGCAGTCAACATTACCTTACGAACGGCACCACAAATCTTCAGCAGACATGAAAACCATAAATCAACTCTTATTAATCTATTTATCTATCCCGGGATCTTAGACTACTTCAGCATCTAATAACCTCTTCAACTTTTTTACAATAACAACATAAACATCACCAATTTTATTCCAAATGCATACTACAACACCTCCTGAGCAAGAACTCAACAGTAAGACAATTTGTGACGCATAACCCTATTGATACTCACACCTCCAGCTCTGCTATTGCCTTCAAAACTGCACTTCCTCAATCTTCAAAATTCGGGCTTTGTGCTACAGGACATGGGAATCTCTCTAAATCAGGGAAATTAATTACATCTTCTCTTTCTCATAACATAAACTGCCCTCTCGCTGCCACCTTTTGCTGGAGTGGGGGTCTCATTTAAATTATCAGTTTACGACAAAGGTCACCACCTCATCGGGGAGAAATCCACACTCACTCTGTCTTATTTCTCTTCAGGTCTCTGAATCTTTGACACTGAGTGAAAATTAATCAGGAGCTGTACACCACATTAAACACTGCAATCTCTATTCTACTCTTAGTCAATAATGAGAGTTTGCTATGATGTAAATGGTTTTATTCATCATCTTTTGGTATTCATCTTTATTAGAATCAGAATATCAATTCGTCAGTATTAATAATTAGTTTAGTCAATAATAAATATAATATAATCAAAAAATCAAATACATGCTTTAAACGCGTTCCATAAAGGAAAGAATGGGAAAGGAAAGGGTGTCAATAAGAAAAAGTTAAAGAGTTTCAAATTCAAGCGAGTGAAATCATAAGCATAAAGCTTTAGCAACCAAATTCAGGTAAGTAAATAAATAATCAATAAAACAGAACTTCTCATGAAGAGAGATTCAGAAAACCCAGTAGAGTCTCAGCGCAACAAAGTAGGATGGCAGCTAAAGGAGAACTAAAAAGGATAGGTCTATGGGTAAGTGTAGGCATGTGTATATGGTAGCCTACTCTAGAAACAAGCACTATTACAGACATCACAGCCTGAAACTTTTGCAACATATTGCTTCCTCCATCTTCAGTAAGTCAATCAGCTTTCGATTTCCTCATGGGAACAGGATCGCCCTCCGTCTTCTCACCAAGACTACAATAGTCCACAGACAGCAATGCCGAATAAAAAAATTCTTATCAAATACTTTGTTAATTCTCCTAGACTTTCACATCATTCATTCCCTTTAGAAAAGCTGAATCTTCATATGTAACCTCTTCATTACCTCACTAAAATGAATTTCTAATTCACTAGTTAATAGTGATCTTTGTGTAAGTAGAAACGTTTTGCAGAGTTAGATGAAAACATTTATGCAACTATTATTCATTTGAAAAAGCATGTCCAGGGGAAGGTCAGGAAACAGCATTTTAAATTAACTCAGCTTTCTTGAAGATTGTCAGCTTGTAAGATAATTTAACTTCAGCTACTCAGGCCTAGTACCAGTAAATATGGCTGCTTACTACAATCTTTGCCTTTAAACACATTTATTTCTCTTAAAGCCTACACGTTAATGCTGTTCATTATTATTAAAAATGTATTGTTTTTATCAACTTTATCAAATATTCCTACACATTGGTACTGTAGAACCAGGGCTTCCATTTCCCGATTGAGACTTCATTAAGCATTAAGGCTTGGAGGGGCTGTGCTCCACTGGTTCAGTCCTTTCCTTACTAACCACACCCATCAAGTAGAAATCAGCAGTGTCTATCACAATCACTTAAGTGACCATTGGCACAACTCAAGGATAATCACTTGCAACCTTTTAGTACCGACATGGCTTCCCCTGAAACGATGCTCAACAGCTTTTATTTTTGGTTTTCAAATTTATCATGACATTACTCTTATATACATTAGGATCCCAATAGAGCAAAAACAAATGATTGATAGGCATGACTGCCTCCAAAACAATAACAAACTAGAATAAAATATAATATAAAAATAGTGTTACCAAACTGGTATTTGCACTGAAGACATGAAGGATTTAATTGTACAGAGGCAGTACAAAAACTGCAGTCAGACAGGTTAAACACAGCCACTCTAGCACCGACTCCAAAGAAGAAAGTTAATGGTGATGCGCATCGTGACTAAAGATAGTATCATGAACATAAAAGAAAATGAGAGGTAGAACTCTGAGTGTGAACAATATGTTTCAGAATCTTTAACAAGTAAGGTAAAATCAAGATAAGCAAGTGAGTGAACTTATTTATCCTATTGAAATCTTTGCAAAGTTTTTTGGTTTGCTATGTGCATGTGCAAATTGGGATTTTTTTGAGAAATCAGCCCATAAATATAATTTTTAACATGGCAGCAAAAATAATAGCACATATTTTTACTGCGCAATGCCTGGCTATATAGAAAAAACTCTGCAGATTGTAAACATGCAGAAAAAGGTACATTATCAGAGGAGTACTTTACAAAAATTTACCAATTTTGGCTGAGTTTGATTAGATTAAACATTATCTCCGTATGCTTTGAAAATTAATTCATAACTTGGAACATTCTTTTTCTCAAGCCAAGACTGGAAATTTTCCCAATCTTGGAAAATAATAAAAATCGGGAAAATTGTAAACCTTCACTGTGAAAAAAAATCACACACCCTGAAATAGGTAAACAGTTAACCGAGGCCAAAGAATCAAGTGACCGTATTTATTAATGCTGCAAACACAGGAGGAAAACTAATAGAAAGCTGCTTACATTGCCGATGATAAAAACGACCGTAGAGAGCAGTTAATCAAGTTATAAAGTGAGGATAGTTTTAACCATATTAAATGAAAGAGGGGACAAAGAAACTCAAGCTTTGACACTCGAAAGAAGAGAAGAGCCCGATTTCAGTTAAAAAAAAAACAATAATACAAATTTTGAGCATTCAGTGGCAACTTTTATAATAGATTGGGGTGAATGGAAGGGTAAAATACTGAGAGAAGAAAAGAACAATGCATTTTTCTAGTTTGATGCACAGTACAATTTCGGAGATTTGAGACAGGGAGACAAAGCAAAGTAGCTATGTGTTTACTCAATAATCTTTCAAAGTGACAAATAGCGAAGAGTAAGTGAGAGCAGGGCAGTCTTAACAGCATTATATCCCTCCCCCCCCCCCCCAGGCAAAGCAGTGCACTGGGCCCTGATTACACAACCACTCATGGGAATAAAAATGTTTCAAGGAAAATTAGTGTTAAATTCTGGTCTGCATGGGGCCACTATGCTCCTGGGGCCCCCGGGCAACTGCCCAACGTGCCCATGCATTAAGACAGCACTGAGTGAGAGCCCTCTTTAGTTAACCATGGGGGGGATGATTTTGCTGACAGTCTAAAATAGCTAGGAGGAGTCTGTCACGGGTGTACCACAAGGCACCACAATAGGCCAACATTTGGACAGTGCTTACCACAGTCCTTATCTAAATCTAAATAAATCCTTTAGACTCACTCTATAAACCTGTGCTCACACTATGCAAATCATTTTAAAACTGGAGAAACTATCAGCCACTGATAGCTCACTTGGTCCATCTCTCCTGGCAAAAGAAAACAGAATGAGCATAGATCATCGCAAACTCAATGCTTTTAAAACAAAAATCCTCATCATCGGTTAGTGGTCTGCCTAGTATTTATTCTTAGTGACAACTGAGAAAGCCACCTTTATCTATCAACAGTGTCTGAAATCATTGAATTATTCAGGATATCATCCTCTCCTTGGACATTCAAGAGGAGTTAGTAGTCAGGTCATTGTCCCACGTGGTGAGAATTTTAGGATGGATTTTTGTGTTGCCAGAATTCCACAGTGATGACAGTACTTACATTGCACTTCAATATTTTGAATGTGCCATATGTCTCTACATGGTAGTCCTGATTTAATCATGCATAAACGTCAATGGTTTCTGAACTCAGCTATGTGAATACTGCTTGCGTGGCTCTGTGTGGCTTAGTGAATCCAGAGCAATGCAAGGCATTCTTTGGGTCGAGTGTGGGCATTCCTAGGCATCCACCCGAGGATTCTGGCAAAATCCCAGATCTACTAAGGTAAGTAAACCTGGGATTGCTTCAAAATGCTACACCATCCCAACAGAGGCATAACGATGACGAATATGTTTATTTCTCCTCGTTATTTCCTCTTTCTACATGTGCTGCATTCTCCAGCACATGTAGAAAGAGGAAAGTGCCTCTTAGGATTGTTTTTGTGCAGGAAGGAACACCTTCCTGAAAGTAATCCTTCCTGCACAAAAACAATCCTGCCTGTAATGCAGGCATCCTTTGATCATGGCGCAAGGGTGCCTCTATTAGGTTGCACTCAATGCGTCAGTGCAGTGGGAGAGCAGGAGTACGCCATATGTTAGTAAATATAGTGCTTTTCCTACTCTCTCAATTTGATGCAGCTCAGCAAGTTGTCTTGTTGCATTGTGCTGCGTCAAATGTTAGTAAATCTGGGTCCCAGAGACTATCTCTCCCTCTCATATCCCACCCCTTGCTCTGGGTCTACTGTTGACCATCATAATATTCCTTGAATGGTTATCAGTTGGTTCAGGAAAATTATAAACTTCTCATCACTCCTGTTGGGTCAAGATTGCCAGGTTAGTGCAAGTCTGACACTTTCCAAGAGCAAAAGGTAAATAATTTGATCTTGACTTCTCAGCTTACTCCATAATTTTGGCCTTGGAATGATGTAAACCTTCAGAAACAATTTGCCTATGTTCCTGTAAATTATTACACATTCAGTAGCCACTGGAATCAAAGTATCAATATGAGAGGAAGATGGAAAAACTTAAATCCTTATATAAACAAGAAAAGTGAAATCATTGTTGTACTATGGGTTGCATTTTTATAGCAAAATTCTGCAATTGGTAGATAGGAAGTAAATTTTCCTTGATTGGCAGTACAGTTGCACTGCAAAAAATTCTCCAGACTTTGATTAGTTTGCTGTTTGCCTATTTGTCTGCGACTGATAATCAAAATCAAGAGCTTGTTCAATTCTCAATGCTCAATTCTCAATGCATTATAAATGGATGTCCAAAAACGAGTAACATGCTGAGGACTGCTATCAGAAGTGACAGTATAAGGCAATCTATACAGATTAAAATTTCAGTCAAATAAATGGACCCATTTGTTGAGCTGTTTGTAGCGTGGACAAAGTTGAAAAATAGTCCATCTTTGAAAAAGTGACTACTTTTCTGATCATGAAACTTCAAAAATTCAGACGATAGCCGCTAAACTAGCCCTAAAGAAGCCACACAGATCTTCTGCCTCTGTGTCTCTCAAAGAGCTTCACTGGCTTCCAATACCACAGAGAATACAGTTCAAATCACTATGTATCGTCTTTTAAGGCTCTGCGTGGACTAGGGCCGGCGACATTGCAGGAAAAATTTGTCTGGTATGCTCCTACAAGAAGTCTTCGATCCTCTGCAGCCCATCTGGTCAGCACACCATGAATTAGAACCACTAGGTTTGGAGGTAGAGCGTTTAGCTGTGCAGCCGCTCGCTTATGGAACGAACTCCCACCCAATCTTAGGCAAATAGAAGATTTCCTACACTTTAGGAAGAAGCTTAAAACCTGGCTCTTCCCAAGGGTGTAATGCAGAACAGTCATCCTCATGGTAATACGTGCAGATAGGGGAGCTAGTGTAACCTCAGCGCCAGGATACCCGTGGGGTGATAGTGCGCTTTATAAGACTGTATTACATTACATTACATTTAATCATTATCAAAGGGTATCACCCAGAAGGGAAAAGGTGCATTATAAAATCTGTAGAAATCATGTGTCAAATATTATTTTACAGTTTGCAGTTTATTTTATAAAGTTTATGCACTACCTCCACTGAAGGTTGATAAATAAAACAAGCCAGCCTATAATATAACAGTTAAAACCTGATACAAATTGAAAAAAGATTTTTAAAAAAATGAAAAGACAATAGCAATCAGAAGGTAGTTTGGATCAAGTCAGGATAAAGTCCATGGTTTCTTTTGGAGTCCTTCCATCTCACTAAAGTGCATTTAAATAACTAATTCCCACTTCTTAATAGCAAAACAATGACACCAAGAATGATCTTGTAAGGTATCTATATATCATTGTTTTCTTTTAAAACAAGCCAGTTTAGCTATTCTTGTATAGTTTAACATTTATACTGTGCACAACATCAGATAAGAAACCTGCTTTGTCACTGCATACTAAATTTCCAACTTCATCTGTGGCGCAGTGTTCCAGCTCAACATGTTTGAGTAAGTAATATTGAATCCTTCTGATCCAAGTTTTAAAATCTTTGAAAACCTAAATAAATGTCCTGATCCAGTTGTTCAAATTGGCACAATATTTTAAAGAATCAGGAATAAACCTAAAAATATAAAATCCCAGGGAATAATTGCCCCCAGGGCATTATGATAGGTTCTTATTGCACTAAGTTCTAGACACAGAGCTTGTACTGGAAATCTATTCTGTTAAGACACAATTCTTCTCAAAAACAACTAATTTAGTTATATTTTACATTTGTATTGGGCATGGCCCTTTTTGCAGGGTATTCCCCAGATTTTTGTCTTCTGTTGATTAACCTGTTTTTGTTGTCTTTAGAATGCAGATAGTCCCTGCTATCTAGCGATTAAGTGCTTTTGCTCTCTCCCTAAAACATGGTACAATTAGCTTATTCCTGATTGTACAATAAAAGTACTTGCAAGTTCATGGTAAATGGTACACATGTACCCATGGCCTGTAAATTAAATGCTACCAGTGGGCCTGCAGCACTCATTGTGCCACCCACTAAAGTAGCCTTTTGAAACATTGCTCAGGCGTGGCACTGCAGCCTACATGCAATGTTAAACTGCCATATTGACCAGGCAAAAGAAAGCTTTTCCCAAGCCTAAACCTTCCTTTATAATACACATAAGTCACCCCTCAAGTAGGCCCTAAAGGCTCATTGGGCAGGGTGTATTGTAATTAAAAAGTAGAACATGTGGTTTTAAGTTTTACATGTCCTAGCAGTAACAAACTCCTGAAGCCGTTTTCTACATTTGATTGTGAAGAGATAGAAATATGTGTTTGCACTCAAATGAATTGTAATTTTAAATCCTCTTTAATAGTAAAGTCGGATTGTAAGTCACAAATCTGAAAATGGCACTTTTAGAAAGTTGTAATTTTCCTATCCTTACCATTTGTGCTTTCTGATAATGTCCTGGGTCACATGACTATGAATGGCTCCTTTGAGTTTTGTGTATTCCTTCCAAACAGTGACACAAAAGGGGACTAAGAGTGGGCAGGATGGGTCATCCTGCCAGGATGGCTGGGGTGGAGCTGTGCCCTTCCCCACTTGCACTTCAAACTGCTTGCCTCCAGCACACACAAAGAAACCTGACACTAGTCTTTTGTCCCCAGGACTTCTTGGATCCTTGACGGGAAAGGGAAGAACTTTCCACAATCAGATGTTAGGGTAGCATAGGGAATACTTCCCACTTTAAAGGTTGGCAGCAGGTGTAAATATTGGACCTCCAGAGCAACTCATCAGTACACTTCTAAACATGTGGACATTACAAAAGAAGGACTGCCTTGCCCCCCAGGGAACCTACCTGCTGCTACCATAAACCTTACCTGCTGCTTGAGGATGCCCTTGCTCTCTGAAAAGAAAGACTGGACCTGCTCCCTTTGTCCCAGGCTAATCTGAGTGACTCTAAGGGTTCATTGGCTGACCACCTATCTGAGCTATGGGGCACATCAAGCTCCAGAGGCTGTCCTGGAACTGCCCGGCTGACCTGCCGGAACCCTGCTGGCTTCTGCTTGAGTGAGTTCCATATCTCCAAGAGGTGCTTCCCCAAGTCCTGGACCCTTTGCTGCCATCAGCTGAGCTCCTCCTGTGAAAAAAAGTGAAATTCTGAAGTTTTGGGCTCTGCGTGACAACGAATGTACCCATTTGCAAAGAGACTCTCCTACCTGTGATGACTGCGAATGCAAAGCTCCAAGGTGTCCAACATTTTGTGCTACAGCAACCACAAGAGACAATTGACAACACAAGATCTGTACTTTGTGCTACAGCAGCGACAGCCCGTAGCGACCCTTAACACAAAGCGCCTGCAATGAATGTCAGTGCCTCCATGCTGGTTTTCCCCTGTCCCTGCTCCTTGCGGCCTCCTCCACTGGGAATTGAACTCTTCACACCATACTTTAAGAAGGTAACTTTTTCAGCAGGATTAACCTGGTCCCTCTATCCTGCCTGCACTCCATCACAGTCAGCCTGAACTTATGACTTTCCCGCGGTCTAGCACGACTAGATGACGCTTTACGTTTTTGGGTGCTATATCTACCTAAAACATTAAAATTGCATATCTCTGACTCTACTGATTTCTGTCATTCTGATATAATTTTATTTATTGAAATTGACTTTATTTTTCTGAATTGAATTTTTCTTATGTTGTCCTTTCACTTTGTTACTGTTTGAGTGCTGCATAAATACTTAACACTTTGCCTCTAAGTTAAGCCTGACTGCTTTATGCCAAGCTATCAAAGGATTAAGCACAGGTTAATTTAGTGACTTTTGTGGTTCACCCTGACAAGGATTGTGGTTGTTGGCTGACTGGGGATTACTGCCCCCCAACCAACATCCTGACTTCTTACAATAAGTAATTTATTAAACAATGAAAACTCGACTGCATATACAAGTGTCGGAGACACTGTTATCTCCTAGTCCTTCAATGCATTTAAAAGATGGCTTTCTCCCTTAGCATTATACAATTTTTATATTCCATCTCCATACGATAATGTAACTGCACATCGCAATATACTCAACTACTGTCTGAGAGAGACTGCCAAAATAGATATATGCTTAAATCTCCTTTTTCTTATTTTCAAACCTCCATATTAAACATTTAGAGACCTTTGAAATTAAGAAAAGAATACCACATTGTTGTTATCAATATTAACTTTTAAAAAGTGAATTTGCACAAACGAATCTGGGGCACTGGGGCAAGGCTAAAGGCCAATATGAGTTAAATCAAAAATAATTATATTGTCCACCTATGGCAGAGTGTGGAAAGCCCTTCACACAATCATGTTGGGAACATCGTAACCCAGAATACATCTGTAGAAAATATGAATAGAAACAAGAAGCTGTGCTTTAAAGCATCCCTGTTTCAGGCCATTCTGAGTTTCTATGCAGGCAGTTAATCCTATATCCACCATGGAGGGCAATTTGAAGTTTTAATATACCAGCAAGGATTCCAAGTTTACTCAACATGCATCACAAAGTTGAATAAAAACATTGAAAGCAATATATACTGGTTAAATTTAAATAAAATTATGTTTATCTAAAATATCTCGCACCACAGATATGTTATCAAAAACATTATGTTGATGGAAGCCAGATTGATCTGTTAGTAGTATTGCCCTCTCATTAATCCATGCCTGAAGATGTTCCATTAAAGAACCATAGAATCATGGGATAGCTTACAGCTACCATCCAAGACCACAATTTGTCAGAAGTTCTGTGGCAAGGGTCTCGAGCTGGCTTGTGCAACAAGTGGTTCCTGAGCTGCTGGTAGCTCTCCAACTAACTGATAGTGTCTCTCCTCTGTGCAGCACAGCCTACTACATTAAAAGCTTTTGTCTGATTTCCTTAATTATTATATTTATATATGTATTAAGAAATTGAAAAGAGTGTATTCAAGATGAAAATCAGGGTGTTTTCAGAACTCATAAGCTGATGTTTGTAAAAAAAAGGATTTTCAAAATATTCTTAAAGCTGATATTTGAGTAAAAAAACATGCAGTATTACTAATATTATTGGACTGTTGCCATGGACATTGTAGATTTGTCTCACATGTATTGCCTATGTAGAGGCATTCCAAATTGAAAAAGCTTTTTTTACTTTACGGCTGAAATTTTTTATGGAGCGGTTAGTAATGTATTATTGTCTGACATGGCCACTATTACAACACTATTAATATTAAAGCTCAGGATGATCTTCTCTCAACACAGGTAGCTCTTTTTACAGAACACGTTGCTGACCCCTGTTCTAGAGTCCTTTTTGTGGAGATGGAGATGTATGTTCCTTATTCAGGAATTTTGAACTACAACATTCCCTGAATAAAGGATATAAAAACATACCCCAGCTCTGCGGATCTTTTTTCCTGTTTGTAATTGGAATACCATCAGGATCGTCTGATGCAGACCCTCCGGCCTTCTTTATGCAATTTGAGATTTCATTAGTAGACTGGCGAGTAGAAGCTGTGTACCTATGTTGAATTTAAATTTCTACAATCTCTTGAAACCATATTTTTTCCAGTATAAAGTAAGGAGACATATGTACACCAGACACATACTGTCGATCAATATCATTTAGACCCTGTATAGAGTACCATAAGGACCCAGTATTTTTGTGAAGCACTTGTTCTAGCAGCTTACTGAATAGAACACCATGCTTGGTATTATAGTTTCTGCTGCTGTTCTTTTTATTTCACAAAACTTTTCTTAAATTTTAAAATCAATTGAGCAGGTTAGGACAATAAAACATATATTGCCTATGTCTTTTTTTATTAGCTGTACACATAGTTAACAATCCACATTGTCTTTGGCCCTACCAGCACACACATTGTAGCTTTTTAAATATATTGACCATTCTTGAAAAAATAAAATCATAGAGAAGGCTAATACTTTTTTTCTCTAAGCGGTCAAATTTGGCTAGTGTTATGCTCAGGTTACAAATCAGTGTCTGCTTTAGGGACCCTGTATAGCTGATTTCTTAAACTATAATATACTGCCTCACCTCCTGTTAAATTCAAAACCGTCTCAGCATAAATTGAGAGAAGTATGACATAGTATTAATTTATGATCACTGTGCAGTGAGAAGAATATAGTTGGATTAAGCATTGATGAAACCAAACTATGAAAATATAACATAAACTAATCAAAAGTGAGAGATTGTCCCCAGGTGACATTGGCTGTATCGCCCAATCAATACGACCGTTTATATTAACACAGACATTTTCTAGACATTGACTAAGCAATAAAATTATTTTTTTATATGCCGTAGAGTTTATATTCAATAAAGGTTCTGGAATATTCCAAGCAGTTCCCTGTTCCTTAAAGTGCTTTGCAGTTTATTCTGAGGATTTTTCATTTTCAAATACCCAAATATTAAAACGTTATCAGTGCATTCACTTTGCATTAATGGCGATGTCCATTATAATACTTCAGTTAACAAATAAATCTGTGTGAATTAATTGATATTGATAACCAGGAGCAGGGTCGTATATAATCAGAGATAGAGTTAAAAAGAGTATCCATATTTTGTTCCTGGACCTTAATAGCGCTTCCAAAAGTTCCAACATTCACATTTCTTAACTAAGTATCATGAAAATAATCCTTAGGAGGTTTAGAACTGCCTATGCTAGTACAGACACATGGGGATTTACTGTAAGAAACATCTCTACACCTTTTATGAGATTTATACAATTCATGGGCATCTTTGGAAACCGGGATGACATCAAATCCCCTTATATAAAAACAATCTAGATGAGATAAGATCAAAGATGTAATGGTAGGAGTCCTAGATTCACCTCTTGTCATGGGGAAGATAAGTGATTTAAATCACTTGAAATCAATAAATGCAACTTTGGGGTACAATTAAACATCTCTAATAAGCTAGGTCTCTTTAAAGAAATTCCAGGTTCAAGAAATTGATCAATAAAATCTAAAATATGAGTTTTATGTACACATGTATTATGTCTATCTAGGGGTGATGTTACTACTATCATGTCAGCATCGGAGAATGTAACTTTTGGGGCACTTATAAATTTAATGGCAATTGGATTATGGGGTTTCATAAAAGTAGACTTCACACTATGTATTCAGTATTTATGGCTGTCAAGTACCTTCAAAACATTACACTTTGGCAATAAAGGTAGGCTCCATACGTTGCTTTAAAGGAGAGGTGATAGGCTTAAGTGATCTCTTATAAAACTTTGCCAAACAACATGATTTCATTTTGGAAAGAAAAGTATTTTTTTCAGACGGGAGAAAAGTATTTTTTTCAGACGGGAAATATTCAAACTAAATATTTTCTTTCACTTCCATTTGACTTGTAGTGAACTTATAAGTTCAGCTATGATTCTTATTGATGTATTGCGTAAAGTTCTTTGAGATTTAGATTAAACTGTACTGTAGTTTGGTACTTAACACCCTTTAAAATTGAATAGGTCAATCGCGATTCATTACTTTGAGCAAAAAACTTTTTTAAAGAGTAAATAGTGTCTTCTGTCAATTTTTTGGAATGTCTAAAATTTGTTTTATTGGCATTCTTATTTGTTGCTGAAAAAGAGCCAGGCATAATAAAAGGTCGGAGGTCTTGCTGGAAATAAAAAAATTGCCTAGCTTCACCTTGGAACTCATCTGACTTTTCTAGGGATACACTTCACATTGTGACCCACTCTATCTTTTTTTTTTTTTTTATTGAGTGAGTTGTTAAACTCCTCTCTTTGAATTGTACTTGAATAATGAAGTTGTGGTAAGGAAGACTTTAAAACAAGTACAGCCTTAAGTACAGTAGTTAGCATAGTAAGAATGTGGTTACTAATTTCTACTTCAGTTTTAACATAAGATTGAATATCCTATCTAATACATATTAAAATTATGATATCTGGAAAAACTCTTCGGGTAAATTACAACAATCATTATTGTTAAATAGTGGTGAAGCTGAGAGATGACATTCCATGGGCAGCCAAGAACACCCTATATCATGGGTACTCACAAACTTTCTCTCGGGGGCCAAATTTACAGTGTGGTTTGTGGCCGAGGGCCGCACCGGTGGGGCGGAATCAGTGGGGGAGGGGGGCGAGGATAGAGCAAAAAAAAAAACTATGACCATGAGGTTGAACACAGGCCTCTGCAGCGGACGCCTTCGTCCACTGAGCCACCAGACCCGGCATACACACTGCTCTCTCTCTATCTATCTCTCTCTCTCTCTCTGTCTCCCTCCCTCTATCTCTCCCTCCCTCTCTCTATCTCTCCCTCCCTCTCTCTCCGTCTCCCTCCCTCTCTCTCTCTCTCCCTCGCTCCCTCCCTCCCTCTGTCTCCCCCTGTCTCACTCACTCTGTTTGTCTCTCTCTCTCTCTGTCTCCCTCCCTCTCTCTCTCTGTCTCCCTCCCTCTCTGTCTCTCTCCCTCTCTCTCTTTCTCTGTCTCCCTCCCTCTCCCTCCCTCTGTCCCCCTCCGTCTGTCTCCCTCCCTCTGTCTCCCTCCCTCTGTCTGTCTCCCTCCCTCTGTCTCCCTCCCTCTGTCTCCCTCCCTCTGTCTGTCTCCCTCCCTCCCCCTGTCTGTCTCCCTCTGTCTGTCTGTCTCCCTCTGTCTGTCTCCCTCTGTCTGTCTCCCTCCCTCTGTCTGTCTCCCTCCCTCTGTCTGTCTCCCTCCCTCTGTCTGTCTCCCTCTCTCTCTGTCTCCCTCTCTCTCTGTCTCCCTTCTCTCTCTGTCTCCCTCTCTCTCTGTCTGTCTCCCTCGGTCTCTGTCTCCCTCGGTCTCTGTCTCCCTCTGTCTGTCTCCCTCCCTCCCTCTGTCTCCCTCCGTCTGTCTCCCTCTGTCTGTCTCCCTCCCTCTGTCTCCCCCATTCCCTCCCTCTGTCTCCCTCTGCCTCCCTCTGTCTCCCTCCCTCTGTCTCCCTCTCTCTGTCTCCCTCTCTCTCTGTCTCCCCCTCTCTGTCTCCCTCCCTCTGTCTCCCTCTCTCTGTCTCCCTCTCTCTGTCTCCCTCTCTCACCTCACCCTCTCTCACCTCACCCCGTGTGTGTGTGTGTCAGCCCGGGCTGAGACAGCTTCCCGGGAACACACACAGCCGCACCCGAGTACTTCACAGGTCTTTAAATGACCATTCACTTGTTAATGAGGCTTTGTTGTATTTCACCTCTTCTTAGCGTCCCTGCATCTCCACTCAGTCAGAGTGGAGATGCAGGGGCGCTAAGAAGAGGTGAAATACAACAAAGCCTCATTAACAAGTGAATGGTCATTTAAAGAATCGCCCGGCCCCCATAGAGCAAAGTCTCTCAGACTCTGCGCTGCTGCAACTGCTGTATTTGCTGACACTTAAAAAACCCAAAAAAAAACACAGGTACGATGTCTGCAAGGTCCGCGGGCCGCCAAGGAAGGCTTGCCGGGCCGCTGGCGGCCCGTGGGCTGTACTATGAGTACCCGTGCCCTATATAAACATGTTGGGGTACTGTTTTGGGGGTTTAATTTTCCCTTCCATGCATGATTCACCAATGGAATTTGATTTAGGGGCATATTCACATCAGATGTGGTATAATGTGTGACCAAAGTATTTTTTCCACAATAACATGCTCTCAATATTGTGATAGGAGGACTATTCAACAAACTACATTGTGATGCGATAATGCTCTCCTCAACTTAAGTAGGAGACTTGACTAAGTTTGTGTGTTCCTTGCCATGTTCATAGTCCAAAAGTGCTGCGTCAACAAATGGTGGACGGGTATGCCCAGATGTGGGTACCATGCTCTCCATGCCACTGGAGTCAAGCTAGCCTGGCTGATAAGGGGTGAAACCCCGAAACTGGTCCTAGGATGCTTGTTTCCGGTCCAGGGAGGACCTGGCCTGGCAGTTCGGGCTGGACTGTTCCCATTGGGTACAGAGTCAAGACTGATTTGCATAAGGCTGGGTTTACACTGGAATGGCATGGGGATAAAAAAACAATGGGGTTAGGGCCAGATCTCTGTAATGGGTTGAATGTTTGACATTGTTCAACATTCTGTCCTTCAATTGATTTTTTGGGCATTTGTCACCCTGAATGGGACGGGTATGCCCAGATGTGGGTCCCGTGCTCTCCATTCCACTGAAGTCAAGCTAGCCTGTCTGATAAGGGGTGAAACCCTGCAACCAGTCCCAGGATGCTTGTTTCCGGTCCAGGGAAGACCTGGCCTGGCAGTTCAGGCTGGACTGTTCCCATGGGGTACAGGGTCAAGACTGATTTGCATAAGGCTGGGTTTAAACTGGAATGGCATGGGGAGCAAAAAAATTAAAGATTTAGGGCCAGATATCGGTACTGGGGTGAATGTTTGACATTGTTCAACATTCTGTCCATCAATTGTTCTTTTTGCATTTGCCACCCCGAGTGGGACGGGTATGCCCAGACGTGGGTCCCGTGCTCTCCATGCCACTGGAGTCAAGTTAGCCTGGCTGATGAGAGGTGAAACCCAGAAACCGGTCCCAGGATGGTTGCTTTTGGTCCAGGAACAACCTGGCCTGGCAGTTCGGGCTGGACTGTTCCCATGGGGAACAGGGTCAAGACTGATTCACATATGGCTGGGTTTAAACTGGAATGGCATGGGGAGCAAAACAACTATGGATTTAGGCCCAGATCTCTGTACTGGGGTGAATGTTTGACATTGTTCATCATTCTGTCCATCAATTGTTCTTTTTGCATTTGTCACCCCGAGTGGGACAGGTATGCCCAGACGGGGGTCCCGTGCTCTCCATGCCACTGGAGTCAAGCTAGCCTGGCTGATGAGGGGTGAAACCTTGAAACCCGTCCCAGTGCTTGTTTCTGGTCTAGGGAGGACCTGGCCTAGCAGTTTGGGCTGGACTGTTCACATGGGGAACAGGGTGAAGACGGATTTGCATATGGCTGGGTTTAAACTGGAATGGCATGGGGAGCAAATAAACAATGGATTTAGGCCCAGATCACTGTACTGGGGTGAATGTCCATCAATTGTTCTTTTTGCATGGTCAATAATTGGCATGAGATTTCTATCATTTCAAGAAGAAACTGAAGACATTTGTTTGTGCTTGTCTGTCACTGGAAAGAATCTTTCAAGTTGATTTAAATCATATGGATTGTTTTTCTACTGTATCTGTAAGGGAAATATAGAATTTGTAAAAGATGCAGCGTTTCATGGAGAATTACACCTATCTGGCATGGCAAGTCTATAATTACGAACAACAGAAATGTTCTTTTCACCATAGCTGTTCCTGAGAGCAATTTCCATATTGTGATTTCTAATGAGGTTATATGACCAGAAAAAAAATGTCTTGATATGAAAGTTTTCTTAATACTTAAATGTTTAGGAAGCTTATGAAACACTCTTTCACATAGCCAATGAAGGCTATTTCATAAAAAGTCAAATGTCTGCTATGGCATGGACAGAACTTCCCTAGTCAATGCTCAGAGGTGTGTGTGAGTTCCTTGTCTGCTCAAATAAAAGAAGTTGCCTTTTAAGCTTAGCAGGGTCCAGTTCTAGCTTCAGCTTCAGCTCCAAATCCAACTCCAGTTGCAACTTGAACCATGGACAAGAGACATCAAACAGAGGAGGCCACAAATGCACTAGTTGCTGCCTACTCCACTGATGCCATCTCTTCCTGCTAAAGTCACCAACAGTTGGTCCTCCACCTGTGTTTCCAAGCAAGTAGGACAAGTGTATGCTCATCAATCTCTGACAGCGAGTGCCTTCACACCGTGCAGTGCCGTACTCCACCCCCACATGCCCAAACCTCCCCGGTTCCACAGGGAGCTGGACACTGGAAGCTATAGGCACAATGCTGATGGATGGACCACAGTCAGGCGGGCTCAAACCCAGCTGCTTCCATCTTCCATCGATCATCTTAAGAAACTGCTCAACCTCCTCAAAATTCACCCAAAAGTACACCTAATTTATGGCTCAAGTCTACATGTTGTGGGACTGGGAGACTGAGCACAATGAGAGTGCATTCTGTGCTTGGCACAGGAATTGGGGCAAGGGCATGAACAGGACTGGCCACTTCGGTAGCAGGGAACTGACAGCAAGTGAGCCAAGGTTTGGTAATGGCTGCAAATATTCAAATGCTTATAAGGTAAGAATTTATGCTGGGCACAAATAGGATAGGCAAGAGCATATTCCTGAACATCT
Organism: Calotriton arnoldi; assembly: GCA_963921515.1. NCBI lineage: Eukaryota > Metazoa > Chordata > Amphibia > Caudata > Salamandridae > Calotriton > Calotriton arnoldi. The sequence continues at coordinate 1,158,475 of CAWUFW010003315.1, forward strand.
GAATGCACAATGGGCCATCAAAAAGATTGTTAAACTAAATCCTATGTAATCTTAACTCTAAACTGTACTACTTCGAACATATGTTGAGAAAAAACCACAGTCTGATATTAAGGTTCTCTAGTGCACATCAAAAGAGAATTGTATAGTTAAATTCAGACTCTGAAAATCATGGAATGAATAAAGGACAGGATTTTCCTGTCCAACACCATCTTGTTCTTGTATCAATTCTGCCCTATCTACTGTGTCAGAGGTATCAGTTTACAAAATAAACAACTTTGAAGCATAAGGGGATGTAAGATTGGTGCCTTGCAGCCTTTTCTAGCCTGAGAGACTAGCAGAAAACAACTGTGCTGTGCAATGCCATTGTACATAGAAAAGCTTGCAAAAGACGACATGGTTCCAGAGACAACAATCCGCATTTTGTTGCTTGTCTGTATTTGATTAGAGTGAAATTTATCTTGCAACACAGAAAAAAATTAACACCCCGATTTAGAGTGCAGAGTACAGTCTTTACTCCATCAAAGTGATGGGGTGAAATACTCTGTTGCCTCGATGAAATACCCGTACTCCTCATCTAGAGATGTCCGCGAGCCCTTTGAACATCTCTAGTCATTGGCAGGAACCATTTTTACAGCGGTTGCTGTCAAAGTGTTAAAAGTTTGAAGATGGGTCTTTCAAACTTTTCTTACTTACTAAAAACAAAATCCCAAAATGCAATTTTGTTTTAAAAAAAGCAAAACCTAATGACCACCACACTCTAAGAGTTGTCTCCTATGGTGTGGGTGTCCTTATTTTGTTTTTACTCACCCTCACTGCCAGGTTTCACCTGGCAGAAATGAACTGCAAAAAACCCATAAAAAAACATCCATCGGATGGTGTTATATTTAATCCTCCAACAGCCTGTAATGCATTGGGCCGTCAAAGGAGTATGTCAGTGATTGAGCCAGAGTAGGCTCCATCACTGACATACTTTAGGTCCACCCGTAAATCAGGTGAGCAGACTGAGATAATCCAGGAAATTTCACATATTACGCTAAGGGTAACATTCATGAAGTTCATATAAGAAAATATTTGTACAGTCTCATTTTTACGGGCTCAGCAATTGTGTTTTCATAATTTTCAGCCTCCTTCCATTTCATGACTCAGCTGCTATCATTTTACTATCGGAATATTCTTTGACACCATAATGCTAGTGTAGGCTGCCAGTTACCTCGAATACAACATTACTGACCAGAGCTTGAGATCAGTAGAGCTTGAAATTCAAGCCATCACTGTGAAGTACAGGTCTTTTGAGATATCATTATTGATGCTTTTCAGTTGTGTCTGCCATCTCCTAATTGCTGCTGCTGCAACAAAAATGTTCAATTGCTCCTTTCAGATTGCTCTAATCTTCAAATCTACACAGATCATGTATTGGACAAAGGAAAATTGCTCCCTCTTATGTGGAATTTTTTTATTTTTCAAATTGTTATCCCAGGAGGATTGGAAGATTTTGAACCATGAAGGATTCACAACTTAATGATTAAGTAATACAGAAGTGGCTTTCCTCATGAACCCATCTGAGCTTATCCAGCTCCTTCTTATAGTGCAGATTTCTCAAAAACTACAACTTTTTTGGACCCTCAATTTATTATACCCAGACAGACCTGCATGAAACATGGTGTAACAAACATTTTTGCTATGTGATTGAAAAGTTGCATGCATGTTAAGCAATGCCAAAGTTATAAGCAAAACAAAAAAAGCTTGTCAGTCGAAATGAACACAGAGTGAAAATGATGGCAGACTTTCACAATAGCAAAATACCTCTAAGAATATAGGGGCTGATTTTATCTTGGTATGCGAAAAGTGTTTACTAAGTGATTGGAAAGTTTCATGCAGACTTGTTAAACAATGCCAAAGTTATGAGCAAAACAAAAAAGCTTGTCAGTCGAAATGAACACAGAGTGAAAATGATGGCAGACTTTCACAATAGCAAAATACCTCTAAGAATATAGGGGCTGATTTTATCTTGGTATGCCAAAAGTGTTTACTAAGTGATTGGAAAGTTTCATGCAGACTTGTTAAACAATGCCAAAGTTATGAGCAAAACAAAAAAAGCTTGTCAGTCGAAATGAACACAGAGTGAAAATGATGGCAGACTTTCACAATAGCAAAATACCTCTAAGAATATAGGGGCTGATTTTATCTTGGTATGCCAAAAGTGTTTACTAAGTGATTGGAAAGTTTCATGCAGATTTGTTAAACAATGCCAAAGTTATGAGCAAAACAAAAAAAATTGTCAGTCTAAAGGAATGCAAACATTTTTGCTATGTGATTGAAAAGTTTCATGCACGTGTTAAGCAATGCCAAAGTTATAAGCAAAACAAAAAAAGCTTGTCAGTCGAAATGAACACAGAGTGGAAATGGTGGCAGACTTTCACAATAGCAAAAATCCTCCAAGAATATAAGGGCTGATTTATATCTTGGCGGTATGCATACTCCATCGCGATGGGGAGGGGGGAATTTTCTTTTTTATTTTCAAAGAGAAAATCCTGTTTCTGGATTTTTTTTCAAAAAAAGAAAACAGTTTGGTGCAGGGCCCTGTCATATTGTTGGAGCCCTACACCAAACAGCGAAACAGCGAAGAGCACCGACAGCAAAGAGCATTGACAGGAACCACTGTGATGGCTGTACCTGCCAATGCATTATAAATGAGCACTAGCTTGATGGTTATTTATAAATTCAATGGGTGGTCCCTTCGCAAGGGCGATGAAGTAATCTACTCCATCCCCCCTGGTGGAACAACTAGCCATCTGCCGACATCTAAATCGGGTTCATCTACAGATCAAAAACTGCAGCTGGAATCCTTGTTGTAAATGCAGGAAGAAAACTTGAAGCCTTCTAGATCAAGCAAAGAGACAAGAATACGGTTGCAAAGCTCCACAAAGACTGACCAGTTCCCTTTTTTGCTGTCCAATAGAATTAACCTTCAACAGGAAACACAAAAAGAACAGAAAGGAATATCTCGCCATAGTACATTTGAAAAGGTCATAATAGAAACACATGATGAAGTAAACATTGCAAGGAAATGTCTGACCTGGACCTCAACTAAACTAAAAGGAAAGGATCTGTATTCTCAACAGATTGGTTTTGAAGTAAATACAGATCCGTCTAATCAATACCCAGAAAATGTTTACTTGAACCCATTTCAGTGTTCTGTGTGGAGTCCCTCGACTGGAAACCAAGAGCAATGCGAAGAAAACCCTTGGCGGAACATATCAGCAGACCCCAGACGAACCCGGAAAGTGCAAGTCATTGACATACATTTTTCAATGTTGCCAAGCCAAGAAGCCTGCTAAAGCTACTGCACGGAACAGATCTAGCAAGATGGGATCCCAATCAGCTCAATGATCCTTGAGCTAGCTAACACACCAAGAGACACTGTATAAAAATGTGATGTAGTAGCAAAAAGTCACAAAAAACAAACAAATAAACGTAAAATACACTAACACAAAGACACACACATTTGTAAAAGGTAAAAATTAGGGGTAGAAAAGTAATAAAGGAGGAGGATTACAAAGTTTAACAAGAGATTAAAAATTAGGCCCAGCACCATAACAGAGAGCAGAAAAACAAGATGGGAGTGCCCATGCGGACCGGCATGCAGAGGCATTAATCGAACAATGGAGGAAGATACATAGGATTGCGCAATTTGGAGCACCACTCACAACTTCATGCATGACACAAAAAGTAGTTCCAGAGAAACCAGTCTGCAGTCACATATACTACAAAACCAACCCTTCCTAGCCCAACAAAAACAGAGAAGGTGATTAGTGCAAGTGAGCACAAGAGGCAGAAGAGAGCTATAGAAATTTAAATAATAGTAAGAATGACTTTAAGTAATAGTAGTTATAGAAAGTGTTAAGTATTTATAACATTACTTAAAAAAATTACAAGGAGAATTGAGGCTTTCTACGTTAAAATAGTTGGGTTTATTAGCAGTAAGTTAAAAAAAGAAAAATGTTAGTGTTAAAAAAATGTAGGAACATTAGTTTAATTGTAATAAATGTGAAAATAAATGTGATAAGATATTTTGACATAGGTGAAATGACAAACTTTATATGTGTCACAAAATTTTACAAGGCTTGTTAAAAAAAATGGTGTGCGTTAATTTAAAAATGTTTAAATTAATTTTTTTAAAGTGATATTGAATTTAAATGCTTTAAAATTGTATTATTCTTTTTTATAAGTCAAAAAGAGAATACTTTTTGGTTGATTCAGGTGAGAAACAATTAAGGGAACTGTCAGGAAATTCAGGTTTTGGTTTCATGCTGCAGAGGGCGTGTACTGTTGATGGCCTGAATCAAGAAAAGCCAGTGCAGTGTTTTTCTTAATTTCAAAAGCCTTACTTTAATGGCTTTTGTAAAGATGTGCCTAGAAGTGAGCTGTGACGGCGTTTAGTCCTTTTTGCAGTATATGTAATAGGGCAACAAGTCTTCTCTATAGAACTAAGCAAAGTCAGGACTGTTAGTTGAAAGGTTATTAGGGTCCTTTGTGACATTTAAAAACATGAAATTGTTAGTTCAAACTTTTCAACATTATTCTGTAGTTTGAAGATGTTGGGATTTTAGTTTGAAAATATTTTTTAGTGTTTTTAATTGCTTAATTCATTTTTATTAACATTTCTTAGAAATTTCTTGTGCCTGCAAAGGGAACAACAGATGGAAATACAGCTATTTCGACATAAAACAGAAAACAGGCAGAGCTCTTTTCACCCTATGTGCACACAGGGTGTGCTAGAATTTTGAGAATGGGGACTCTGGGGGCAGACGACCACAGGAAGGCCTGGCCCCTGGGGTTTTTGAGGAAGTGATGGGTTTGGTACTGATGCAGGGAAGGCTGTAGGATAAGGGGGGTCTAGTCGGGTGACACAAAAACTGACTCGGGGAAAAGCTGGAGAGCAAGGAGGTAAAATTCAAAAAGCTACCGTACATGGGGACATCCAGACTGTTGGGGGCACATTTTCTGCAGTCAACAAAAGAGAAGATTTGGAAAGGGGTGTACGTTGCAATTTTGAAACTCTTTCATAGGGAATTGAGTTGGAATTGTCTAAGTGACCAAGAGTGCCAGTGACAATAGAAAATTAGACAGCCGCATTCCTCATTTATGCGAGTGTCTACTGTCGGTGGCACTACATTCCATCAGAGCAGGTGACAGTGACATATTCATCTGAGGACATGGCCTTATCTTTAGTAGAGGAGGTTGGACAGGGGCCACTGATGCTGAAGAGTGACATTAAGGGGTCGATTCCGATTTGGGCCGGAAAAAATACCGACCGACTCGGTACGGGATATTAGTCCGACCGACACGTACCGGCGTTGCCCGACCTGGGAAGTACGATGAAATGCATGGGAATCACGACCGACTCGCACGGAACTCAAGGCGAACGACCGACCCGGCCGGAAACAAGCTATCTGGCCGGGAAACCACGCGAATCGAACCGACCGACACGCATCAGGAAATAATCCGAACGAAACGTACCCGCGAACTCCGACCCGCGCAGTACGATGCAATAGTTGCAAATTCAGACCGATTGGTACGGAGCCCAAGCCGTACGACCGACACGCATACCAAACCCAGCCGAACAAACACAATACTCCGCGACCGACGCGTACGCCGCATATGAAACTGAGCTGAAACACAGCGGGAACGACTCGGAGAGTCGCGCACAAGACAACTGCTACGTCCTACTCGGTCCGAAGAACGACTCCTACATGCACAATAATCACAAATGAAAAAATACAAAAAAAAGGGCCAAACAAGCAATGACAAAGCCAATAAATACAGGGGTGAAAAAAATGGAACAAGGACACACCCCCAACTCCACCTACATAAAGGCCACAAATCCCTACCATGATCCTTTGCAAATCCCACTGACCTGCCAGCACAGAACACCATCACACAGCAAACACAGACACACACACAGCTCATCCAACACAAAAGCCACACAACATTAGCACCTCAACAAATAGCACCCTCACACACACACAGCAAAACCTGCACACACACACCCTCACTTGCACACACACACATCAATCACCATGCCCCTAAAGAAGAATACAAAGTTCCTAGATAGTGAATTGGAAGTCATGGTAGACGAGATCCTGAGGGTAGAGCCACAGTTGTTTGGCACATTGGTCCAACAGACCCCCATGTCGCAGAAAAGCAAGATGTGGGCGAGGATCGTCGACAGGGTGAACGCACAATCACCATGTTTGCGCACAAAGGAAGACATCCAGAACAGGTGGTATGATGTGCGCAGGAGGGTCAGAGACCTACTCAAGAAGGATTACCTCCTGAGCCAGCACACCGGCAGTGGCCCTCCTGCAAAACCACTATACCTCAGGCCCTGGGAGGAGAAGGTGCGGGCCATCCTACCACCAGTGAGCGTATATGGACTAACAGACATCCCAGAGCCTGGTGAGTACACAACTAATATACACAATATTGTGTGCCAATACACACACATCACTCTCAAGGGGACAGTCAAACCATCCACCCCTAGCAAATCAACAGCAACCAAAAGATAATCATCCCAAGATGTGTATGTCAGTTAGATAAACACAATACATGCCATCTCATAGTGATATGTAACTGTGTCATGACATGTACAAACACAACAACAAATAGAGCAAGGCAGTGGCACAAATATAACCAACAAACACTGCCTGATATTTTGCCACCACTAAAACACCACCTCACAGGGAAGCTCACTTAAAGGAAGGATTTCTGTGTATGCTGGTGAAGTTAGTGTAGCCAATAGCATGATGGGAGTTGTAGTCACAGATACTGCTCACCCTCACAATTGGCCCATCAACACCACTCTGAACCATGCTCACATCACAGGGAGTGGATAAGGACTGACAAGATGGCTGACACTGGCTACTGCTGTGGGGAGCACAAGGCCCTGCTGGGAACTGTGCACCAACAAACAGCACAACACCACTGCCTGACATCCTGAAAGCCAACTTGCACTCCCTGCAATGCAAGCACGTTGCATGGTGGGATATCTGGCTGGCTGGGAAGGAGGACTCACAGCACTGACCATAGTTACAAGCATCTCACCTCACACACCCCCTCAACACAAAACTCCACATAACCCACCTGGGAGAATGCAATGCCTCACATACCAAATGAAGCTCCCACAAAGAACCACCACCCTGGGTAATGCTGTGTGAAGCACAGGGACACACCTGGGACTTGTAGCCAAACAAACGCAAGGACAACACTGTCAGCCTTCCTGTCAGCACAGGCACACTACCCCACAGGGAAGCACAGTCCAAAGGAAGGAAGTACGGCATGCTGGGAAGGGGGTGTAGGCAATAGCATGATGGGAGTTGGAGTCACAGATACTGCTCACCCTCACAATTGGCCCATCAACACCACTCTGAACCATGCTCACATCACAGGGAGTGGATAAGGACTGACAAGATGGCTGACACTGGCTACTGCTGTGGGGAGCACAAGGCCCTGCTGGGAACTGTGCACCAACAAACAGCACAACACCACTGCCTGACATCCTGAAAGCCAACTTGCACTCCCTGCAATGCAAGCACGTTGCATGGTGGGATATCTGGCTGGCTGGGAAGGAGGACTCACAGCACTGACCATAGTTACAAGCAGCTCACCTCACACACCCCTCAACTCAAACTCCACATAACCCACCTGGGAGAATGCAATGCCTCACATACCAAATGAAGATCCCACAAAGAACCACCACCCTGGGTAATGCTGTGTGAAGCACAGGGACACACCTGGGACTTGTAGCCAAACAAACGCAAGGACAACACTGTCAGCCTTCCTGTCAGCACAGGCACACTACCCAACAGGGAAGCACAGTCCAAAGGAAGGAAGTACGGGCATGCTGGGAAGGGGGGTGTAGGCAATAGCATGGTGGGAGTTGGAGTCACAGATACTGCTCACCCTCACAATTGGCCCATCAACACCACTCTGAACCATGCTCACATCACAGGGAGTGGATAAGGACTGACAAGATGGCTGACACTGGCTACCGCTGTGGGGAGCACAAGGCCCTGCTGGGAACTGTGCACCAACAAACAGCACAACACCACTGCCTGACATCCTGAAAGCCAACTTGCACTCCCTGCAATGCAATCACGTTGCATGGTGGGATATCTGGCTTGCTGGGAAGGAGGACTCACAGCACTGACCATAGTTACAAGCAGCTCACCTCACACACCCCCTCAACACAAACTCCACATAACCCACCTGGGAGAATGCAATGCCTCACATACCAAATGAAGATCCCACAAAGAACCACCACCCGGGGTAATGATGTGTGAAGCACAGGGACACACCTGGGACTTGTAGCCAAACAAACGCAAGGACAACACTGTCAGCCTTCCTGTCAGCACAGGCACACTACCCCACAGGGAAGCACAGTCCAAAGGAAGGAAGTACGGGCATGCTGGGAAGGGGGGTGTAGACAATAGCATGATGGGAGTTGTAGTCACAGATACTGCTCACCCTCACAATTGGCCCATCAACACCACTCTGAACCATGCTCACATCACAGGGAGTGGATAAGGACTGACAAGATGGCTGACACTGGCTACTGCTGTGGGGGCACAAGGCCCTGCTGGGAACTGTGCACCAACAAACAGCACAACACCACTGCCTGACATCCTGAGAGTCAACCTGAACCCACTGCAAGGGTGGCATGCTTCATGGTGGGATAACTGGGCCAGGTGGAGAAGGATGGCCGGATGTCCACCAAATACAACCAATGCTGGCCATGCACACACCTCAACATTCATATTGAAATGCCCCAGGTATGCATGACAATGTGCTACACCAATATCAACCTCTTACTGTGACAACTTACGACAATGCAATGTACATGCCCGCATCCAGAGGTACAGTCACAACTGTCAGGTGTGTGAACCATTGATGTCTGTAGAAACATTACATACAATGTGTGTCTCTTCCAAATACAGGTGACGATGATGGGGACACAGCAGCAGGCGAGGAGGAGTCCCTGTCCCAGGCTCCGGGGGACACAGAGCTCACTGGTGTGGAACAGCCTCTGCCCTCCTCGGATGGCGAAGACCTACCTGGCACCTCCGGTGTGAGTCATCATGCAGCACCAGCTGGACCAACATCTGCACCCCCTGCACCCACCCCTCCAACAACTGCCAACATACAGACCACCCCCGCCGACACGGACAGACCAAGGACCACCGCTGACAACAGCACAAGGCCCCAGGCCCACCGTGGACCAACGGATGACAACACCACTAAGAACCCCCAAGTGGGCCTTGGGTCACCTGTGCGTGCCACCGCAGGTCCTGCACGTGTCGCCAGGGGTGGTGGGAGGGGTGGTAGACATAGGTCGGTGCTTGCAGAGGGGTCTGGACTGCATGATGACCCACAACTGGCAAGCATCGCTGATGCGTACCAGGATAGCACCGGAGAGGTCAGACAGGTAGTGGGGATCCTCAAGGACATACAACAGCAGCAGGCTGCCCATCATGCCCGCTTGGACTCCCACATGGCCCGTGTGGAGACACACATGGCCCGTGTGGAGACACACATGTCAGGTATGGAGTCCAAGTGGGACACATTGCAAGAACTCACAGCGGTGCATAGGGACATATTGACATGCCTCCACCAGATTAGCACCAACATGGCCACACCTCCCTGTGTGCCCACAACATCTGGTGCTGGAACAACTGACACCGCCACAGGGAGGGAGGAGGACTCTGGCGGAGAGTCCCCTGCACCGCCGCAGCCTGCACGTGAGGGTCCCCCCCAAAGAAGAGGGGTCGTCCGAGGAAGGAAAACTGAGAGGTTGATGGCCACGTACATCCCCCAGGAAGCCAACACCTGTTCCGGAAATTCTCCTTTGTGTGCAAACGTTTCACCCTGTCGAATTCAACACTACTATCCCACATGACATGGGGAGTTCAAGTTGGACTAATGTATCATATGACTGTGGACTTCACTCAGGACATTTCTGCTACCAAGACTTCTAACTCATCTGGGAACTTTGGATCACAATCCCAATGTACAGCACCCACCATCCTGTGCACTATACACACACACATTTCTGTAAATAAAATCACTAGTACACCATACTTGCCACTGTTGTAATTCAAATGTGGATACTGTTATGGTGATGATGTTCTGCTAAATTACACTGTGTATGCTAACTGCTACAGCAAGTACAACACCGTCATGTGAGTCATGGTGACGTGACACATATGAGGGAGACACACCACTAGCGCTACACAACACAGACACCAGGGCCATCGGACTCATCGCCCACAGTGATGTTGCCAGGAAATACAGTGGAATGCACAGACACCACACCTATTCTGAGTCTGTGCCAACTAGCCCACAGGTGCAGTAAGCAAATGTCAGTCAGATATGTGACCACAGACAACGCACATCCCAAAGTGAAGCACAGGTTTATTACACATTTGCAACATGTCGTTTCCACTACAAATGCAAGGTTTACCCACGTGGCAGTGGCCACACAGTCAACAAGTGCAGAAGATATGAAGTCCAGGGGTGTGTGGCACATCACTTGTAGGCCAACTACTGCTGACACCCTGAAAGCTGAATCATGGTGTCGGGGGATCCAAGTTGACCAAAGTACTCAGTAAGCACCCTGTGAAGGGCAGACATGACACACAGTTAAAATCACTGTAGAACAGAACAGTACTGCAATACTCATGCCCAATACATGTCACAAGACAACTACACAAAACCAAGTTAGCATTCCAAAAATGTTGGGGAGTTCAGACTACCTTGAAGGACACATTGCTGCACGCATCCAGTCAAGTAGCACATGGCCACACTCAAACAGCACCAGAGCACCACCCACACATATCATGCAAACTCACGTCATTCACATTACATCTCCCTGGATACTCACATTCAGCTGAAGAAGTTGGTGATGAGCTGTGTGCGGACATCACCATCATCATCATCATCATCACTGGCATCGTGGTCCAGGCCAGGATCCTCCACAGGTGGCGGACGTTGGTCATTGTCATCCAGGATGAGAGGCAACTCCTTCCGCACTGCCAGGTTGTGTAGCATGCAGCAGACGATGACAATCTTGCACACCTTTGCTGGGGCATATGGGAGGGCCCCTCCTGTCTTGTCCAGGCAGCGGAAGCGGCTGTTCAGGAGACCAAAGGTCCGCTCTATCACTCTCCTGGTCCGACCATGTGCCTCATTGTAGCGCATCTGGGCTGATGTCACAGGGTTCCTGAGGGGTGTCAGCAACCATGGCATGTTGGGGTATCCGGAGTCACCTACGGACAGACAAGTGCACATTAGCTGATTTGGAAAAGTGGGTGGAATACTACAGATCAGAACACACACAATGGTACAAAGTCAGTACACACCGACAAGCCAGGCACGCTGGTTCTGCATCTGTGCCATCATCCTCGGGATGTGACTACTCCTCATCACGTAGGCATCGTGTGCTGAACCAGGGAAACGGGTGCACACATGTGTGATGCTCATATCTGCTAAACATACCACCAGAGCATTGATCGAATGGTAATGTTTACGGTTCCGGTATGCCTGCTCATGTGCCTGTGGTGGTATCAAAGCCACATGTGTCCCATCAATGGAGCCAATGACATGTGGCATCCTCCCCAGGGCATAGAAGTCACTCTTGACGTCAGTGAGTTGTTGACGTGTTGGGAAATAGATGTACTGGTTCAGGCATCTCAACATTGCCTCCAAAACATCGCGTAGCACACAGCTGAACATAGTCTGTGACATCCCACCGGCAGTCGCAACAGTGTGTTGAAAGGTACCGGTGGCAAAGAAGTGTAGAGCTGCCATTACCTTCACCTTGGGGGTCAGCGCCGTAGGGTACGTCCGGCCAGGTTGCAAATGTGGTGCCAAGCGCACTGCCAAATCCTCAATCAGCTGCCTGGTAAAGCGGTACCGTCGGATGCTGTCACGTTCCACCATCGTTGCCAGGTCAGGGAATGGTCTATGGACAGCTGGAGCCCTGCAGTGCATAGGTTGAAGGAAGAAAGATTGTCAGTCACCCCACATATGTGCCATTCACCATACTCAATTTCACATGATACATCATTACGTGACACAAGTACTTGATGTGTGCCGTTCTGTCGGACATAACTCGCACATACATGGCCATCATCTAACTTCTCAGTACAACATGTGTGCACTACAGGTACCAGGTTGTGCTATGGGAAACCATTCGGCTGTGTCACAGTACCCATTTACTGCTGTCACGTTCCACACACACACCACAGTGACATGTCTGGACAGATGCGCCACAGGCATCACAGATCATTGACAGGTAGATTCCCAGTGACCCTGTCTTGCCACATGGCCACTGGCATGACATGGCGTATCATGTACACGTCAGAAAAACAAACATGACTCCCACAGGTAGTGGCCCCTGTTGCATCCGCAGGACAGACATGGACGCCAGTGATGCACAACATCAAAGTCCATGCACAAACAACGTTGATGTGGAGACTGTCTCCCATCGTGCACATGGAATCAGTGACATCGGAAACACAACATGCACACAGACTGTGGAGGGCTATCACTATTGTGGCAATGGGTCACCCTGTGACGTACATGCCTTCCCACATGGGACTCTGGGGGTATGTGACATGTCATACACATACACAACCTGGAAATGTGACCATGCCACATGCTCCAAAATGAACTGTTGCACATCACAGTGGTCATGTGCACAACACACCAAGGACCCTGTCCCCATGAACACATGCACAGCCTGGGTGTGGCTGCCCACAAGTGCCACCACAAAAACCACATGTTAACCCCCATACACAGAGAAGGAAATGCAGCCTTACATGCCTCAGGAAACAGTGTGGACTGGGTGTGGTGTTGTAGGTGTGCCCCTGGGTCTCTGGCAGGTATATGTGGCTGGCATACGTTCACCAGTGACAAGCATGGTGACATATGCGACTGACCTGTACAGGTACGCGTTGTACATCAATGGACCGATCGGTGTGCCCGGCCGGCCCATTGCATCTGTTGTATCCCGAAATACGCGTTGTACAGCAATGGACCGATCGGTGTGCCCGGCCGGCCCATTGCATCTGTTGTGTGCGGGTACGCGTTGTATCCCAAAATACGCGTTGTACAGCAATGGACCGATAAGTGTGCCCGGCCGGCCCATTGCATCTGTTGTGTGCGGGTACGCGTTGTATCCCGAAATACGCGTTGTACAGCAATGGACCGATCGGTGTGCCCGGCCGGCCCATTGCATATGATGTGTGCGGGTACGCGTTGTATCCCGAAATATGCGTTGTACAGCAATGGACCGATCGGTGCGCACACATTGGCTGGGGCCTGGCATGGCAACGGACGCGTTTTCGAGGCTCCAACGAGTCTGATGCAGTGAATTCAGTTGGCCAGCCACAACAATGTTGCAAAATCATGGGTGTCATGAAGTTGAAGATTTGAAGGATGCTGTGGGCGTGTATTAGTGCTGCTATTCCATGGATTGGTCAGATTCAGAAGATGCAAACGACTTGGACCTATCACTTTGGACACATGGGACAGTATCTGCCTCTGCAGCACACATATAATGCTGGCTGTTCCCCTGAGAGCTCACTTGCCTGCACTACATGCTCCAGGACGACATCTGCCACCAACACTGCTGCTGTTTATGCATCCTCTGGCTCCTGCAATGGCACGTACTGTGGAGAGAGCCCCAGCCTTCAGCCTTGAGGAGAACCAGGCCCTGCTGGACAGCCTCCTTCCACAGTACAGCAAGCTGTATGGGAAACCAGGGGAGCAGGTGAGTGTGCTGTCCACTGCCTCACTAATTGTGCATTTTGTCTGACTAGCAGGACTTTCAGTGTGCACACCACTGGCTAGCATGCCCACTGAGTAGTTGTCACACCCCAAAGTGTGTAGTTACATGCACTGAACTGGTACAGTGCAGTTACAGTGCATTCCAACTAGATTTACTTCCCATGCAATGATACCATGTAGTGACTGCTGGCAAACTGTTCATAGCCATTGTTGCACTGCCTGTGTACATCATATGCCCTTGTGATTGAGACATGTAAATCCAACTGTGTGATGCACGTATATGTTGCATGTGTAGTAATGGCCTTTTCACTTTGTCATCCTCACAGGTTGATGCCCACCAGAAGCAGGAAATCTGGCTGACCATCGCCCGGAAAGTAAGATCCGTGAGGGTCTACAGGCGCAGGATCCGCAACTGCCAGAAGAGGTGGCAGGACCTTCGTGGCTGGACCCGGAGGATCGCAAGGGTCCAGCTGAAGCTGTCGCCTCCTCGCAGGAGGGGCGGACACCGGACCCTGACCCCCCACATGCTCCGGAGCCTGGCTGTGGTCTTCCCTGACCTGGATGGGCAGCTGAAGGACAGACAGCAGCAAGGAGGGGGTGAGTCCATGACTGCACTGTGCACTTTGTCTGACATGCTATGTGCCCTCCTCTGGCCTGGTTAAACTTCCACAGTACATCAGTCATGTGGTCCAGGACCCATGTCCCTCATTTGTGACATACCCACTTCTCCTCTGATACGCATATGTGTGGCCCTTATAGTCAGGAAATTGTGTCATTTGGGGACTGTGTCATTGCATTTAGCTTTGCTCAAGGTGGGGGACAGCATTTGTTCCCGTGACTATGTTGTGCGATTCATGGGTGGGTCAATTGCTTACACAATGCCTAAGTTCTGACATGTAATCTGGGTGTAACTTTGATATGCGGTCCGCTTGCTGCTCTGACTCACCACATGTCCCTGGGGAGTTTGGCACACACCCATGCTGCTGGTGGGAACAATGTTTGGGCCTCAGGAGTATGTGTATCCAGTGTGTCACACATGCTTAGCCACCTGCCTACTGTCCAGGACTCATCCCTCTTACAGGTGGAGCTGGACAGTCATGCCTACTCCAGGGCATACAATACACTCTGTACTCCCACTCCTGTGTATCATCTGGCATGTTGTGATCAGTGAAATGTACCCTCAGGTGTCTGCCTCTGTCTCATTGTGCTGTGTCTTCGTTGTCAGAACTACTGGTATGTTTATCGGTTAGGGCTCAGCATGCCATCTGAGATGTGACCATGATAGACGATACGTCTGTGACTTATAGGTGTCTGATCACTTGATTGTGCACACAGGTGTTTGCGACTGTGACTTTCAGGCAGCTGTATTTTCATTCACAGCACACTGTGAGGTGCTCATGTTCAGAGAGTTGTGTTTCATGTCCCCCATATGTCCAGTTGGTATGACGTGGACAAATAGTAGTACAGATGATGTGGTTTTTGGGGGATGGACATGTGCACTTGTCAGTCACATAACTTGCATTCCCCATGCCCTCGGATTGTGACACAGTGCAGACTGTTGTTGGCTGGCTGCCATGGCCATGTGACTTGAGACAGTAATGTATGACTTTGCACGCATTCCTGTGTCATGGCATTAAACTTCCTGAGACTGATCCTGCAGGGGAGTGACATGTGCAACATGCACCCCATTGTGGCATTGACTATCCGGACATGGGTGCATCATGGTGTCTGGTGCTGGTATGCATCACATGCATTTCTATTTAGACTCTGGCCATCCCTTTATCCGGACACCTGCACTGACTCAGTGGCAAGAGATGTGATGTGTGCATGTTCACATACTTCACCGTGTTCCCTGCAATGTCCAACAACTGTGTAGGTGGTGCATGTGTCCACACTGGGGTCTTACCATCAGACAGGCACCAGACAGATGGGTGCAAGGGCAGGAGGGGTGTGAGTCCCATGGTTGACCATCAGACTGACAATTGGCTTCCCCGAATCTGTGTGAGGACTTTAGGCAATGTTCAACTAAGGATGCCAGGGCTTGCTCTGTAATGTGCTGTACTTACTGTGGTGTGTGCGGTCAGTGCAGGTGACTGATGTTTGTCTGTTTCCCTAATTGTTTGCAGATACATCCACGGCCACAGGAGGGGACAGCTCCACGGACCAGGAGGAGCAGCGGAGCCAGACTGGGTCAGCATCGGACGAGTGGTCAGAGGGACCCAGTGGCACGGAGGGCGAGGGGAGCCACACCGATGAGTCCTCAGCACCATCCACCTCAGCTGAGGACCACAGCAGCTCGGAGGATGACTCCCTTGTGGAGGCGGGTCTCAGAAGCCACCAAAGGCCAGCTAGTCTGTCTGGCCCCGCCACCACCACCACCGCCCTCCCATTGGCTCCCATTCCTGAGGTCCGTGGAGGCTCCCGTGCTCGGGAGCGTGTCTCCTTCATGCCAGGCACTGCACCCCCTGCCCCTGTGTCCCCTGCTGCCTTTAGTGAGGAGTCTGTGTACCTCCTTCGGCAGCTCCATGTAGGGCAGACAGCAATGCTGAGTGTCCTCCATGCACACACCACTCTGTTGACACAGCTGGTGTCGTTCATGGAGGGCATCTCGATGGGTATGTCTGCCCTACAGAGGAGCAATAAGTCCATGGACTCCTCCCTGACGGCAGCAGTGTCCCTCCTCCAACAGTCCCTCACCCCTCCCACCTCTGCCCCATCCACACTTCCTGCCCCCCTACCTGTCCAAAGCACATGCACACCTGCACAGTCACCCAAACACACAGACACGAGCAGCACAGACACACCCAAGAGAAAGGCAAGACGTGCACACAAGCATACTCAGGGGACTGATACCACAGACACAGGGGATGGGGAACACACACACACACAGGCATCCACATTCACTCCGCAGTCCTCCAAATCCTCTCCCTCCAAGACCCCTTCCCTTGCCTCGCCTGCTACCCCACCTACACAGCAGATCTTCCTGTGTGACCTCGGCCTCTTCCCCTCCTATCCTGCTGATCCAGCATACCGGGGGGTCCACCCACACAGAGGGGAGTGCCCCTCGCCCCTGGACACCCTCCCCCAGGCGCAGGCAGACACAGGACCCCATTAGGAAGTCCCCCCGGACCAGGAAGAGCAAGACCCCACCACCACCACCACGCAGCTCCACCGCCTAGTCTCTCTCCTCCATCCTCCAGGCCACCACTGCACAGGTTCCCCCACATACCGATACCGCATCCCCAGACTGCTTAGGCCCTCCCCCCCTGCCACTTGCTCTTCCACCCCAACCCAGACGCTCTGCCTGTTAGTGGCACTGTTGTGGAGACCGGGTCCCCCCCCTCTGTCCTGCCCACCTCATCTGCCCACCCTTCCACTCCCTTGGAGTCATGCACTGCAGTGGAGTCCACAACCACCACGTCTGACTCGGGCACTGCAGTGGGTACCCAGTCCACTACATCGGTCCAGCCCACTGCAGTGGTTGCAGCACCCACACAAACTGACTTGTGTACCACAGTGGTGCCGGCCCCCCCTGAGTCAGACACCTCCACTGCAGTTGCCGGTGACACTCCTGCACCCACCACCCCTTCACTGCCTCACTCTGCCATCCCCTGATCCTGTCCCTGCGGTGCCTGGCCTGCCCCTTGTATGCCCCTCCAAAGGGGATGTCCCCCAACCGTACCAGTGCAGGCAAGCAATGTGTGACCAGTTGTCACTTCTCACCCCGTTGGGACTGTGATTTTGGACTGGCCATTGGCCTTAGTTTCTTTTGGACTTCCGTGTTTACCCTGACATTTGCTGAATAAAGCCTCTTTTTGTTTACTTTTGGGTTTTCTTTTGATGTACATGATGTGGATGAGTAGCATCCTGCATTTGCAGTTGTAATAGTGTTCACATCAGGACAATGAAGTGTTGCAGTGATGGACTCCATGTGGTCCATGGGATATGTGTCCTGTTGTAGTCTGGATCTATGGCATCCTTTGCTACAGTCTGAGGGTGTAATGTTCAGCATTTGACACAGGGATGTCCTTTTGCATTTGTAAATGAACATCTTTGTCTTACACTGATGCACATCTGGTGGGCTTACCACTGTTCAATGTTCCGATTTCCCTGACTGTGTGCCCAGCTCCACTGGACATGCAGTTTTGCACATCAATGTTCAAGGACTCATCTGTGTATACAGTGCAACTTGCTTGACACGTGTTTTGTGTGTGTGCAGATGACTGACCTGACGCTCCCGTACCCAGGCTGATGTGAGCACAGCCTTCTGTGTGTTGTGGTTGTTGACTCACTGACGGAGTGTTCTGCTGACATGTTTGGGTTGTGCACAGACAAGGTTTGGCACAGCAGACCTTCCACAGGAGTGGAGTGCCCTCATGGCAGTGTGTAATCTGGTGACATTGCGTGGGTCTTTGTTGTGTGTTGTGTAAGCATGTCTGTGCGTGTTACCTTCCCTTTTCCTACACAGGCTGTGTCCCTAGGGATGTTCCTGTTTGTGATGCTTGCTGAGTTGTTCTTTGTTCATCCAGCATCTTGGACCTGGTTTCTCCGTGATGTGGGTGCATGGCAAACTAATGTTCATGAGGTTGTCATCCCAGGTTGTCTTTGTTGTCAGGGCTGGGGATGTGGGCAAACGCAGATGGGACACATTCAGGATTCCCCTTGGCACTTGTTGTTTACACGAGTCATGTGATTTACAGTTTGTGTTAGCTTTCAGTGATTGTGACACGTTGTGTGTGTGACTGCTGCCACTCCTCAGGGTCAGAGCTGCAATGTTGGAAGTTGTGTACGTGTGTTCTTCGTGTGTCACCTTGGCTTCTTCGTTGGTGTGTGACTATGGCCAGGATCCCATTGATTGTGGTGGATTTCACATCATGCCCATGTACGGCATACTGTGCTGTGTGTCAGACATTAACGAGTCTTGTTGACTGGCCATGTGTGATGGGTTTCTGCACCCTAGTTCCCAACACCACCCCTGGTATTGTCATGGGTGCATGTCCAATGTCACCAGTCCATGTGAGCTTCACTGCTGCACATTGTTGGAGATCAGGGTGTGTGGTGTTGAGTGTGTGCAAAAGTGAGTTGTTGCACGGCTAGACCCCTACCTCCATATTGGCCTTGGCTGGCAGGCCGTGCTGATTGATTGGAGCTTGTGTAGGTGTGATGGTAGTTAGTTGCTCAGGAAACATGGCTGTGGTTCACAGTGTGAACGACATCTAACTTTGTCATCACAGTGGGATTATCATGCAGGCTAGTGTCAGCACAATGTGGGGTCCCTGGGGGTAGTGCTGTGGTGGGTCTGTCTCTTGCTGTGTTAGTTGCTGTACCTAAAAGCTTGTGTGACATCTGTAATTTGTGCTCCCTCTCATCTAACAATGCCTGATTGCCCACATAGGGGTATCCGATCCATGAGTAACTTTTGTATGGCACTGTATACACATCTGTGTGGTTGGAATTCAGGCCTCCTCATGTGTTGTGTGGTTGCCTGGGGACACTGGCACAACCCCCCATCACCTGTTGTGTTTGATATGCAGTGTGAGTCTGCCTGTTTGTGTTTGTGCCTTTGCACCACTGCATTGGCATATCTTGAGTGTGCCATTGGCTGTATGTTGTTTGGTGGCTTTCCCCTGCTGTCCCTGGGACTCCTAGGTCATCAGTCAGCCCAATAATCATGGTTTCTATGTTCCATTGCTGCCATGGTATGGTATTTGTTCACCTGACATCTACAGTCTCCACAGGATATCTACATTTGTGTGTCCATTGGTGCAGATATGTGGGTCAGCATTATGATGGTCACTTCTGTCATTGTGTTATTTGTGAATGTTGACAATGTGTGCCCCCATGGGTGATGTTTGTATGCACATGGCCAAAACGATGTTTCATTGACACTGCCCTGTTTCCCTCGACCAATCTATGTTGCTATGGGACACAAGCACTACTATGCCACTGATGTGTTTGTTGTTGTGTGACCAGGATTCATCCATGCAGTTTGGCTTTGGCAGCTTTTACCATGACTACACTTCCCTTTTGGTCACTGTGGTGATGGGGCTTTAGGCCCCATTGCCACACTGTTCAAAATGTGCATCAGCTATGGACACCACACTTCCCTTTTGGTCACTGTGGTGATGGGGCTTTAGGCCCCATTGCCACACTGTTCAAAATGTGCATCAGCTATGGACACCACACTTACCTTATGATCACTGTGGTGATGGGGCTTTAGGCCCCATTGCCACACTGTTCAAAATGTGCATCAGCTATGGACACCACACTTCCCTTTTGGTCACTGTGGTGATGGGGCTTTAGGCCCCATTGCCACACTGTTCAAAATGTGCATCAGCTATGGACACCACACTTACCTTATGATCACTGTGGTGATGGGACTTTAGGCCCCATTGCCACACTGTTCAAAATGTGCATCAGCTATGGACACCACACTTACCTTTTGGTCACTGTGGTGATGGGGCTTTAGGCCCCATGGCCACACTGTTCAAAATGTGCATCAGCTATGGACACCACACTTACCTTATGATCACTGTGGTGATGGGGCTTTAGGCCCCATTGCCACACTGTTCAAAATGTGCATCAGCTATGGACACCACACTTCCCTTTTGGTCACTGTGGTGATGGGGCTTTAGGCCCCATTGCCACACTGTTCAAAATGTGCATCAGCTATGGACACCACACTTACCTTATGATCACTGTGGTGATGGGGCTTTAGGCCCCATTGCCACACTGTTCAAAATGTGCATCAGATATGGACAGCACACTTCCCTTTTGGTCACTGTGGTGATGGGGTGTTCGAGCCCATTGCCACAGTGGCCATGGTCTGCTTGCATTGTGGAGGCCACACACATTTATGTGTGACACATGTGCTAGGGGTCACATTGTATGTTCAATGTCATGTTCAGTGTTGTAGGCATTTGACACAGACTACACACACTTGTCATGGTGTTGGGGGGATGTAATCTTCTGTCATTCCTTATGTGGGAGTATGCTAGTTGTGTCATGCATTACCCGTCCTATGAGTAGCAGTTGTGTTAGTGGTAGGCATCCATCCCCCCATGAGTGGGGATGGTAGTAGTGACAGGCATCCAGGCCCCCCTGAGTAGTGATGGTGGTAGTGGTAGGCATCCATACCCCTAAGGGTGGGGATGGTAGTAGTGGCAGGCATCCAGGCCCCCCTGAGTAGTGTTGGTGGTAGTGGTAGGCATCCATCCCCCCATGAGTGGGGATGGTAGTAGTGACAGGCATCCAGGCCCCCCTGAGTAGGGGTGGTGGTAGTGGTAGGCATCCAGCCCCCCCTGAGTAGTGATGGTGGTAGTGGTAGGCATCCATCCCCCCATGAGTGGGGATGGTAGTAGTGACAGGCATCCAGGCCCCCCTGAGTAGGGGTGGTGGTAGTGGTAGGCATCCATCCCCCCATGAGTGGGGATGGTAGTAGTGGCAGGCATCAAGGCCCCCCTGAGTAGTGATGGTGGTAGTGGTAGGCATCCATCCCCCCATGAGTGGGGATGGTAGTAGTGGCAGGCATCAAGCCCCCTGAGTAGTGATGGTGGTAGTGGTAGGCATCCATACCCCTAAGGGTGGGGATGGTAGTAGTGGCAGGCATCCAGGCCACCCTGAGTAGTGATGGTGGTTGTGGTAGGCATCCATCCCCCCATGAGTGGGGATGGTAGTAGTGACAGGCATCCAGGCCCCCCTGAGTAGGGGTGGTGGTGGGCATCCATCCCCCCATGAGTGGGGATGGTAGTAGTGACAGGCATCCAGGCCCCCCTGAGTAGTGATGGTGGTAGTGGTAGGCATCCATCCCCCCCTGAGTAGTGATGGTGGTAGTGGTAGGCATCCATACCCCTAAGGGTGGGGATGGTAGTAGTGGCAGGCATCCAGCCCCCCCTGAGTAGTGATGGTGGTAGTGGTAGGCATCCATACCCCTAAGGGTGGGGATGGTAGAAGTGGCAGGCATCCAGGCCCCCCTGAGTAGTGATGGTGGTAGTGGTAGGCATCCATACCCCTAAGGGTGGGGATGGTAGTAGTGGCAGGCATCCAGGCCACCCTGAGTAGTGATGGTGGTTGTGGTAGGCATCCATCCCCCCATGAGTGGGGATGGTAGTAGTGACAGGCATCCAGGCCCCCCTGTGTAGGGGTGGTGGTAGTGGTGGGCATCCATCCCCCCATGATTGGGGATGGTAGTAGTGACAGGCATCCAGGCCCCCATGAGTAGGGGTGGTGGTAGTGGTGGGCATCCAGGCCCCCCTGAGTAGTGATGGTGGTAGTGGTAGGCATCCATCCCCCCATGAGTGGGGATGGTAGTAGTGACAGGCATCAAGGCCCCCCTGAGTAGGGGTGGTGGTAGTGGTAGGCATCCAGGCCCCCCTGAGTAGTGATGGTGGTAGTGGTAGGCATCCATCCCCCCATGAGTGGGGATGGTAGTAGCGACAGGCATCCAGGCCCCCCTGAGTAGTGATGGTGGTAGTGGTAGGCCATCCATCCCCCCATGAGTGGGGATGGTAGTAGTGACAGGTATCCAGGCCCCCCTGAGTAGGGGTGGTTGGCATCCATCCCCCCATGAGTGGGGATGGTAGTAGTGGCAGGCATCAAGGCCCCCCTGAGTAGTGATGGTGGTAGTGGTAGGCATCCATACCCCTAAGGGTGGGGATGGTAGTAGTGGCAGGCATCCAGGCCACCCTGAGTAGTGATGGTGGCTGTGGTAGGCATCCATCCCCCCATGAGTGGGGATGGTAGTAGTGACAGGCATCCAGGCCCCCCCTGAGTAGGGGTGATGGTAGTGGTGGGCATCCATCCCCCCATGAGTGGGGATGGTAGTAGTGACAGGCATCCAGGCCCCCATGAGTAGGGGTGGTGGTAGTGGTGGGCATCCATCCCCCCATGAGTGGGGATGGTAGTAGTGGTAGGCATCCATTCCCCTATGGGTGTGTATGGCATTGGTGTTGGCCATCCCACCCCTATGGTTCTGCTGTTGCTAGTGTAAGTTATTTGTGCATCCCTATGTGTGTGTGACATATTTCGGGTACGTGTAGTTTTTTGTATTGTTGGTGTTTGACTTACCGTCTGCGCCGTACGCGTGCGTGCCGGTCCCGGTAATAGATGTAGAGTATAGGTAGGACCTGCGCAATGGGATTCATGCTTGGATCGTCTCGTTCGGGTTTCTCGTGTCTTCGAGTCGTACTCGTGGCAGGCTTGTTCGTCTCGTAGCCGTGGATCGTCTTGTGGCGCGAAATGGAGCTTATGTACGGCTCGCCCGGATGCTCAAACGTGCCGGACGTAGCGACGGGTTCGGCGCGTACGGATTGCGCATCGTACTAGTCCGGCCGGAAGGTGCTGTGTATTTGCTTCCGTGCGGCTCGATTCGGCGTTCACGGATCCGGCTCGGGCGGGGAACAGGAGCTGGATTGGGTGAGTACGGCTCGCTCGGAAAATGAGTTGTTATACGCATCGTACTTGTTCGTCCGGACGAGTGTACGAATCGGTCGGGAAACACGCATTCGGCTGGTATTTTTTCCGGACGAATACTGTTAGGTGCCCTACCGGCCGAGATCGGAATCGACCCCTAAGTCTGCCTTCTGCTTCTTACCAGTACACCCTGCTGACTTTCAGTTGCTGGGTATCCAATTTGAAGGTCAATGGTTTGTAGACAAGGTGCTCCCAATGGGATGTTCCATTTCATGTGCATTGTTTGAGTGTTTTAGCACATTTACATTTCTTCAGTGGCCATTCACCTGGCATACAAGGCATGTCCTTATGACGCAGTACCTGGACAATTTTTTCTTTGTTAGTGCACCCGGTTCTGGAGACTGCCAGTACTGACTGGATAGCTTTCGGGATCTCATGACTGACGTAGGTGTTCCCCTGACCCCAGAGAAGACAGTGGGCCCCAGTACGGTACTGTCCTTTCTTGCTATTGAGATTAATGCCAGATGTAGATGGCTAGGTCTGTCTCTCTCGGGTTTGTCCTTACCTCACCATCATGTCAGGCTGTCGGCACAGGTGATAGAGGATTTGAGAATGTGGAAGGCCTTCTTGCAGTCATTTAAAGGGTTTCCTCTGGCATCATTAGTAGACATGGAGTGGGATGTTCAGATATTTTCAGATGCAGCAGGAAGTTGTGGTTTTGGCCTTTATTGGCAAGGGCATTGGTGTGCCAAAAAATGGCTGCTAAATTGGAAGGAAGGGAAGCGTAGCATTGCCTTCTTGGAATTCTTTCCCTTAGTAGTAGCAGTGGTGCTCTGGGGGGAACAGCTGGCTCACAAGAGAGTGCTTTTTCGAGTTGACAATATGTCAGTAGTACAGGTAGTCAACAGTCAGTCCGCCAGGAAGCCTCAGTTGTGGCAGCAGCTCTGGGTTTTTGTATTGTACTGTTTGAGACTTGATGTTACTTTTAGAGCCCAACACATTTCCAGTGTAGACAATGACATTGCCGATGCTTTGTCTCATTCACAGTGGGAGAGGTTCCATGGGCTGGTCAAGGAGGCAGACCGGGTGAAGACACGAATGCTGCTGAAAGTGTGGTTGGTAGGAGAGAGAGGATGCTCCATCGAATGCTGCAGAAAGTGTGGTTGGTAGGAGAGAGAGGATGCTCCATTTGGTAGCTGAGTCCTTAGTCTTTCTACGAGAACAGCATACCTTCAAGTCTGGGTGGAATTCTTAGAGAAGGGGCAAAGAAGTGATCTCCGGAATGGGATATGGTGGAAGATGTGGTACAATTTATACTCTACCTCTTAGAGAAGGGCCAGTCGAGGGTTACAATTGCGGGGAAGTTGTTGGGTGTTGCATTCATGGGCAAGCTCCTATGAGGCTATGCCCCTTCAGCAGGGGAGCTGGGGAAGAGAATTTTGGAGAGTTGGGCAAGAGAATTGGGGCCTGGGGCCCGAATACGCCGCCTAATGACATTGCAGATTTTGTCTATGGTTATTAGGTCACTTAGGACAGTGTGCTCAGGAAACAGGGAGACGTGCTGTTTCCGACCATTATGTCTTGGATATTCTTTGAGGCCTTTCGAGTATCAGAGCTACTGGGGGTAAGGGGAGTTGGGGGTTTACTCTGAGAGGAAGTGTCATACGGGGTAGACGGGGTGCATGTCTGGTTACACAAATCCAAGAATGATCAAAGGAAAGAAGGATAGGATGTGCTCCTGAAATATTGTACATCGGCTGGCATTTGTCTGGTCCGTTGGGCAAAGGCTTTGTGACTGGGGCAGACATCAGGGAGAGTTTTTAGACACGAGGACAGCAAGCCTGTTACGGGTTTTCAGCTGCTAGCTGTTTTGTAGAAAGCATTGGGGTTTATTGGCTTGGATCCGAGCTGTTTTGGGACTCACTCATTCAGGATTGGGTAAGTGACAGAAGTGAGTTGGAGGGGTTGGGGCCAAAGGAGCATCATGGACATGGGTAGATGGGCATCAAATTTCTTTCATGAATATGTCAGGGGGACACAGTTTGGGGAATGTGAGGTACAGGTTGTCAACTTTGTTTCTTTTTCAGGTTCCGTTCCCAGACCGCAGGCGGCGGGGATAAACATATGGGTTGTGGACCACTCCATCTTGAACTGGGCGGAGCGGCAAGCTAGGGCAAGTAGTCACGGCCTAAATCTGGGGATCAACAAGGATTTATATTCTATCACTTGGGTGAAAGAGGAGGTATGTGCTGGAGAGACCTCAGTCCATGTCTGAATAAGCGTTTAATAGGTGGGAAATGTCCAGATGTGCTCTTTCTTCATTTAGGGGAAAATGACCTGGTGGTCCAAAAAGGCTTGGCGCTTATCAAGTTTATGAAAGGAGACCTGAATGAGATTTGCAAACTTTGGTCTGGGTGTCACATTATGTGAACTGAATTTATCCCCAGGATATTATGGCGCGGAGCGGTTAAACCATCTGTCATAGATAAGGCCAGAAAGAAATTGAATAAAGAGATGTAGGCTTTCTGCAGAGGCAGCAGGATTAGCAGGATAGTTTATTCTGATCTCCAGTATGAGGATACTTAGTTTTTGAGGGGAAGGGGTGGTTTACATCTGTCGTTTAAAGGGATGGCGCTTTACCTGCTCCAGGTGAAATTGGCACTGGCCAAAGTTTTGGTGGTCGAGTGACCGGGGACATTTCCCTTAAGGTTAAAAAAGGGCTAGGGGTGGAGGGGGAGAGTAGGGAGAGAGTTTCTGTATTTGGTCTCCAATGATTGGAGCTCCCCCTTTCCCATCCCCCCTGTTTCTCTGGGTGGGGGTGGGCTGAGAAGTTTCCATAATTTACAGAAGTTTATTGTTTGTCAGCTGTAGTTCTGGCTGAATGGGAGCGGGCAAGAAGTTCACCCCTGGAAGTTCAAGGTTAGGTAGGAAGTTGAATGAGGTTCAAAGGGTAGTTGAGGTAGGAAAAGGGAAGGGATTTTAGAGGCCCTACTTTGGGCCCGATTACGACTTTGGTGGTGAGGCGCCGCGTCCACCCTGCCACCGCACCACCAACGCCGTAGTCAGACCACTTGCCAGATTAGGAATTTCCTCCTGTCTGACGGGCTTTGGTTTTGACGTCCCCATGGCGGTGCCCTGAAAATGACCACTGCAATGGGAATGCCCAAAAAAGTTTCTACATGTCATGGACTGTAAAGTCCATGCCTTGCAAGAACTGGTGTGCATGCACACAGGGGAGCACATGTTGTGCCCTCCTGTGTGCATCCACAGGGCGTGAAGCACCAGGGGGCCAGCAGGGTCCTCTTTGTTTCCTTTCTTCATGGTTTTCATGGCGGTGGAATGGTCATGAAAACCATGGTGGAGAGGAAACTTATAATATGCTTGGCGGGACCGCGGCGGTCCTGCCAAGCATATTACTGCCTCCTGGTGACAGCAACACCACCAGGGAATAGCAGTACCCTGGTGGCTGTGGCGGGATGTGGGGGTCCCACCACCTGGCTCTTAATAGAGTGGTCAGGAGACCAGTCCTGTGACAGACTCGTAATTGTGGCCTTACAGTTGAACAGCTCTGATGCAAGTATGTTATTGAGGTTTGAAGTTGTTATGGGGAGAGGGTTAGTTTATGGGAGGTGATTAAAGATGTATAGTGAGGTTATAGTTTTGTAAGGCGAAATGCCAAGGGTATGTTGTAATGTGCAGCAGTTTCAATAAAGCAGCCTTTTTCACACATTCCTGGTGTCAGTGGTCTGTGCTGCCCTTCTTCCCCAAAGAGCGCTTGTTGTTATAATGGTGTGTGGTGGGTGCAGTTGTCCATGATCTCTGGAGTTTAGCTGTACGGCCAGCACTATGGGGGACCCTAGCAGCCCGTTCTTGCCGCTTACCTGCTCATGCAAATTTAACCTAAAAATGATGGGGGTATCACTGCTTAAAATCAAGTTCCAGCCCCCCCTCCCCCCCAGTTCACTCGATACTCAATATTGTTCCCTCAGCACAGTCTACATTACTAACACTATCATTTCAGTATTAAAACATTCAACAGCAAACTTATTTTGGAACTGTGAAAAGGTGTCGCCCTTTGTAGCTCCTCAAAAAGCTCCTCAAAAAAGCTCTTCGATTTAAACCAAGGTGGCAAACATTGCACGGGCTGCGCTGTGGGAGCAGAGCCAATATTTGGAAGGATTTGTATTTTATTAAACCCCTTTCTTCATTAATGCAGGGGATACGCCTGACGTTTTGGGTAAGTCCCTTGCTGCACAAGGATTCATTATTTGAAAGAATCAACTAGCAGTCAGGGCTGCATTTTCTTGTGAATAAAGCTAATATTTCACTTGTAAAAAAGGACTTTTCTGTTTCATTTTTACTCACCTAGAGACACTTTCAGTTTTTAACGTTTTGTAGGGACAGAGTAAGATTGGCATTTATATGTATGGACATTGTAAACTGCCTTCATAGTTTGTCACTTCTGAAATTGATGCTTAACCGTTTGTTATTGTTGAATTATGGTTCTTGATGTTCTACTTTAAGGGGCAGGGTCTCAAGTTTATCTTAGAAGTTCGCCAAAGGCACTGCAGAATACCAAGTCAGACAAGTCTATCTTCCTTCTCCTGCCTCTTTGTTTCCCCACCATAAACTTGTGGTTTCTTTATCTCATTTTTGCAGGTTCTTTTTAATTACTACTTTTACCTTCTCACATAGTTTTCCTATCGTTCTCTTCCTCCTTCTTTCTCCTTTTGCTGCCTTTCTCTCTCATTCTCTGCGTTAAAGTTTGGTGATGGAAAAATATGTTATGGTCCACAAAAATGAATTCTGGGTCCACCACCCTGCAACCATATGTACAGCCAAATATTCTTGAGTGGGTGGCAATAAAGTATTGAATAATGCACTGCTCAATTTTAAACGTTGTTCCAATTTCACTTCCTGGTAAGTAAGGGTTTTACTTTTACTGTTTATGCCTGTGTGGTGTAACTCAGACTGTTCCCTTCTTTAAGGATAACCTTCAAGTGATCTTCATTTTGAGCTTCCAGTGTTCATTTCTTCTAATATTCATGGCCAATTTCAAAGATGCCAAACCCAATTTCATGTGACACACTCAGTCAGTCTTGGGGTTTCAAGCAACAGCAGATTGGAGAGACAAATCTTGCAGAGAAAAGGAGAAACAAATACGCTGCACAGTATAATACAATGCGGCCCAGCCTTCCATTATTGAATACAAAAAATCATGTGACTTCATGCCTGACATAAAGCCGAATTTACATGCTCACATAAACTGCACAGCAAAGAATGTGTCCAAGGGGAAAACACTCTTCATGCCTGCATCTGACTTTAAAGTGATGGTACCATCTCTAGTTCTGTCAGGACTGAGAAATAGCGTTTACAATGCTGTCATTACATCGCTCTACTATTACAACGCGGTCGTTACAACGACAGCGTTGTTAGTACGCGATGCATTTACATCGCAAGTCATTTACAACGACTTGCACTATGGGCGCTGAGGTATTGGAAATGAATTCCAACACCTTTCCTACTGTTGCGCAAACTGGAGTAGAAATAGTAATTAATTCTATTCCTAAGTCCAGCGTGCCCCCTAGTGCAAGTCGTTGTAATGACTTGCAATGTAAATGCATCGCATACTAACAACGCGGTCGTTGTAACGACCACGTTGTAAAAGCATGCGATGTAATACATCGCAATGTAATGAGCCATATTCATCAGGACTAGACTAAGGAAATGTTCTTCTGACAGGAATACTAAAGATACACATTCTCCTCTGACTGCATCCCTCCAAAGCCATTGGGCAGGCCTTGCGCCAATACCAAAGGGGCAAACCAACCTAACAGCACAAAGGCTGTTAGCAAAGGCTTCATCTGTGCACAGACGGGGTTGGCTTTAGAGCCTGGCCTATGGCCAGGCCCATCGCACAAACCTCTGTGGATGATCAACACCTCCTACACACAGTCTTCAGCCATCTGCAGTGGGGGTTGGCCGCAAGTCCAGACCTACTCCTCCTAGATGACCAACCAAACCCCTTTGGTGCATGCCTTCGGCCTCAGTGTCCACACTGCACACTGTACATGTTGTTTGGCATATATAGGTGCACTGTGATTTTTTGGGTTTTTTAACCTTCTTTCAGGATTTACAAAACAGGATCCTTGCATTTTTTTTTTTAAATGTTGCAGTTGACTGCCTGGCATCTCCTAATGGCTCCTGCAACAAAAATGTTCAGTTGCCCCCAGTTAATCAAACTGCTCCAATCTTCAAATCTCCCAAAGACCCACAGATCCTGCATTGGATAAAGGAAACTTGCTCCCTCTTATAATGGGATTTGCTTATTTTTCAAATAGTTATCCTAAGAGGATTGGACGATATTGAACCAAGAAGGATCCACCACGTAATGATCAAGAAATACAGAAGTGTTTTTCTTCATTAACCCTTCTGAGCTTATCTGGCACCTTTTCATAATGCAGATTTCTTAAAAACTGCAACGGTTTTGGATCCTCTTTTTATTCTTCCCAGACACACCATCATGAAACCTGGTGTGCCAAAAGTGTTTGCTATGTGATTGTAAAGTTTCATGCAGACTTGTTAAACAATTTCAATGTTATAAGCAAAACAAAAAAAGCTTGTCAGTTGAAATGCATCCTAGCCATGAATACAAGTGTATGTACACTTGTATTCCACGTTTGATGGTTTTCTTTTTTGTAGTGACAGAACATTAAGCAGCAATTCCACAAATGTGGTTAGTGTCCTGAGTGCACCTTTAAATTGCAAACAGTTCTGAAATTATCCATACTCAAATAACTTTTTGTAGCTATATTAATGTTTACAAGGGCAAACTCCCAAAGCTGGAATTTCTGTAGAACACATACTTCATTGTTTGAAAAAGAAAGGTCATTTTAGTGCATCTTATAATCTATCTCTCAATCTGAAGTGAAAGTAAACAACATAACTACTTTCCAAAAAGCACTAAAGAAGTTCACTTACTTATCCACAGGAGATCAAGAATGCCCAGTTGAATATAGTTCAGGTGTTGCTCCAAGGCACATTACTGCATCATGCTACCCGAAAGCAGTTTTGTGCCTCCCTCCTTCATTCAGTTTCTGTAGTGGAGCCATAAACACTTAAATTATAATGAAAGGATTGAGATCATGCCTGCCAATCTGGCATCACCATTTTATGAAGTGTTGATATCTAAGAGACATAGCAATACATTCGTCCCACAAAAACACCTTATCCACTTTGGTTAAAATAAGTTACTGGTATAACACCACCTATCCTTGAGCATAGAGGCCATGAAAAAACTATGTGTACCTATTATATTAATCCAGTGCTCGGTAGTTCCTGGTTGACAAACAGAAGTCACATTACTGCAACTGATATAACCTTTAGTTGAAATTCAAGGGAACAGGTAACCTGCTTTCTCAATCAGAATCCACATTCTACTAAATACTATGCTCGGTTTCTTGGCACTGTACTGGCAAAGTGTTTAGTAGAAATGGTATATGTAAATAACAATTGCTGTGTGTGTGTGTGTATATATTCTGCTGCTCACATTTTGCACCCTATTGTATCGAGCATGTACAGAAATCACTGTGCTGTCTACACTTCATTAATTTTTATCCTTGTGCCATCATTTTACGATCTGTATGTATTTATGGTTATCCAAATCTTCAAAATAAATTTACTGGTTGACACTCCCCAAGACTAACACAGCACACATTTACTATAGGGCCCCTCCTAAAAATGTACCCAAGAGTGTTTGTGCAGAGCTCATAATGCATGACAGTTACTCAGGTTCAGGGATATTCACCCCCCTCCAATTTCAAGCAGCCAAATATTTTATAAACACCCCAATGATGAGCAAGCTAGACTACTTTAAAACTATTTTTTTGGGCCCTCCTTTCTATTTCTGAGCCTTCAGCTGTCCCTCACCTAACTGTCTCTTCAGTTGCAATTCCATGATCAATGCATCCTTACTTACGAGGCCTTATGCAAGGTATCTCCTAAGACAATGTTGCCTTTACAGTAGTACCCTCAGTCCTACCCTGGTATCTCTTGAATAGTTAATGATGATTTCCAACTTTGTCAGAGACAGCTTCCTCTTCCCACCATCCCTCACTCTCCATACCTGTGTATCTTTCTGGTTCCCTCAGCCCTCTCCTTTTGTGCCTACCTGCTAGTTGGAAACTATCCACGTGCAGTAAATTCTCCTTTCTGTAGAGTTATCCCAGAATTTTCACAATTTCCAGACCCTTGTTTTGCCGGTACCAGAACTCTCTGCCATTTGACACTTCTAATCAGTTCCACAGTGTATTTGTTTTATCTCTAAAATGGTAGTGATAACATTGGTTTCACATTATTGGTCAAGTTAACTGTCCAGTGAGACCATTGAAGATGGCGCAAAAAAATACATCGATCATGTGGAAGATAAATGTCATATGTGGGCTGCAGTGTTTCTTTACACCACACACGCATATATGACAAAATTATATGTCTGCTCAGACACCAATGTGCTCTGGCCAGGCTGTAGTTTAAATGCAATCCAGCGACACATGGGAAAACTGCCGTTCCCATATAGGCGAAGCCTGTTTTTTAAATTATATACCAACTGTAAACTGATCTTTATCAGCCCCAATCGTAGGGTGCTGCTATATAAAAATAGGGCACACTACATTTAGTGGGTACTGCAGTCTCAACAGCTGCGGCTGCTGCAGGTAAGAGCGATGGGGCGGTGGGGCCGGCTGGGGGGGATTTCGAGAGATGATCACGAGGGAAAATTAATTGTTTATTTAATTTGCCCTTGGGGTCATCTCTCAAAATCCCCCACCAGCCAGCCCCACCACCCCACCACTCTTACCTGCAGCGGCCGCGGCTGAGTCTCACATTGAAATAAAACACAAAAGGTATTTGACTGTGTAGGCCTTGCTAGATTTTGTTCCACAACAGTCCAAGATCAGATTAAAATATTTATTTCCTATCTCTGCTAGGGGAAATGCTAGAAAAATACCTCAAAGTTACATCCTATTTAATTTTCAAAATCTGATTTACTTGTGAAAACAAATTTTTCATAACTTAAGTGGAAAATGTATGTTTTACTGTCTTAGCCACAACTGGCCTAAACCATTTCTGCTACTAATCACACCTCCAGAAATAGAATACACATCCTTGGCTGGGAGAGTTAACAACTTTGGCTCATAGGACAATACCCTGCCTGTGATCACAGGAAGAGCAACTGGGTGTTCACTGCTGACCACTTAACAGGGGTTAGCTATCTGGGAGTGGAGAGAAAAAGTCGACAGAACAAAAGACAGCCTTGGCACTAACTTTTTGACTTGGAGATGCCATGGAGGGCTTTTCCTATGCATACCCGGGACCCTCCCAGACATCTAGCCTGTAGTCATAGTAGGGGATAGGACCAGTTTGTACCCAGACACATGGAAGGAGAGCTCATCTAAATAGGGGAGTAGCTAAGGAGCGGAAGACAGGTCTGCCTGGTAATAGATGGATTCTGCCACCCTGAAACAGGGGCTCCTGGGTAAGTTGACAGTGAGGCTAAGAAGAAGTGCAGCAAAAGGAGGTAGGGGGACTGCAAGAAAATAATTAGGATTGTGTGGTAAAATGTCTCCAATCACGGGCTAATACACAGGATAAATCTGACAACTCAACAACTGCCTCCTCCGAATATACCTGGATCTGTGAAAATTACACCTGAAGACTTTGGACCAGCTGGACGTAAACTCCTAAATCCTTTGGACACCTAGGGACTTGAACTACTCTGCAAGCCTACTTTTTGCATGCTTTAGGGTTACAAAAAGCAGAAGGACTTCAGGTTCCAAGAGGGCCAAGCTGACCACAGAGGACTGGACCCTGCACGAGACCGGGATTGAGAGAAACCTGCTGCAGAATGCCCTGCCCTAAGGAGTGAGTGACTAAGAACTCATCAGGATAAACCTTTTTAGCACTTAGTTATATTTTCCACCTTCAGAGGACTGAGTCTTGTCCACTGAGGCCACACCTAAGGTAGGCAAGAAAACCAGGTTTGTTCTGCTCTGAGCATTTGCCATGTCGAAAACTGGTTCAGCAGGACCTTGCAGGAGCTATCTGGCCTTGTGGAGCCCTGACTAACTATGGCTTCCAGCCGTGCCTCACACAAGGAGATTGTGTCTTCCAAAAAATGATTCTGAAGCAAAAACCATGTACCGGGGTGAGATGGTAAATCTATCCAATCTGCAAAATCAAGTTTGGTATCTGCAAAATCAAGATTCTTTCCACTTTTGGCACCAAAACCAGTGGCTTCAGTGGGAGCTTGACAATGGCATATCTTACTTTGAGGGAAACTCACCAGCCACAGTCCTGGATCTTGCTCTGCTGAAAGATTTTAACTTCTCTTTCAGGGCCTAAGGCCCTCCTTTAGAGTTTACGGGTAAGCCACTGTCTGTTGGAGGGGCAGGGATAATAGCCTCCACTGTCCTGGTGGACTACTGCCCACGCCTGCCATAGTTAGAGATCTCTAACTGCTGGGTTGAGATCCCTATGCCATCAGAGAGCTGCTGTCATGGTGGCTCCTATGAAGGCATTTATAGTTTGCTGAGCCTCTAGCACGTGTTATGTGGCTGCTCATCTTTCCAAAAACAAACTCCCAAAGCAGATTGTTTTCATAAAACAAAACAAAAATAATGATGATTCTGACACTCAGGGAGTTTTCTCCCAGGGTATGTAGGTAATTGTTTTTATTTTTCTGTTTGGGACCAGAAGACTTTCTCTGATGGTTTCAAACAGCATACAAATCC
The DNA here is from genome assembly GCA_963921515.1 of Calotriton arnoldi. NCBI lineage: Eukaryota > Metazoa > Chordata > Amphibia > Caudata > Salamandridae > Calotriton > Calotriton arnoldi. The sequence goes on from CAWUFW010003315.1 coordinate 1,192,521, forward strand.
TCATTAAGTCTGCCCTAAGGTCTGCCAGACAATTGGTGTAAATTTTCTACCAGCAGAGCCAGTAGGGGCACTTCCGGCAGAAACATGATGGTCACCTGACTGCAAATAGAGCAGGTGGACCATCAGTTTGGTAGATAGCGTACAACGCCACTTTGGTGTCTGATCTGTAAATAACTCAATTACATTTCTTTCTTTTAATTTGAAGAAATTGATCAAACTAAAAGCTGGAAAGTGATCTAGGTAACTGCAGGTAAAATGGTAGACTGCAAAAGAATTGTTTATTTTCTAGATGTGGTTTATTGCAATTTTATTTCGGAGCAAATCTGGATCCGCAAGTTTGAAGAGTTTTTATGAAATTTAAATTTGGGTCGCTTCTTTTAGGAGTTATTATGAATGTAAAAAAAATGGAGGAGCACAAGGTTCCAGAGTTGACAATTTTGCAGTGCCATTGGCAAGATGTAATGCATGTATTGTTTTTTGGTCCAGTTTTGGGGAACAATAGAAATAAACACATTAACCCATTATGTTTAAAATATACTTCTGAAACGTGTGAGAAGGCATTAATCCTTATGGTGAATCCCCCATCTGTAAATATTTATTACAGGTTGAAGAGATGGTTTTTTGTCATTTAAAATTGTAATGAAGAAAATTTAGAGTTTAACTGAAATTGTTTTAGGAATGCACATGGGCGCTTTTCAAAAATATTAATGCTTGATAAGTAGAATTATGATGATTATGATGGAATTTTATGTTTGAAGTATAATTAGCACTTTCTAAAAAATGTGATTTATTGATGATTGATATGTGGCTTTATGGTGAAAGTTTGTATGATGAAACTTTGTAGGCTGGAACACACTTTAGCATTTTTAACTGGTGATATTACTATAATTGCTATGTGGACATTTTATGATTTTTATATCATGGTGCAGAAGTGCTTCTGTGGATACACTAGTGAGCTAAATAGGTAAATAAATAAAAAGATAAAATTGGCGGTGGAGTAACCTGTTCACCAATCTCTAAATGAGGGCCTAAGTCTGAGGATAAAAATTTTGACTGGGAGAACCCACTTGGTGTATCCGACCTTTGCTCCATTGGAATCAGTCTGAAATCATGGCTGAAATCATACCTAGCTTTTAGTCAACCACAACAGTGATTTTGATTACTTTTACTTAATGCTTTTTGCTATAAAGCTTCAAAAATTAATATCTGGTTTCCCTTTAACCTATCTTAATTTTCTTGTTGTTTTTAGTCAAGAAATTGATTTCTATTTTTCTATACTGATTTGAAATTTCTTTGTATTGTGTTTGTCACTTTAAAGTTCTTGGTACTGCTTGAACATAACACACAATTCTAAGCGGATTTACCACTGCTTGTGCCATAGCTACCAGGGGCTGATTCTCTCAGAACTGAGTTTTGCCCTAACCAGAGTGGGTTTATTTATTTAGTAGGAGTATCCCCTGCCAAATGAATAACCCCATTCCTTGACAGGCTGCTATCCCCAATGAATCAGCAATCCATACAGTGAGAGACCACTGTTTGGGGAAAATCACTCCATCTTCAAAGATTCTACATCTTCTTTATCCTATTCCACTGTTGCTGTGAAATATGCTCTTGGTTATTAAGTCAAAACCTGAAATGTTAAAATAGTGCATGGATTTCCTCACACAACTGCCTTTAAAATCTTTAGTTTTCTGTAATGTTTTAAATTGAGCCATAAAACATTTTTTTGCTCTCATTTAAAAATACACAGTGGATCAACCAAGCCTTGGATCTTCCAGATATGGTCAGGTTTGTTGGTGGTAGAAACCTTCTGCAATATGGTTCTTGTATTAGAATGTTTATGAGGTCTGCTTTTGCATCCCAGTAAAGTCCAACAACCTGTGTGGTTGTTTGTTCACTAATGTTTCCCCACAGAGATGTTAAACTTTGGAAGGTCTCTATGTTGCCTTTCGGGAAACAGGCTTTCCACCAAAACAGCATGGTCCATAAGTATGATATACATATGAATAATTAGCATGTTGAATCAAGCACAGATAAAACACAAAGCGAGTACACAAAGTTGAACAGAAGTGTAAAGTATGATTAACAATGCTGTGACATGCTAGCTTTGCAATGTGAAGCCAATGTGTGAACAATTCAGAGTGACATTGTGAATCCACAGGTTCATTTTTATATCACAAATTTAATTAATTAATTTATCAAATTGCAGACAAGCCCGAAAAATGCAAAGTTTGCAAACATTTGGGCGCAGCACTGTACCATAAAAAGCCTATAATGAACAGCAGTCATGCAACATTGTTTGCAGCACAATATGTGTGCGGGTATGTACAATCAGAACATTGAAAACTCAATTCAGGTGTTACTAGAAATATGGTGGCACCTGAAAAGTGACCCGATGGCCAACAAGATTTACAATATTGCCAACTGCAGAGGACTTTTTCAATTAAGGGTTGCACAAATACGGTGAATAAAGTAGCCAACAGGAGTGGATGCTATGAGCAGAATTATTTCTGATTCTTCACATATTGCATGAGCCAAAAGCATGAATACCTCGGATTCAGTACGACTGGCACTCTATAAGATCCCTAAAACGACACCTTGAGTGAGCCTTTGTAACTAAACAGTCCTTTGTAAGAGAAATTAATTGAAACATTAATGATTATTTTTGAGCATGGAGTATGACCAGTACTTGCACACCTAGCATTTCAGCTCCTAGACCCTCGTGGGTTGGTGACAGCATGCACCCAGAGACACTATTTTTGACTCTGTACTATTTACTTTCAGGTAGAGGTGAGGGAGTATAACATTTCTGTGGTTGGGCTGTGGCAAACTCACTTACTAATGCATTGAACTGCACAGAATACCTTGCCAGATGGTGATGCATCTGGCCAGCTTCTTAGGTAAGATCGTAGTGAACCTGCTGAGCAGAATGGTGACATTGGCCAAATGTTCCATGGAAGATGGCCCTATGTTTCTGATGCTGGACTGCTGATGGCTTTATATCAGATCCTATTCTGTTCTAATCATGGAATGAGCTAAAATATCTACACATCCCTTATTTTTTGTAGTGTGACATTCATGGTGCCGAAACCCCCTGACACATTATTTCCTACCTCATGAAACTCTATTCCAAACCTACAGATACCACATAGCCACTGTTATTCCACAAAAATTATAGACTCCTCCAAATACCAATAGGCTGGAAGACAGGCATTGCAGCAGGTAGCATGAGTTACACAGATGTTACTCAACATCTTCTTCAACAGTGGGGGTGATGATGTGATGAAGTCTCTGATGAAGCTGTTGTCTGCACCATCTCCCATTTGTGTTTGCAGAGTATCGGGAATTGATGTGTGTGTGAACTGAATGATGTTGTACATGTGCAAGATCACTGTCAACTCAGCATGATGTGAGCACTTGCTCTGATCATGTATGCTCACTTTGTACACCAAATCAAAGAAAAGCCTACATAAGTCAGGCACAAACTTTCATACTTTTGTAGCCCCCAAAGCTGCCATATCCCCCACAAACATACAACATTGTAGTAGTCTGTGTGAACTTACAAGAAAAAGGGGGCAATACAAATGTATTGAGCAGGACATAATGTACCTTGAAATAACCTTACTTGCATAATGGCATAGTGTTATGTTACATGTCATAGAAGTTTTGTTTCTTCTAATGAGTGGCCTGCAATGGGACATCTGCAGATGTCTTGACTACCAGTGCCCATTAACTGTGACTAACATGCGATAAAGTTGTCGCTCATATATTAGGAGTACTTAATTAAAGGGTTTGATTGGTCAAATGAAGGATTTGCATTCTCACTCTAGGCCTATATAATCATCCATATGTTGTAATGGTGATGTATTTCCTCCAGGTAATTTTAGAACAGTCTTCGGGGTATGTATAATAAACAGACGTTTATCAGTTGAAGTATGTAGCCATACCTGTTTGCCCTCCTCCTGTCCCACTAGGATCCCATGTATTATCTGCAATTTCGCTGGGTAATGCTACCTTCATTGGTTTAGCATTCATTTAGCTTCATTTTAGCCGTACCTCTGTCCTATATTGTCTTTTTGGGGCTTTATAGGAAGCGCACATCAGCTTCACAAACGTTTGTGCTGGTTCTTTCCCCACCAGTATATGAAATTTCTCTTCCTTGATCCTTTTTTTATTTTTATTACAAAATGGTTTGCAACCACTAAAATGGTTTAGTGTGATATATCATGTGTTGCTAAATGTAGGTTTTAAAAAATTGCATATTTTACTAAATAATTAACAATTTCCTATTCAGTGATTTGCATTTCCAATTACTGATTCACAAACTGAATACACTGAACATTCTCAAATTGTGAATAGTTTCAAAAACAGCAAATAGAACATGCAAATTAATGTCAAACTGAAGCAGGTGGCAACCAGGTGCAAAGTATGAAAGCCCCCCAAAATGCTCTAACTTTCACAATGGCAGCAGTCTATGCTATGGTGAGGAGGAAGTGCATCCTAAGAGCACAGTGGAGACGGAGAATATAGAGAAGAAGCTTTTGAAAGAGGTTGACCTTGTTTGATCAGACAGATGAAGAGGTTTATAGAAGGTACATATTTAGCATGGAGCCACTTTTAAATTTGATTGCTGCGTTGCAGCCTGTACACCCAGCATAGTGAGGTTCTCCCTACACACATTCACGTTTTGTATAGCCTTCCGCTCCTTGAATCTGGTATTTGCCTGCACCTTGTAGCGAATAATGGTGGGATATCAGAGTGAACTGTCTAAAATGTTGGTACTTTCTACATGCCATTTTAGAAAAATTGCATGCACATATTCATTATCATAACAGCCTAGCTGGCTTACAATCAACAAAGGTAGCATTTTATTCTAATACACATTTACCTACTATTATTGGATATGTGGAAGGAAGGAACACATATCCTCATTTGTTTACCCTGACATACTGAGTATATTTATACAAAATTGCAAAAATCAGCACTCTTCAAACATAAAGGTGGTTAGCAATTTGTTAGGCCTCGTCACTGACATAGACGCACATTTTCCAGAAAGCACTCATGACATTATCTGACACTGTGCATTATATATCTCTGCGTCTTCAGGAGAGGTTGGAGATGGCTGGTTGCTTGATAAGGATATGTTTAAGTAAAGTATAAACCTTTCTAAATAAAACTTTGTCATTACATATTTGTAAATATATGTATATTTTACAAATGACAGTGCATATTCCTTACGCACATGGATACTGACACCATACTTTAATGCGTGAACATGAAGGAGAGAGGCGATACAATCATGCACACAAGTAAACATGATTTGTTATGAAAAGAACATTTAGTTTGCTGAAAGGCAGGTTTCAATGCCTGCATTGGAGTGGGGTGCATTGGACTATGATCCTACATCTTGGTGTAGGATTATAGCTACAAGTGCTATGTTGCACAATGTTGCCATAAAGACATAAATACGAACTGAAATATTTTATGATGAATCAGGCAATGAAGATGGACATGTGCTTGGACCTGCACTCTCAGAACCCGATGATTCCAGAGCTGCAGAAGGATGTGCATGCATGACTGATATTACAAACTATTTCTTTTGAGGTGATCTGTTTCATATTTTGCTAATGCTTTTTATATAAAGAAAATGTGCATTGTTGACATAAAGGTAGACCATTGATTTGGCTACATAAACATTTCAACATAAATAGGTTTAATGTACATGAATGCGTCATTTAAAAAAAATATGTATGGAACTTCTAGTAATATATCTTTCTATTTATTGCACATGGTGTTGCACTGGGCTCTCACTGCCCACTTTTACTTCTAGTTGTTCTAGTGATACAAGGGTCAGGAGTTACAGATAAACTACTAACAATAGACAGTTCTTCACTATGTACATGTGCAATATTAGATGAATTAGATACTTTAGCTGTCTGAATTCCCTCAAGGGTATGTGTCATTTGTGTTAGATTTCCATCATCATCGCTCCTTTGACGGACTATTACAACCTGCATATTAGATGTCCATCAGCACATTGTAGTAGAAGCAGATTGAAATATTTCAAAGACCATCCTAAGCCTATAGGCACGTTTCTGTGTGGCTTTGCCTATATCTTTTTGCCTGTTACTCTGGAGCGACTGTTTGATATAGTTCCGTCACTGCCTGAATAGTATTTAGACATATCAGTCTTTACCACATGATTTCTGCACCTTCTCCACCATTCAACTGAACTCACAAGTAGCCCCATGTTGTTTGTGTTATATCCCTAGCATCCTCGTTTTCTGAGGATTGCACTTGAGATGCCCTAGGAGTACCAACAGGTATGTTGTCTTCTAATGCATTGCCAGCTTGCATAGATGCCCTGTTCTGTCTAGACCTAATTTTACCACTTTGTTGTGCAGATTTAGTAATAACAGTAGGTGTTTCAATTGAGGTTTACAATAGGTTCATTATTAGCCGACAACATTGTTTCAATAATTTCATGATTTTTGTCTTCTCTGGCAGAAGTATTGTCTAATATCACAGGTTCTTTTACATAATGGTCCTCTAAATCTTATAATTCTTCAACCTCTTTGTCTCTGTGTTCTCTGGGAAGGTGGCTCTGTCTGAGTACATATTATTTTTAAATGCTTTATCAAGAACATTATTTAAAGATATAACAAATATTACAAATTTATATATGGTTGCAGATTTCACATTTTTATTAATAATGGAAGTAAATGGAAGACTACTTTAGCAATAATCCATTGTTTTTACTCAATGCAAAATCAAACGTGGGATATTACTTCAAATAATTTTGGAAAAACTGTAAAACATACGTATTCTATTTGTATATTGCTGTATTTTATTTACATTTGAATATAGATTTTATTAGTACATGCCAGTTGTTTTCCTCCTTGGAGCAGATGACTCAAAGTATGCAAATCCTAAACTCCCTCAGGCTGCAAAGTAGTCTGAATAATTTCTTCCAAAGCTGATGGTGTTTCCCGTGTCTTGGTCCTCCACCTGTTGCAGGAGCCTGCTCATTCCTCCACGCCTCTGTTTGTTACCTCAACAGCATTAATTTGTATTTGTATTCTCCTTCCACTTCGTTTCTTTGCAGCCTGTTGCAGATACGGATACTTTTTGAAGATTTTCATTTTCTAAAACACATTTCTCAACTTAAGTGTCCAGTTCTTTATCATTCATGTTTCTATTTATCTTCCTGGAAATCTTCCTGGCTTCCTGTTGTGTAGCCGTCTAGGTTTTGTGAAACAAGCCATGGTGTTCTTTTTGCTCAAGCTGTGAACGAATGACTATAAAACACTTACTGGTTCTGTAATGTCATGACTCACTGCCACTATGACATTTGCAATTTGCTATTTGTGATGAAAACTGAATTGCTATTTGAAAATACATATTTAAAAATAGCGAATATAAAGAAATTACTATTTTTTAATGTTTATGCTTAGTACATACTATTATGCAAATTGGAAATAGAAATATCTTAAATATGGCTATTTCTCTTTTGCAAAAAAAAAAATTCAGGTCTTTAGTTCACTTTCTGCAGCTGCCAGCAACAGACCTTTGTACAATATTTTGCAATTAGCAGCCTTTTTAAGCCAACCCTTGTATCTAACATTGCGAATGTGTATAGCTAGAACGTTATCTTCTATGTGTTGCCTGTCTATGTGAAGGCTACCAATTTCAATATCTTTTCACAATTTCTTCTGTGCATCACTTCACTATTTTTCGTGATTTCGATGCAATGGATGGGCCACGAGCATATGCTTCTAAATCTTAGAAATAATGTTCCATGTTTTGGACACATAATTTTTTAGGTTTCGCCTGCACACTGCTTGCGCTGTGCTTGTGAAATCTCTTGTATTTAATATATCTTAAAAGGGGGCTCTTATCAGTTCTCAACGCCGAATTACTGTGTTCATTCGCTTTTGTGTGGAACTTTTTATTGTTAACTTTCCCTGGTTGCACGCATTTTCAATACTTCTACTAAAGCTGTTCACACTGTTTAACGCCCATTCACTGTTAAGATAAGATCTCTTCCCACAGAAAAGGCATAACCTTCGCACTGGGCCCACTCCCAAACTGCCATGCATATCCGTCTTCACATATATTTCCCAATAAAGTTTACCAACACGTGCATGTCTTGTTTTCTAGTGGTATATGTTGACCGCAGTTTATTTGACATTACTTGCACAGCTTACTTTTGGTTACAGTACCGTGGTCATAACCCGCTATGACCTGGCCATGAAACAACATCACGGGATGTCATAAATCATTTTGACAAGATCATAAATCATAGACACGACAGATAAATCAATCCCTTCACAGCCATAAATCATTTTTGACAGGCTCGTAAATCACATGACAGGTCATAAATCACAATGTCTGACAGATCATAAATCATTTCTGACATATCCCAATCACGTTTTGTTATCTGTCTACCATACTTGTTACACCTAGTTTGTTCAGGCCATTGTACATACCTTTGTATGGGGTCATAAAGTTCCCTGTTGGTTTCCACGCTGATTGCGTGGGAGGTAGCCTCTCCCTGGAGTTAGGCGACCAACTCGCTACCTTGTTTATCCATTTTTGTGCCCTACCATTCGGCGGGTCTGGGCTGCGAGTGGCGTCTCTGCTTGCTCCCCCTTCCGGCCTGCTCACCCTGCCGTAAGGCATCCCAAGGTGAGTGGCCTTCCTCCTGCACACCGCCCTGTGGGTGTGCTTCCCTACCAACAAATGTACCCCTTCTTAGCCACCTCGCCTGCCGTCCAGCACTGCGACAATGCTGTTGCTCCTCGGTGTGGGAATCAAAAGTTGTTCAGTGCACCGCCCCAGCTTCCAACAGTAACCTGTGCTGGGCTGGCGGCGCGCTTATAGCCCCCAAATTGTCCCCTCCTGGCATGTGGTGGCGTCCACCCATTGGGGGAAGATTGCAATCATTCCCCTGGTCTCCCATTGGCCAGGTATTTTCGCGCACCTTTGGTGCTCGCTCTTTCACGGGGGGGAGGGTAGAACCCTTCCTTTGTTGTTGGGCGCACTAAGCTGCTCCAACCGGTTTTCCCGGGTCCCAGGCAGCTGTTCTGGCACGGGCCCAAGAGGCCCCCTTCGGGGGCGGCCTTTGCTAAACAGCTTCTAACAGTATGCTGGAATGATTGCTTTTTATTACTTAGTTATGTAAAGCAGATGCTTTAGGCTTAGTTTGTGGCATTTGCTCAGTACCTTTCTTTGCACTTTATAGGCATTATCGGATTGATTTGTTTCAACGTAATCTATTTGGTCATTATGATCAAATTCTAAATGTTGTAATAAACATTGCAAGTTCAAAATAAAGTTAATATACAAGAGCTATGCTATACTTTACTACTAAAGAGGCAACCACAAGTGCAATTACCTTGCAAACAACAGGATCATGAATTGAATGGTGCAGCAGGTGCCGTAGCACCGGGCCCAAAAGTTGTCAGAACTCCTCTATACACATAATATTGCTATATTTGACCACTAAACTGGAAGTCACAATTGCTGTTAACTTGCAGCTAAAAGGGACTTGATTTGAATGATGCAGCAGGTGCAGTGGCACCAGGGACAAAACCTCTAGGGACCTCACTAAACCCAGATTATTGCTAAAATGTAAAACTTAACAGGCAGTCACAAGTGCATTTACCTTGCGGACAACAGCGTCATGATTTCAATGGTGCAGCAGGTGCAGTGACACCAGGACCAAAAGCTTTAGGCACCCCACTAAACAATGGTGAAGCAGGTGCAGTGGCATCAGGCCCAAAAGTTGTCAAAACTCCTCTAAACTCCTAATATTGCTCTATTTTACAATTAAACAGGCAGTCACAAGTGCTTCTATCTAGCAAGCGCTAGGGTCATGATTTCAATAGTGCAGCACGTGCAGTGGCACCGGGACCAAAAGCTTCAGGCACCCTACTAAACACCGATTATTGCTATATTTTGTAACTAAACAGGTAGACACAAGAGCAGTTATCTAGCAGGCACTAGGGCCATGATTTCAATGGTGCAGTAGTTGCAGTGGCACCAGGCCCAAAAGTTGTCAGTACTCCTGTAAACACCTATTATAATACAACACAATATTTTACTAATATACAGGCAGACACAATTGCAGTTATCTTGCAGCTAAAAGGGGCTTGATTTGAATGGTGCAGCAGGTGCAGTGGCACCGGGGCCAAAAACTTTAGGAACTCCACTAAACACAGACAATTGCTATATTTAACTACCAAATAAGCAATCACAAATGCAGTTACCTTGCAATCAATCGATCAATCAGGGTTCTTGTAAAGCGCGACTACTCACCTGTTAGGGTCTCAAGGCACTGCAGGCACTAGGGTCATGATTTGAATGGTGCAGCAGGTGCAGTGGCACTGGGGCAAAAGTTGTCATAAATCCTCTAAACACCAAATATTGCCATATTTTACTACTAAACAGGCAGTCACAAATGCAGTTATCTTGCAGGCACTAGGGGCATGATTTTAATGGTGGTGCAGTGGCACCGGGCCCAAAGGTTGTCAGAACTCCTCTAAACACATAATATTACTATTACATCACTTAATTCTATTAATTCCCTCTTTCATTAAATATTTCAAAATGTTGCTATTACCCGCACTATACCACTAGTAACAGCACAATATGTTGCCTTTTTGTACATAAACAAGTCATAACACTGTAACAGACTTTCTGTAAATTATATTGTACAACTACTCAGCAAGCTACAGCTTACAACAAAAAACAGCTTATTATTAATTACATAAGCAAAACCTAATACATTTGCCAATGCTTGTGTTTTAGATGTTTCTCTATAAAGAATGCCAATTCTTAATTATTGGTCATATTTTAGGTTTAGTATCCAGAGAGAAGTTTCTCATACATTTTTCTCCATGTTTTCTTCCATTTCCCTGAATAATACAAAATATACATAGATAATTATATATGATTCTTAAAAATGGTTACTAATAAGATCATTATATGAACCACTCAAGAAGAAACTACTACGCATTGAATGGAAAGACTACCACCTATATGTCCACTAAGATTCAGATCACAATCTCCACTGACATGTAATTGTGTGATGGACCAAGATAGTAATTTCCAATTATTTTACAGCTTAATAAAAAAGGAAATGTATGTCACAAAGTTAACATGTAAAATACCAGCTACCTCCTCCGCTGATGCTCCTCGTCCTCAGTGACCCACCCCCACTATGACCTTGCGTTTCTTTTTGTTTGAGGGGGGTGCTCCTTGCCCCTTGGTAGCTGTCCTGCACTTGAACAGCACTACTTTTCTGTTACCAGGAAGTCCTGCAGCACGTTGCTCTTTCTGGCCCCTCGCAACTTTCATTTCTGTCACTACCATCTTTGCAATGCCACGTAATGCATTTTAATGCACATCTTATTTCGATATTCTAATATCCATAACTGTTTTTCTATTTTTTTAGGGCTACAACTTTTTCTGGGATTACTTTTTTTAATTCAAATTTTTTACTACTATTCTTTTTACTGCAAGCCATTTATGGGAATACACTTATATTAAATGAGTGGTACTCCTGTACTCTTCCTGCAGTTTATGCAAGAAAACTTGCCAAATTTGATTGATTACCATTTAATGAACAACTGATGGAATAGAGGCCTCTGCATTGCTATTGCTATCTGTTTGGTGGTATGAGGACATCTATGGCAGTGTGGCTCGCGATTCTCTTGCTAAAGTTACATTAAAAGTTGAAAACCTTCATAGTGGAGGAGGCGCCCACGACGCAACCCAAGATGGCCGTCTGACTCCGGAGCTCCGCGCTGTCTTGGGCGCTGCCGGTGTAATCACGGCTGGTTTCCGCGCCACTTTTCTTTTGAAGTGGGTGCCCTTTGAAAGATGAATACTTGCTGCATGTGAAGCTGCTGTCTCCTCTCTACCATGCTCATGGCTGGACCCTACTTTTACCAGGTGATTTTCAAGGCTGCCTAGCGGCCCATTGATTTTGCAGTATATTTGAGTCTCCCTACCATTTTTGCCATATTGGATATTCTTTTTCACGTGGAGGAACAGATTTTTAGAGGGATTTTGCTGCTTACTGAGTGCTCTATGCCCATTATTGTTTTTTACCTCAAAAGCTTTTTCATGGCTTTACTAATTTGGTGCATGGGCAGAAGCAAGAAGTTATTGCACTCTAACAAGAGACACACAATTAGCGAGCTCTTCTCCAGTTCTACTAATAGTGTTCCTTCCATTAATTGTTTACAACCCTCTGGGGAAATGGCTCAGTCTGCCTTATCTCGACCTGCGGCTTCGCCGATTTCCGCACCTGAAATACAGCTACCACCTTCTGCCAAT